>JAKSZU010000012.1:47815206-48462706 GCA_026018925.1 Tupaia tana
ATTACAGTCTTAGGTAAATTGCTAAGACTGTGTGTCAAACATAGAGCTGAGTTTATAAATGCATATGCCTGTGTAACATTTTTATATTTAATGGTATCCAAATTTTTCTTCAGAGAAATCATTTTAAATATTGATACATAATTCGTGGTATGTACACTGAAGTACTCAGGGGAAATGCACTCATGCCTTCAGTTGTAAGTGCAACAAATTTGTGAATGGGAAATGGATGTGTGATAAAATTTAGAACAAAAGGTAGACTGCAGGTATCAGACATTTGAGTGTTCGCTGTAAAATTCTTTCAACTCTTCTGTATGATTCAAAATTCTCATGAGATTTAAAAAGTTAATTACGCCATAGACTTCCTTTAGGGCATTTTTTTAAAAAGGGCTATATCCTAAACAAACATCGGCTAAAAATGTATAAGGTATGGATGGTCACACGTACCTCTTCACAAAGCAAGCCACCTGAAATTTATAGATGGTATCCGACGCTGGTCGATAACTGATCTCAGATAATATGACTGCATCATTCCTTTCGAACACCTAGAATGACAAAGACCTCTTTGCCTCTATTTTCCCACCAGATTAGTAATAAAAGACAACTTTTGTTTCTGGTACTATTTGAAAGTACATAAGAGCTCCTCAGAAAGTTTGTGGAAAACACACATGAAAAAACTATGCATGAATTTCAATTTTTTTTCACATCAAAATAAATTCATCATTCCAGTTTTCCAGAAACTTTTTGAAGTACCCTTGTATTTGTGATGTCCAAAATAGCTCATTTGCACATATCCTCACACAATTTCCAAAAAAAAATTAACCACTGACAACAGGTGAGAATGAACACAGGTCATAACTTTTTATCTTTTTAAAACCTTTATCTGAAATATCCCCACTAAGATGAGTGCATGGCCCCTATATGAGACTTGGTCACTACAAGAGATATAAATGTCCCTAAAATTTTTAATGAAGAAGTATCTTTGATACTATGTAGTCCTGAAAAGAAAAAAAAAAAGTTTTATGGGAAATCATGATACTTACAATTTTCTTGATCCCACAATAAATGATGGAATAAGAAAACTCGTAGTTGACTGACAGCATCCTTGTTACAGGACAATTATTTCCCAGGTGTATGTCACCAACTCTAGCTTCCGTGTCATTATCAAAAGGCTTTTTCTTCATTCTCACTACCAACCAATCATCAGAACATGTTGAAGTCACTGCTATAAAAAAAAAAAGAAAAAAAATGAGTGTGTTAGTATATTTTTATCTTTATTAAATAATTCTGCTATAAGAAAATTCTGAGACAGGACAGTAATCTCTTCACTTGCCAGATAAGAAATAAAATACTAAAACCATTAAATTACTTAAGAACTCAAGTCTGCCATTTATATATCTGGCCCTGGTACCGAGTCAGATCAGAAATATTGGCCATCACAGTCAAGTCAGTCATTGCCTTAGAAGGACATGTCGGAGTGAATCAGTGAGTTGTGAGGATATGGTAAGTGTTTGGCTCAGGCTTTATCAATGATTCTCTATCCACAGAGAATTCTTTATTCTACTGATAGATGGTGAATAATATGTCTAAGGTCTTACAAGTGAAAGTCTGGTCCCCGAAAAGGCAAAAATCAGTAACACCTGAGCACTTAGATACATTGAATTCCAGATCTCATTCCTAATCTTCTAATCAGTTTGCATGTTAACAAGACCCCCAGATGACTAGTTTATACATCCATATTCGAGAACAGCTGGTCTAATGAGTACCAACGTTCAGAGCTGCAAGATGACCTATTAATATAACAGAAGTAGGTAAAAACATATGAAAATAAAAACAGATGGGAGACCAGGTTTCCTTTGCATAACCATTCATTCGATATTTACAACAATGCTTTCTAGCACAAGGTCCTGTGTGAACCACATACTATGATTGATCAGAGAGATATCTAAAAACATAGTCTCATAAAATGATAATATGGGAGTTAAACCCGACAGCAAAAAGTACACTAAGGCCCTGAAATCTCAAAATGAGGAAAGATCTGACTCATTCAGGTGTGATAGGGCTGCAGATGGTTTCTCTGGGATGGTTCAAACTAAGGCTGATTATTAAAAACAAGAGAGATAATCATCTGATTTGAAACATAAGATTGGGTATCCTCTACAAGTCCTTATTCACTCTGAGACCCACTGAAAGGAGGAATTTATTAGCTTCAATTATTAGGAAGCAAGATAGATGAAACATAGTCATGGTTTCAGGACTGACACTAGTTTTGCTTAGAAAAAGCTTTGCTTAGAAAAGCAAAACTACACCAATACATGCTTTATGGCACCTTTAAAAAAATTATTTAGCCTTATTTATTTATTTGATTTGACTGCAGAGAGACAGAGCGAGAGAGAGAGAGGAAAGTGAGAAAGCAAGTCACCAGGTCCAGGACTCGAACTGTGGTCAGCCATATGGGAGTCCAACACTGCTAACTACCATGCCACATACTGGCCCCCATCCTTAAAGCACTTCTAAACAGAAATAAAACACTTAAAGTCTAGACTTCTCACCTCAGCCCTACTGGCATTGGCGTTGGATTTTATTGTTGGCTGTACATTGTAGAATGTGCAGAAGCATTTTTCATTTTTTATCCACTAAATACCAGTAGTGACCCCATCATGACAACCAAAAATGCACCTAGACATTGCCAAATCTCACCTAAAGGGAAAAACCACCCCTCATTGAAAATTAGTGTCCTAAATAAAGGTGGGAGAGAAGCAACACAGTTACAGATACTGGACAAAGCCCACAGACTACCTTCTTTGGCAAATCGCTCACACCAACATTAGGTACAATTGACATCAGGTTGGCATTCTGAGGCAAACTAGAGATATCTTAGTGACCTCATGATAATACTAACACTTAAGAGTTCTATTTTCACTCTACTGTCTCTCTCATCTTATTTTAAGGTGCAATATATCTCCAATAGCTTTTTTTGTGGGGAAAAATTAGATACAGGGACTTGACATAATTTGCCCAAGTTCACGGAGCAAACAAACACCAGAGCTAGGGTTCATCTATTGGCAGAACCTTAGGGAGAGAGGTATAGAGAAAGTAATGGGAATCCATCCAAACTGGGTTGCTCACTGCCTGTATGATTGTCAACCATGCACCACAGTTAGAACGAAATTGCCTACACTCTTCCTTCTCAGAAAGTCAAGACCACTAAGATCACCCTCTCTTTTCCTGCCCTTTCCTCCAATTTTATGAGCCCTGGTTATATAAGAAATATAGGCCTGGTTATTAGAAAAGGGATAATGATGTAGAATTAACTAAATCTGGGGTGAGGACAGGTTTGTTTTTTTTTTTCCAAAAAGTAAGTACCTTGAGCCCAGTTTAAACATATGAAGGATAACATTTTTTTTTAATTGTGTATAATTGAAAATAGGCAGTCCTACCTGTTGGTTAATAGTTAGGGAGTTAGGGGGAAAAAAGACAGCCCAGTATTCAAGAAAACAATTTTGTCACTTTAAGTCAACATCCTCCAAAGATATTTCTCATTCATACCTGGTTCAAGTCCAGAAGAATTCCAAAACAACAAAGAAAGGAGGAAGGACCCGCCTAAAAGCACAGAGGCCTTCATCATACCAAACTCCATGACACAACACACAGAGAACAGCAAATGGTGAAGAGTACGCCTCTCTAGAGTTTATAAACCTTTGGCCATACTCAGCTGTCTACAATTACCCTCTTCTTGGGCAGCACGGGCAAATCCCTTAGCATCTTTCTATCACCAGCAGTAGCTGCATCACCTCACCTGGAAGCTTGTTAGATGCAAAATATCAGGTTTCTCCCTAGATTTACAAACATAGTCATAAATTACATTTCAGCAAGAGTAGTCCACATGCATATTTAATTTGAGAAGTAGTTCTCTTAGCTTATTATGAGTCTAGACCACTTAACCACTGACTTTTTGAAAACTATCTTGGTATTAGAAATTGTGAAAATAAAGTTAGTAATTCTGTTGTACACCTGTAGGTCCATGGATGTTCATAGGTGATGTCCTATATACCTGTATGATTCTTAGTAAGTTATAGGAAACAAGAGTCTTGGGATTTAACAAGCGTCAGGAAGCTGACACAGATGACATTTGTTATTGAATCTCTTTTATTCTCTCTTTATAAATTTCCTGAACTGCTAATGAGGTTAAGTACTTTTCTATATGTCTGTTGGCAATTTGTATCACCTCTCTTGTGAAATCATTTTCCCAATTTTCTATTTATTTGTCTGAACTTTTAAGATTAATTTGTTAGAGTTCTTTAAATATTCGGGATATAATTTTTGGATATATGTATCATGAATATCTTCTACCATCTTATAGGTGGGATGGTTCCTTTAATTTTGCCATGGAGTGACCAGATATTTGGTTTAACGTTACTCTGGAAATGCCCGTAAGGCTGTTTCTCAATGAGATTCACATTTGAATTGGTAGACTCAGTGGAACAGACTTCTCTCCCTGGCGAAAGTGGGCCTCATCCGATCTGTTGAAGGCCAGAAAGAACAGAAAGGTTGGGTAAAGGTACCTGGCCTTCTTCTTCTGACTTAGTGTTGGACTGAAATTTACATCAGCAAGTTTCCTGATTCTCAGCCCTTTGAGTCTGACTTGGAACTATCTCATCAGCTTGTGCAGAAGAAATAAATATTAAACTTACAAATAATCCTTTTTTCTAGCTATCTTGAGGCATACAATAGACCTATAGTTAGGCTATTATGCTGTACAAAACTAGAATTTATTCCTTCTGTTTAATTATAATATTGAATCTGTTGGCCAGTCTCTCTCTATTCCTTCCTTTCCAACCACTATTTTACTTCCTCTGTCTGTAAGACCAATTTTTTATGTTTCCATAAATGAATGAAAACATGCGATCTCGCAATTTGTCTTTCTGTGCCTGGCTTATTTTACTTAATGTTATGTCCTCCAGGCTCTTTTATGTTGCCCTGAATAATAGAATTTAATACTTTTTTTATGCCCAAATGTATTTTTTAAATAAATCTTTACTAACCTGAATACATAAAGATATTTTTCAATATCCTCTTCTAAATCTTTACAGTTCTGCTCATGTAGTTAAGAATCTAAATCTACATGGAACTGATGTTTGTGACTAGAAAATCATACTTGACCGTATGGATATCTATCTGGATATAAAAATAATTTAGCCCATTCATTTAAAAGTCTGTTTTTATCTATAGCAGTGCAGTCCACATATGTGCATTGCTATTTCTAGAGTCTCTATTTTGTCCACTTATCTATCTACTTATTTCTGTATCAATATCAACATATCTTGTTTATCATAAATTTATCCTGATATTGGTATAGTAAGGCCTCCTTTTCTTCTTTTGTTTTTGTTTTGAATTTTCTAGACTAATCTCATTTTTATGCAAATTTTAAGATCAGTTTAGTTTGCTAAGTTCAGTATAAAACAAAACAAAACAAGGACCACCAGATGGTGTAGTAGTTACATTGCTGGACTTCCTCATAGCCAACCACGATTCAGGTCCCAGACCCAATGGCTTGAAAATCAGGCCACACATGCCCAAGATCCCAGGAGAAGAACAAAGGAGAAGAGATTGTGGCATGATCATCCCCCCAGGGGGTTATTTCTCACTTTCCCTCTCACTGTGTCTATCCCTCTCTCTCTCTGGTGAGCGCATGCATCTAAATCAAAAACCTCTTAACAAAAGAGAAACCAAAATAAAAAGAAAGAAAGGAAGAGAGAGAGAGAGAGAGAGAGAGAGAGAGAGAAAGAAAGAAAGAAAGAAAGAAAGAAAGAAAGAAAGAAAGAAAGAAAGAAAAGGGGAATACAGGAAGGAAGAGAAAGAAAGAGAGAGAGAGATAAGGAGAAAGAAAGAAAAAGAAAAAGAAAGAACAAAAGAAAGAAGGAAGATGAAAGAAAGAAGAAAGAAAAAAGAAAGAAAGAAAGAAAGAAAGAAAGAAAGAAAGAAAGAAAGAAAGAAAGAAAGGAAGGAAGAAAAGAAAAGAAAGAGAGAAGGGAAAGAAAGAAAAAGGGAATACAGGAAGGAAGAGAAAGAGAGAGAGAAAGAGAGAAGGTGAAAGAAAAAGAAAAAGAAAAAGAAAAAGAAAGAACAAAAGAAAGAAGGAAGATGAAAGAAGAAAGAAAGAAAGAAAGAAAGAAAGAAAGAAAGAAAGAAAGAAAGAAAGAAGAAAGAAAGAAATAAGAAGGAAGGAAGAAAAGAAAAAGAAAAGAAGGAAGAAAGAAAGAAAGGAGAAAACAAAACAAACTTGTCGAAGAAAATAAAAAGATAAGAAACAGACTTGGAGAAAATGTTTGTATAAGACATATCTGATAAAGGAATGTTATCCAAAATATACAAAGAATGCTCAAAATTCAATGGTAATAAAATAAGCAACCTGATTAAAAATGAACCAAAGACTTGAACCTCATCTAAGATATACAGATGTTATAAACATAAGAAGATGATTTACATCATGACATCAGGGAAATGCAAAATAAAACAATGAGATACCACTAAACACCTACTAGATTGGCCAAAATTTAAAGCACTGATGATGCCAAAGGTTGACAAGATGTGGAACAACAGAAAATCTCATTCAATATTGGTTGGAAAACAGTGTGGTAGTTTCTTACAAAACTAAATGTACTCTAACCATACAATCCAGAAATTTCCCTTCTTTGTATTTATCCAAAAGAGTTGAAAATGCATGTCTACACAAAAACCTGCACAGTAATTGAAGCTTTATTGATAATTGCCAAAACTTGAAAGCAATCAAGATGTCCTTCAGTAGGAGAATGGATAAACTGTGGTACACCCAGACAATAGAATATTGTTCAATGCTAAAAAGAAAGGAACTATAAAATCATTAAAAGAAATGGGGGAAAAGAGAGAGAGAAAGCCTCCCGTGGGGGGTGGCCATGCTGCAATCCCTTCTCCTTCGTTCTCCTTTCTAGATTTTGGGCACGCACTGGGAGTGATTTTGAAGCTACCAAGTCTGGGACACTATCCATGGAGTCCACCATCCAGGATCCAGCCGCCTTCACCTCTACGCCACCTCCTGGGTCTACACATACATCTTAACACACTAGCGTCTTAGGACAATTTGCTTGAAGTAAAATTGCCAGATTAAAGAATACATATACATTTCATAGGGCGCTTGGAATTGACAAATCGCTCTTCAGACAGATAATGCTAATTTACCTTCTCGCCAGCAGTAATCTCTCTCTGATACTGGATATTGTCAATTTTTTGATTATTCATAATTTAATAAATAACAATCTCACTCATATATATGTATATATATATATAATTATTAGGAAGGTCAAACATATGTTTAGGTTTTTCTTGATCACTTGAATTTTTTTCTGTTAATTTTCTACTCATGTTTTGATCATTCTTCTATCGTATTGTCTTATTGATTTTTAAAGGTGTTTTGTATAACTATCATTTATGTCAAAAGTATTTTTGCAAGTATATGTGTTTTTTTTTACTACCTCTTTTATTGGTGGTACTGGTGACTATACAGAATATTTTGAAAATAATCAAATATTTTATTTAATCAAAAATTTAAGATTTTTAGGTAATATCTTTTTTTCTTGAGCTAATATAAATAGATATTCTTCTGCATATCAAAAAGAAACTCTTAAGGGACCAGCAGTTAGCATAATAGCTATGTCGGTGGACTCCCATCTGGTCAACGACGGTTCGAGTCCCGGACCCGGTGGCTTAAACTCACACCGGGCACGTATGCATGTGTGCCCAAGATCCCGAGAGCAGAATGAAGGAGAAGAGATTGAGGCATAGCCATCCCACCTGGGGGGTGACTTCTCGCAAGGGAAAAGCTGATGCTGGCAAGGATGGGAATAACCCTGCAGAAAGTGGAGATGCCAAAACAAATCAGGCACAGAAAGCTGAAAGTGCTGAAGATGCCAAGTGAAGTGTGTGCATTTTTGATAACTGTGTACTTCTGGTGACTGTACAGTTTGAAATGCTATTTTTTAGCAAGTTTTATAAAATTGCAGAATTTTGTTTTACCTTTCTTTTTTTTTAGCTATGTCGTTAGCATACAGAACACTTCATTGTTGTTTTTTGGGGAAGGGGCATTTGTCACTAATAGAATGTCTCTGAAGCTGAATTGATTTGGACAACATCTTTCCCTTCTGGTTTTGAGAGACTTCCTCTTGGCTCCCGAGAGGAGGGACTCCCTGACACACACAGCCACCTTGGCACAGATGCCCTGTGGTGTGGAAAACTTAACATTTGCTTTTATGTCCTCCCCCCCTCTGTCTTCAGCATAGACTTAACTCCGTTTAACCAGAGACCTGTGGGGACCTGACCACAGGAAATTGATTATACCAGCATATCAGGCAATCTGGACTTTCCAATGACATTGAGATGGCGTCCTTCAAAAGAGCAGCAGTTCCTTTTCCATATCGTTGGATCTTCAAGTTGATAATTCTGCCATTTTCATTTCCCGAAAGTCAGGGTCGGCTCATGAAAAGTTGTTAAACAACATGCTAAATGTGAAATGTCAACCCTCACTCTAAACTTTCCCTGTTGAGAGCATCAAATGAAGACATCATTTGGGTTTTATAGTGGCTTTCTGATTTTGGTAGTCCATTGAAGAAGGGAGTTTGAAAGTTGTCGTATACTGTTAACAATTGTCTGCCCAGGTCCTGCCTGAAATACCATGATTTTTTATGAAATTTATCTTTACTAAAGCTGGATACAGTTTGGCTTGGGAAAAAATGATTCTAGTTAACATAACTTTAAAGAGGAAAGAATTAAAATAAATTTGATTGGGGCCCAGCTGCAGTGGTATGTAGTACCAAAACTCTGTGCTCCATGAACTGGGACTATATGGGAGCCCCAGGTTCAACTCCAACCTAAAGGCTGGGTAGAGTGGCATGTGTCTGTAATTCCTGTGACTCCAGAAACCTTGAGCAGGAAGACCATAAGCTTGAGGCTGGCCTATACAACACAGCAAGACTTTGTCTAAAAATTTATTAGATCATCATGTTAGTGCTATTATTCTGCAGACCTCTAGCAACCAAGTTTACAGCTAATGCTCATTTGAGTTAATGATCTTTTATAATGTGGATTTGCTGTATGATTTGAGAATATTTCATGTGTCTCTAAATGCAACAAAGTGGTCAAAACTTATGTGTGACATAAGTAGGAAGCTTATGAAATATAAGCAGAATTTATAAAAATGTGTTATATATGAGTTACTAATCAATATGCATAACAAGGGTATATATTAGGTTGTCAGGAAAGTCATGACATGTTTTTCTATGCAAAAAATGTGTCATGACTTTTCCAACAACCCAATAGAAAATATAATGAAACAAGAGGGTTACTTAGGGAGAAGATTGAGAGCAAACCTTCTTCCATTATGAGAAGACAGTTCATAATTTCAAATCATTGACCAATTAGTAACATCTACTATGGTCCCACTTTGGCCCATGTGTGTTCTACTCCACCGCCTCCCCATGCCCACACATACAGATAATTCCTCGGTGTCATACCACATCTACAACCAGTAATACTCACCACTGCTCCTAAGAGAGCAAATGGATGTCATTGACCCTGAGTACCTTCTTTGTGTTCCCTCCTTGCTCAATCTTCAATGCTTGTTCTTATAACCTCATAATCACACAGAGAAATAAGATGCAACAGAGAGAGATGGAGGACACAGGGACGGTGCATAGCCCAAGATTCTTATAGCGTGGTCCTTCCATTCTCCTGGCCTCTTATCTAAATACATTATCACCAATCTACCCACATTATTTTCCCCCTTGCTTCTCGCTATAAGATTAAAGTTGATTTTATATACTGTGTACGTTTAGCATCATCCTATGGACTATACATTTTTGGAGGTTCTGTGGCCTCTAGAATACCTGCCCTTATGTGCTTAAAGATAATTTTCTATACTAGATTTTCTTTTTGCTTTTTATTTTACTCAACAGGGAAATAGAGTGGGATATGTGGGGGTGGGGGGATGGGGGTTGGGGTGAGGTGGTCTGCTTATTCAATTACCCAAAGAGGAGCTTCATTTGAGATACAATGAAATTTCTCTTTAACGTTCATCCAATTTGAAGAATTCAATCTTCATCCATTTGTAAGTAGGAAAGTAGTCACATAACACACTTGCCTGGCTTTTTGTAGGCCTCTCTTGAAATCTCCTGACCTCCAGGTCTCTTGCAGTATGAAAACTCCAAGAGGAGGGGATCTCCTCCTGAGATTGATTAATTAGGTCCAGAAAGGACAGACTTTACAAAGAAGTCTCATTTTATACTGAGGGCTAATCTCTCTTCTCCACAGTTCTGAGGAGGAGTTAAGAATATATTGTGATTTCATGATACTGTTTTTTTTTTTGAGAGAGAGAGATTTTTGTCACAGAACGCATGTGCTCACCAGAGAGACAAAGAGAGAGAGAAAGCAAGAAATCACCCCCCAGGAGGATGGCCACACCACAATCCCTTCTCCTCCATTCTCCTCTCAGGATTTTGGGCATGCATGCATGCTACCCAGAGTTTCAAGCCACCAGGTCCAGGACTCAAACTGCCAAGTCAGGAAATTGAACTGTGGTCAGCCATAATTGGGTGGGGGGGGGGGGGGGTCAGCATCTTAACCACTATGCCACCTACTGTCCCCAATTTTTGTGATATATTGTCAGTCAATTCAGAATTCAGAGAGGAGTATGTAGGCTTAAGAGAAAACCTGAAAGCATGTGTGTTTTACAAGAATTTTTAAATGTTGTCTCTTAATCCATTGCTTTAAACATTTTAAGATATGTGAACAAAAGATTAAATTCACTTTTGGTTTAAAACTATCAAAAATTGTGATATCAAGTGGAATTCCACACACCCCTGTCTCTCCCCTGCTACCAGCAAAATATTAGCCTCTTGGGACCAGCAGTTGGCATAATGGCTATGTCACTGGACTCCCATGTACTTGATCATGGTTCAAGTCCTGGACTCAGTGGCTTAAACTCATGCCGGGTGCGTGTGCATGCATGCCCAAGATCCCGAGAGGAGAATGGAGGAGAAGGGATTGCAGTGTGACTATCCCCTCTGGGGGGGGGGGGGTGATTTCTCTCTCTCTCTCTCTCTCTCTCTCTCTCTCTCTGTCTCTTTCTGGTGAGCACACGATGCACCCTATAGCAAAAACCTCTCCAAAAAAAAAAAAAAAAAAAGGAAAAGAAAAATTCTAAAAAGAAAGAAAATTACCCTCATTATGTACAAGATAGATGAACCTAAGTTCTCAAACTGATTACTACCATATGGAAAACGAAAGTGATACAAAAAAGAAGTGGGAAAGAACTACAGAAAAGCTAGGAGTATGAAATAGAATAATCTACTACTCCCTCAGCCTTACAGAAAGAACTTAAATCCATCTTACTTTACACATATCATCAGAAGGAAGTGAGATGGGGATTATTTGGAGAACTACACCACGGGATAGTATTTCCTCTGTCACCACCCTGATAGTTGAGTAATGATCTTTACCCTCCACAAAATACAGTTGCCTGAAACAATACTGTCAAGCCAGGATCTCAACTTTCTTCCAAGAAGAGAAATAATGACTCAGATATTTAAAACTTTATTTTTAAAAATTGCCTTCATCACAAATTTAAAAATCTGGAGAAGTCCCTTTCTGCTCTCACCCAAAGAGTTCATACAGCAGAGAAAATTCATTTTTAAAAGAGCATTATTTAAACAGCAAAAGAGAATATCTGCAGGCATTAGTCCAATTTCCAAGAGGGAGTGACATCCTCCAGTAGTCAGAGTACCAAAGTTAGTGAGGTTGCCTAAAACACCAGCTTTATAAGCTTATTTCTTCATTTAAGATCACAGAATTAAAAACTGCATAGTCCAACAAAGGGATAATTGTTCCTATAAAGAAGAAAAAATAGCAGTGAGGCAGGAGTTCTGATGGAAAACTATTACATAAAAATCCCTCAGGTATTTCACTGTGGCTCCACTGGGAAAAAAATACTGGGATTGGGAGAGGGCATTGATTTTAAACCACAGAACCTATTACCATATTGAAATGTCTTGAGTATGGCCAATGCATTATTTATATATAGCTATTATTGGTTAATAAATGTTTATAGATTTTATGTAACAATAGTGTCTCAATTTTTGACTTAAGATGGTTAATAGGTCCCCGAAATAAAGATTTGCAAAGTCTGTTCCTTCTGGGATGCTACAGTTTAAGGGATATGGGCTATTTAAATCATTCTTAGGGCTCTCTTTCACATTGAAGGTGGATTTTCTCTTGTAGATATTTAGTCTTTGCAGAAAAAAAAAATGCAAATATTAGCATTAACACATTTATCAATTACTATCTTCATGGCATTTTTGGAAACTCCAAGTCCCATTATGTGTATCTTCATCAAAGTTTTATTTTTTGGTTGGGATGGAATTGATAACGTGACTAGTTATTGAGGGATCTTGGTAAATGTATTATGTTCCTCTGGAGAGAATGGGAAATGCTTCAATATAATACCCCAAATCATCATAAATCCATGGCTACAATGGCTCTAAACTGAAATTTTATGAGTACATGGTACAGTGTGGTATATTTCATCTTTAGTCCATGCCTTCTTTGCATAAGTACATTAGGAAACATTTGCAGTACTAAGTCAAAATACTCACCCAACTGACACTCCTGAATGGGTCCCCACATTTTCCAGTTGAGAGGATGTTGGATTTTTCTTTCCTACTGGCCCTTGGGATGTTTTCTCAGAAGTACTACTACTGCTACTATTCTCTACCACTCTTTGAAAATGAAGAAGGGAAAACTTTCTGGAAAGAAAAACAAAACAAAAATATATATATGTATATATACATATGTATACACACACACATATATAATATATATATATATATATATATATATATATATATATATATATGAATTTGAAGCTGATGTGTATACATTACTATTATTTTTACAATGTCTGGGAATGCGAGGATAGAAACTATACATTACTATTATTTTTACAATGGCTGGGAATATAAGGATAGAAACTAAACTAGACTGCTCTCTCTGGGTAATTAAAGGAACCAAATACTGAATCAAGCAGTGTAACATAAAAATGGAAATTTGTCATTTCATGAATTTTCAAGGAAAAGTTTCCAACAGAATGTTGGTTAGGACATTCCATTACGCTGGAATTAGTTATTGTGAACCAGAATTAAAATCAGAGGTATCATATACATTATCAACAGATTCTAATATATACTGTATTCATACTCAGAAAAATCATTTTATATCGTGTAAGAATGTACAATAATTAAATGAAATTTTTTTAAAGATTACAGCCATAAAAAATAAAAGCTATAATACAGTTTTGTTTTGTTTTGTTTTGTTTTGGAGAGTTTTTTGCTATAGGGTGCTTGCGCTTGCCAGAAAGACAGAGAGAGACAGAGATAGAAAGTGAGAAATCACCCCCAAGGGGAATGGCCAAGCCGCAATCCCTTCTCCTCCATTCTCCTCTCGGGATCTTGGGCACGCACGCACACGCGCCCGGCGTGAGTTTAAACCGCCGGGTCCGGGACTCGAACCACGGTCGACTACATGGGAGTCCAGTGACATAGCCATTACGCTAACTGCTGGTCTCTATAGTACAGTACAAAATTTTATATAAAATTTTGAAGAAAGAGGTATCAAATGCTACAAACTCAAAATGCTACTGAACAGCTCTATTATCTTTGTTCATTTTACCCCATAGTCTACAGAAAATGATAAAGAGATACAGATTTGTGTTCCTGGTCTGTTAGGTGAGGAAATTCTGAGATACTTCCTTTCTTTATGAAGCCCTAAACACTGAGAATACCTATGCTGACTGACATCTCACTTCCAAGTGGCTCTCTGCTTATTCAACAGACTGGTGTTATGTATCTTCCACGTCTGTCTCTTTAGAGAAAAAGAAGTTGAGCGGTAAAAGTATAAAACTGAATGGTATGAAAGAGCATACTCCCCCAATATTTAGTAGGTGATTTACTATCAATATCCACATTTGAGCTATTTCTCAAGTACACTTAATAACCATACCTATCACCTAAAGGTTATGTATCATCTATAAAGGGGTCCCTAAGATATAAGAGGCTCAGTGATGAACCACTAACTTAGGGAACTGCAGAGGGTGGCAAAAGTGACATGTGTATGGAACCAAAAAGTCTTATCTGGATTGCCTCATCAAAATATAAAATATACATAGTAGAGAGCCAGCAGGTGGCGAGGTGGTTGAAGCGCTGGACTCCCAGACTCAAACTTGGTGGCTTGGAAATTGTGCCAGATGTGTGTGCATGCATGCCCCAAAATCCAGAAGGAGAATAGAGAAAGGGTTGTGGCATGCCCATCTTCCTGGAAGATGGTTTCTCACTTCCTCTCACTGTCTTCTCTCTGGAGAACACACATGCCCTATGGCAAGAAAAAAAAAAAATATATATATATATATATACCTACATACACACACACACACACACACACACACACACATACACTTACATAGTAGGAATCTTTATGTCTTGTAGTACCTTCTAAATTCCATGTGCTCATAATTTGACTACATTTAAAGTCCATAGTGCACAACTATTTGACCAGGGTCACTATGAATGGACAGTTGTACCAGGTTGAGAGATACTCATCTTCTCCCTTGCTTCATCCTGTTCTTTTTCTTTGATATGCCATGGTGATAAGGAAAGCAGTAGAGAAAGTATTCATAGATTACATTGAACACTTTCCCTGTGCAATTATTTGTATCTAGAGTTGCCAGTAGTGAAGAAAAATATGAACTTGAAGTTTGCATTGGATTTAATTTTACTTATTATAGGGGTAAAGGTAAAAGGTGTGAAGGTATGAGAAGGGAAGGGTTTATGTAATAGAGATGAGCTCAGTTACTGTAAAATAAATACAAACACTTGATTATTGCATCTTCATAGAGCTCAAACTGTTCACAAAGTACTTAAAATTCCACCAGACCCCAGGGACCAGCAGTTAGCGTAATGGCTATGTCGCTGGATTCCCATGTAGTCAACTGTGGTTCGAGTCCCGGACCCGGTGGCTTAAACTCACACCGGGTGCATGTGTGTGCGTGCGTGCATGCCCAAGATCCCGAGAGGAGAATGGAGGAGAAGGGATTGCGGCGTGGCCATCCCCCCTGGGGGGTGATTTCTCTCTTTCTGTCTCTCTCTTTCTGTCTGGCGAGCGCATGTGCCCTATAGCAAAAACCTCTCAAAAAAAAAAATTCCACCAGACCCATAAATAGACCACATCAAAAATCCAACAAAGAGCAAGCAGAACGGTCTCACCTCTGTAGTCCACAGGAACTTCTGAGCCACTCCCATTGCAGAAAGATTTCTCAAATAAGAGAATATTGATCACTAGCAAGCCCTGACCATTTTTTTAAGAAAACATTTCTGAAGCCTTTATTTACAAAAGCTTTAAAAACCAAGTAATACCCTCTGTTTGCAAATAATGTTAAATCAAAGACTAATATAATTCTTGTCTGAAAGTTTTGGAAGAAAAATGCTTTTTGAATTTCAGGCCATCTTCCTCTCAGGGACAATCAACTGCAAAGAGGTGATATGGTCACAGAATAATTAAATAGTTCTTATAATAGCCTTGGGACTGGGCAGATTGAGGACAATGGGTTCAGACACAAAGTGCTGAAGAGAAGGGAAGCTTACTAACAAAATCCTTCTGATGCATTTCTTTGCAGACTCCAGTTTCAAATCTAATTTACCAAATAGCTTAACACTAAAGGATAGTACAAAATTCAGTGTGTGTGTTGAGTAGGTAACGGAAACTCTGAAACACTTGTTTTCAGATAAATCTGACTTTTATGAACTATTATTCTTATGGTACAATAAAATTTACAGTGTCCAACACATCTGTCTGAAAACTATCAGCATCTTTTGATATTTATATAATAGTTCATTTATGGCAGAGTTGAAAACTTGGACTCTAGAAACAAAAAAACTTGCTTCTATTGATAGATCAACAATACTATCAGTTACCAGTTTAAAAACAAAAAAAATTGGTCCTGCAGCGATATGGTGGTTATGACAGTTGGATCGCACATGGCCAACTGAATGGATTGAATCCCACACCCAGTGACTTGAAATACATGCCAAGCCCATGAGCATGTGCGTCCAAAATCCTGAGAGAAGGGTAGAGGAGAAGGGAGTACAGCGTGGCCATCTTCCCTAGGGTGTACTTTCTCATTTTCTCTGTCTTCTCTCTCTCTCTCTCTCTTTCTCTCTCTCTCTCTCTCTCTCTCTCTCTCTCTCTCTCTCTCTCTCTCTCTCTCTTGCTGTTTGTGGTGAGCACATATACCCTATACCAATCTTTTTTTTTTTAAGAAGAAAATGCACTGAGAGAATCAACTTTATAAATAAATATACACGTAGCATATCTATTCACATGGCTGAGCAGAACACTGTTAGACTGGTCCCAGGGCTCAAACTTGGCAATATTTTCTAACATCTCTACTCTAATCAGAAATACCTGACAGCCATGAAAATGTTACTTAATCTTAATCTCTGTGGTCAGATAGACTTACTTCTGAATAATGCATGATATTGGAGCAAAGTCTCTGATGTTTAAGAACACTGGTTCGTAGGTGACCGAACTTTCAATAATAGTGCCCCATGGGCGTTCCTGAAGGAAAAGAAAGTATAATTATTTTAGTTACATCTAACCTTTCAGGAAAAACATGTAAAAGAGTTAGAAAATACAGAAACCGTTAAGATGTTAAGAAATAGAAAGCAGAGCCAAGTGATAAAACGTCTATGTTTAGACAAGACCCAAGGAATAGCCCCTTCATAGTGTCAGGGACACTTCATTTGTTTGGCAAATGTGTTTGCATGGACAACTCTTAATCAGCCAATCTGTGTAAGAGCAAGGGCCTGATTTGGACAGGCCTGATTATAGGACAGGGTCTGCAGTTTACTCTGAGTATGAACTTTGAGCCTATATTTTACAATTTTAAAGCAGATTGTTCCTTCCCTACGTGTAAAATGACAGTAATATAAAAGAGTATTCAAAAAGTTCATAGAAAATGGATGCTATGAAAAAACGGCATGGATTTCAATTTTTTGCATCAAAATAAGCTCATATTTTTATTCCATTTTCCATTAACTTTTTAAAGCCCCCTTATGTAATTCCTTGGTCAGCAAACTATAAAACTGGCCATAATATATCTTAGTCTTTGTAAACTCTTGAAAATATTCCATTCTGCCATTGTAGTATGAGAGATATCAGAAAATACCTACACAAATATAATGATGTTCCAATAAAACTTAATTTGTTGGAAAAGTAACTGAATTTGGTCCACAGGCCATAACTGAAGTAGAAGCCTAACTTCAGATTCCAGATATGAACCATTATGTGTAAATAATAGAGTACAATATATTCAACACAAATAAAAATATTTGTGAAGGAAAATAATAAAGCTATTAGGTTACCAGAAAAGACAAAACATGACACATTTTTGTATCAAAAAACAGAAAAATATGTCTTGACTTTTCCAACAACCCAGTATATGTAGGCATACATATAATACCTGACAGCGATGAAAATGTTACTTAATCTTAATCTCTGTGGTCAGGTAGACTTACTTCTGAATAATGCATGATATTGGAGCAAAGTAATACATGCATATAATGGTGGATTACCCAGGAAGTACAAGCCGATAGGTGTTCATCTAATTCTATACTATATTTTAAAATATTCACATTATAGAACTGGAAAACATGACTGTCAAATGTAGATTAACTCAACTCCTCCACTCCCTCAGCCACAGTCACTATTTGAATATATTTTAACACTATGTACACCCATTTAGTATGTTGGAAGTATGGTATTCAAGAATGCTTAAGAGTACTTCAGATTACTAGGCTTTAAATACCACTCTCATCGTTCTCTGTTCATGGGACATCAAGAAATTACTGACCTCAGCTGTTTACTTTGTAAAATGGCTATGATAACAATTTATGGGGTCGAGCACTATACAGGAAAATATTTACAAGAGAAAATGAGCAATTCAAATGTACCACAAATTGGTCCTCGGACTTGAAGAATCCCAGGGTAATTTTGCTTTAGGAATAGCTGGATATTAGAATTCCAACCACATTGTCAAATACCTCTCTCTTTTCTCTAACAACCTTTTTTTTTTCTTCTGAGTTGGCCTCTTTTTCAGGGAAAGTATCCTCTCGGGTGGCAAATAGAAATGTCAACACTTACCCGCGTCATGACCACCTGTTTACAATCTCAATGGAAAAAGAGAAAAGGAACCACTTTCCTGGAAATCCCAGAAAACGTTCTAGAGTAGCTCCATTTGACCTGCCATAATTATATGAACTGACAATTGGTATGGCCTCATTTATTTATTGAGTTTCTATATTTTTCTTAACTAGCACTTGTATAGTGATTGCCATACGCTGGGCATTGTTTGAGGTAGTAGAGATAACAGCAGTAAAGCAAGGTCTTGGGTCATGCACCTGCAACCAGAAGTTTAGTTAGTTCAAACAAACCAGAAGTAACCAGAAGGGAGGCAGATGAGGGTTCCAAAAGGGAAACCAAGCTGCATTAGCAAATGCATAGTCAACATAATCAACATAAAGCAAAATCAATAGATGGGAGACATAGACAATAATAGATTAATGACACAAATGCCCAGCTCAAATCCCAGCTCTTCCACCTTCTGTATGACATCAGGCTCTCTATTCTTTTTAAAAATGTGGATAATACTGTGGCCAGTAGGTGGCATGGTAGTTAAGTCACCAGATTTGGTGGCTTGCTTTCTCACTTTCTTTCTCTGTGGTGAGTGCACATGCCCTGCAGTAAATTTTTTTAAAAATAATAGTAATAATAAAATTAATAATTTTAAAAGTATATTTTAAAAATGTGGATACTACTATTGGTTTGAGAGTATTACTGTGAAAGTTAGGTAAGTAGATCTTCTAGCACATAACTAGCACTTTTTATTAAGTAAGTATGCATTGGATGTCATGATGATAAAAGAACTAAAATCTCTAAAATACTTGTTAGCATAATTTGGTACCTAATCACTTAATAAACTTTACTCTTTTCATTTCAGAAAAAGAGGACTAAATTAATTTCAGAGCAGCTACATAACCTGATATCCTCTTTTTTAGTTGAATATTTACATTAACAACAACTAGATAAGGGATCATGATATTATTTCAAAATAAAATGGTTTTTTCTCATTTAATTTTATCCTTGAGAATATAAAATCTCTCCACTGAAAGCAGAAAAGATATGCTGGAGGAAGGTAGATAAAAAGAATGCATGATTTTTTAAATTAAACTTTATTTATTTTAATTTAACCAGAGAAGGACAGAATGAGAGAGAAGAGAGAAAGTGAGAAAGCAAGCTGCCAGGCCCAGGACTAGAACCATAGGGGCCCAGTACCCTAACCACCATGCCACCTGCTGGCCACAAGAATGCATGATTTTTTTTAAATCCCACATCTTATCTGATTATTTCTTCTACCGTGAAAGTGTTCAAAAACTTAAGACAGAGTAGTCAATATTATATGAAGTGTAATATCAACTGACAATTCAGAACCAATTGCACAATGTTAGTGAGGGGATTTTTGCCCTAACAAAGAAAAGTCATAGTCAATTAAAATAACAATGGCTCTTACATATTTATGGATGCCACAAGAAGTAAGAGTATAAATGAACTCAAAGAAACTAGGCAGCACTCTGCTTACAGAGCAGCCAGTTCCTAGATAGAGTTCATAAGCCTTGGGTTGCAGATTATCCACAAATGGCGTTCTTCTAACGCGAACCAGGAGCCAGTATTCACTGCAATTTACATCCAGTGCTGGAAGAAAAGGAGAGGAAAATGTTAGATAACATGCCAGTCTCTATCCAATAGCTCAGAATTTTTTCAACCTATTAGTCACCCCAGTTCCAGAGTGAAAAACGGCTGGGTTCTATTTTTTCCATTTTCTATTTTGAGATCCTAGGTGAATTATTTAGTCATTATATGGTTCAATTTCCTCTTCTGAATGTAGGGGATATCATAGGAGCTACTGTGAGTTATTGAGCATTAAACTAGAAGAGGCTCTAATTGTCTTAGACTGGTACGTAGGATCTAGGAAATATTCAGCTTGCTGTTTCTAATTTTAAAAATTGCCTTTATTCTGACAACCAAATGTGTTTTACATATTAAACTTGTTCTCCAATATGTGCACACTGTTCAGAGAGAAGCCAATGAACATCCACCTTTTTCATCAGAAACAAAGAAGAAGGAGAGTCTGAGGAAAGACATTAAGGAGAAAACTACAGAGGCAAGACATTTATGGGACAAAGAAATAGGTTATTATCTGTTGATGATAAAGTATATAGTATCCCCAACTGGACTGGTGAGAAATGTACTCATGGTGGAACATTTACTTTACAAGCTAAGTGGTGTATGTGATTCAGTATGTGACTGAATGTATAAATTAAAATAAACATTTCATTTAGATCTTCTAAAACAGAAAAAAAGAAATGATATCCCTTATGGAGAATTTCTAGCACTAGATAGGACATTTACGTTGCCTACTTCAAAACAAAAATATTATTTTCTTTACATTTTCAAGCATTTCATTGCTTAATATGTTTTTTTTTTTAAAAAAAAAAAAAAAGTTTTGCCTTAGGGTGTCAGTACTCACTGGAGAGAGAGAAGACAAAGACAGTGAGAGAGAAAGTGAGGAATCACCTCCTAGTGGGGATGGCCATGTTGTAATCCCTTCTCCTGGGGTCTAGGGCATGCACGCTTGCATGAGTTTCAAGCCATCAAGTCTGAGACTTCAACCACAGTGGGCCACATGGGTATCCAGCAATGAAACCACTATGCCATCTGCTGGCCCCAATATACATTCATTTATAAAAATTCACAGTTCTGCAATTTGTCAAGGCTGTGTTGATTTGATTATTGTGGTTAATAATTTTTTTTGATATCCAGAAAGGGAAGCCATCTACACTCACAGTCTGCTTCAGGTTAATTCTGTTTTCTAGTCTACAAGATGGAGTCATATTACTAAGGTTATGGGATATAGTTGAAAACTAAATTAGATGCCAGTTTTAACTATAATTCCTTATTCTATGCCCATTCTATCAAGATTTATCATGTGTTAATAAAGGAAGCAATCACTGGTATATTATACCAATCAGATGAGAATATCACTTTTCTGGCTATGGAGCAGTTATAAAGATTAAGCATGGGCCTGCTCACAAAGACCACCTCAATATAATCAAGTACTACCAGGGCTCACAAAGACCACCTCAATATAATCAAGTACTACCAGGTTTTGTAGTATAATTTGATCATTATCCAATAATGTTAGAAATAAATAACATAATATTTTGTATTAAAGAAAAATCCATCAAAAGTATTTCATTTAAAATCCTGTTAAACCCATTAAAACATCTCATTAGAGAAATATACCTGATTGTCTATCAACACAGAATGAATCCAAGAAACTTCTCATCATTTTATTCTTATATGATATTTAGAATTCCTTCACATTTTACTTTTTCTTTCTGTTAACTTGACACGACTTCTAAAATCCATTTTCTGGGCCAGCAGGTGGTATGGATGTTAAGATGCTGGATCCTACATGGTGATTGCATGGTTCAAGTCTTGGAACAGGTAGCCTGAAAGTCATAGTGGGCATGTATGCCCAAAGTCCTGAGACAAGACAGGAGAAGGGATTGTGGTGTGACCATATCCCTGAAGGGTGATTTCTCATTTTCTTTCTGTCTCTCTCTGGTCTGCACATATGCCCTATAACAAAAACTATATATATATATATATATATATATATATATATATATATATATATATATATATATTTTCTAGCTCCTTCCATATAAGCATCTAGGTTGCACTAAGATAGTATAGTACTGATTTAAATTTGTTGCAACAGAGATACATATTCTGAATGTGGTTTTCAGTTTGATCCCTAAACCAACAGACTTAGTTACCATCACCTGGGAACTTCTTAAAAATACAAAATTTTAAATACTATCCAGACCTATTATATCAGACAGTGGAACTAAGACCCAGCAATCTATATTCTAATAAGCTCTCCAGTTAAGACAATGACAATCACTGCTTTAAGGGATTTTTCAATCATATATTTTATCATAAGTCATATAACACTTATCCACAAATACCATGGATTCTTATGATCCATAAATACTGTACCTACATATTTAGACTGAAATAGTCTATTTATCTAGATATTATTCTCATTTCTTTCCTTTTTATTTGCCCCTCTCTTGACTCTCTGCTGATTCACTCTTGTTTTGTTTTGTTTTTATTTCTTTCACTGTAGAAAAAGACAGATGCAAAATATATCCGATAGATGAATAGGCATAAACTTAATGGCGCCTTAAAATGGCTGTATTCAAGTAAAAGAGAGCTTGGTTCTGACACCACAAAAGATGTTACTGCTTCCTCTCAGTGAATCTTAAGCATGACCAAATTTCTCCAAGTGCTTAATTTTTTATCCCAATCCTAATCATTAAGTAAAGCGATAATGAAAAGATTAGAGGTCATTAAGACATGGATATATCAAACAAGATCTATTGCTCTTTGAACTTATATTCTAACAGGCAGGTAAGAGAACAAATAAAAAAGTGTTTTAGATAGTTACAAAAATGAAAACACAAAAGGGCCAAAAAATGTTGAGAGAAATGAAACTTTAAATACAATGGCTGGAGATCTCTATAAGATGGCCATGCTTGAGAAAAGTCTTCTAGGAAACAAGTAGAAGAGTTATACAAATAATTTCGGGAACAGTATTGCAGACAATAAGAAGAGGAAATGCAAATGACATGCAATGGAAGTGTGTCTAGGAAATGTAAGTAGTGAAGCATCCAGTATTGCTGAAGAAGAGATAGCAAGTGAGGTGGAAACAGTAGGCTATCAAAGAACTAATAAGGAACAAGTTATGTGCAGTCCTGGAAGCCATCATCAGGTAGGACTCTGAGTGAGATGGGAAGCCATTGAAGATAATGATCAGGAGAGTAGCTGTCTCACTTTCTCACTTTTTTCTTTCTTTCTTTCTCCGCCCCCCCCCCCCCAAGACTTTTTACTCTAGGGTACATGCACTTACCAGAAAAGAGAAAGACAAAGACAGGTAGCGAGAAATCACCCCTAGGGTATAGGCCACACCGAAATCCCTCCTCATTATCTCCTCTTGGGATTTTAAGCTTGCACATAAACCCGCCTGGTGTGAGTTTGAAGTCATCAGATCCAGGACTCGAATTGCCCTTGACTGTGGAATCCAGCAACACAACCATTATGTCATCTGCTGGACCCAACACTCTCACACTTTAACAAGAGCACTCCTGCCGCTATGTGGAGAATAAATTTTAAGGGGAAACACACAAAATGAGGTAGAAGAATAGTGCAATAATTCAAGTAAAAAATATAGTGCAATAATTCAAGCATGGTAACATTGGAGTTGATGAGAAGTGGTCCAGATTTTAGAATACTCTGAAGGTAGAGTCAACAGTTTGCTAATGTGTAGAATAAAAAGAAAGGATAGCTTCATAGTTTTCAGTTTTAGTGACTTGTGAGATTCAGCTGTAAAAATAAGTATCAAGTAAAGACAAAGGGCTAATTCTCCTCATTAAAAATAAGGAAAGAGGGACCAGCAGGTGGCATGGTGGTTAAAGTGCTGGACACTCCCACATGGCTGACCACGGTTCAAGTCCCGGACCTGGTGGCTTTCTTTCTCTTTCTCTCTTTCTCTTTGTCTCTCTCTCTCTCTTTCTCTCTATTCCTCTGATCAAATTAAAAAATAAATGAATGAATAAATAAAATAAAATAATTCTTAAAAAAAATAAGGGAAGAGGTAGCCACTTTTCCTTAGAATTTACCTTAGAAAATTTGTCATTGTAATTATTTTCCCCTCTCTTTCAAATGTATGTAAATCCCTTTAAAGTCTCAATCACCTTTTTGTCAGCTTTATGACCTAGGAAGTCTTTTGCAAGAACCTGGGAGTCTCTTTGGAAGAGAAGGGAGAAAGTGGTCCTATCTCCCAATTTCCCTGAGAAGGTAGGATCCTAACTTCAGTGGACTTCCCATCCTAATTTGCAGAGTTGTCATAAAGAGATAAGGAGTTTGTAGTAAAAGTCAACGAGCTAACACAGATGGTCACCCCAATTAACAGGCAGGAAAACTTATGTGACAAATATCAAGTCCTCTTACTTGAGGACTAGGTGTTGTTTAACTTGAAAATGTGCACATATGTAAAGGCGTAATCGTTTAGCAGATGGCCTGTGATGTGCATCACACTCCAGTGTATTGATTATTCAATAATAAAATTGATTTCCCTACTACCATTGTAGAGAGTTTTTTTACGTTGGAAAAAGATTTTGCTTTTAATTATATTGCCCCAACATAGTCACCTTAGGTTGAGCTGGAAATTGCTACAGGAAAAGCAAATGTGAAGTTTCAAAATAGGAGTTCAGTTTGGAAAGGTTAAGTCTGAGATGCTACTAGATATTCAAACAGGAATGTCAAAGAGGCAGTGGGATATGTGCACCCAGAGTTGAGAAAGAATGTCCTGGCCAGAGATTAAAAGTAAAGTGTCAGGGCCAGCAGATGGCTTAATGGTTACATCACTGGACTCCCACATAGCTGACCATGGTTTGAGTCCTGGACCCAGAGACTGAAACTCACACTGGGCTCATGTGCATGCATCACTGGGCTCATGTGCATGCATGCCCAAAATCCCTAGAGGAGAATGGAAAAATAGAGATGACAGCATGGCCATCCCCCTTGGGGGTGAGGGGGAGTGATTTCTCACTTTCCATCTCTCTGGCAAGTACACATGCCCTATAGCAAAAATCTCTTTCCCAAAAAAGCATAATAAGTGGCAATTATGAACATTAGAATGATATGTGAACCCACGAAAAGACTGAATAAGAAAGAAGTTTTAGAACAGCTCCATGTGTGACCAAGATGAGGCAGTCAAGAAGACATTAGAAAAAGAGAGATGGCCCCACAGCCCAGTGGTTAAGGGAGCCAGATCCCACACAGCCAATCACAATTTGTATCCCAGTCCCAGCATCCTGGAAAATACCCTGGTGTGTACGTGTACACATGCATGCACACACTCTCACAAAATCCTGACAGGATGGAGAAATGGAGGACAAAGAATTCCAGTATGATCACATACCTTTTTTCCCTACCCTCTGTCTCTCACTGGCAAGCACACAAACTCTTTGGCAATTAAAAGGAAAGAAACAAGAATGTCAGCAAGGTAGGAAGAAAGACAAGGTCATGACCTACAAACCAAGAGAAGAAATATTTTAGGTGACGGATAATTCATCCTATGGGCTATGACAAAATAAAACGAGAGCTAGGAATAAAGCTGTTAGATTTTTCTATATAGAAACCACCAATAATACAAATAAAGTTTTGATGGAATGTTTTTGGTGAAAGGCTCATTAAAATGGGTTCCAAAAGAAAAGAGAAATTAGAGAGAATGGGTACAGATAGCTTTAAAGAGAAGAAAAGTGAGGCAGTATCTGGAAAAAGTGGGGTCAGAAAAAGGCTAGAGACATGTCCAAGGAAGTCTACCTAATAATACAGAACTAAGGGAAGAAAGGTACAATTCACAAAGTTAGAATTTCCCACAAGTCCTTTGGAAGTCATTCAATTTTCACATAGAAAAGGGCCTGATGAATATATCTTTGAAATTGCTCTAAAAGTAGTAGATACAGTTCTGGACTAAGGATGGAAGCGTTTCAACATGTGACCAAAGCCACTTGAAAAGTGCATCAGCTGCTTTGAATTAAAAACGTTAATTTACTCAAATAATCGGAGCCAGCTACTGCTAACTCAGCGTCCTCTGTGGAAATAAGCTCTGAAAAGGAATCATTTACAATACAATAGAAAGTTGATAAACACTGTCCAAACTTAAATAGTACACAGCCAGAGGCAATGAAGACCTAAACTTCTCCTAGGCCCAGCAGGCTGTCCTGATTTATCCATTCACTACAAGAATTTCAGCCTCGGGCCAGTAGGTAAAGTGCGAGTTGGATTCCTACTTAGCCTATCTCAGTTCAAGTCCCGGACCTGGCAGCTTGCTTTCTCACTCCCCCTCCCCCCTCAACCCCCCCCCCCCCCCCCCCCCCCCCCGGTCTCTCACTGGTCAAATTACTCTGCCCCTCATGGGTTAAATTAAAATAAATAAATAAAAGTTAAATAATTCTTTAAAAAAAATTCACCCTCTATGAAGTGGCAAGCATATCTGAGACAAAAAAAATAAATAAATAAAAACCTCAAAATTTAAGTGAAGAAAAAAAATACCATCTTCAGATCATCTAATTACAAATTCCAGAGGAAGTACCGAGATGAAGATGTGTGGATAAACGGAGTGAAAACTGACAGCTGTTAGCTACTAGCAGAGACATTCAGATTATAAAACCCCAAGGTCTCCAGTATGTATCAAAGCAGCCCACAGCTTGAAATGCCACCCTTCAGAACACCCTCTTTTTCTTACAATCTTCAAGACCATGAATCAACACCAGCAGCGTGAGGAGCCCTCCTAACACTCCAGAGATCGTCATTGCTTCAAGACCGGGAATCAAGGGATCACAGGAAATCAAAGGAAGTGGGCCTCCGCAGTTGTTCATAAACCTCTTACCTTGTCAGCTGTGGGTGATGATTCATCATTCTAGAAAACGCCAACAAACCCTCCACCTCGTATTGGCTTTCTCTCCTCACAGCTGAAATCGTCAGAATCATGGTTGAGAAAATCAGAGGGAAAATGTGAAAAAATGTGGTTCCAGACAGTATCCCCTCCCCACAATGATGCTGTCCTCAAACATGTGGTACACCTGAAATGGGATCTTATGCAAAATTTAACTGTCTTGGGAAGACAGGGCTTTGCAAGATGAATTGAGGAGCAGTAAGTGGATAATACAAAAGAATTACTTATGATTCAATTGACGATATTGTTAATCATGATCACTCTGGGGTCTTATGAAAAATATCAATTCTCCAACCTCACAGTCGGTGATTCTGACCCCATGAGCCAATTACGTGCCCTAACACGTTCCAGATTTTGATACAGGTAAATAAATTTGCTAAACAGTGATCTAAGCTTTGAAAAAAAATTGTTTTCTGCTTCAACTTTGCTTTCCCAAAAGCATTTTATCATGAATGTATACACCTCCAGGTTGCTGAAGAAAGGCTCATGAGAGAATTTTGGTCTAGTGAAATCTAGAAATGCAAAATCCTGACAGAAACAGAGAGATTGTGGTAAGGATTATTTATCCTGGCTTGATATTTCAAAGTTACAGAAACCAATCATTATAGACACTCCATGTCAAAAGCAAGAGTTTAATAAATAATCTCATAATTTATTATGAGGAGAGGGCAGTTACATTACTAAGCTCCCACATGCCACAGCAGTTTCATCACTGGACTCCCACATGGCCAGACCTGGTGGCATGAAACTCATGCCAGGTGCATGTGCGTGTGTGCCCAGAATCCTGAGAGGAAAATAGAGGAGGAGGGATTGCAGTGTGGCCATCCCCCTGCAGGAGCAGGTTATAATTTCTCTCTCTCTCTCTCTCTCTCTCTCTCCTCTCTCCTCTCTCCTCTCTGGCAAGCACACATGCCATATGCCAAAACTTTCTCAAAAAATAAATAACATTTTAAAATAATAAATTACCTCTAGAAATCACATAGTATGTTACTTGGATTGTCTCATCTATGTGTAAGATACTTGCTGGTGATTACCAATGTTAACTCTAGGAATCTCCAAGACAATGTACTGCTGTAGCAAACAATAACCTTCAGTAAAAGTTCTTTCCACTAAATATTTTTATTATACCTGGGGTGCTACTTCAAAGATATAAAAATGGGATCTAATAAAAGATGATTCTCTGCCTCTATTAAGGGTCTAGACCAGGGTTTCATAACCTAAGCACTTTCAACATTTTGGGCTAATACATAAGTTTTTTTCTTTTCAGTTAGTGTTTTTTGGGTTTCCTTCTTATATTAAAATCATGAAGAGTCTCTAATCTCATCTGGAAGTTTTATAATTATGCTTTTTAAAATTCAGGTTCATAATTCACTTGGAATAAAATTTTCAGAATACGATAATTTGACCACATATATATGCAAATGACTATCCAAATATTCCAGTCCTATTTTTTAAAGTCTTTTCTTATCCACCTTTATGCAATGTGTTCATCACAAATCAAGTGTGAATATATATATATATATATTTGTGTGTGTGTGTATATACATATATTGTAAATATATATATATATATATATATATATATATATATATATATATTTACAGGTTCTGTATTTTGTTCATAGCTTGATTGTCTCCATGGGGCCAGTAAATGATGCAGTGGTTATTTGTTCATAAGTTATTCTTTTTAAAATTTGTTTTTTAATTTTTTTGCCATAGGGTATGTGCTCTCACCAGAGAGAGGAAAGTGAGAAATTACCCCTGGGGGAGAAGGGGGATGGCCTTCTCTTCCATTACTCTTCTTGGGATTATGGACTGGGACCCAAACCATGGGACTGGCACTGGATCCAGTACCTTAACCACCATGCCACCTGCTGGCCCTATATATTATCTGAATATGACACTAATCTTGTTATCAATTTATACTTTATATGGATATAGTAAGTCCTCCTTCTTCTCTGTGAGCATATTTGACCAGTTGACATTCCATAGAAATATTGAAACCAACTTATCAAATTTTAATTCAAAAAAAGTTGTGATTTGGGGGAATCACAATCAATCTAAAATTTATGAGTCTTAATGCATGAACATATTCTCTCTCCATTTACTTAGGACTTCTATGTCTAAGAATGAATGTTTAATTTTTCATTTAGAATTCTTCTATGTATTTTCTCAAATTTACTCATAAATATTAAATATTCTCATTCCTTAAAAAAGTGATTTTTCAATACATAGCTTCTGTACAGTGAAAAAAAATCACAGTAAAATGGGAAAAAAACATATTTCATTTGCAATATGTGACACAAAATGTTAGCATCCTTAAGCATGATGAGCTCTTAGAAAGCAGTGACAGATGGTTATGGATACTGGAGACAGCATGGGGGGAGGGTGGGAGATGGAGGAGAGTGAGGGAAAGGGAATCAAGGAGAAAAATCAAGTGGCAAGATAAATGAAGGACACAGAAATGGAAGATTGTTGATGATGTGCATGGATCTTCAACAGGACTGGTGGGAAGTATGTTCATGTTGGGTAAATTCATTTTACAAACTGTAGTGATATACAGAGATTCAATTTATAAAATTAATAACAAAAATTAAAAACAATGACAGACTAATATTATGAAAAGTTGGAGAAAAATAACAAAGGATAATTAACACAAATGACAATAGGTTAGGAAGATGATCTAGCTTAATACTAACAAACAGAAAATAATTTTTGTAGCATTGTATTATCTATGACTTAAAATATTGAGGGACCAGCAGTTGGTGTAATGGCCATGTCACTGGACTCCCATGTAGTCGACCGCAGTTCGAGTCCCGGACCCAGTGGCTTAAACTCACGCTGGATGCATGTGCATGTATGCCCAAGATCCCAAGAGGAGACTGGAGGAGAAGGGATTGTGGCGTGGCCATCCCCCTTAGGTGGCGATTTCTCACTTTCTGTCTCTGTCTCTGTCTCTTTCTGGCGAGCGTACTTGCCCTATAGCAAAAACTTCTCCAGAAAAAAAAAATTAATATTGATCTCTAATTCTTGTAGTTGTAGGCAATGGGAAATTCTCAAATTACTAGGAGAACTTAATCCGATTAGGAAGAAATTTACTGAAAAGATAGGTTTCATGGACTTTGCTCATTCTTTACTATTACTGGGACAGTACATTTAAGTTGCATTTTATAAATTGATTGTTCACAGATAGTTTGTCTGCAGATTCTTTTGTATTTTCTATACTCACAATTATTCATTTGAGAATGACAATTTTATCTTTTATCATTAATGTTGCCAAATACTCTACCTAGAATCCCCAGCATAATCTTGAATAAACATGGTAAGAGCAAGTATACTTATCTTACGTCTGATCTCAAAGAGAAAGTTATCAGTATTTTACCATAAAAAGTATGATGATTGATAGGCAGGGTAATTCAATTAAACTTTACCTAATTAAGGAAATTTCTTTGAATTGTCTATTTTTATCATTAATTGATGAAACATCAAGTATGTTTACTGTATCTATCGAGATGACTATATCATCAATCTGATATTGTAGTGATATAGTATCAGAAAGATTTATCGGTTAGTCCAAATTTTATTATTTTTCTTTTTTGAGAGGTAGAGGAGAAATTACTACACATAGGAAAGTATTAGGGCCAGCAGATGGTGTAGCAGTTATGTCGCTGGACTCCCACATGGCTGACCACGGTTTGAGTACCAGACCTGGTGGCTTGAAACTATGCCAGTCATGTGTGTATGTGCATTCAAAATTCCAAGAGGAATATGGAGGACAAGGGATTTCTATATGGCCATCCCCCCGGAGGGGCAATTTTTCACTTCTCTCTCTCTCTTCTCTCTCTCTCTCTCTGGTGAGCATACACATCCTAAGGCAAAAACCACTTAAGTTTTTTTTAATAAGTATTATAAAGTAGAGGGGAAAATACAGAAAAGTCAAAAATAGAGAATATGATGGTCTATTATTTTCTAAATTAGATAAGGAAAATTCTGATTTCATCTTTACACATATTGGAAGGAAGTAAAATGGAGATTAGTTGGAGAATTAGATTACTGTATGCTAACTATTCGGTTGCCACCCAGTATAGATAATGCATCAACCTGTTAACAAAAATGCTGTTGTTTCACATCTCACAATGCCTAGAGACTCAGGACATAAGTTTTCTTCAAAATATGGAAATAAATATTAAGAATTGTAAAACTAATTTTTAAAAGTACCTTTATTTCGCATTTAAAATCTGAGAAGGCTTTTTCCCCCACCCAAGGAGTTCATAAATATAGGTGGCAGAGCAAGTTTATCATTTAAAAAGATCATGTTGAAATGGTAAAAGATATCCATAGGCATAGTCCAATCTCTAAAAGGCAGGGAAATCTTCAAGCAGTCAGAGCACCATGGTCTGTAGCTTAATTACTGTACTTCACAGGAAGGGATAAAATGTGTGCAATCCAACAAGGAAGAACAGATCCTATAGGGAAGGAAAAAAAACAGTCACAAAGTAGTATTGATGGGAAACTATTAACTAGGTTGAGCATCCCTAATCCAAAAATTCAAAATGATCCAAAATCTAAAACTTTGAGGGACATGACTCAAAAATAAATAAGCAAGCAAGCAAGCAAACAAGCATGCATACCTGACTTCATGTGGTAGCTTGGAGCTTGCAATCAAACAGTGCAATACAAAATATTGTATAAGATTACCTGTAGGCTATGTGTGTAGGCTGTATATGAAACAAATTCCATGTTTAGACTTGGGCTCCATTTCCAAGATACCTCATTGTGCATATGCCAATATTCCAAAATACAGAAAAATTAAAAATCTAAAACATCTGGTCCCAAGCATCTTGAATAAGAAATACGCAGCCTGTATAACTAAAAACCCATGGAGGCACAACAAAATGGAAATGTGGGAGGAGAAGCCATCAATTTTAAACCCTAGATGCTATTATAATATCTTAATCATTCAAGTATAACAGGTACTATATGTGTGTATATATTTTATATAAGTATATAATTTATGTAATTATTAGTAAATGTTTAGATCTGTAGGAGTTCAATATCTCATGTTTTAAATGAGTCAGTTGATACGTGAAAAAAGTGAAGGTCTGTCCTGTCATACCAAAGTAAAAAAACTGTAGTCTCTTCAAATAATTCTGTTGCTCATTTAAGAAAATTTTTTCTCTTTCAAGCATTTGGTTCTTTCAGAACAAAAAAAACCTGATAGTTAGTAATATATATCAATTACTATTAGTATCTTCATAGAAGTTCATAATACTGGTCCATATTTATGTTATAAACTCCAAAAATTTTCTTTTCTGGCTGGAGTGAATTGGTAATTTAAAATAGATATACAGGTTACTATTGCAAGTCTACTGTTTTACATAGGAGGATGACGAGAAATACTAAAATGAAATGTATCCCTAATAACCATAGGAACACATGATTGCAATGATCCTGAACTAAAACCACCAGGGCACAAGGTAGTATATGTCACCATTTTACTGAACCCTTGCCTTTTTTGATAAATGTACTATAAACATTATTACTAATTCACTATACTCTCACCCAAATTACTCTACCTGATGAATTACCAAGTTTTCAACTTGACATGACATTCAGCATTTCTGTCCCAATGACCTTCGGGCTGCACGGTTATACTCTCTCGTTTTCAACACCCAAAGTATTGGAAAACCTCTATGAGAAAAGAAATGCACACAAATTTAAGCCTTCCATATTAAATTTTTAGGGTTGGGGAAAGAGTTGAGGATTAAAAACTGAATTAAACAGATTTATTTGGGTAGTATGTTATAGAATGCCAAATCTACCTTAGGCAAAAGTGAAAATTTATTTTACAGAATACAAAAAAAGAAATTAAGAGAATGCTAAATATAACTTCCTATTACCCCCAGCAATTACTATTGAGATCTGAAGCTGATTTCACAGAAGCATCAAATATCAGAAACCCTTAACAAAATAGAAGGATGAAGGAGTCACTAAAATTCTTCCTCCCTCAGTAATCCCAAACCCAAGTGGTTATCTGGGTGAACAGTAGATTTGCATATGATAGACATGGAAGGTTAGAAAAGGGGGACAGAGTATAAGAACATATTCCCCACCATGTGTTATAGTATGACTAAGTGGTTTCTACACAAGTATCAGAGGTCTGGTTGTTTTTCTTGGATATCACCAAATAATAGCTTTCAATTGGAAAGGAGACCCCAAAAAACAAGATGATAGAATGAAAAACTACAACCAAGACAGTAAACAGGGAGGCTAGGTGGAGGTCAGTGGTGGCAGCTGTGTGGAAGAAAGCCTTATCCAGACTATTTTGGCAGGATTTATGCAACTGGGATGACTACTCCTTTCTAGGACCTCTTAAAAAAAAAAAAAAAAAAAAAAAAAAAAAGCTCATAAGTTCATAATTGGACATGCACTTCAAAAACATGCAAAAACATGCTTATCTAGCCAGTATTACTAGAAACAGACCATAATTTCACCTGGTAACTATGAAATACTTGTGACTCTCCCGTTTCTTCCTCCTCAGTCATATTCTAACAAAGCATGATAGGAGAAGCAGCAGGAGAAAATGTCCTCAGATTATACTCTTTAAAACCTTCAGGTCCAGAATTAGAAGTCTTGAAGAAAGGTAACCCCAACTTCATATAACATTGAAGATAGGGGCCCATTGTGATGATTTTCATTTGTGAGAAGGCCCAATACATATTTTATTTAAAGAAAATAAATTCATTGAATGAATATATATATATATATATATATATACATATACATATACATATACATATATATATATATATATATTTAATTTGACCAGAGAGGAACACAGAGAGAGAGAGAGAGAGACAGAGAGAGAGAAAGCCAGCTACCAGGTCCAGGACTCAAACTATGGTCAGCCATGTGGGAGTCCAATGCCCTCAACCACCACTCCACCTGCCGACCCCGCAAGGATATTGTTAAAGAATAAGAAAATCAGATTTCACATAACATAATTAAAGTCAGTGATTATAAGATAAACACAGCCATTTGTTCCTCTGTTTCTGCATAGGTCAGACTGTTCCAAAAAACAGATTGGAATGAAACTGTCATGTGAAGGGAACACACATACAATTGGACCTCATGAACAGCTCACCCAGGGACTTGACCATAGAGAGTTGATTCACCCTGCAATAAGAAGCTCTTCCATTTCATTATCTCATTGCAAAAGAGTCTCTCAAATAAGAAAAAAAAAATCTTTAGTTATTAACAAGTTTTTTGAGTTTTTCTTTGATTTTTTTGTTTTTACCTTTTTTTTTGGGGGGTGGGAGAGATTTTTTTGCTATGGGGTGTACACACTCACCAGAGACACCGAGAGTGACAGAAAGTGAGAAATAACCCCCCATCAGGGATAGCTACACCACAATCCCTTCTCCTCCATTCTCTTCTCTGGATTTTGGGCACGCGCACACACACACATGCACACACACCCACACACCCAGCAGGAGTTTCAAGCCGCCACATCTTGGACTCAAACTATGGTCGCCCATGTGGGAGTCCAACAACATAACCACTATGCCATCTGCTGGTCCCATTTGATTGGTTTTTAATTTTGCCAGAGGGTGTGTGGGGGAGAAAGTGAGATAGCACCCCCCCCCCCAGGGGGAATGATCATGCCACAATCCCTTCTCTTCCATTTTCCCCTCCTTTCTGGACTTTGGGGGCACACATGCATGCATACACGTGTACAAACACACACACACAAGCTGCTGGGTCTGGGACTCAAACCACAGTGTCAGTCATATGGGATCCAGACACCTTAACCATCATACCATGGGCTGACATACAAGTCTTGAGTTTCATCTGCCACAGTAAATCAACAAAGACTGACTCAGCTCTAGTTTTAAATTATCAGTGAAATACTGATTTTGAATCTTACCTCCACATTTGCAGACAGGTGGTATGGTTCACACAAGAATTTAAGAACTTAAATTCTTAGGGGACAGTATAGGGGAATAAATGCAGACAAAAACACCCCAGAAAAAGGAAAGTTGCCCAGCAAAGTCTTCTGGTACAATGCCTTTGTTAACTGCAGGTTTTAACTCTAAAACATGAACTCAGCCTTATCTCCTTGTTCAGAAAATACAATCTACTGTATTTTTAAAGATCTAATTCACATAACTAACCAAAACGCTGTGGACCAAATTTGATCCAATGCTTAACCTTGGTATACCATTCATGTTTACTCTTACCAGAACACCAAAGACAATGTTAACTAACCTTAATCTCAATAGTCTCCTGCACTTACCGTTGAACATAGCATGATACTGGGATGTAGTAAGTGATATCTAATGCTGCCGGCTCATATGTGATGAAACTTTCAATGATAGTACCTAATGGTTGTTCCTAAACACATAAAAATAAAAATTCAGTTATCTTAATTATATCTGTTTCAAATTCATTTTTACATATGCAGAATATGAAAACAAAGTCATTTTTTATCTTTACCTTATGATACAAAGTAAATATGACTTCACGATATAAAAATAAGAGCAGATTGGTAAGATATCTGTTTTTAACAGACGTTAATAGCTCCTGACAGTATCAGCAACATTGCACTTGTTTGACAGTTAAGTCTACATAGACAATTTGTTTTTATTTTTAAAGAGTTTTTGCCTTAGGGTGCACATACTCTATGGAGAGGGGTGGGAGGGAGAGACAAAGAGAAGTCACTCCCCAGAGGAGATAGCCACACTGCAAACCATTCTCCTTCCAGGATCTTGGACACATACACACACACACACACACACACGTGTGCAGGGTGTGATTTTCAAGCTACTGGGTCCAGGACTCAAACCAGTCTGCTACATAGGAGTCCAGTGACATAACCACTATGCCATCTGCTAGCCCCATAGACTTTTGATCATAAAATCTGTTTAAATGCCAGGATCTGATTTAGACAGATTTAAATTACCATGAGTGTGAATTTGGGCTAAATATTTGACAAATTCAAAGAAGTTTACATCTTGTGTCTACCTGTAAAATAGAGATAATATAAAGCAGGAGGTGGCAAATTTTTTCTAAAATGGGCCAGAAAATAAATATGTTAGTCTTCGTAGACCATGCTGTCTTTGTCACAAATATCCATCCTGCTTTTGTAGCATAAAAGTAGCCAGGTACAATAACTCAATGAATGTGACTTTGTTTCAGTAAATTGAATTTACAAATATAGGGAGCAGGCTGGATTTGGCTTATTGGCCATAGCTACCAATCAGGCATAAGCTATTATTTGAAACAGAAACTATAGTACATTCAACATAAATAAGAACATTCAACACAAATATTCCCCAAGAGGGGCCAGCAGTAAGCATAATGGCTATGTCTCTGAACTCCCATGTAGTTGACCACGGTTCGAGTCCTGGACCCGGTGGCTTAAACTCACACTGGGCATGTGTGCGGGCGTGCCCAAGATCCCGAGAGGAGGAAGGAGAAGGGATTGAGACGTGGCCATCCTCCCCGGGGGTGATTTCTCCCTTTCTGTCTCTCTGGTGAGTGCATGCACCCTATAGCAAAAACCTCCCTCTCTTAAAAAAAATTTTTAAAACAAATATTCCTAAAGAAAAACAGTTTAAATAAGAACTTTGCCCATTCATTCACCTTTAGAGGGTAAATTCCATAGAATGTGCAAACCAATTAGCCTGCATTTAATTATATACTACAATTTAGAGTATTTATATTCTAAAATTGAAAAATTAAGTTACTATAAAAAATGATGGTCCTCTGAGGCCAGCAGATGGTGTAGCAGCTACTTTGCTGGACTCGCACATGACCAACTATGGTTTGAGTCCCGGACCCAATGGCTTGAAACTCACACTGAACACGTGCGTGCCCAAGATCCCAGAAGAATAGATTGCAGTGTAGCCATCTCCCCTGAGGGGTGATTTCTCACCTTCCCTTTCACTATTTCTGTCTCTTTCACTGGCAAGTGCTTGCACCCTAAGGCAAAAATTTCTACAAAATATCAACGACAACAAAAATGAGTCCTCAAATCTTTTATGCAGATAGTCACTACTTAAACATGATTCATTTTTAAGTATACTATTTAACATGTAGAAATCATGATACTCAAAATTGTTACCTAGTACTTCAGGTTGTGCAAAAGCAAATGAAATGATCATGGTAAGAATTTTTTAGCATTGAGCATTATAGAGTACAGTATTTATTACACATTGACGAATTTCTCACACATGGGAATGTATTGGTCCATGTACCTAAGAGTCTCAGAATAATTTTATATTAGGAACATATGGCTAATACAACCTAAATAAGTATCAAATACCTGCTCTTTTCTCTCCCCTGACAACTTCGTATCGTCCTATTTTAGTCGGCCATATGGGAGTCCAGCGTCTTGACCACCACACCACTTGTTAGCCCCATTGATTTATTTTCTTATCTTCCAATTAAGTTCTTACTACACCTCATAGACTTACCTTTGTGAATGGCAGTTGAGTTGCCTATCTGCTAAGTTAAGTACTAGCCATATGCTTGGGCATTTTGCGGGGGAAGGGTACTAGAGACACAGTAGTAAAATGATGGGGTCATTCACCTGAAGCCAGGAGTAGAATTAGCCCACCTGAACCATTTGTACCTAAAGTGAAACAGATATGGTTCCAAAAAAAAAAAAAACTAAATGGTTATCAGTAAACACAGCAACTTTACATGAAGCAAAAATTTTTAAACAGTGAAATGAAAGTCTTCTCGTTACAGAAAAGATGTCTTTCTCTTATTAACAGAGGACCTGTCTAACCTGATATGCCTTGTTTCATTGACGTTTCAAGTCAAACACAGTAACAAACGTGAGGAGGTGTGGGACTGCTTGTCAATAAAATGTTTATCTACCACAGAGAATATAAAATCACTATCAGAGGCAAAAGAGAGATGTTGGCAGAAGGTAAATAAAGGAATGCACAGTTTTTAAAATCCCAAATTCTATGTCTTCCCTACTATGGAAAAGAAAGAGGCAAGAATAATCAATATTACATGAGCTATAAAACCAACTGACAAATTTTAATAGCTGTTTCGGTAACTGTTTTTGTAGCCCTGAAGCAAAGCTTATTTGTTAGAATAAAAATTGCTCTTACATTAATCCTGATGCCGCAATAAATAACAAGATAAAGGAACTCGAAGAAATTGGGGTCAATTAGGTTGACAGGACAGCCGGTTCCTAAATACAGTTCATTGGGCTGAACTTGCAGGTTAGGCACTATCGGTAATCGTCTTAGCTGGACCTGGAGCCAGGATTCGGTACAGGTTATACGAACTGTCGAAAGAAAATAATTGAAAGGAAAAATATCAGAGGACCTACTTACAAACAATAACAGGGAGTGTCCAACCTCCTAATTGAGCTGAATGAAAATGTTTTTTTTTTCTATTTATTTTTTCCCACTGTGAGAATAGGGGTCAGTTATTTAATCTCTAGCTGTCTCAGATTCTTCGTCAGAATGCAGAAAAATCTCAAGGGCTTCTTCCTCAGAGTATCTAAGTCAAATATCCCCTCAGTTTTTTAAAAAAATAATAATTCAAATTTTATCAATAGTTTTCATGAATACATTTTTAAAAGATTTCCAAGTATAGTTGATATAGATCTAAAATAGAAAGGAAAAGTTTTGATTTTTTGGTTCCACACAATTGGAAAAAATCTATGATGTGCTTCCACTTAAAATTTTATTTAAAACATTTGAGCCAATACTAACTTAATATACTATGTGAAAATAAAGAATTCTGAAATAATATGGCAGTATGCCAAATAACTTTTTATGATTGCTAGCTTATCAAATTTTCTTAGTCTTATTTCATTTTCATTAGATATTTATAAAGTTAGTTTTAATATCAGCCCATATTTACAAATGATAAACTTAATGTATCATAAATGCTAAATAGCACAACAGGATTAAAATCTACAAAAGATATATTTAGAGCCTTAACTCTGAGAAGTAATCATTTACAATTGAATACAGCTGTTCATACTGCAGGACCAGAACACGCAGACCTAAGCAACTTTCTCTCCCACTGCAGTTTTTTTTTTTTAACCAGTCACTGCAAGCATTTCACATTTTGCAAAGTTTCAAACCAATCTCCAGAGAAAGGAAAATAAAACCCTAGAAGTATTAAAGTAACAGCCTCTTCATATCAGTTTATAGGGTAGATAATGAAAAAGGAAGTATGGGGTGAAGATGAACAGATAAAACTATCTGAATGCAGCCTGGCAATCATTAGCTACTAGCAGTTGATCACCAGGTTACAAAAAATAAACCCCCAAAGTACGTTTTAAAAGTACCCCCACTGCTTAAAATTGCCACTTCCAGAATTCCTTCTTTTTCTTACAATTCTCTTGACCATGGATCAAGACAAAAAGAGTGAGGAGCACGCCTAATATTCCAGAGATCTTCATGGCTACCGATTCCAAACCAAGGTACCACAGGAAACAGGAAATCAGGCAAAGTGGGCCACTGCTGGTATTTATAGACCCCTTACCTCTTCAGCTGTGGGTGATAATTTATCATTCTGGAAAGCACTGAGAACCTCTCCCCATAGTCTTAGCTTTTTGTGCTCACAGCTGAAGTTATCATTGTAAGTCGGAAAATCAGGGGGAAAAAAATGTGAAAAGTGGTGGTAGACTTTACCCACCACCATTGCATCTTCCCCAAGAATATGGAAGTATCTGAAGTTGTGTTTTACATAATATTTCATTCATCTCTACTGGACTGTTAAACCAGAGTTTTACAAGATAACTTGGATGATACAAAATAAACTTTTAATTGATTGAAGATGTCGCATACCATATTCATTCTCCTTTCTTGTGAAGAACAGCCAGTGCCCTACTTCCCAGGCCATGATTCAGATCCAGTAAGCCTAGGACTAGATTCACTAATCTGTTCCAGGAGATTCTGATTCAAGTAAAAAAAAAAATCCACACAATTGTGATCTAAGCTGTGGAAAAACACTACTTTCTGGTTTCTTTTTGCTTTCCCTTGAGGCATTTTACTACGACTCTATGTGTGTATGTATGTATATACACATGCATATACATACAGTCACATACATATCCAGGGTGCTAAAGGCTTTATAAGGACATTTTTGGACAATTAAATCTATTAATTAAAAGAAAAAACTTAAGAGAAAAGCATAATAGGGTAATAATATTCCCTGTTCTCATATTATGGCAGAAGCAAAGCTCTAGAAATTTCCGTCTCAAAGTGAAAGCCTAATGAGTTTTAGAAATTACATAGCATGCCATACAGATGGCTGCAGCTTCAAAGTGCACAGTAATTGTTGGTGAATAGTGACAAATTTAGCTATATAAATATACAAGATGATGTAATAAAGAACGAGCAAAAGTTACATCGAAGAACATCAGAAAGCTCAAGGTAAAGTTCTTTCCATTAAATATTTTTATTACATTGCATGCTCTTTAAAATGAATAGAATTTAATTTCAGTTATGTGTTGGTTAAATTGTTTTTGGAAATGAAGGCCTTCCAGCAGATTAAATTTACAATAGCCACATTGGTGGATTTTATTCAACAATACTATTCCAGTTTTATTAAATTATTCAAGAAGTGAACATACCATTATTTTAAATAGCTAGCAACATACAAGGACATAAATTACTGAAGTATCTAATTCTTATAAGATTAACAATCTTAAAGTAAATAATTCAGTGGCCTTTAGTATTTTTATATGTGTGCAATCATTACTGCATAGTCCCAAAATATGTTCACCTTTCTTCCCCCACCAGAAGAGAACCTGTATAACAAGACCCTGGAATTTGATAGAAAGTGGTCAGATACGGAGGATATATTGCTGAGTGAAGTAAGCCAGGCTATGAAAGAAAGATATTGTATGTATCCACTCAATATATACCGACTATCAGCACTCTATGATAGAGAGCAAAAAAATGGAGGACATAAAAGCAGTGAAGGTACTTAATGAGAATAGGACAGTGTGGAATGGGGGAAGTGAAGAGAAGAGGATAGAGAAAGATAACAAGTGAACAATAGAGAGGCAGGACGTTAGTGAGAAACAGATATGGCTTATTAACTGTTGTTGATGTTGACATGTATAGTATTCTCAACTGGATTTGTCTGAGAAGTATTTCATGATGGGCAAAGTATTTGTACAAGCAAAATGAGAAATAGCAATTGACTGTTTTAAAAAATAATTAGAATAATAATAATAATGATTGGGGAAAACATAGAAAAGATATTGAATGTTGAAGCGGGGAGATTAATGTCTCTGTACTGACTGACATGCACGGCATTCCCTTTTGAAAAAGCAATGTAATACACTGTAAAGTTATATGTAATTCAATGTAATATAAAGAAGAATATGATGATAATAAAAAATTTTAAAAAAAAAGAAACTCCCCACTCCTCCCTTTTTCCATCCCATGGCTTATAACTTTGTCATTTCTTATTTTTATTATTTTCATAGTTACCATCTTAGTGTTGTGAAGAATATTTCATTGTGATTTTTATTTGCATTGCCCTAATGTTGAGCATCTTTTCATGTGCTTGTTGGTGATTTGTAAATCTTCTTTGGAGAAATGTCTACTCAAGTTCTTATTTTTATTTGTGTCACCATTTTGTTATTGAGTTATAGAAATTCTTTATATATTCTGTATACTAGATCTTTTACAGATAATTATTTTCTCCCATTTCATAAGTAGTCATTGAATATCCCACTTTGGATATTTCACAAAAATTTAATCATACAATATGTGACCTTTTATGTATGGATTATTTCATTTACCATATTACTGAAGTTGATTCACATCATAGCATGTATCAGTACTTCATTTCTTTTTATGACAGAATAATATTACATTGTATAAGTATATCACATTTTGATTATTCATTCTTTCACTGTGCACATTTGAGCTGCTTCAATCTTTTCAATTGTTTCCATCTTTGTGAACAATGCTACCACAAGTGTTCTAGTATGATATTTGTCTGTTTTCAATTCTTTTGTATATGTATTTAGGTTTTTTCATTTTTTATTATATTTTTTTTCAACTTGCTATAGGGCATGTGTGCTCATGTGCTCATTGGGGAGAGAGAAAGAGAGAGAGAGAGAAAGTAATCTACCAAGTTCTGGACTTGAATTGCAGTCGGCCATGTGGGAGTCCAGCACTTTAACCACCATACCACCTGCTGGCCCCCATGTGTTTAGGTTTTAATCGCCTCATATTCTCCCCATTGATGAGGGCGGGATTATCAGCCCAGGATTGTGGTGACAGCCAAACACATTACACCTGACACTAAACAGATTCGCTTGGGTTAGCAGATCATATAGAGGTAAGAGCAGCTGAAACCCACAGAGCCAACTCCACAGCTGCAGTCCTGGACTTGGCAGCTTGAAAATCACACTGGGTACATGTGCATGCATACCCAGAATCCCAAGAGGAGAACAGAGGAGAGGAGATTGTAGTGTGGTCCTCCCTCCTTGGGGGGTGATTCTCTCTCTGCCTCACTCTGTCTCTCTCTGGTGAGTGTATGTGCCCTATAGCAAAAACAAAAACAAACAAGCAGAGTAGCTCAACACCAACTCATTAGTATATATAATATATCCACACCATAAGGGAGGAATACCCCACATGCCACATAGGACCACACAGATGATGCATTTAGGAGCACAGTGAACAACCAGGGACTGTGGAGCATTAGCCTGTGGTAGAAAAAGGATGGGGTGACTCTCAGTCCCCCCAGGAGAATGTGATTGGCTTGTTTGAATGAATGTACAGTCTGCCAGAGAACTGAAACCCAACACTCAGCGAAAAGCAGGAACTGTGTCTGGTCTTCGTGTAAGAACATTTGTTTGGCTAAGGGACCTTATTTACAAGTGCAGAATGGAAAGGGAAATGTTTAGTTAGGCCATTAGAGGCCCTTCCAGTTTCACTAGATGTCAATATAGCACGTAATATTGAGCCTTAATTTTAGTTCATACATGATAACCTAGAAGCAGAACTTCCAAACTTTACCACTGTGGCCGCACAATTTTACTTTTCCACCAGCAATGTATAAGGGTTCCAGTTTCTTTACATCCTCATCCAACACTTGCTATTTCTTCTTGTTTGTTTGTTTTTTTCTCATTTTTATTATTACCATCTTGGATTTTTTTTTGTTTCTTTTTGGTTTTGTTTTTGTTTTGGGGGGGAGAGATTTTTGCTATAGGGTGCGTGCGCTCGCCAGGCGGAGAGAGACAGAGAGATAGAAAGCGAGAAATCACCCCCCGGGGGATGGCCACGCTGCAATCCTTTCTCCTCTCGGGATCTTGGGCATGCATGCACACGCGCCCGGTATGAGTTTAAACCACCGGTCCAGGACTCAAACCACGGTCAACTACGTGGGAGTCCAGCGACATAGCCATTATGCTAACAGCTGGTCCCCCCACCATCTTGGATGTTGTAAAGCAATATTTCATTGTGGTTTTTATTTGTATTATCCTAATGTTGACAATACATCTGCTCGTTTTCATGTGCTTGTTGGTGATTTGTAAATCTTCTTTGGAGAAATGTCTACTCAGGTTCTTCCCATTTTGGTTTTTTGTTTGTTTGTTTGTTGTTTTTTAATAACACCAAGGTTATATTTCCTGGAAATATGGGCTTTATTATACATGATATTATTTGAAATTATCTATAAAATAATGTTGCAAGTGGGAATTAAGTTCCAAGAGAAACTTTATTTTTATTTTTTATTAATTTTAATTATTATTCATACATTAAATAGCTATACATCATTTAGATTGTGAAGAGACTTTACCCAGCATGATATACACCTCAATCCAGCCCAGTTGAGACTTATACACATCTTCATCAACAGATAAAAAAACCTAATCTGTCGTCCCACAAGTATCTTATCTCTCCATTTCTCCCCCAAATTTCTTTTCCTATACTCTTCCCCTCCTACACTCTCTTTCCACTTTGTCTCTAGTGTCCATTAAATTTTTAATGCTTTTATGTTCTCCAGTCTTTCCATCTCTACCATAGAGTGCACACAGTCAGTATATGTTAAGTGAGACATACAATGTCTCTCTTTCATAGCCTGACTTGCTTCACACAGCAACAAATCTTCCATATTCATCCACTTTCTATCAAATTCCAGGGCCTTGTTGTTTTTTTATGGCTGAATAGTATTCCATGGAGTATATGTGCCATAAGTTTTCAGTCCATTTATCTGTTTGTGGGCATTTGGGTTGGTTCCATGTCTTAGCAATTGTGAATAATACTGCAATGAAAATAGCTGTGCAAGTGCTTTTCTGACTGAGTGCTCTCCTGTCCTTTGGGTAGATACCCAGGAGTGGAATTGCTGGATCATATGATACTTCTATTTGAAGGTCTTTGAGGAACCTCCATATTGTTCTCCACAGTGGCTGGACCAATTTATATTCCCACCAACAGTTTAGGAGTGTCCCCCTTTCACCACATCCTCTCCAGCACTTTTCATTATTAGTTTTTCTAATCTTCACCATTCTGACTGGGGTTAGTTGGTATGTCATTGTGGTTTTGATCTGCATCTCACTTACAATGAGGGATGTTGAGCATTTTTTCATATGTTTTTTGGCTGTTCTTATGTCTTCTTTAGAGAGTTGTTTATTCAGCTCATTTCCCCATCTTTTAATTGGTTAATCATTTTCTTAGGGTAAGTTGCTTGAGTTCCCTGTGTATTCTGGTTATCAGTCCCTTATCTGAGGTACAGTTAAAAAAAATTCTCTCCCATTCCAAGGGTTGTCAATTCACACTAATTACAGTGTCCTTTGCTGTGGAGAAACTCCTTAATCTGATGTAATCCCACCTGTCTATTTTGGGGATTATTGACTGTACTTTGGGGGTCTTGTTTAAGAAGTCTTTGCCTACTGCAATGTCTCCCAGAGTATCCCTGGTGTTTTCCACAAGTAGTTTTATAGTTTGTGGTCTTAGGTTTAGATCTTTGATCTACTTTGATTTGATTTCTGTTAATGGTGACAGATAGAAATTCAGAATCGTCTTTCTGCAGGTAACTTGGAGGTTAAGGTGACTGGATCCTATATGGCCAGTTGTGTGGTTCGAGTCCCAGACGTGGTGGCTGGAAAAAAATAAAAACATACCAGGCATGTGACCATGTGTGCCCAAGATCCTAAGAGGAGAATGGAGAAGAAGGGATACCAGTATAGCCATCCCCCTAGGGAAGAGAGCTCTCACTTTCTTTCAGTGTCTCTGGCAAGTTCATGCTCTACAGCAAACTTGACCAAGAAAAGAAAGGAAAAAAAAAGAAGAAAAGAATAGGGGAAATGAGTGAGAAGAGAGAGAAGAAAAATTAAAATGAAAAGAAAAATATTGTAACGAAGACCCACATGTAACTTTTGCCAACTAGTTTATAAGCCAGAGATTAATATAAATGTTTTGGGACCAGCAGATGGCATAATGGTTACATTGCTCCACATAGTCAACTGCAGCTTGAGTCCTGGACCAGGCAGCTTAAATTCACACCAGGAACATGTGTATGTGTGCCCAAAATTCCAAGAGGAGAATGGAGGATAAGGGAATGTGGTGTGGCCATCCCCCTTGGGGGGATATTTCTCACTTTCTATCTCTCTGTCTTTCCAGCAAAAATATCTAAAAGTTTCAAGAAAACAACCAAAAGTATATATATATATTTTTTTTTGAATGGTATACTGTTGGTTCAAAGCTAATAGAAATGAAGCAGAAACCAACTGGAATCTTATTTTGATCCTTAATTTCAACTGCTTCATATGAGTAAGGTGGATGTACGTAAATTTTTAAACTATGTTAAACAAATCATATTACCACACATAGTAGAGGACTGGGATGGAAACTGAAAACAATACAACAAAGATGGAGGCAGAGAATAAAATAGTATACTGCCTCACATGAAGTTATAGAGAACTTTGATTTTTCTCCTAGTTTACACATACCATCAAAAAGAAGTACCCTAATGGGGCATTAGGAAGAGAGCTAGATTACAGTATAATCACTATTCATTGTAACCCAGAAAAGTATGTAATCCAACAGTCATACATGTGGTGTTGTGGTTAAAGCATGGCTGACTGCAGTTCAAGACCAGGTTCTAGCACCTTTTCTCTCTCTCTCATCTTAATCTGGTCAAATTAAAAAAATGATAAATAAATTTAAAAAAAAGTCATTTAGTAGTCTACAATGTCATATAAGTATGGATGTAAGCTTTTTTAATAAATGAAATCACTACAAAGAATTACAAAATTTTATTGTTAAAAATTCCTTCATTATAAATTAAAAATCCAAGTGAACTCCTTCCACTCCTTCCCACACCAAGAGTCCACAAATATGATTGAAGAAAGTTCTTCATTTCAAAAGATGGCTTTTAAATAGATAAAAGATGATTTTCATAGACATCAGCCCAAGCTCCAGTAGACAGTTCAATTCTCAAGGAGCCAGAGTACTGGTATTAAAATTGCCTCCCCACCCAGAATTCATAGCTCAATATCTACACTTAACTTAGAGGGATAAAATGTATGTTGTCCATCAGGGGGAAAGTTATTCCTATAATAAAACAAAAGAAACAATCACGAAATAGTAGTGATGGGAAACTCTCACACAAAGAGACTTCAGAAAGCTCATGGGAAAAAATTGAAATTAAAGTATGAGTTTATTTAGTGCAAAAAAATTGAAATCCATGCATAGTTTTTTTTTTTTCATAAAGTTCATTTCCCATGAACTTTCTAAAGACTCCTCATATAACTAGAGAGTCATTGATGCATACTAAGGTGGGAACATGGGGAAAGAGCACATCAATTTTAAAACAAGTATAGCAGATGTGTAATTTGTATATACAATTACTAATAAGTGTTTATAAGTTTTGCATAAGCAATATCACAAGTTTTTATTTTAAAATATCAATTGATATATAGAAAAAAAAAAAAAAAGATCTGTCTCAGCTTGTATACTGAAGGCCAGAGGCTATGAGTCATCCCTTAATTAAAAGGGCTTTTCATTATGGCTTAATTAAAAAGGGTTTTCTCTTTCAGGCATTCAGTTCCCAGAACAAAACACTGATGTTAGAGTTACCATACATATTATTATATATATCATATCAATTGCGTATATATCAACTTCATGAAAATTCTTAGTCCCATTCATATGTATGTTACAGTCACCAAAGATTTTTCCCCCAGCTAGTTTGGGATTGATAAAACAAAATAGCAGTTTTTCTTTTTTTTTTTTTTTTTTTTTTTTTGGAGAGGTTTTTGCTATAGGGCGCGTGTGCTCGCCAGACAGAGAGACAGAAAGCGAGAAATCACCCCCCTAGGGGGGATGGTTACGCCGCAATCCCTTCTCCTCCATTCTCCTCTCGGGATCTTGAGCACACACACACGTGCCTGGCGTGAGTTTAAGCCACCAGGTCCGGGACTCGACCCCGCGGTCAACTACGTGGGAGTCCAGCGACATAGCCATTATGCCAACTGCTGGTCCCAAAATAGCAGTTTTTCAATTGTCCCCTCAATAGCTATGTTTTAACTGAGAAAATAATGAGAAATGCTTAGACACTTATATCCCTAATCACTGTAGAAATTCATGATGATTTATCTAAAATAATTGAAATTAGGATCTCAAAGATATAGCACTCCTTTGTCCTTTGTTTCACTATTCACAATAGACAAGATGTGAAAAGCAGCTTAAATATCCATTGGCTGATAAATGAATGCAGAAAAATATGTGGAATACTATTCAGCCTTGAAAAAGAAGAGATTTCTGCAATATGAGGACATTATGCTAAATGAAATAAGCCAGTAACAGAAATAAATACTACATGATTATACTTAAATGAGATATGTAAATTAGTCAAATCCATAGAATCAAAGAGTTGAATGGTGGTTTCTAGGATCTATGAGATGGGAAAAATGGGGACTTACTAATCAACAATCAAAAACTTCCATTTTTCAAGATGAATAAGCTCTAGAGAGCTGCTGTATTGTGCCTCTAAGCAACAATCATGTACTGTATACTTAAAAATCTGTTAAGAGGATAGATATGTTGTGTTCTTGTTAGAGTAAAATAAAATGCAAAAATAAATCATCATGTCTACAATGATTCCAAACTGAAATCTTGTGGGTACATGGTACACAATGTGGGGTGAATGTCACCACTCACTAAGTCCTTGCTTTTTTCCTTACATGTATTAGAAAATGCTTACAGGACTAAGTCAAAATACTTACCCAAATGTCACTCCTGAATGGGTTCCTGAGTTTTCCTGTTGTTGTGAAGTTGTGTTATTTGTCCTCGTTGACTTTTTGGATGCAGGGCTGTTGTTCCCAATCATGGGTTTTGGATAAATGAATAAAACCCTTCTGGAAAAAATAATTCTTATATATAGGTTTGGCACATGTATATACTATTGGGAGGGTGGTGATGAAGGCGGGATTGTGGTTAGGATTTTAAGTTATAGAATACGAATCAGCCAACTTTTGGGGGAAATGAAAATGTATACATCACAGAAGAAAAAGCTCTTATAGTAATGTTTAATAGAACTCCTTAACCCCAGAAAATGTTATTGGGGCCCAAAGTAGATTTAACAGAAGCGTCAGATGTCAGAAACATAATACATGGCTGAAATAGCTCTGTTACCTCTAGAAATAGCTCTGTTATCTCTAGTCTTCTCAACACATGTCTTCAGAGAATGGTTAGAGACATACAGTTTTGAGTGCTTGACTTATAATAAAGAGTATGTGGGCCACTAAAATTCTCCTTCACTTTATGAAACCAAATAGAGATGTTTTACATCAACCCCTCAAACACTAGAGTACCTAGTGAAGGAAACTGACATCTTACTCCCAACTGGTTATCTACTCATGCAGTAGAATGACGCAGGAGAGATTGCAAGAATAGAAGAGGGGGGCAGATTAGAACATTCCCTTACCATTCAGCAGAGCACAGTTAGGAGATTATTCCTCAAATTTCAGGTTTCTACCTCTTTATCTAGGACACCACCCCAAAATATTTGTCAAGTGGAGAGGAAATCCCCAGAAAACAAGATGCCATATATATATATGTGTGTATACACACACACACACACACACAACTTGGAACTATTTGTTTTCATATATATATATATATATATATATATATATATATATATATATATATAAAATGAATATAGATGAATGATAACCAAGATAGAAAACAGAGGCTGAGGAAGGGCTAGGGTGACAGTTCTGTGGAAGAGACAAAACTTTATCTAGATCGTACCTCAGAAATTCTGCAGTAGAGTGACCTTCCCCTATAGGTTCCCAAAAAAACTCATTCATAATTTGGAAAATGTTTACCCTTCAGAGTTTAGGGCATATTAACTAGCTGGTGTTACTAAAAATAAACCACAATTATACCACAGAACTCAGACATTTGTGTCTCCCAATTTCTTTTGTTGTCTGTCATATTTGAACACAGCATGGCTGCAGAAAAACCAAGGAGAAAATATTCATAGTTTAATACTGAGCCCTCTCCAAGTTCTTTGTACACTGAGTTGGAAGTATATAAAAAAAGACATATTTAATTTCACATAAAATTAAGATGTACACTAGACTTATGTTTTCACATATGAGAAGGACCAACAATGTTATTAAGTAATAGAGAAAGGAGATTTTACATGGCATAGTTGATAGTCAGTGATATTTAAGTAAATATAGTTATTTAATTTCTATTTCTCTAGCCTCCAGAGAGCTTGGACTGTTCAATAATAGGTTGCACTGAAAACACCAGGGACTAGGCAGTGGTACAGCAGAAACACAACTGGACCCACATAAGAAAAGTCCTGGGTTTGCATTGTCGGACTTCCCTGAGTACACTGGACACACTTGTGTGCCCATTCATGAGCTAGGCTAGCTTAGACTGAAGGTGGATCTTGGCACAGAGACTTTGTTGGGATGTCTCATATTCTGTAGTGGAAAAAAATAAAATCAGGAAAGAAATGTGATTACAAAAATAAGATAAAACTCCAAGTGCACAGAAATTAGATCTACATCTATAGACTCCCCTTCATTCTCTTTTATCGGGAGACATTCTAATCGAATTAGAAAAAAATATTTACCTCTAGCAAGTCTTGATTTTTATATCTCAGAGAAAATTGCCAGAGACTGACTCCATTTTAGTTTAAAATGTTGGAGAGATACTGAGAATTTGAATCTTCCGGTCATCCCCAACTTTGACCCAATTGTCTGTAGGCACATGCTATGTTCACATAAGAATTAAGAGCTCCTGTTTTAGGCACTGGAATGGGTAGGTTGGGGGGTGGTAGGTGCAGAAAAAGAACACCTAAAAGAAGTTTACCAATACAAATATTCTCACATACTATCTTTGTTGACTCTATTCCTCAACTCTTACATGTTAAGCCTTGGCTAACAGGAAAAAGCAGACAATTCCAAACTTGTGTGGCATATAAAACTTGGAACTATTTGTTTTCATATCAACTGACTTTATAAGTAATTATTAAACATAATCCATTCAAATTTATAGCACCTGACCCCTGAATCTAAGGATTACTGGCATCTCATGATACTTACAGAGGTAATTTATGAGAGTTGAGAACTCAGGATCTAAACCAAGTGAGCGAACTTCTGGCTGAACCATATTGTCAACTAACGTACATACTTCAGTAGGTGAGCCCCATCATTTATTCAAAAGACACTGAGAAAATCAACAGACTGTTTGTTTAGATCTCACATGACTAGCAGAACTAGGTAGATTAAACTGGACCCAAAGCTCAATCTCAGCATACTGTCCAACAGTTTTACCAGAACACCTAGCAGGCAAAGTTAATATTAGATTACCTTAGTTTCAAGGGTCTCCTACACGTACCTTTGAATACAGCATGATATATGAAAGTAAACACCGATATCTAAATTCATTGGTACATAAGTGATGAAACTTTCAAGGAGAATACCCCATGGATGCATCTAAAGAGATAAAGAGTGTAAAAATCAGTTATTTTAATTAGGTCTGAGCAATACAGACTAATTTATGAATAGAACATATGCATTCTCATTGTTTACATCACTATATAAATTAGATACAAAGTAGAAAAATGGCAAAGGAATAGAAAGTCTGTTTTTAGAAAAATATCAAATAATTTGTGGCACAGCATGAGGGATATTTTATTTGTTTGGCAGTTGAGTCTTCACAAACAATATTTGAGATACAACAGTCATTTTGGAGTAAGGGTTAGATTTATGCAAACCTGGGTTACAGGACAAAGAATGCAAGTTATTCCTGGTGCAAGATTTGGCTAAATACTTGACAACTTCAGAAAAGATTGTATTTATAGACTAGAGATAAAACAAGTTTTGGCACACTTTTTCTGAAATGGGCCAGTGAGTCAATGTAGAAAAAAATGGACACAGGATGGTTTAATCCTGCTCCTTCACTTCCTCTCTAATCATGTTTTAAAGTCACAGGATAACCAATTTATGTTGTTAGTTGTAGTGTCCTTGCACATTTGTGATGTAATTATGACTCTGCTCTTCAAGGCAGGTAACATGCATGTGCATTTGTTACAACTTGGTTTTACCAAAGAGCCACTATTGTCTGCAGCCTGCTTTAAGGGAAAGGAAGCAGCCAGCTTAGTGAGCTAGCTAGCTATTCTTGCTCAACTCAGTTTTAGTTCAGGTAGCTCAGCTCTGAACCAAGGCCTGAGGTAGGCCTCAGCTCAGCTCAGCTCAGCTCCGTTTATTGTACTCCAAGAGAGAGGAAGCACTTTGCAGGCGTTACTAAGAGTTCTTTACGCTCCCCAATAACTCTACCAATAAAAAAAAAAAATCTTGTAACTCCAAGAGGGAGGAAGCACTTTGCAGGTGTTACTAAGAGTTCTTTACGCTCCCCAATAACTCTACCAATAAAAAAATAAATAAATAAATAAATAAATAAAACATCATGTAACTCCAAGAGGGAGGAAGCACTTTGCAGGTGTTACTAAGAGTAACCCAGTAATTCTACCAATAAACAAACAACATGACATCAATGACTTGCATCTTTTTCCAGTTCCCTGTGTCTTGATTTGACCACCCTTCAGAAGAGGAAGAACATGGCAAAACAGTAAATGTTTCAGTCTTTGCAAACCATATTGTTTCTATTGCACACTTATTTTATCACTGTAGTGTGAAAACAGAATGACTGGATAAAAGAGTTTCATCATATCACTCAGTACCCGTTTCTCTCCCTTCCCCTCAAAACTCCTATCTTTTCCTTTTTGGTCTTTTTTCTTCACGGTTTCTTCACCCAGGGTGACTAATTGAAATCTTAGAACCTATCTGCTTACAGACTGCCTCTTTATAATTCCAATGAAAAAGACTGATCTGATTCCCTAGAAAAATCTTACCAAAGTCCTGGAAAGTTTCCCTGAGATCTGGCAGTACTATCTGAACGGACAGTTGGCATAACCTTTTCATTTGTTTCTCAAATATTTCTTAAATGTCTGCATTTTATTTAAGCAGTATTTGTATAACATTTGCTATTCACATGATATTATTCGGGGTATTGGGGATACATCAGTAATCAAAGGCATGAGTAATATATCTGGATTTAGAGATAGAGTCAGTTCACCTAAATCATATATACAGGTGGGTAGTGTGACATGGCACCAGACAGGAAAACCAAGCTCCAAGCTGCATTATTAAATGCACCAAGAAGTTAACAAAAAAGCAAAATCCACAGATGTGAGAGAGATCAGACCTTAGCACTGACACCCCATTCAAATTCAGCTGTTCCAGTGAGCAAGTTATTAATGTACCTGCTGTCTCAATAGCTCTGGCTCTAAAAAACATAATACTATCTAATCAACAGAGCTACTATGAAGACTAAGTAGGTAAATCACCTGGCACTAAGTAAGGTCTATTTATTAATTAGTATAACCTGCACTAGATATTATGATGCTCAAACGAACTGAAACCTCTACTCATTAACACAACAGGCATATAACTGGTTAATGAGTGTGACTTATTCCTCTTATTCTCTCTCTCTCTCTCTCTCTCTCACGCACACACACACACACACACACACACACACACACACACACAGTTATGATCAATTTTATTCAGAAACTCGGATTTCACATTTCTGGTTTTAACTATACAGTAGCAATGTAACCTTACGTGTTCTATTTCAGTTGGAATTTTTAGACAACAGTGAGGTGGGGGGGGGACTGGATTGGGTGTTTCAAATAAAATGTTTCTCACAAGTTATATTTTATTACCCAGAATATAAAATTACTCCATCAAAGGTAAGACAGATGTGTTGGCAGAAGTTAGATAAATAAATGCATAGTATTTAAAGTCCCACATCTTACCTAATATCTCTTAGACCCTGAAATGATCACCAAACTTTAGAGAGTAGACAGTATTATATTTGCTATAAATCAGTTTACAATTAAATTTTAATAGCACAGCTTTAGTAATTGCCTTGTGGCTCTACAAAGGAAAAAAGAAAATAAAAGAACACCAAAGGACATATTATTTGTTGAAGTAATAATTGTTCTTACTTCAGATTTGATTCCACAAGAATGGATAGGATAAAGGAACTCAAAGAAATCCAACAGTTCTCCAGTTACAGGACAACCAGTTCCTAGATATAGCTCATAATGGCGGGGTAGCTGGTAATTCAAATAAAGTCTTCTTTTAATTCTGACCTGCAGCCAATATTCATTACAAGCTGTAATCACTGATGAAAGGAAAAAAAAATGTCAGCTACCACATGTATAACCAAATAGCTCCAAAAACATTCAATCTCATAGTCAACCTGAATTTCAACTCTACAGGGAAAATATTTTTATTCTACTTCTATGTTTTCCACTGTGAAATCTTGAATAAATTATTTAATGTCATATGGCTCAATTTCTTCTTCTAAAGTATAAGAAATCCTAGGATCACAAAAATATCTTTGAAGTATTTTTAAGCATAACTGATCTGAAACAGAGACGGAAACGTTTCAATACTTGATTGGAGACACTTGGAAAAATCCATCAGCTGATTTCATTTTTAAAATATCTGATACTAGTAACAGTACTTTGATATGCTGTTGAAAGTAAAGACATCTACTGCAATAAATGCAATAACATTGCATTTACTCCCTACAGTAAATTTTCCTTATAGATTGCTAACTCTGTCAACTCTGTATGTTGTTTTCTTGATCTTATTTAATTATTTCTGCATGAAGTCAATTCTATTATTATTCCACACTTATAAATTAACTAAGCAGCAGAGCCAGATTAAAACATATGCAGAATCTATTCAGAGCAATCTCCACTGCTTGACACATTGCAGTCTCTCTTGCTTTCTCCATTGTCTCTAAATGTTTCTGATTCTACAAAGTGATGGCATATCTCCAGGCAAAAGAAAATTAGAACTTCAAAATGTTTTCAAATAAAGGACAAAATAACAGCAACTGGAGGTCATCTTAAAATGAACTCAAAAGGAAATACAAGTAGTGAAGTTACTTGGATAAAAAGTGCATCTAGGGACCAGCAGTTAGCATAATGGCTATGTCGCTGAACTCCCACGTAGTCGACCACGGTTTGAGTCCTGGACCCAGTGGCTTAAGCTCACACCGGGTGCATGTGCGTGCGTGCCCAAGATCCCAAGGGGAGAATAGAGGAGAAGGGATTGCAGCGTGGCCATCCCCCCTTGGGGGGGGGGGTGATTTCTCGCTGTCTGTCTGTCTTTCTGGTGAGTGCACGCGCCCTATAGCAAAAACCTCTAAAAAAAAAAAAATGTGCATCTGAGTAGAAACAGTCATTAGCTATTAGCAGTTGAGCACCGGTTTCCAAAATACAAACTTCCAAAGTCAACAGTAAGAAAGCATGCTACTGCTTGAAGTGCCACCCTACAAAATTCCCTCTTTTCTTACCATTCTCAAAACCATGAATCAATTCAAAGATCATGACAAGCCCTACTAATACAGCAGAGATCTTCATCACTCCAGATCTCAGTCTAAGTTATTACAGGAAACAGTGAATCAAGGCAGCCTCCCCAGGTGTTTATAGACCCCTTGTCTCCTCAGCTGTGGAGGATAATTTATCATCCTTAGCACAGCCAAGGCCCTTAGCACAATTTGCTTTTCCACTTCACAGTTGAAATTGTTATAATGATAATGACACAGAAAGTCAGAGGGCAGTATGTATAGTTGTTCTAGACTGTATATATAGTATGTATAGATGTTCTAGACCCAAATTGTGTCTTCCTAAGCAGAGGAATGGGTCTGAAACTGTGTCTTACATAACATTTGATATGTCTCCATTGGACTGTTAAGAGCAGGAATTTGCAAGCTGATTTGAGAATTTCCATGTGGGTAATACTGGGAAATCATTTGGGAATTGATTGATGATACTGTGCATCATAACCACCATAGTTCCTGTGAAAAATGACTTTCTTGGCCCTATGGCCAAACATGATGATCCAGGAAGGCTGAATTGAGGCCTACTTATATTTACCTCTAACAAGCTCCAGGAGATTCTGATTCAGGTAAACAAATCAATATTACTGTAGTCTAACCTTCACGGAAAGAAATACATTTTTCTGGTTAAATTTTTCTTTTCCAAAGAGTATTTTTATTATAAATGTAAACATCTCCAGGGAACTGAAGAAAAGTTCTCCAAGAGCATGTTTGTCCTTTGGAGGGATGATTTCTCACTTTCACTGTCTCTGTCACTCTCACTCTCTAGTGAGCATATGCACCCTAAGGGGAAAACCTCTCCAAAAAAAAAAAAAACCCTAATACTTAAAGTTTAATGGATATTATGTACTCAATTTTGAAAATTTATAAATATTCCCCCAGAAAATGTTTCCATTCTTGATTTCTGACTCTGGTTATCATCCTGAGGACACTGAGATGTGGAAGAAGGGGAAACATTATGAAGGGGATGAATGTTATCTTGTGAAGATTCTACCTTAAGTGAGTTATTTGTAGACTCTTCAGGCAAGGGAAAACTGTTCTACCCTAGAAGAGTGGAGTTGGAACTTGTATTATCCAGAGGCTTTAGGCTACTCAGTTTTTTTGTTTGTTTGTTTGTTTTTTACTTTATTAAAATACTGAGTTTATTTCACGTGTATATTTTTGTCTCCCCACCATTTCCATGTCTGACCACCACTACTCCTGTGTCCTATCATAACATTCCATACATACTTAAAACCAAGCAAAGGGTGGAGTTCCATCTTTAAAAACTAAACAGTTAGCCTAATGGCTATGTCGCTGGACTCCCACGTAGTCGACCGCGGTTCGTGTCCCGGACCTGGTGGCTTAAAACTCACGCCGGGTACGTGTGCGTGCGTGCCCAAGATCCTGAGAGGAGAATGGAGGAGAAGGGATTGCGGCGTGACCATCCCCTCTGGGGGGTGATTTCTCGCTTTCTGTCTCTATGTCTCTGTCTGTCTGGCAAGCGCACACGCCCTATAGTAAAAACCTCTCAAAAAAGAAAATTAAAAAAAACTAAACAGGCATTTTGGACAACTCATTCTTGGCAATATAACCTGGACAACATTTATTAAACACGGTAGGGAAAGTTCTCACTCTGCATTATAAAAAGGACAGCCAGATATCAACTGTTACAGAAATGAAATAAGACGGAAAATTTTAACAAACTGTTTAAACTATTTTCTTAAAGAGACTTTCTCCACTGCCAGAGATCTTGAATAGACTCCTGATCAGTCATCTGGAAGCAATTCTTTTTTTTTTGGAGAGGTTTTTCGCTATAGGGCGCGTGCGCTCGCCAGACAGACAGAGAGAGACATAGAGACAGAAAGCGAGAAATCACCCCCCAGGGGGGATGGTCACGCCACAATCCCTTCTCCTCCATTCTCCTCTCGGGATCCTGGGCACGCACGCACACGCGCCGGGCGTGAGTTGTAAGCCACCGGGTCCGAGACGCGAACCGCGGTCGACTACGTGGGAGTCCAGCGACATAGCCATTACGCTAACTGCTGGTTCCCTGGAAGCAATTCTTGACATAATTGATAAACTTGGCTTCCACTTTGGGAAGAGAACCACCTTTTTCTATACTTGCTTGCATTTTTGCTTTAATGTCTTCTACAGAATTAGGTCCTTTTGGTGTTTTAGGTGTTTTTTCCTGTTTTTTGAATGATTCTTGACCTTTTGATCTTGGTGTTGATGGTTTTGAGTCTTTTCTGTTCTGGTTTGATTTCTGAGCATTTTTGTCAGGAGTATCTCGTATAGATTTCTTCACTGGAGCTTTTTCTTCTGTTTCCTCATCTTCAAAATCATCATCATCATCATCTTCATCATCATCATCTTCATTGTCATCATCTTTGTCAGCAGCAAGTTTTACTTTTTTCTGTGGCATCTTGCTTCCACCGCCAGGGACAGATCGCTTTCCAGATATACTTAAGAGTTTCACGTCCTCTTCCTCTTCCTCTTCTTCTGACTCTGCATCTTCCTCCACAGCTACTAAGTGCTGTCCACTAATATGCACAGGCCCTGAACCACACTTCAACCTTAAGACCACAGGTGGTGTTATTTCAAAGCCCCCGAGGGAAACCATTGGCTGTACAGACATTTTCAGTGTCACCAGTGTTACTTTAATTGGACTGCCTTCGTAATTCATTGCCTCTGCTTCAACAATGTGCAATTCATCCTTTGTACCAGCCCCTAAGCTAACCGTTCTTAAAGATAACTGGTGTTCATTTTCATCATTATCCACTTTAAAGTGATAATCTTTGTTGGCCTTTAGTTCACAACCGAAAAGATATTTCTGGGGCCTCAGGGGGCTCATGTCCATGTCCATCGAATCTTCCATGGGGTGGTGGCACGCACTTGGGTGGGTGAGAAGGCAGATGGAGGTAAACGACTCCGGCTACCGAAAACAGCCGCGCAGGACGGAATCACTATAGGGCTAGGCTATTCAGTTTTCAAGTTCATGCATGTGATTGACTTCATCCAAGTTTTCATTGTCAACATTCTCCCCTCTCAGGACCCTGACTGGTAAAAGTCAAAACCGCGCATTTGGTATCTTTCCGTTTTATCACTCCTAAAATTATGTCCTGAAGTTCAGCCCCATATTGCAGCAGTTGATGGCCAATGATCCCACGTGGCTGACTGACATTTGAATCTCTGCCCTGGCCTCGAGAAACCATGCTGGGTATGTGGATGTGGATGCCCCAAATCCTGACACAATGGAGAAATGAAAGAAAAAGGACTGCAGAGGTAACCACAGTCCACTTGGGGAGCAGGGTACTTTTCCCTTATCTTTGTCTTTCTCTCTGGTGAGTGTACCCACCCTGTGAGGATTTGAAACAAAGTATATCCTGAGCCATATATTAAGCATGATCTGCCCTGGGGTTGCAGAGGATTCTTGTTCACTTTGAAAGTAACATGGAGGCTTTTGGACTTCTAGACTGATGTCTAAGAGGGCTCACTTACTTGACTGGCAATGGAGGCTGATTGTCAGCTGGGAGTTTAGCTGGACTGTGGAATGGGAATTGTATACAGAGTCTATCCATGCAGTGGGACTCCTCAAAGCTTTGTTATGGTAATACCAAATGGCCTAGGAATTAGTAGATGGTAGTGTTTACCATTAGTGAAGAATGTTTTGGTAATGGCTGCTCACCATGCTAAGTAAATGGTAAATAGATACAAGAGTATAATATAAAAATTATCTAAGTGACTGGAATAGCAGGATGCAACTTATTTAGACTATTTTCTTTTGTCCTAGCTTGTCTACATGGGTATATGAAAGTATGTTGTTGGACTGAAAACACGGTAAACATTCCAGCATGAGGTGGATTGCAATGGGGGAGCAAAATGAGGGGAGAACACCATAGCACACTTGTAACTCTCTCACCTTACAGAAGAATTTTTACTTCTATATTTAGGTCAAAATAAACATGAAGACTTACTCTCATTATCCATTTACTTTTTTAAACATAGACCCTAAATGCATTTGAATCATGTGAAGCTCTTGTTAAAATACAACCTCCGATGAAAAGGTCTTGGATTGGACCTGAGTTTTGTCATATTCTTTGTTGAAGATGATGAATATGGAAATACCCTCAACTTGATTGTCACATACCACATGCATGCCTTGGAAAAACATATTGTACCCATAAAGATGTACAATTAAACATAAATAAGACATTGTAAAATAAAAATATGCATATATTTTTAAAAGAAAAAAGAAAATCTAAGGGTCCAAATAGACTGTTGTATTTAATCAGGAGAGAATATATGTGATCAATATTAGTAAAAAAATAAAAAAAATAAAAACCTGATAAACTATATTAACTATTAACTATCTTAAATACTGTAGCAAAATATCCACAATAACCTCTCTGTGGTGGCATTGAGACTATTTTACATTATTTACATTGTTTTTATAATTATAATGAGCAGTATAAAAAATCTAATTAAAAGCTTTACAAATAAGTTTGTTTTAATAAAACACAGACATGGAATTTCAGCTTCTGGGGAAATAATGAGAATTTCCTAAACCTAAATATCTCCTTGCATTTTCCAGAAGTCATTCAGAAAAGAATAAAACCATTTCCTATACCTATAGCAAACCTAGAAGTAGAGAACATTACTAACTTCAAGTAGTACTTCAGGAGAGAAATAAACATCCAAAACCAGTTTCAGAGGCCTAACTCTGTCTTCTAGAAGCCAGACAGTCAGCCTTTTTTTTTTTTTGGAGAGGTTTTTGCTATAGGGCACATGCACTCACCAGACAGACAGACAGATAGAAAGCGAGAAATCACTCCCACCCCCCCGCCCCAGGGGGATGGCCACTCTGCAATCCCTTCTCCTTCATTCTCCTCTCGGGATCTTGGGCACGCACGCACACGCACCTGGCGTGAGTTTTAAGCCACCGGGTCCAGGATGTGAACCACGGTCGACTACATTGGAGTCCAGCGACATAGCTATTATGCCAACTGCTGGTCCCAGACAGTCAGCTTTAATAACAAACGTTGCAGTAGGACTTTGCCAGTTATCCCTGCATATATTACCCCTACATTACATACAAAGAAACGGAGGCAAAGATGAATCCTAAAAAGATCATGCAGTGAGTGTAAATTCCCATTAGCAGGAGAAAAAGTGTTTATTAAATTTGATTCTTGTATAATAAAAAGCTCCTTTGTAGTGATAAGAAATGTCTGCCTTATAAAAATTGAAGATTAATAAAAACACTTAAAACACATGGTATCCATTAGAACTCTGTCATCTTCAGAAGATTGCTACAACTTATTGCTTCTCCATCTTCAGACAGCCACAGTTGCTTCATATATCACATTAGATAACTGATATTTCTCATTGAAAAGAAAATGAGGCATAGGATGTGCAGTGATCTAATAATGTTAGTAACTTCCAATAAGGGGAAGAAAAGAATAAATGAACCACTTTTATGTTATAATTTAGTTATATGATTGGGGAGAAAAAAACACTTTTCTTATTGGAATGGAAAGGAAGTGAGAAAATGGTCCATAGCCTTGAACCTAACACACAGGAAGACAATGCATCAAGTACTACAGATACTTATATTTTGTGTGTGAGAATTTTGGCATCTTTCTATATCAAAATGGGGGCAACACTCTACTTGATTGTCAGAAAAGTCATGACGTACTTATGCACAGAAAAAAAAATGTCATGACTTTTCCAATGACCAATAATTTTCTATAAGAAATTGTTTCAAAATAGTTTTTAAAATCATTTTTTTCTTTTTTAAGTTTCTTTGTCATAGGGTATGTACACTTGCTGGAGAGAGACAGAGAGAGGGAAAGTAAAAAATCACTTCCCAGGGGAGGATAACCATGCTGCAATCCCTTCTCCTCCATTCTCCTCCTGGAATTTTGGACATGCACCAAGCATGATCCTCACACTGTAGGGTCCAGGACTTGAACTGCTGTCAACCATGTGGGAGTCCAACACCTTAACCCCTTACACCATCTGCTGATCCAAGTTTTTAAAGTAATTTCTTTACAATAAAGTCTTTTCCCTTCAATAATGCCACATTCCAATGAGCCTTAACCCTATATCAAAATTTCATAAGTTTTCCTTTCTCTGTTCATTCAGAAAATCCTATGAGTAAGAAATATATTCCTCTGCAGAGATTTGATTCAGAACTGAATTCTAGGGAACCAGCAGTTAGCGTAATGGCTATGTCACTGGACTCCCACGTAGTCGACCACAGTTCACGACCCGGACCCGGTGGCTTAAAACTCACGCCAGGCGCGTGTGCGTGCGTGCCCAAGATCCCAAGAGGAGAGTGGAGGAGAAGGGATTTCGGCGTGACCATCCCCTCTGGGGGGTGATTTCTCACTTTCTGTCTCTCTGTCTCTCTCTGTCTGTCTGGCGAGCGCACACGCCCTATAGCGAAAATCTCTCAAAAAAAAAAAAAAAAAAAAAAAAAAAAAAAGAACTGAATTCTACAAAACTTTAAAAGAATTAACCTCAATTCTTCTCAAACTGTTTCTGAATATACCAATGGAAAGAACCATCTCAAACTCATTTTATGAAGCCTCCATCATTTTGACACCAAAAGTAGGCAAGAAGAAAATGACAAAAAGGAAAACTACAGACCAATATCCCTTATAAATACAGATGGAAAAATCCTCACCACTATATTAGCAAATTGAATCCAACAGCACATAAAAACATTATACATCATGACAAAGTAGGCTTTCTCCCAGAGATGCAAGTATGGTTCAGCATATGCAAAATAATAAATGTAATATATCACATTAACAGAAGAAAAGATAAAGATCATATGATCATATCAATAAATGGAGAAAAAAACATTTGATGAAATACATCTTTTCATGATTAAGACTCTCAACAAAATAGATATTTTGAAGGACTATTTCTCAACATAATGAAAGCCATCTATGACAAACCCATAGCTAACATCATACTGAATGGGGACAAGTTTAGTAGGAAAGCTTTCCTACTAAAAACTAGAACAAGACAAGGCTGCCCACTTTCTCCACTCCTTTTCAATATAGTGTTGGAAGTCCTAGCTTAACCTTTCTGCAATGATTGATGTTGACAGCTTCACCTACATGACTGCTTCTTGCCCTCCTTAAAGATTTCTCTTTGCTCATAGGAAGGTTATGCCTCCCCTAGGTTATCTCTTGTCATTGGAAATCGCAAGTATCAAGTCTTGGGCCATTTATCCTTTTTTTCCTCACTTATTTGCTTGAACTCATTTGGTCTTATTGTCTTTAAATTTTATTTATTGATAAAATTTTCTATATCCAGCCTGGAACTTCCCCACTGAATTTCAGACATATGTAATTAGCTACCCATTTGCTATCTCCTCTTGGAAAGCTCATGAGCATCTTAAATGTGACACTTTCAAAATAGAGTACCTGAATCATATCATTTTTATTTTTGCAGGATTTTTCTCTTCTAGTTAGGTCTCCCTGATGGCATATTTGGAATTATAACCATCACCCAAGTATTCCCAATCCCTCTCTCTACCTTATTTCCCCTCAGAAACATTTGTGTTTTCCTAAAATACTACAGAGTATATTTTTGTTTTGTATATATTGTCTCCTCCTATTAAAACATGAACTTCATGAAGACATATTTGTGGAATAAATCAATGAATATACACTTTTATGAGATTCAACCATGACTAAGCCTTAGTTAAGGACATGAATTATCACGTGGCAAGAGTAATTTTACCTTCAAAAATGTGCTTATAAATGAACATCAAAGCTTAAAGTGACACACAAGTCAGCCCTTCAACAATTAGAAACAATCACATGATAGAACAAACTTTATTCACAAGATTCCATACAGGTAAAAGCACAGGCAGTCTTTCTTTTTAAAAAGGGGACATAGGAAGATAAATACCAATTTAAAATTGCAATTAGTTGTCTTAAATAGATGAGAGTTAATATTTTATCCCATTCCATATCACTCATCTTTTGATCAGCATGGTAAGTCCTCAGTTCTAAGCAGTCACTGCAGACATTCCAAATTGCCTCTCAATATAAGGCAAATGGTTTCTTCTCTTGCAATAATGGTACATCGTTTGATAAATAAGCAAATGTCACATTCATATTCTCACTGTAATGGAAGAAATGCAGTAAAAAAAATAGGTCTAAATACAAGCATTACTTACTTTCTTTTAATTCTTGTTTTGTTTTGTTTTTTTACATTTAGTTACTGTACATCTTTACAGCATACAAAATGAACTTTCCCAGCATGAATACAGACTATTAGTCTAGTCAAAGATACTCCCTACACATTAGCAAGAGAAAATTTTCCATTTTCCATTTTTTGAGTCCATTAAACATTTTGTTCTTTTTTTAATCCCTTGATTCCCTTCCTCTCATCCCCCATTGTCCATCTTCCTCCCACATTGTCTCTAGTATCCACAGTTGTTCTCCCTGTTTTAATACCTTCCACTTATTCAGTTTCTGCCAAAGAGTGCAGACATTCAGTATATATTAAGGGGGGGGGGGGGACATACAATGCCTTTCCTTCATAGTCTAGATTGCTTCATTTAGCATTAAATCTTACATACTTATCCACTTTCTATCAAATGCCAGGGTCTCATTTTTTATCATTTACTTAATTAACTATTTTTAAGAGATATTTTACTATAGGGTATGTGTGTTTGCAAGAGAGACAGACAGACAGAGACAGAAAGTGAGAAATAACCCTCCAGAGTGGATGGCCACGCTAAATTTCCTCCATTCTCGTGAGATTTTCAATACGCACACAAATACCCAGCATGAGTTTCAAGCCACTGAGTCCAGTACTTGAACTACAGTCAGTCACATGGGAGTCTAGTGCCTTAACCACTAAGCCACCTGCTGGCCCCAATTTAGGTACTTCTAAGAGTCAATATAGCCACAAGTAAAGCAGTACATATGTATGGGAGTGGGGGACAGGGTGTTCTATCTATGAGACCATGTCCTTAAGTGTATAAGGATTCAAGAACGATTCATGTATAAGTGAATACGGATACTTTTGTCTCTTTAAGCTAGGATGTACATGCTGTTCTAGGACTATCCTAGTTGCTCTCTCTAAATCATTTCACCATCTCTTTATTAATAACCAAATATTAACAATGTGTCAGTTTTTCATAATATCCCTTCATGTGAGACTCAAACAAAGAACATACTGATTTATATGCATTTGGTCCTTCCTGGAAGAAGTTGCAACCAAAATTGAGAACATGCTGTTTGCTCATTAATAGAATTACTAACATATTTAAGCCATTTTGTAGACTCATTATTAATACTTTTTATGATTCAGAACTTTGTTTATATTGGAATTAATATGCATTTAACCTTACATTGATCATAGAATTTCATATTCTTCCTAAGAGGGATAGCTCTTACTTATAGGGGATCCCTACAAGTTAATGACAAGTTAACTAAACCACCATGATCAATACTATCTTCAACAGATACAGAAATGCATAACGTTTCCATCTCTGAACTAAAACCTTTTGAGCACAATGCAATTTAATACAAATACATGACATTTCCTTGATAATTGTACTGACTTTTCTATCCTGGACAAGATCATAAGAAGCCAGTTTTGAGTGTCCTTACCATGGCCACATTGCAGAAGAAACTCCCATGGCTTCATCTGTGATGTGTATGTTCACCTTTATTTCCCATTCAGTAGTATCACTGCTTTCATCATCTCTCCTTTCAACTTGATTTAAAAGAGGATGCCGACTAAAAGGAGAAAAGATAGAGTAATATCACAGATGGCTTAAGATCTATTCAGAGCCTAATGTTTACAAGGCTGAACTTGGAACTAAATTCCTGTTACTAATAGATTATTATTTTTTAAGCTTTTTAAAGAATTATTTATTTAATCCATTATCATTATCTGTATTTGTTATAGGGCACATGCACTCACCAGAGAGAGATGGGGGAGGTGGTGAGGTGGTGGGGACAGAGGGTAGGGGTGAGAAAGCAAGTTGACAGGTCTAGGATTCTAACTACGGTCAGCCATGTGGCAGTCCAGTGCCTTAACCACCATGCCAATTGATTTTTACCTATTGTTCCAGAACATCACAATCACTGCTATGGTACTAAGACTTGTGGGGTTAGGGACCAGCAGTTAGCGTAATGGCCATGTCGCTGGACTGCCATGTAGTCGACTGCAGTTCAAGTCCCAAACCCGGTGGCTTAAACTCACACCGGGTACATGTGTGTGAGTGCCCAAGATCCCGAGAGGAGAATGGAGGAAAAGGGATTGCGGCGTGGCCATCTCCCCTGGAGGGTGATTTCTCACTTTCTGTCTCTCTGTCTCTCTCTGTCTTTCTGGCAAACGCATGCACCCTATAGCAAAAAAAAAAAAAAAAAAAAAAAAAACTCAAAAAAAAAAAAAAAAAAAAGGAATTATGGGCTTAGAAACCAAACTTCTGGGCCTACTTCTTGGTTCCTCCATCTACTGAACAAATGATCTTGGGCAAATTTCTCAATTTCCCAATTTTCTCAACTGAAAATTGTAATAGTATCTACACATCATCGAATTGCCATGAGGGACAAATACATTCACACAAGTAAAGTGATTAGAACAGTGCAGGCACAGTCAACGATTAATAAATGTTAGCAGCTATTATAATGATTATTACCAGCAGGAAGAGCAATATGTAGTGTGGCTATTCTGTAATTGCTGAAGGGGAAAACACATTCAGTTCAAGATTTTAACCAGAAAAACCTAATGAAAAAATTTTGCAAAGAAAATTCCTGCTGGGACTATGGACATGATCCAAGTTGTGATGACTCTAAAGATTATCACAGACTTTCTCAAAAGGACTGATGAGTGGTACCAAAAGAGATGAAATCTTATCCCATGGATCCTGTTCTAGAATAATATGTTCCATCTCTCCCCACAGCTTTATCCCCCCATGGTAAAGGCTGATCTTGACTCCTGATGAGTACTAAGTGTATCTTTTAGACCTTGATCTGTTTATTGCCATTGGTAATCTCAAATATGGGCTCAAATTTAAAACTGAAATAACCTGATTTGGTTGGTTAAGATCTATGTGGTTTTCAGTGACCCTGACATGTGTATCAACAATGGATTATCATCATGCCATTTTTCAATATTCTTAATGTCCTTATTTTCTAAGAGACAATTGTAATGACTTCCAAAGAATGACTGCCAAAGAGCAAGAGATTTATGCTCCCAGTGTGGTTTGGTGTCTCTCACACCCCTAGTTGTGCCACATAACATTTCAGGTGGTTTCTTTCTGGAAGGACAAGCTGAAACCCAGGGCTAGGACAGGAATCTGGTGTTCTGTACTCACTCACGGACAATACATGACAGAGGCATTTCAGACTGGATGGTAGAATTTCTTGAGATATACTTGATTTTAGTTTTAAGCAGCAGAATTTCCTGAAGAGTCTGAGGGGAGAAAGAAATGTCAAACAGATGTTTGTCTCAAATATCTCAGTAAACTTAAAGGCATTTAAATAACACATTATAGATACTTCAAGTGCTCTAACATTGGCTACACTTACTGACTTATAACCAGCATCTGTTCATGGAAGACAGAGCCACTTTTTGAATGGGACGGATGGTTTAAAACCTGGACATGCTTATATATAAAAGGTAACCAACACTTTCAGTTGTAAGAAAAATAATCTGTGATTTATATTCAGAGTGTATGTTTACACCTCTTTTTTTCTTCTTCTTTTGAGAAATAGTTGTAGCTTAAGTATGGCTTATGTCCAGATAGTATGTGCTTTGAGTTTATATGAATGTTAAGAATCTTTAAATTCCCGGGAACCAGCAGTTAGCGTAATGGCTATGTCGCTGGACTCCCACGTAGTCGACCGCGGTTCATGTCCCGGACCCGGTGGCTTAAAACTCATGCCGGGCATGTGTGCGTGCGTGCCCAAGATCCCGATAGGAGAATGGAGAGAAGAGATTGTGGCGTGGCCATCCACGCTAGGGGGTGATTTCTCGCTTTCTGTCTCTATGTCTCTCTCACAAGCGCACGCGCCCTATAGCGAAAACCTCTCCCAAAAAAAAAAAAAAAAAGAATCTTTAAATTCCCTATACTAATCAAGAATCCCTGGGAATTTTGATTAAACAATTAAGACTGTTTTCTTATTTCTAAAATAGCATTGATCATGGTGGTAAAGAACAACTTTGATGGGAACCAGCAGTTAACGTAATGGCTATGTCACTGGACTCCCACGTAGTCGACCGCGGTTCGCGTCCTGGACCCGGTGGCTTAGAACTCATGCCGGGCGCGTGTGCGTGCGTGCCCAAGATCCCGAGAGGAGAATAGAGGAGAAGGGATTGCGGCGTGACCATCCCCTCTGGGGGTGATTTCTCACTTTCTGTCTCTCTGTCTCTCTCTGTCTGTCTGGCGAGCACACACGCCCTATAGCGAAAACCTCTCCAAGAAAAAAAAAAAAAAAAAAAAAAGAACAACTTTGATGAAAGTTTTAGCATATAGTAAATGCCCAACAGGAAGAATAACTATTTTCAGGGAGGAGTTAAGATAGTAAATAGTGGGAACCAGCAGTTAGCATAATGGCTATGTCGTTGGACTCCCACGTAGTCGGCCGCGGTTCGCATCCCGGACCCGGTGGCTTAAAACTTACGCCGGGCGCGTGTGCGTGCGCGTGCATGCCCAAGATCCCGAGAGGAGAATGGAAGAGAAGGGATTGCGGCGTGACCATCCCCCTGGGGGGTGATTTCTCGCTTTCTGTCTCTATGTCTCTGTCTGTCTGGCGAGCGCACGCGCCCTATAGCGAAAAAACCTCTCAAAAAAAAAAAAAAAAGATAGTAAATAGTGAAATGTTTTTCTAAGAACATTTAGCATGTGGTTCTCAACAGGAGGAGGAGAGGATGAATTAGAGGTACTTACATGTACTATAAAATTTTAAACATAAAATTTATAGTTCAGCTATAGCATGCTCTTTTTTAGATAATTGGATAATATAAGCATAAATAAAATGGCATTGGCACATGATTAGCACCCATGAGCTTACCCCCTGGATTTCACCTCAGTCTCGATGAAGGTCATGCTTGTTGTAATGACCCGTCACATGCTTCCCCGACCTCCTTTAGGATTGTTACTCCAGCTACCTGGAAAACTTTTACCAGATAGCCCTAAGCTCTCTGTGAGTCCAAGAATGTTCACAGAGAGCCAGAGAGCTCTCTCTAAAGGACAGACCTCTATGATGGGTGGCCCATGTCCAATCACTCATCAAACAGGAAAGTGAGGCTATCTGCAGGGTCAACCAAAATTGTCACTGGGCCTCCATTACAGTGTAGCTTCCTCCCTGCCTAATCTTTCTCACAAGGACCCTTCTTAATAAACATCCTGCCTGCTAAACTCCGTCTCAAATTTTGCTTTCTTTGTGAGTGAATTTGTGACATTTATCTAGAACTGACAAAATTCTATTACTTAAAATATCTCTTAATATTTTATTTCAGATACTGAATAAAATAAGTAATGTTATAGCAAGGTTTCACTAACTTTTAAAATGTTTTCAATCAGGTCAAAATTCCAGTTAGGCTTTTAGCATTAATAGGCAAAATGACCTCGCAGTGGGCCAGTAAGGCACACCCCAATCTCTGGTGAGGAGGAGTTATGGTGGTTCAGTGTTAAACATTGACTTCAGAAAGTCTTCTGCCACTCCACTGTTGTTGCTGTCTTCCTCTGGTTGCCTTTGGTCAAACTTCATGAAGTATAACTTGGTACAACTTCATAAAGTTGGAGACTGCATGATAAACTTCGCAATGCATAGAAAAGACTCTTCTCTCAAAACTGTCCACTCCCCAACCTACTTATTACTAATGAGTAGAGTCTGCAGTAAGAAAAGTATTTAGCATCTCATGTCGTAACATCTCCCACTCTCAAAGTGGCTATTAGAGAAATCAATCTAGTCATGTTACACATAGAAACAGTGACTGCTGGTCTGTGGGCCTGTTGATTAAACTGGAAGACACTCAATCAAGTTTTACATAAGGCAATCATTCCTTACTTTAGTTACGATGACACAGTCATGAGGATGATAGAAAAACTCATAAAAAACATCCGGCAAAACACGCGTTACAGGGCAGTTATCGCCTAAAAACACTTCATCGGCATTCGTATACAAATTGTGAAATATTGTAGGTTTAATCCTGGTATAGAACCAAAAATTGGTGCATTGTACTTGAATGGCTGAGAGATAGAAAAGAGAAACTTTCTGTTAGTATGCTATTATATAGACCAGCGCAGAAAATTTTACTATACCCATTTAATACAAAGAGATCATCCCTTAATAAAATAAAATGTATCTTAGAGATAAGCAAGTCTGCAATATATATCTCCATATTATTGCTATATACCAAAAAAAAAAAAAAAACAAAAACAAAAAAAAAACAAAAAAAAAAAAAAACCACACACATCTTTTAGAGAAACTCTTTAGGGGACGTGTGTCTGTGTGTGTCTGTGTGTATACAATACAAAATAAGATCTTATCACTCAATTCTCCAAAGTCATCTTTCTTTAGAATTGTAATTATAAGAATATATCTTTATTGCAGTAGCTTTGCTAAGTATGGATTTTGTTCCATCTCCCTTATTCAACTAGAACTCCTCTATGTTAGCCCTTATTTCTATTCTCATCTCTACAGATCCAAAAATGTTTCATGATATACACAAGAAGATGTGAAGGCTTGATATAGCAATAAAGATGTGTCCAGGAAACTGAAGTCTAGCAACCAGACTTTTATAGAAATTGAGTAGCAATCACACATCTACTGGCAATATATGGACAATATTTTTTTTTAATCTGAGAGAAGAAACAATTTTTTGGTTATCTGCTATTTGAACTTGGTTCCAGGGGAAGGGAGTTAAATCAAGTTAGAAATTAGTATATTGGATAGACTTGAGGAAAAAAAAAAATAGAGTGAGGTCGATTATTTATCTAGATCTCACTAAAGAAAAATGTACTCTCATGGTTGCTTTTAGGAGACTGGAAGGAGCACAAAGCCTCAGGAGACCTAAAAATTCACTAACCAAATGGAAATTATATAAATCATCAATCTTTTTATTAAGGAGAATATATAGGTTGCAAATAAACACATGAAAAGATGTTCAAGTTCATTAGTCATCATGGAAATCCAAATTGAAGTCACAATGAGGTATTACTACCCACCTATCAGAATGGCTAAAATACAAAATAGTGACAAAACTTAATCCTAATGAGAAACCATTACTCACACATAGTCGATGGTAATGTAAAATAAATCACACACACTGGAAAATAAGTTTGCAATTAAAAAAACTAAACATACAACTATCGTTCATATAACATTTTCAAAGGGACATAATCTTAGAAATGGAGAATAGATTTGTGGTCATTAAAGATTAAATGTTGGGGGTGAAAAGTGGAGGCTGGCATGACTGGTTCAGGAGGAAAGTGAAAGTGGCTCTAAAAGGACAACATGGGGTAACCACATTACAATAGAAATGTTCTGAATTTAGCTCTATCCATATCCCAAGGAAATACTGTATTATAGTTCTTCAAGGGTTATCATTGGGTAAAACTGAGTAAATGATATACTTTATCTCTCCTGTATTAATTCTCAACAAATCTATGTGAATCTACAATTATCTAAAAGTAAGAATATTTTCTTAAATTTGCTAGAGGGTTTGTGCACTCACTGAAGAGAGAAATATAGGGATGGGAAGGAAAGTGAGAAAGCATGTGCCACAGGGGATGGCCATGCCACAATCCCTGCTCTTCCATTCTCCTTTCAAGATTCTGGACACACACACATGCCAACATGTGTGTCATGAACCAGTCAGCCACCTGGGATCCAGCAACCTCAATCACCATGCCACTGGCTATCCCAGGAAGTTTTGTTTAAGAGAAATAAACCTGGAGTCATTTCTCACTAAGGCTTTCAAAAAGTAAGACATCTGTAGGAACCAGCAGGTGGTGTGGTGGTTAAGGCACTGGATACTCCCACATGGCCAACCATAGTTCGAGTCCTAGACCTGGTGGCACTTTCTCTCTCTCTCTCTCTCTCTCTCTCTCTCTGTTTGTGTGTCTCTCTGGTTAAAAAAATTTTTAAATGAATGAGTAAATAAAAATAAATAATTCTTTAAACAAAATTTTTTTAAATGTAAGATATCCATGAGCACCAAATTTGATAAAAATTTGAAGAAAAGATTTTGTGCTTCTAGGAAGACTTTAAACCGGAACAGCCTCTTTAGAGAACTGAGCGAGAATAAATGAGTTTTCAGATCCATGTGAGCAGTAGTCTTGTGATTCCATTTCTTGGTACCCAGAAAACTCTCAAGTATAAACATTACTTTTAACAGCATAACACTAGAAAAAGTCAATCAATATAGGAATAGAAACAATTTGCAATATATTTATTCAATGAGATGCCAAATAGTTAAATAAATCAAGCACATAAATCAAAACTACAAATATAAATCTCTGAATAATGTTGAACAAAACAGCTGTAGAATTAAAGATAAGTTTAAATTCCTGCAAAACATATTTTTAAATCCATAGATTTGATGTAAAATTATAAAATGTATAGACAAACAAATAATTACGAAACTTACATATGGGCAGAGAACGAAAACAGAATCATTCCGCCACCACCACCATGGGGTGTTTTCTCACTTTTCTTCTCTCTCTCTCTCTCTCTCTCTCTCGAAAGCACATGAGCCCTACAGCAAAAAAAAGATTTTGAAACTTCTTTTATAAGTTTAAAAAAAATCAGAAACTGAAAGATTGGAGGATATAGAAGCTTGGAGAATGGTTGCAAATACTGGAGACGGTGGAGGAGGAGGATGGGGTGAGGGGGATGAGAAGAAAGGAATCAAGAAGAAAATTAGCGAGGCAAGACATTTAGGGGACACAAACAGAGGACTATCTGTTGGTGATAACGTGTATGATAATATTTTAACTGAACTGGTATGCAATGTATTCATGCTGGGAAAATTCATTTTATAAGAAAGTGATATACAGTGATTGAATGTATAACATAAGTTTAAAAAAAATTTAAATAAAGTTTTTTAAAAAATAAAAAAAAGAAGAGGAGTTAGGAAAAAAGAAGCACTCAAGTTAGGGCACATCTCCTAGTCTCAGTGCTAGTATTCAAGAGTAGAAACACAACATCTCAAGGTCACACATCTGAAAGAGACACCCCACCTGCCATGTATCCTTAGCTTTTGCAAGATTCAACCAAACCGGAACCAAAAAAATCCATTAAGCCACATCTTTCAGCATTCATTACGAAACTCCTATTCTCCAAATCATATGTTATACCTGACCAATCCCCAGCACAAGTCCACAACGGGGAAAGGAGGGGAAACAGCACTCTTAACGCCAGAAAAGTCTTCATTTGCCCAGATCTGAAGCAATATCCACTCAGAAAACAGGAAATTGGGAAGAGCAGGCAACCTTATATATAGCAAAATAGCTGAGGCCACACTCAGGCATGAGTAATTAACCACCACCTTGGACAGCGCATATGCCACAAATATACTATTAATTATTCTCTAAAGCTTAGCCATTGTTATTAAAATATCAAAGAACGAGAGTGAAGGTAAAGCTAAATGTGCTAATATGTATGAGTATTCCATGGAACAATGGATTCTGTTATTGTTCTTGTCTACAAAATTCCTTTTGAAACTGACACAGAACTTTTAATGATGACTACTGATGTGTAGAGGTGATTCAAAAATCAGTAGAGAGCGCTACTTCACTAGCATTAGAGTCTAAGTCTTCAAATATGGAGTTATTTTTACATACTAAGGTTCACTTCATTAAAACTCTCTATCATCTCATAATGTGTCCCCATATCTGAACACTAAAGAAATAACTGTTAGTACACATTTAATTTTCTTGTGCTGCTCAAGGCAAAACCCTGAGGACATGAGAATTGCAAGGCTGACTGCACCTACTTTCACACTATTCCACCAACCATCCTCTAAGCAGTGACTCTCAAACTTAGACATCAGGATCAGCTGGGAAGTTCAGACCAACAATTGGCTCAGCTGGACCCAGCTTTCTGTTTCAGTAAGACTGAGGCAGGATCTGGGAACTTACATTTCTGATGAGTCCCCAGGTGGTGCCAATTTGAACCATCTAGGGACCACACTGTGAACCACTAATCTAAGCAGTACATGCTCTTCAAAGCACAAGTTGTGTTGATGTCCATTGGCATCAACAAGGTTTGTTTCTCGAACCTTAATGAGCACCCCCTCACCTGAGGATATTGCCACACTGCAGATTCTGATTCAGAAGGTCTAGGGTGGGGTCGAATTTCTGCATGTCTAACAAAGCTCAGGTAATACCAGTGATGCAAGTCTATAGGCTGGGCTTTGAGTAGCAAGGGCTGAATATACTTTATGTACATTTAGATCCCTTTCTTCAAAACGTAAGATGCCAACTTAACGTGAAAAATTCTAAATCTTACTACAAAAAAGGAACCTCACAGAATATTTGGTTCAAATGCACTCTACTTTTTATTTTCTTATTTCTAGATCACCAGTAACTGGAATTCAGCCACTATGTGCTGTTTAGAGCAGAGAGGTAGAAGCTTGCAGAAATTAGATATGACTCGGTAAATGTTTTTAACTGTCCTTGCTAGTATCTGAATTTTATCATTATATGTGCAATCTGTTCTAAAGGTCTAAAAGGCCACTAAACAACAAGCTCTTCAAAGGTAGGGACCATTTTCATGTATTTTTGCATCTCCTGACCTTGGCACATCTGGTATTGAATGAGAAAGTGGGGGTGAGGGGGAAGCAGTAAAGAAGGAAAAACAGTCATTAATATTTTTGCTACTTAGAGTTTACCAAATGTTTACTTTCCACTTGTGAAAGAGGCACAAAATATTTTAAATTTAATAACCATGCTTCTAAAAATGTCATGGCATTAGAATAAAAAACACATTAAAACCTCATTTCAAAGATATTGCATTTAGGTTATAAGTGCCAAAAGACAGTGCAAAGAATAGCAAAGCCTTGTGCACAGGTACCTACCTTGTACCCAAGCACAGGCAACATATCCAACTTTTGTTTGACTGAAAACTCAGTCTTAGCCGCCTGTATCTGCCAATCTACAAAACCACTACAGTTAGTAATTTGTTAATAAACTGGTAAAGAAATAGATTAAAATCTTTAAATCACCTGTTTAAATCACTAGGAGAGCTATAGTTTTGAGGTAAGGTTGGAGGCATAAATTTTAATTACTTTTTTAAAACTTAAGGTATATTTACAAACAATAAAATTCACTCTAAGGACCCAGCTCTATTAAATCTTTATAGTCATGTAACTACCACAACAATCAAGATATAGAACATTTCCATGATTCCAAAATGTTCCCATGTGCCCCTTTCTAGTCAGCTGCTCTCCCATCTCTACCCATAGGCAATGATATATATATGTTTTCTGACCCTATTCTTTTGTCTTTGTGAAAAATGTCACTCATGGGCAGCTCCAAGATGCAGTGGTAATGCACTGCTCCAAGAAAGCAATATCCTACATTGTGACCACAGTCTGAATCCTCCGGCTGATCTGCCTGAAACATGCCAGTCAGGTGTAAGAATGCCCAGGATCAGATGTAATAGAGGACCGAAAGACGATCATGTATGTCATAAACAGACTCTGTGGAGGATGCTTCTCTCTCTCGCGCGCGCGCTCTCTCACTCTCTCATTATCACATGTGTACACACATGCTCTATGATCATTTTTTTTTAATTTTTAGAAAAAGAAAATGCCATTTAAATGGGATCGTAGTATATAGATTTCAGTGTGTGGCATTTTTTACTTAGCATCATACTTTCAAGATGTATTCAAGTTGTTAGGAGTAACAATAGTTTGTTCCTCATTATTGCTGGGTAGCATTTTTTTTAAAAAAAGAATTATTTAAACTTTATTTTTTTTTCCAATTTGACCAGAGATTGGGGGTGGGGGGGGTGAGGAGTGAGAAAGCAAGCCAACAGGTCCAATCATGCATGGTTGGTCATGTGGGAGTACAACGCCCTTAGCCGCCATGCCACCTGCTGGTCACAGCTGTTTAGCATTTCACTGTACATATTACCATAAGGTTTTGTTTTCTTTGTAAGTTTTTGCCATAGGGCATGTGCACTCACTGGAGAGAGACTGAAAAAAGGAAAGTGACAAATCATTACCCAGAGGGGATGACCATACTACAATCCCTTTTCTTCCACTCTCCTACCAGGATTTTGGGCATGCACCCATGGGCCTGGAGTGATTTTTCAAGCCCTTGGGTCCAGGTCTCAAACCACTGTCGACTATGTGGGAGTCCAGTGCCTTAACCATTATGCCATCTGCTGGGCCCTCATACTTACCCCTTTGTAAGTAGTCTAATCACTTATGAGTTGATAGACATTTAGGCTTTGTCTGGTTGGGGGCTGATATAAATATTTGCATATAAATCCTTATGTAGACAAATATTTTTTATTTCTTTTGAATAAATGCTCAAAAGTGGGTTTTATAAGTGTATGTTTAATTTTTTAAGTTGCTAAACTGTTTTCCAAAGTGACTATCATTTTGGAATCTCACCATAAACTTAGGTAATTTCTAGTGGCTCCATATCCTCACCAGCATTTGGTGTTATGGACCATTTTAATTTTTTCCATCCTAGCAGGTATGTAGAGGTCTCTTGTTCTGATTTAAATTTTCCTAATAATTAAATAATTATCTTGCACAACTTTACCATCTGTTTATCTTTTTTGAAGCAGTATTCATTCTTTTTTTTTTTTTTTTTTTTTTTTGCTTTTTATTGGCTGGAGGTGGATCACAGCATGGGGTTTCAGTTGGGAGTGTTATATATCTTTCGCTCTCTCTCACTCATGGAATAAATGGATAAACAAAAAAAAAGGCTGGGGAGGCTAGTAGGTTGCACAGTGGTTAAGGTGTTGGATTCCCACATGGTTGACCACAACTCAAGTCTCAGACCCAGTGGCTTGAAACTCACAACAGGCACATGTGCATGCATGCCCAAAATCCCAAGAGAAGAATGGAGGAGACAGAATTGTGGTGTGGCCTTCCCCTCTGGGGGGTGAATTCTCACTTTCTGTCTCTGTCTGTCTCTCCAGTGAATGCACACACCCTATAGCAAAATCTTTAAAAAAGAAAAAACAAACAAAACCTCAGAATCCTCTCACTAGCTAGTGTGTCCAGTGATCTCACCTATAGAGCTGTATCCCTGAGTGAGTCATTTCCTAAAATTAACAACATTTTCAATAATATAATGATAGGTTTTTGGTTTTTTTTTTTCTTTTTTAGTTTTGCTTTAGGACACATGCATTCACTGAAGAGAGACAGAGGTGTAGGAGAGTGAGAAATCATTCCCCAGGAGAGATGGCCATGCCGCAATCCCTTCTCCTCCACTCTCCTCTCAGGATTTAGGGCATACACACACACATTCACTTTCAAACCCCTGGGTCCAGGGCTCAAACTGTGAAATCAGTTATGTGGGATCCCAGCACCTTACCCTCCACACCACTTGCTGGCATGATAGCATATTCTTGATCTTGTATAAATCCCAGCATGGAAAAGCAACCGCTACTAGAAAAACTAATAAATATTTTCATAGGAATCAACTTTAAGAAAACTTAAGCTTTTAGACCATATATCATAGGAGTTTTGAAAATTATCAGATTAGACAGAATCTCCAGGAGATACACATCACTCACATAGAAGCATCCATTGGTGCCCAACACACAGCAATGTCTTTTGGGGGATATGTAAAGCCTTGTTAGAAAAGAAAAGATACCACAGGGTCAAATTTATGACCGCTGAAGAGGACATTAAGAAATGACCTAAGAGAATGGGACTCTGCAAATGCTGATTTTTAAAAGTTTGTTTTACTTATTCCTTTCATAAGAGAGAAGGATACCCCTGACAGGATCTTGCCACATTGTGATCCTTCCCCCAGATTCCAGCCATCTAGGATCACAAAAGCCCACATGTTCAGGTTGACCAAGGATTTGAACCCAGATCTTCCATATGGTTCCAGTATTGTGCCCTGTGGGGAGCCAAGAAGGAGATGTGAGGAATGTGCAGGATGTGACCACCAGAATAAGACCAGGGTCTTTATCCAGACGTGGCCTTGGGTGGCTGGATTGTTATGAGCAGAACATCTTGGGGTTGTTTTGAACTGAATGTTCTAAAGTATTGTTATAACAACCTGATAAATTCAGTAAGGATTTAAAACCTCACATCACAGAAGTCTCTGGAGTGTGTATAAATACTAGCAATAAAGTACATTCATGGCTGACCAGTACTGACTGGCAGTCCTCCCGTTTCTACCCTGTCTTCTTGTCTTTCTTTAATCCTTGCCCCCAACTCAGGAACTGTTCGCCATCAGCAGGTCTGACAGTGCTCTACCACCTGTGCCACTGTGGCTGGGACTGTAAAGGATTACTATATCAAAATGTAGAAATAGGGACCAGCAGTTAGCGTAATGGCTATGCTGCTGGACTCCCACGTAGTCGACCACGGTTCGAGTCCCGGACCCGGTGGCTTAAACTCACCCCGGGCGCGTGTGCGTGCGTGCCCAAGATCCCGAGAGGAGAATGGAGGAGAAGGGATTGCGGCATGGCCATCCCCCCTGGGGGGTGATTTCTCGCTTTCTATCTCTCTGTCTCTCTCTGTCTGTCTGGCGAGCACACGCGCCCTATAGCAAAAACCTCTCAAAAAAAAAAAAAAAAAAGTAGAAATAGTCAAGGTTGGGCCTGGTGGCCCTATTGGCTTCTCCTCGGATAATTTTGGGCAAGTTCTGTAGCTACTGGCATAGCTCCTACTAGCACCCCAAGTAATTAATTTATAAATAAATAAAAAATAAATAAAACAAAATGGGAATACTGGCTCTAGTAATGGATGATGAAGTACCTGTTCAAGTCAGAGTTTTGTGGTATCTCTAAATCAACTCATCTAGTATCAAAAATTGGCCTGCAAATGCCATTTGGTCAAGCACCTCCAAGGTCCTAGAAAAGAGTTCTATGCTTTGTTGGGTTCACTTTATACTATTCTGGGGTTTCCTGAACCCAACAATCAAGAAAAAGTCCAAGAGCTGAAGCTGATATGTTAAAAGTATTTCCCCCCATCATCTCTGAATTGGGTTAACTGAATACATCTGAGTGCGGCATCATGGCTTAAGACACCACAGGCTTTCCAGCTCTCCTCCACTTCCTGTTGCCAGTCTCAGGGCAAGATCTAGCATAATGAAGTCCTCTGTGGTGTTTCTGAGGCTGCAGCTTCTGCTTGTTTCTGTGACCTGGATGTGTTCTGGGCAAGAGCCAGGTATAAGAGTGGGCCTTGACTGCCAGTGCTTTGGATGGGTGGTTTCTCAATCACCATGAGTTACGGGGTTTTGGTTGCTAGATTTTGCCTGCCCAAGTTAGTAATGCAATAGTTCTCATTGGTCCAATGCTTTATCTCCCCCTTGAGCCTATCTAATGCTGTTAAATGAGTGAAGGAGTGTCGTACTTGGTTGCCATTATTTTCTATAAGGCTTTTCAGAGTCCATCTCTCCTCCTCTCCCACTTCTTTCTAGGTGCCAGCTACTGGGATTTCCTTCCCCTTAGTCATCCATGGGCCATATGCTGCTGTGTGGCACATGCCAGGCTAAAATGTTAAAACAGGATCTATTTCCAAAGGGCTCAGATTTTACAAAGACCCCAGATATTAGGGAACTTAGTGCGTGGTATGAGTGCCTAATAACAACAGACCTCTGCTCACCAAAGAGGCTCAAGGACATGACCACTGTGGTTCTTTCTCAGGTAAACATTCTGGGTTCAATGCAAGTTATTCTGGCCATTTGGGTGGGTTTCAGGGAAGAAATAGGCTTTTTGAGACAGAGAAAAGAAAAAAAGAAGTAGAACTATGAAGTGAATCTTTCTATGAAAATCTCTGAACTCCTTTTCTTTTAGCTAAAGATGATCTTCTCTCCCAAAACTTAATCCTGCTCAGGATTTTTTTGAGCTGTTCATTAAACAGAATTGTTAACTGGTTTGTTTTTACCTCTTTTAACAGTGTTGGTGGAATGCAACCGTTTTAATTTCCGCGCAATAGTTAAAAGAGCACTGTTTTATACCGACGAATTGGTAGGCCCTGATGAGTTATTTCTAGGGACTGGCTGTCAGGCAATTCACGTGCGACTAGATGAAATGGAGTTTGACTATCCTGTTACTCTCTGTGGCATTGAAACACAGGTAAGAGAAGCAACCATTTTACCCATCATCTACGAAGTCTTCAAGAGTGTTGCCTTATATTGGTTCTTCTTTTATATTATAAATATAATATGAAAGAACTTCATAATCTATCATTATATAGTAATATTATACATATGTTATACATATAATATAGAACACTAGAAGCATATATGTTACACATATTTATATACTATACATATATATGCCATGAATGATATGAAAGCCTAGGAACTAAACCTAAAGAACCAAACCTTCTCTCCATTTTTATTCAGTCACCAGAGATCTACTATGTGTAGTATACTGAAAGTAAATAAATGCAAGAAGCTTACAGTCTATCAGGACAAAGCACTCACCACTAGTACAGCATGATATAGTATCCAGCATTTTCACACGCTTTCTAATCTTCATGATCCTGTGAGATAAATGCCATCCGTACTTATGTAGATTAAGGAATTGAGGCACAAAGCCGAGATGTAACCAAATATACAAAGTTAGCATATAGCTGAGCCAGGGAGAGAAACCAGATTTGCTGATGCATATTGTAAGTCTTTTGTTTTGTTTTCAATTATGACTCTGGAATAAATGGGATAGAATGTATAACACTGATAAAAAAAACAAATCACCAGAAGAATTCAGGGGAAAGGACCATCTAGGAGGATCTTGAACCACAAATAGACCTTGTTTTTCTCTATCTCACAAAGATAACTGAAAATATACCCATAGTATGTCAATGTCAGAGTAAGGAAAGCTTGAGAAGATTATGATATAGGAAGTCTCCACCACACCAAAGGTAGGTATAATATACCCAATTCACCTTGTCTTCATTTACACTTCTTAAACATGGGGCTAAATATGTCCTGCCAGGATCCTGGCCCTCAACTTACAAGCAAGGAATAATTCGGACATAGTGCTATGGATTTATTTCAATGGATCCTCTTCACTGACCCATAAGTATCACGGTTTGAGAGCGCAGTTTATGCTTGTCCAGCACATACTATTACACTGGTCCTTTGTCCACCCCAGCAAGGTGCTAGTGACTCAGGTATCCTTTACTACATCTGCCACAAGGAAATCCAAAGGCATTTTGAGACATGTGTAGTCATTAAAAGCAGCCACTCCTAGAGCCCTTGGCAACAGCATAAACCAGTAATGATCAAGCAGGGGTGATTTTGCCCCCAAGAGGACATTGGCAAAACCTGAAGACAATTTAGTGGTCACAACTGGAGGGTAGGGATGATACCAGCATCTAGTAAGTAAAGGACAGAGAGACTGCCCAACGTCCTACTTGGTAAGGACAGTCCCTCACAACCAAGAATTATCTGACCTAAAATGTCAATAGTATCCAACTTGAGAAACCCTTGTCTAGATCATCACATTCACCTTCTCTCCTATCTTGGAGTTCTAAACACCCTAAGGAGCTCTAGAATCAGTACAATTAAAAAAGCCTACACACTGAATTTCACTGCTATACAATCCAGATGAAGGATTTTGTATCTTTTTAATTGTCTTTGTTTTGTCTTACCTCTTTTGAATAACTGAATGAGATAAATCATTGAGACCCCAGAAAACAAATGATTTATACATTTTAAAGGATATTATGCAGCTAATAAATTTATATAACCATGTAAGGACAGTGGAACCTTTCTGTTAAAGTGGGAATAAAGAAAGTATACATTCATTAGATGAGGGGGTCTTCAAAAAGTTCATGGAAATATATATTATGAAAAAGATGATGCATAGATTCCAAAAAAACTTTGTACCAAATTGAACTCATACTTTAATTATATTTTTTCACAAACTTTCTGACGTTCCCTCATAAGTAGTATAACTTCAATGGTATAAACAGTGAAAGACCAGGATAGAAATACATGCAAATAATTACAGAATTGAATTCAGAATGATGTGATCATAAAAATTGTATCTTGTTTGTTGAACACCAAACATATTTTAAATGTTCCCTATAGGAAGTATATGTTTTGTGTTTAGGAAACTCAATTGATTAAATTGTCTTCTTTTTGTTCTAATGTTTTAGAGTTCTGGAAACCAGAAGTAAAGAGAAAATATGTTTTAATTCAAAGTTATCATATAAATTTTTAAAACTTTATGACAGCGTCTTATCTTTTATATCCTCTCCTTATAAAGCAATTTTTCTCTAATTAGCTATAAATTTTTTTCTTTTCTAGAATTTTTATTCAAGGAAGCTAATATAAAACTTTTAGGATCAACTGAACCTCAGTTGTAAATTCTATTCAAAAATCATATGCCATGTGTTTTTATTCTGTTCTGATTAAGCTAAGTGCCTCTGTTTTGCCAAAGAGAACTTTAGTCACTTCAATTAGGGTAAATATCTTGATCTCTAGAAATAGTAAAGGGCTAGTTTTTAATTCAAACATTAAAATATGGTGTGACAAATGAGCATGCATTTCAAAGGTCTCTTTTCCTACCAGCTTTTCTACGATGGATTTGTCATTCATTCCTGGCTTACCTACACACCAAGGAATGAATCCATTTCTGCTGAACTTCGCTTGCAGTGTGTACTTCCCAGGTCAGTCCAAATTATTCACAGTTTTTTTGTTAACTGTATCCACTTACCCTGAGACTTTGAAAGTCACAGCTGTCTTACTATATGGCTTCTCTCACTGATAGCATGGTAGTCTGTATTATTTAGTCTCTATTGCAGTCCACTACTCGGAGGTCAAACTTCAGACTAAATGAGTTACACAACATTACAAGGCCAAGAGTGAACTTTGCCTCTTCATTCTAGAACCTTGATTCTTTCTGTCTTCTTGGCTATTAATTATGGGGACAGGCTGGTAACCCTATTTCATAGCACCATGTGACACACAATATTTATAGAGGTTCCCTAAGTATGCAGATTGACTGGCCCTTCCACAGTTCGAGAGGTTGTGTGTTGTACAGAAGAGATTGGGTTCGGGAGGTCAAATAAATAATACACTTTTCCTTTTGAATTTGCAATCAATGAAGTAATAAATCACATAGAAGATGTAGCTTATTTATAAGAAAGCCAGTTGGGGGAACCAGTAGTTAGTGTAATGGCTATGTCGCTGGACTCCCACGTAGTTGACCATGGTTCGCGTCCCGGACCCAGTGGCTTAAAACTCACGCTGGGCAAGTGTGCGTGTGTGCCCAAGATCCCAAGAGGAGAATGAAAGAGAAGGGATTGCGGTGTGACCATCCCCCCTGGGGGGTGATTTCTCGCTTTCTGTCTCTATGTCTCTCTCTGTCTATCTGGCAAGCGCACGCGCCCTATAGTGAAAACCTCTCCAAAGGAAAAAAAAAAAAGAAAGAAAGCCAGTTGGCAAACCAGGCTTTAGGTCACAGTTAGAAGATTCTGAACTCCACCCTGAAATGAGTTTGCTGACCCAGAGGCAAGGACAGTTGTACAATTGAAGATCTCTCCTTGAATGCAGAAAAGCATACCCAGTAAGCAGAAAAAGAACGTACCTTTCTACAATCCCAAAAAGCTAGTGGGATTGAATTAAAAGTTGATCAAGTCTTTCTACCAAATTTACCATCAGATAATGCTTTCTTATCCCCCTGAAGATAATTCATAGAAAAGGCCTAGAGAAGATAAAATTTCCATAGTTCTCTTTCCTGGAGAATGGACTAAAACAAAACAAAAAAAATCTTCTCTGGAAAGTTAAAAAAGCTTTTTTAAGTATCCAATAACCAATTAAACAAAAAGGAAAATAAAATTCTATAGTGTAAGCAGTAAGTATAAGCTTTCTTATAAGCAAATTGAAATTAAGTAAGGAGAAAGAATTAGAAAGTTTGCTAAGTGTAGATTCTGCCAGGCAATAGCTTTCGAGCAAAGTTCTTGACTCTTGCAAAAAACAACAGCTTCATTTATTGCAATTTTACTACATGTCAACCACAAGTTTATAAGCACATCGAGCATTTTAATCCTCATTATCAACCTTATTCATGAGTCACTGGTATCATCCCTGTGTAATAATGGAGAAACTTGGGCACATGAGATATTCTGCCAACTTCATACAGCTGGGAAGTCCCAGATTTGACTCTGGGCCAAATCATGGCTCAAAAAAACCCCACTGTTTTACATCTTTATGCCCTACTGTTCAGAACTAGTTAGTAAGCACTTATCTCATTTTCCAGCCTGACTAGATCCTAAATCACATACAGTCTTTTTGAAATCAAAGTAATTAGATTATTTAGCTCTTGGTTATCTGTTAAATAAACTTCGAGATTCTAGAAATATCTTGCCTTAGACTAATTATGCTTTTCAAGCAAAAACTACTACACACACTGTGAATAGCTTCTTGAAGTCATTTCTCTTAATCTAACAGAGGACAGTTTCTGTGTCCATAATTTATTCCACAATGGAGGATTTGGTGAGAGGTATAGAGGTTGAATAAGAATAACTAATTATGTGTTATAGCTATTAAAGCAAAGGTTAGGAAATATCTGAGCTCCATCTTGAATGACAATTTTTTAGACTCTGTATTGCTTTTTAATGCCTTTTTTTCCCCTTTGAAAGCTCCTATGTCTCATCTGAGGAAACCCCTAGCAATATTGAAATGAACGAAACAATCGCCCTACCCCCTCCTGCTCAGCACTGGTTCCTGATACAGTACAGATACTGTATGAGATGTGACTGTGCTCACTTCAGAGATAACTGGGTAAGGATGCCTTTGAAAGGTAACATTTAATGTGCCCTGTCATGTAATTTATGACTGGAAAAAAAAGAATCAAGGCCAAGTAAAAACTTTTTTTTTTTTTTGCTATAAGCACATGCACTCGCCCGAAAGACAGAGAGAGACAGAGAGAAAACAAGAAATCACCCCCTGGGGGGATGGCCACGCCACAATCCCTTCTCCTCCATTCTCCTCTCGGGATCTTAGGCACACATGCACACAAGCCTGGCATAAGTTTAAGCTACCAGATCCAGGACTCGAACTACAGTCAACTACATGGGAGTCCGGCGACATAGCCATTATGCCAACTGCTGGCCCCAAGGCCAAGTAAAAACTGAAAAGGTATAAACCCCCACTGAGGCCCAAATGACACAATTCAGTAGGGAGGCATAAAGCAGGGAGGGGTATATGAAGCTCTGTCTCTCTTGGACCTTGTATCACACCATATTTAGAATTAATATAAGGAAAACCCCCACCACTACCAGTCTTCTTTATTTTTTTAAGTTTATTTATTCCTTCTATGACTGAGTGAAAGAGAGAACCCCTAGCAAGGTTTGTGTGTGTTTAATTTGCTATAGGGAGTGTGTGCTTGCTAGAGTGAGAGTGAGAGCGAGAGCGAGAGCGAGAGAGAGAGAGCTCGCGCAAAAGCAACCCCCAAGGAAGAATGGCCATGCTACAACCTGTTCTCTTCCATTCTCCTCTCAGTCTTATCAGTCTTAAAATTCTCTCAACACCCTAGGGTTTATTCCCCCCACCTGGGTTGTAAGAATTCCATTTTATTAAGTTTAAAACTGAGCATTTGAGTACATTACCAATTACTGTAATGGAAGGAGGAAGTAAGTTCCAAAGCTGCCAACTTTGAAGATTTCTTTCTTTAGCTTTCACAAAGAGGCCAATTTCTTAAGGCTGGGAAGAGCCTTTGAAGGATATAAATGCACTAAATCATTTGGGTTTTTCCATTAGATACAACAAATTTTTAAGTATATACAAGACTCCTTTGATTCCTTCCCCCTCTTTCCATAATCTATAGGAGACAGGATTTATGTTACTCCCACTCTTAAAATCTGGACTATCTCAAGACTATCCATGACACAGTTCACATGTGGGAGTTATGAAATAAGTATATCCTAAAGTTATCCTTGTGTATTTTAGGTGGTTCCATTCCCATGGGCATGAACTCAGAGAGACTTCCTTTTATTTTGAAAAATATATCTGGGGACCAGCAGTTAGCGTAATGGCTATGCTGCTGGACTCCCATATAGTCGACCGCAGTTCGAATCCCGGACCCGGTAGCTTAAAACTCATGCCGGGCACGTGTACGTGCGTGCCCAAGATCCCGAGAGGAGAATGGAGGAGAAGGGATTGCGGCATGGCCATCCCCCTTGAGGGGTGATTTCTTGCTTTCTGTCTCTCTCTCTTTCTGGCAAGCACACACTCCCTATAGCAAAAACCTCTCCAAAAAAAAAAAAAAAAAACCTCTGAAAGTGGAGTCATATAAATATTAGATATCGGCTGCTTATAAATTCTGTTTATTCCACAGTCAAGGCCTTTTTATGGACAACACAATCACTCTCTTCAAAGGCATTAGATCCATCCTTTCATCTTTGAATTTTAGAAGATTGAGCCTTTGGAATTCAGTAGCAACATAAAGTAACCCAGTTTCATGATGTGATGTGGTATTTTATTTTTATATATTTGTGTGTTTTTAATTCATTTTAATCCATTGTAATCCAGCTTATGATGCCTTTGAGAAGAGGCCATCAGTGTTATTTTTAACTTTCATTGTGGCTACAACTTGTGAATAAAATTTGACATATTTTATGGCATATTTCCATTTATTGCTTTTCTAATGTAGTAAGCAAAATTATTAAATTGAGAAAGTTAAATTCTAAGATGCTGAGCTGGATACCAGGAAAGTGGAAGTTGGGGATACAGTTATTACAAATCTTGTTTTTTATAGCAATTTAAGATCTAACTGTTAAAAACTAGCCCTAGTTGTATGCACTAATATGGCCAAGAAGCTCACATGGCCAACCATGGTTCAAACCTTAGTGCTGTCAATTCGAAAAAACATACCACGTGCATACATGCATGCCCATATGCATATTCACTCATGATTTTTTTTCTACACCAGTTTGAATAACCTGTCTCCAATACTTTATGCAGACCATAAGTTATAAAGACAAAGTATCTGACCTATGAGAAGCCAATGTCATAAGCATGCAGTTATGTAAACTTTGTTTCTTTCTGTGAAAGAGAAGAGCTGGGAGCTATGGATGAAATATATAGGGGCTTCAAACATTTGTAGAAAAAGGGAATTAAAGTATGAGTTTATTTTGGAGCAGAAAAATCTTGCAATTTATGCATACGTGTTTTTCACGAACTTTTTGAAGACCCTTAAGTAAGAAATATTGGTATCATTTTAGAAAGATAGGAAAGGCTTCTTCAAAGTAATTATTGTCTTCAACCTTAAGGAAGATGTTGTTTTTAGGTGAAGGGGATGAAAAGAGTGTACTGGGCAGAGACAGCGGCATGTTTAAAAGTGCTTATGTCTGAAGCAATCATCTATGTTGATATAATATTGAAAGGTCCTCCATATGGTTAAAGTTTAGAAAGATTAGAAGTAGTAATGTTCAATGACATTGAGAGCCAGCAATGTAGCATAGTGACTAAGTGCTGTGCATTGGCAACTGGATCACACAAGGCTGACTCTTGATCAAGTCCCAGCCCCAGCAGATAAAAAACACACCATGGGGGCAAGCAAGTGGTGTAGTGGTTAAGGTGCTGGACTCCTACATAGCCTATTGTGGTTTGAACCCCAGATGTGGCAGCTTGAAACACACCAGGTACATATGTGTGTGTGCCCAAAATCCCATGAAGAGAATGGAGGAGAGAGAATTGCAGCATTGCTATTCCCTCTGGGGGGTGATTTCTCACTTTCTGTCTGTCCAGTGAGTGCACACACTCTCAAGCAAAAATCTCTCAAAAATAAATAAGTAAATAAAAACACACCACATACATTTCTGCCCAAAATCCTGATGGGATGGAGAAATTGAGGAAGAAAATGTGGTGTGAACATGCCCCTTTAAGGGTCTCTCTCTCTCTCTCTCTCTCTCTCTCTCCCTCTCCCTCTCACCCCTTGCAATAAAAATTTTAAATACACACACACACACACACACACACACACACACACACACGGTTGAAATTTTAGTCTAGGCTACAGAAAAGGGCTGGTACACCCCAAATGCACTGTCTCTGATGAAAAATACTATTCAAGAAGCTGAATGGGGGCCAGCAGCTGGCATGGTTGTTTAGGCGCCAGACTCCCACATGGCTGACTGCAGTTCAAGTCCCGGACTCAGCAGCTTGAAACTGACACTGAGCATGTGGTGTGTGCATGGCCAAAATCCCAAGAGGAGAATGGAGGAGAAGGGTTATGGCATGGCCATACAACCTAGGGGGTGATTTCTCACTTTTTCTCTCTCTGTCTCTCCAGCAAGTACATGTGGCCTATAGCAGAAAATCTCTCTTAAAAAAAAAAAAAAAAAAAAAAAAAAAGAAGCTGTGTGAATGTAGATATCAGCTCATTTAATAAGTAATTGGAAGGTCCATGGTCATATGGAAAGGAATGTGAAAGGAGCACTTTAAACCTGGCAACCCCCAATGGCAGGCTCCAACCCTACCTTCTACCCAGGGTCTACCCCTGTTCTCAGGGGAATCCTGCATTGGGGGGCCTGGCAGTGATGAGAATACAGCAGTGAATACATCTCTGCCTTCATAGATGCAATTTTCTGGTGGCAGAGACAGGATTATACATAATTTCAGGACAAATTCCGTTTAGCATAAGTTATTTAACAAAGACAAAAATATGGAAAAGATATCAATTTTGAATAGGGTGCTCTATCAGGTCTTTCTAGAAGCTGACAGAAGCCAAGATGGAAGTCATCAGTATAACCGTCCATGTGAAGAGCATTCAAGACAGAAGGAAAAGTTTGGCCTGTTCAAGGAACAGAGGTGGTCAGTAACCTCACAGCAATAGTTATCAATAAGGAAGTACCAACTCCCCTCACTCCTGAGCCAAATATAATATGAGGGAATTTCAAAAAGTTCATGGAAGAATGGAAAGTATTTTGGTACAAAATATTTTTTGAGAGCCATGCACAGTCTTTTCATAATACACATATTTTACGAACTTTTTAAAGACCCTCCTACAACCCCCAAGAAAAAGAACCAAGGTAGCAGTTCTCTGTTTCAGCCTCAGTTTGCTCATCAGATGACATGACTCAGAAAGTTATCAGCTGGAAGTTGCAACAGGTCAAGCAGGTCCTGAGGACCTGAACTCTGATGGTAGGAATGCAGAAGAGGTAAGTTCAAGAATTGTTTTTTTTTTTTTTAATAGAGTCAAATATTGTGTTGATTAAAAATGACAGGACTTGGTCCAGCCCCAGAGTGTAGGGGTCAGTGAAGGAAGCTGGATCTCCCTATGATTAGGTTCCCAGCCCAGTGACTTGAAAAACATGGTGGGTACATGGATGTACACACTCAAATCCTAACAAGAAGGAGTAATGGAAGAAAAGGGATTGTGTCATGACCACATCTGCTAGGGAGTGCTTGTTCTGTCACTCTCACTCTAGTGAGCACACCCACTCTGTGTCAATAAGAACAACAACAAAAAGACAGAATTTATAAATGTGAGCAATTAACCTCATCATCCACACTTCCATCTTGTATGCAAAAAGGCTACTTTCTAAGAGATTCGACCAGGTAAAAGTAAGCTGTAAATCACTAATCACTGTCATAATGTTAAATATTAACTTTCCAAATTGATGAGGAAATGAGAATAAGTGTAGTTACAAAAGGTTAAACAAGTTACGTGCAAGTCTGACCATAGGACCTGTTTTTATGAAGTCTGTCAAAATGCATCATACTGCACTCCCATTTTTAACTTTAGGCAATATTTCCCACACATTTAGAGCTTGGTGTGGTATTAATGACTCTTACACATATTAAAGCAAAAAAATAATAAAACTACATTGTTTATCTGGGTATAATGCATAATCATAATCATCTCATAGACCACAAGATCTACCTGCAAAGTGCAAAGAACCCCAAAATAAAAACAAGAATGAATTCATGGTTTTCCTTTTTTTTTTTTCATTTCTGTTTCTTTACCTCAATCCCTTTTTGCACATCACAAATTCAAAGGTAAAAAGGTCAGGGCCCTACTCTTGAGGATAAAACCAATTGGAAAAATCAGGTTATAAAAGGAAGAAAAACATATTTTTTTAGGTTATTTATTAAATTTTATTTATTCATTTATTTATTTTTAGTTTCACAGAGAAAGACACACAGAGAGAGAGAGAGAGAGAGGAAGAGGGGAAGTGAGAAAGCAAGCCACCAGGTCTAGGACTTGAACCACGGTCAGCCATATGGGAGTGTCCAGCACCCTAAACACCATGCCACCTGCTGGTCCCAGAAAAACATTTTTAAAAGGATTTACAGATTTCCTTTATCTTTCAGAAAAGACTGGAAAATTGAGAATTATACCCATTTTATACAAATGATTAAAAATTAGATATTAATTGATAGAGACAGAAATCTCTACTTTCTAGTTTTAAGCACACACTTAAGAGTTCTCACAGCACTGACTTAGGGGCCAAGCTCTGATGACACAGAGATAGCACCACCATGTGGTAGACTGGAATCACGTGGAAGGCTTGGATTTGTACCCAGGGCAACCTGAGCATGCCCGGCACGGTTATACACACTTGTAATTCTACCTAATTGGGAACGGGGGCAGGAGGATCATGAAATGACAAGATCCTAAGAAAGAATGCCTCTCTCTCTCTCTCGCTCTCGCTCTCGCTCTCGCTCTCGCTCTCGCTCGCTCTCTCTCCCTTTTTCTTTCGCTCAATTTCATAAAAGGAGTCCTGGAGAGTGTGAACCCAGCCAGCAGTATCAGTTTTATCTGGGAACTTATAAGCAATACATTTTCCTGGATTCTGCTCCAGATTTACTGAATTTAAAACCCTGGTGATGGGGACTTGCACTCTGTGTTTCAATGAGTTCTTAGGCGATGCTGATATAAGCAAACACTTGAAAATCCCTGTATCTGGGTTCTTGTTCTCTAGCAAGTGATTTGATATTTTAAAAAAAAAAATGAATCATATGATTTTTTTCTGAGTTCTGAAATTTTGTATTTGTTTTTTTATTATTGTTTTTTTTATTTGCTATAGGGCATGTGCAGTCACCAGAGAGTGACACAGAGACACGGTAAGGGGAGTGAGAAAGCAAGTCACCAGTTCTGGGACTCAAACTGTGGTCAGCCCTGTGGGAATTCAGCACCTTAACCACCATGCTGCCTGCTGGCCCGAGTTCTGAAGCTTTGTTGTTGTTGTTTTCCTTAATGAATTATTTATGATTTCTAGATGACAAATAAAGGCATTATGCTTTAGTATTAAGTATTGGATTATCAGAAAAGTCATGACACATTTTTGCATAGAAAAACAAAAAAATACGTCATAACTTTTCTGACAACCCAATATTTCCTAACATTGCATCAACTAAGAATTAGCCTTGACATAGGACAGGGGCATTGCAGGGAGACATCTACATCTGAGGTGCTCTGCCCATTTCGGGGACCAGTGTGAGGCTGAGAGCCCCAAGCCATAGCCGCTGTCTTGCAAGCTCACCTCCCAGCCCATAGCTACAAGGGTTCAGGGACCAGCAGTTAGCGTAATGGCTATGTCACTAGACTCCCATGTAGTCGACCGCAGTTCGACTTCCCGACCCGGGGTTAAACTCACGCCGGGCACGTGTGTGTGGGTGCCCAAGATCCCGAGAGGAGAATGGAGGAGAAGGGATTGCGGCGTGGCCATCCCCCCCCGGGGGATGATTTCTCGCTTTCTGTCTCTCTGTCTCTCTCTATCTTTCTGGCGGGCACATGTGCCCTATTGCAAAAAACCTCTCCGAAAAAAAAAAAAAGGTTCAGAGAAATTCTCACCCCACACTGAACCAGTGGCTAAAGGGAGATACTCCTCTTCATAACGCAGAACTGTGGACACCACGTTGCAGAACACAGCAGAAGAGAGAAACTGGCACAGGAATACCTCACACTACAGGGAAACACACAAGCTCACAGTTGCAGAAACATTCTCCAACAAATTAGTCAAAAGTATATACATCACCAAATGCCTAAAAATCGGAGAAGAGCCTCAACTATGAGAAAACCAAATAATACATCTCCAACAAGGGAAGAGAGTAACTAATCTCCAAGCATGGAAACATCAGAGGAAATTATTGAAATGTCAGAAAAGGAATTCAGAATACTTATGGCCACAAAACTCTGTGAGATCGAAGAGAAAAAAGACATCCTGGAGATGAGGAAGCCCTTTCATGACGTGAAGGAGGAGACAGACAATATTAAGAAGAATCAAACAGAATTCTAGAGTTGAAGTCTGTAATGCAGAAGATCAAAACCTCCCTTGAAAGTACTAAAAGCATAATATTGAAACTTGGATGTAGAAGACAAAACCTCTGACATAGAAAAAAAATCACCAAAAACGAATGAAAAAATAATCCCAAAATTGAGAATAATATATGAGAAATACTAGATACCATTAAATGCCCAAACATCCAAATAATTGGTATCCTAGAAGGTGAAGAAATATTTTGAAATTAATTTTAGAAAAAGTATTTTAGAAAAATACTTTGAAATCACTTTTAGAAAAATTGAGTTTCATGTCAAACTTATTGCTTTTCTTTTTTAAAATATATTCACTTTTCATTTACTTCTGCTAAAAAGAAAACGGTGCTGAGTACTGCCACAATTTAAAAAAAAAAAGATAGATTAGACTTTCTGAAATTATACGGGAAACACTGTCAAATATGAAATGGTATTTGGCTCTCTGTGTATAGAAATTTGTGTCAGTGGGGGTTCCAAAACTGTATACGATTCTTAAATATCTGTTATGTGTTAGTATGTTATAAGTCATATTTGCTAAATAGTTCTAATGCAGTTGGTCACAGAAATGTTCAAAATTTGTCAATTCTGGTTATATTAAAATCAGATCTTGAACCATGGCCATTTTAAGTTTCATAGTCCATAGTTAATTGCTTTACGTGATGCTCTTTCTAAAACATTTTGTAATAGGCTACAACCAAAAAGTGCCTCTTTTAAGGAAAGTAATGAAAAAGACTGATAAGTACTCTTGAATATAGATTTTTGACAACTTTGAGATCATATTTCTGAATGTCCAGGATTTAAACAGAAAGAACGGACCACAGTAACACTACAGACTCAATAGAAGAGAAATTAATTACATGAGACTGAACTGGTGAAATAGAATTTTATGACTTTTGACTAAAACATTACTGATTTTCTTCTATGCTTTGTTTTCCAGATTTAAGGATTTTTGTTTTCTTTTAAGTTGTTGATATGGGTTCAGCAATTTGTTGTGGTTTTGTTTTTGTTTTTGTTTTTGTTTTAAAACAGAATTAAAACATAAACTCTCCTCCCCTCCTGACCCCTCCGGAGTTGAAAAGTATTTGTGAGTATTCTTATTTTGTGGGGGTACGGTTATTTGCGCAAGTTCAGTAATACCTGTTGTCTTGCATCAGAAATTGGAAATGCTGGTTATTTCCAGGGCTTTGGCTGGAATGTCATATCTGAAGACATGACCAGGGAGCTAAAACTAAGGTAGACCTCAAGAAAGCCAAAAGGAGCTCTTGGAGAGGATGCCTGGTACCATAAACAGTTCTGCCCGGAAGGTAAGTAAAGAATATCACTTCCTAACAGGCCCAAAAACTTCCAAATACAGGTTCTTAAAGGCTCCATCAGATGGTGAATTCCTGACTTGGCTCAGTAGCCTTGGGAGGTTTTTTAAAGACTCTAATCTGAAGTTCCCTATGAAAGGTTCCAGTAAAGACAACTAAATCAATTAGTATTCTCATTGGGTTTGTGCAAATAATGGGCCTAATTGAGACTAAACTTAAATTTTTGTAAGTAAGTTAGTTTATGCTTCTCTTTGGTGAAAGAAGGAATGGAGATAGAAAAAAAACATTTCAGAGGAAAATTATAGTGCACTTGTTACTAGATTTTAGGTCTGTCCATATTAGTTTTTTGAGTTTTTAGTATCTCCCTATTGTTTGGTAGATACCTTTTCCTGGCTTTAAGTCTTATGCAAATTTTTCTTAACTTTTTTAAAATTTTGATTCATTAAAGCTAAAACTGCTTTTATTGAAATTCAAAAAATCATAATAATAGCAAACTAAAAACAGTGCAGGAGAAGGGTGGGCAATGAGGAGTGGGGGAGGGGGTCAGGGGTGGAATAAGAGCAAAACATTTAACAGACACAAAAATGGAAAATTGTCTGCTGATAATAATGTGCATGAAAATATCTTTGGCTAAACCAATACACAGTGTAGTCAAGGTAGAAAGATTCATTTTGTATGTTGTAAAGATGTTCAGTTATTAGGGACCAGCAGTTAGCATAATGGCTATGTCGCTGGACTCCCATGTAGTCGACCACGGTTCAAGTCCTGGACCAGTGGCTTAAACTCATGCCGGGTGCGTGTGCGTGCGTGCCCAAGATCCCGAGAGGAGAATGGAGGAGAAGGGATTGCGGCGTGGCCATCCCCCCGGGGGGTGATTTCTCGCTTTCTGTCTCTCTGTCTCTGTCTTTCTGACGAACGCACGCACCCTATAGCAAAAACGTCTCCAAAAGAAGGAAAAAAAAAAAAAAAAGATGTACAGTGATTAAATGGAGGAAAAAAAAAGAATTATCCTTATAGGTAGGCTGTGACTAAGATTGCCTCATGGACACGGAAACAAATCTGTCCAGATCCGTATCATTCTCAGAGCTTTGCTTTTAGGATGTGCTTTTCAGCACATGGGTTTTTTACCCCATGTTCTTGAAGCTGCTTACCTCAGTACCACCACTCTCCACCTAGAAATATGTGTACTCAGAAACTGAGGCATTAAGGGAAAAACCAAAAACCTTCAAGAACTCCTAGGTAGATTCCAAACAATCAGCAATTAAGTTCAGCCTCTTTGTGCTTTTCAAAATACCTCCCAATGAGCCTGGTGGAATTCAACGAGCACACACTTGAAAGTCATGGATTCACACTGTGTCCTGAGAGTCACAGGAGACAATTTCCATGGAAACACTCCAACGATCCATTTCACTCTACTTACCTTACTAATCTGTAGTACTTGTATTGATAAAATCTTACGTTTTAGGAGGTTTTACTTACAATGAGTAGAGGCTCTCTCCAAGCTGCCTGTGATGGATTATCATGGACACCTGACAGGCTTCAATAAAAACAGCCAGAGACACTTGGTCCTCTCACAACTTCCTGTTCCCTGAATGGATGGTGCCTCGGGCTCTGGCCAGATGAAGGTTTTTCTAGTCTTAGGAGGGCTGCCTTTCCTGTTTTCTTTGATTTGGACTTGCTCTGGAGAACCTTCAGGTATTTATCTACAAAATAATAGGAAAGATGGTGGGTAAATTGATGCTCAATACTGAGGCTTCTTCTCTGTCTTTGGAAATCCTAATGTTTTCCTCTGCCACTCCATGGCTAACAAATAAGGTTTTACAGTAAATAATCTGCTTTAGGATGGTTAAAGTTGGAACAGCTTAATTCCCCAGCCTGGCTTCACCCTGGTAGCTTCCTTTGTCCCTCAAAGTCCTTCCCCCCTTTAAGAATAGCTTACTCTTAGGAAAATGGGGTGACTGATTACATAGAAGAGGTTTCCATTTATCTGAGATGGATGGGAGATCTTCTCTTCAGCTGTAGAAAATGGAGCTGAGTGGGGGGCAGTGTGGACCAACAGATGACATAGCAGTTACATTGCTGGACTCCCACATGGCCAACTGCAGTTTGAGTCCCTGACCCGGTGGCTTGAAACACACTAGGTGTGAGTGCATGCCTAAGATCCCAGGTGGAGAAGGGATTGTAGCATGGCTATCCTCCCTGGGGGTGGAAGGTGATTTCTCACTTTCCCTCTCCCTGTGTCTGTCTCTGTCTGTCTCTGAGAAGCACACGTGCGTAAGGCAAAAACTTCTTAAAAAAAAAAAAGAAAAAGAAAGAAAAAGAAAAAGGGGCTAGGGAAACATATACATCAAGATCAGATGAGAGAGAAACATATACCTCAGATCAGATGCTTATTTCTATTTAGGCTGCCAGATATTTCAGAGAGAGCTCTCTCTTCTCAGCTTGGTAAATCAACATGCCAAGGAATTAAAACTTTTGTTTTGGGATCAGCAGTTAGTGTAATAGCTTTGTCGCTGGACTCCCACATAGTCGACTGCAGTTTGAGTCCCGGATCCGGTGGCTTAAGCTCACGTTGGGCACGTGTGCTTGCATGCCCAAGATCCCGCGAGGAGAATGGAGAAGGGATTGCAACGTGGCCATCCCCCCTGGGGGTTGATTTCTCGCTTTCTATCTCTCTGTCTCTCTCTGTCTGGTGAGCGCACGCGCCCTATAGCAAAAACCTCTCCAAAAAAAAAACTTTTGTTTCAAAAATTCTGACAATGAGTTGTGTCCCAGTGCATTCTCAAGATACAAAGTAGCAGATCTTCTTGCCCACCAAATCTATTCCTTCTTCTCTTCACCCCAGGGTATTAATTGTCTGGAACATTCATTTAAAAACTTATGTATTAACTACTAGGATAGGTATTATTTAGTTGTTTTGTGCACTTATAGAAGAAACAAATATGACATCTAGGAATGGTACTGAATTTTGTATAGAAAGTCATTTTGCAAATACATATGAATTAGGAAAAAAAAGTAGCAGATACATAGAAAGAACAAGTCACCAGATCTTATATACACTATGATGCTACAGATAGTAGTAGTAGTGTATAGTAGTCGGGATTTTTGCTAAATGAGTAGATTATAGCTGCTCTTGCCACAGGGGAGAAAATGGGAAACTATGTGAGATGGTGGATAAGTTATTTCACCAGAGTAAAAAACTCTATTTTTTTTTATTGTGTATACTTAAGGTATACAACATGCTATTATGGGGTGTGTGTGTAAGTGTATACACGTGTGTGTGTATATCTATATATATCTATCTATATATGTGTGTGTGTGTGTGTGTGTGTGTCCCATACCATCATGTTGTATGCTATACACAATAAAATTTAGTTTGAAAAATAAAAGCTAAATAAACAAAAAAATATAGGCTCAACTATCTTTGGTTGACAAGATTTAATATGTCTTGAAGCCATTTGATCTTTTCATTTACTTATCACACCAGCTAGGATAATTCATTTTGGAAGTTTCCACTTCATTACAAATCCAGGTTATACTTCTAGTTTAGTTCATTTAAAAGATCCCAGTGGGGTCAGCAGGTGGCATAGTGAAGGTACTAGATTCCTATGGTTCAAGTCGTGGACCTGGAGGCTTGAAAAATCAGGTTAGGTGTGTGTGTGGGTACCCAAAATGCCAGGACAAGAATGGAGGAGAAGAGATTGTGATGTGGCTATTCCCCCACCCCACCCCTGGGGGGGTGTGATTGCTCACTTTCTTTCTCTCCAGCAAGAACACATGTTCTATGGCAAAAAAAAAAAAAAGTGATCAGGAAGGTTCTACATGTGCTTGCTTCTTTCTTAGAAAAAGGTAGTATTGTTTAGGTATCCTTTCAACAAATGTATCTTGAGCATCTAATAAAAAGATTAAAAAAATACTAGATCACAAGTGGAGTAAGAGAAAAAAATGTATTGGAAAACAGCAGTGGTGGGGCCAGCTTGTGGCATAGTAGTTAAGGTGCTAGACTCTCACATGGCCAGCCATGGTTCGAGTCACGAACCAGCAGCTTGAAATACACTGGGCACATGTATGTGCCCAAGATCCCAAGAGGAGAATGGAGGAGAAGGGATTGAGGTGTGGCCATCCTCCCTTGGGGGTGTTTCTCTCACTTTGTCTCTCTGGCAACTACACGTGTAGGGCAAAAATCTCTCAAGAAAAAAAAAAAAAAAAAACTGGGTTAAGCTACCATCATTAGATTTATTTTTTTTTAAATAAAAGAATAATTTTATTTAACTTTATTCTAATTTGACCAGAGAGGGACCAAGAGAAAGAGAGAGAGAGAGAAGGAACATGAGAAAGCAAGCTGCCAGGTCCAGAACTTGAACCACGATTGGCCATGTGGAAGTCCAGAGCCCTTAACCATCATGCCACCTACCAGCCCCCATCCTTAGATTTCTGTCCCAGTTCTGTTAGTATTAGTTTGGTCAAGTAACTCTACTGCTTCCGAAAAATACCAAGATAAGACAGAACCAAGCTGAGAACATAAGCTTCGTTTCCTGGTTAAATTGGGAGTGAAGACAGACTGTGACCCATCATCACATACACAAAAGCCACAGCCGAGATGGTCTTTGACTTGGAAAGGTACCATGAGACACCTAAGCTCTCATTTCGGTTGGCTCTCATCCATGTATAGGGTCACCTGGATTTTCTTGGAAGTAGGAAGACACATAAGTTTTTAAGGTAGAAGATAAGAGTTTGAAGACCACATCTAAAATGTGTTCTCTACTGACAGGTGTCTTCTGTTATCGACGAGCTCTGTGCTTCCCTGACCCTCTGCAGCACACAGGACTATGTGATGCTCTCTCTTTTCTGCCTTTAACAGTGTATGTCCGATGCAACCCTTCTTTGTTCCTGGTCAGAATTAAGCCGACTGCCTTTGACGAGGATCTGTTTGTGAGTCCCAATGACGTGTTTCTGGGAAATCAATGTCCTGTAACCTCAGTACATCAAGGAATTTATGAGTTTCTATACCATCCCAGTGACTGTGGCATCAGGACTGAGGTAATTAGATATTTTCCTGATAAACTAAATCTTCTTAGAGACTTTCAGGCTCATATATTGGATGCTATAGTTCTGGGGGTTTGTCGTGATTTGGGTTTGGGTTTCCCTAGTGGTAAGCTAAACTGATTTTGCCACATGTCACATCCAGTCCATGGGCAATAAAACATACAAATAAAAAATTGACAAGTGGCAAGTTTCTACTACTCAATCGGTTGTACCTCCCTCTAGCGAATGAAAAACTAAATAAGATATAAAACTGATCCTGCTTTTAGAGAACTTTTCTTTTTCTATCTCAGAGGATGATGGATGACAGCCTAGAGTGGAATCTGGCCTTGTATTTATTCTTATTTTTTATTTGACCAGAGAGAGAAAGAAAGAAAAAGGGAAAGTGAGAAAGTAAGTCAGGTCCAGAACTCAAACTGTGGTTGGCCGTGGGAGTCCAGCACCTTAACTACCATGCCACCTGCCAGCCCCATTTTTTACATTCCTTAAAAGGAATTTGTTATCCTGAAAAACATGGAAATCTATTTAAGATATTCTTTATAATTAGATGTATCTCCTCTTTACCTAATCTTCAAAAACAATGTTTTCTTGGAACCAGCAGTTAGCGTAATGGCTATGTCGCTGGACTCCCACGTAGTCGACCGTGGTTCGAGTCCCGGACCCGGTGGCTTAAAACTCACGCCGGGCGCGTGTGCGTGCGCGCCCAAGATCCCGAGAGGAGAATGGAGGAGAAGGGATTGCGGCATGGTCATCCCCTCTGGGGGATGATTTCTCGCTTTCTGTCTCTCTGTCTCTCTCTGTCTGTCTGGTGAGCGCACGCGCCCTATAGCAAAAACCTTTCCAAAAAAAAAAAGAAACAATGCTTTCTATCTCAAGGCCTCAGACTCTAGAGAAAAGTTTCTCAAAATAGGAAGTTATAAACCCTTTATTTATAATAATGAGTAATAACTTGGAGGCAATATTATTTAAACTCATATGACAAATACTCTCACTTCCTAGAATCCATGTCCTATACCAGATGTTAATTCTTTCTGGACACTTCAAAAGTAGTCTTCTCATATCCACTGAGAAGACACCTTTGAGTAAGAATGCTTGCTTTTGCTTTTGCTTTTCTTTTTTTTTTTTTTTTTGGAGAGAGATTTTTGATATAGGGCACATGTGCTCACCAGAGAGAAACAGAGACAATGAGAGACAGAGACAGAAAATGAGAAATTACCCCCCTCAGGGGGATGGCCATGCCACCCTCCCTTCTCCTCCATTCTCCTCTTGGGGTCTTGGACACACATGCACCCAGCGTGAGTTTTAAGTCACTGGATCTGGGACCTGAACCATGGTCAACTACATGGGAGTCTAGCAACGTAACCATTATGCCATCTGCTGGTCCCAGAATGCTTGCTTTTTAGAGATGTTGATTGGACCATATTACAAATTCTATTTCTAGCAAAATCCTTTTATCAGTTTGAACATGAGCTTTGTCTCTCTAGGTTCTTCCAGGGAATTGGCTCCTTTTTGAATCTAGAATCACCTTTATGTCAGTGTTTGCAGAATTCGAAGCTTCAATACTGGTGTTCTGTGCTGTTCCCGGGTGAGTCTCACATGCCGAACTAGTTTCATAGCCTCTGAATCTGACTGTGGAAAGGAGAGAGCTCAAGCTGAGAGATTAAGCTAGACAAGGTTAGCCACGTCTTTATGAGAATCTTCCTCTCTGGATGACATGTTATATTATATATATGTGTGTGTGTGTGTGTGTGTGTGTATATATATATGTGTGTGTGTGTGTTTATATTTATATTTATGTGTGTGTGTGTGTGTGTATATATATATATATATATATAAATTTAGAGGTTTTGCTATAGGGCACATGCACTCACCAGAAAGACTGAGAGAGACAGAAAGCGAGAAATCAACCCCCCAGGGGGGATGGCCACGCCACAATCCCTTCTCCTCCATTCTCCTCTCAGGATCTTGGGCACACATGCACACGCGCCCGGCATGAGTTTAAGCCACCAAGTCCGAAACTCGAACTGCGGTCGACTACATGGGAGTCCAGCGACATAGCCATTACGCTAACTGCTGGTCCCTTATTCTGCATTCTTGATTTCACACCTCTGCTACCTATAATCAGGGTGACACTGAGGAAGTTACTCAATACCTTTATGTCTCAATTTCTTCATCATTAAAAGTAGAGATAATAATACCAGTTTCACAGATTTGTGGTGTGATTAAATAAAACAACACATGTAAAGGATTACAACAGTGTTGAGTTTATGAAACACACACAGAACATAGAGCTGATACCAAGATTATGTCAATTAATTCTCTTCATCGTGGTGTATAGCTGCATGTAAGATGACAAGGACAAATTTTATTATATACCTAATGGCTCTTACACTAATAAATTGGTTTGTTCTAATTATAATAATTGTCCATATTACAAATTATATTTCTTGGGGGGGGGGGGGGAGAGGTTTTTGCTATAGAGCACATGCACTCGCCAGAAAGACAGAGAGACAGAAAGTGAGAAATCACCCCCCAGGGAGGATGGCCACGCCGCAATCCCTTCTCCTCCATTCTCCTCTCGGGATTTTGGGCATGTACGCACACACACCCGGCGTGAGTTTAAGCCACCAGGTCTGGGACTTGAACCGTATTCGGCTACATGGGAGTTCAGCGACATAGCCATTACGCTAACTGCTGGTCCCCAATTTATATTTCTTATCTCTTAGCTAAAACCAAGCAAGAATATTAGAGGCATGGATTACTTCAACAAGAGGATAGGAGCTGACAGTTCTATTATTGTGGCAGTACAAGTACAGGCTAGGAAGAAAGAGGAATTCTACTGCAATACTATTGGGTTGTCATAAAAGTCATGGTGTGAGACCAGCAGACGGCATAATGGTTACATTGCTGGACTCCCACATAGTTGACCACGATTCGAATTCCAGACCAAGAGGCTTAAAATTCACACCAGGAGCGTGTGCATGAGTACCCACAATCCAGAGGAGAGATTGAAGGAGAAAGGATTGCAGCATGGCCATCCTCCCAGGGGGTGATTTCGCACTTTCTGTCTGTGTCTCTCCAGCAAACACAAGCACCCTGTAGCAAAAATCTCTTGAAAAAGGAAGAAAAACTCATGGCTCATTTTTGCATAGAAAGACAGAAAAATACATCATGACTTTTCTGATGACCCACTAGTTTCAACTAGTTAAATGTTAATATTTTAACTGTCCCCATAATCTATAAGATAGGATGTTTATTCATTCGTTTATACAGTACCCATTGTAGATTACCATCAAAGATCATTACATTTTAAGTAAATGAATCTAATCATCTAATAGCAAATCTGGGGTAGCTTTGGGAGGGGTGTTCTTTTACATAAATCTTACTCGGTTCAGTCATTAAATGTATAATTCATTTTTCAAAATGAGAACAACACATCAATATCTCACAGTGCTTCTTCCACACCACTGAAAAAGAATACTGGTGCAAGAACCCGAAAATCAAGGATCACGAGACCAGCAGTTAGTGCAATGGCTATGTCACTGGACCCCCATATAGCCGACCATGGTTCGAGTCCCGGACCCGGGCCTTAAACTTGCACCAGGTGCGTGTGCGTGCGTGCCCAAGATCCCAAGAGGAGAATGGAGGAGAAGGGATTGCAGCGTGGCCATCCCCCCAGGGGGTGATTTCTCGCTTTCTGTCTCTTAGTCTTCCTGGCGAGCGCATGCGCCGTATAGCAAAACCTCTGAGGAAAAGAAAAAAAAAGGCAAGGATCGAAGCCTCAACTTCAAGAACTGAATCTTAGCTGATCTTAACCCTGTTCTTCTTTCTTCATCTTCTTTTCCCTTTCTGCAGTCATGTAGCTCCTATAAAAATCAATGGATATAATGCAGATAAACAGAGTGGTCCCCCAAAAAGTTCAGGAATAGCAAACTTACCCAATGGAAATGCAGTCAACTGGGAACTTAAGGTGAGATTACTTAAAGTACATAGATTAATGCTGTTTAAGTTATCCTTTAAACAATCAAACAAGATTTTTACAAGAAAACTGTATAAACACCTGTGCTTTTAATTCAAGAAAGTCTGGTTAAAGCATCCCTTATTTATTACAGGTATTCTTTATAGCAGCCTCTTGTCTATTTGACATTAAGTGAAAGAACCATATAACTCAGCTTGTTTCTCAGGGACCATAAAGGATTAGGCACTAAATGAAATGTTTTACCTAAATCAACATTAACTGAATATTAAATAGAAATGTTATTCTTTTTTTTGGAAAGGTTTTTGATATAGGGCATGTGTGCAAGACAGACAGAAAGCAAGAAATCACCCCCCAGGGTAGATGGCCACGCCGCAATCCCTTCTCCTCCATTCTCCTCTCGGGATATTGGGCACGCACACACATGCACCTGGCATGAGTTTAAGCCACCAGGTCCAGGACTCAAACGGTGGTCAACTACATGGGCGTCCAGTGACACAGTAATTACACTAACTGCTGGTCCCTAGAAATATTTTTAAATTAGTATCAAAACCATGGAATATAGAATTTGGTGGCATAGGTAGTCCTTGAGAAGATGAACACAGAAATGCAAATTCTGTCCTAAAAGGATTAAATGCCTCCTGGCAGTGACTACATTATATGGATAAACAGCGATACATGAAAATTCTATAAAAAGAAAAAAAAACTATATATATATATATACATATATATATATATATATGTATATATATATATATATATATACACAGTCATGAACATTCTGAATACACACACACACACACACACATATATAGTCATGTGTTATAAGCTTAATGTACCTAACACTGAGGGGAAAGAACTGTATTTAGCTATTCTACAGTGTATACATATTTTGAATATCATGTGACACATGATAAATATATATAATTTTATCAATTAAAATTAATTAACTAATTTTAAGAAGTACAAAATAAAGAACTGGGGCCAACAGATGGTGTAGAGGTTTAGGTGGCTGGATCCAATATGGCTGACCATGGTTTAAGTCCTGGACCCAGTGACTTGAAAATCACCCCAGGCATATGTGCCCAAAATCCCAAGATGAGAATGGAGAAGGGATTGTGTCAAGACCATCCTGCAGGATGTTATCTCTCACTTTCCCTCTTGTTCTTTCTCTGTGTCTGGGGAGCACACATGCCCTATAGCAAAAAAATTTTTAAAAGAACTCTATACTAGAGACATGGTAAGCACTTTTTGCAATATGAGATGAGTTATAGATGGTATATTCAATCAGATATATACTACATATTACTAGTATTTTTCATATGTAAGAGAGCAGAAATATTTATATCCTTAGATATATACAGCTCTTACATTTTAGTACATGACCTCAAATAGTATTTCTTTTTTTTTTTACCTACACTTTCTAACCCTACCCATGACTTAAGCCCTCTGAGTAAAAAATGTAGGAAACTGCACAATTGCAACTTCTGATCCATTTCTCTTTGCAGAACAATGATCACTACTTTAAAAATTTCATGGCTCTCTTTCTCCACCTGAGAATTTGGAAGCTAGATACAAGTCCCTGAAGTTGTGACTGTAGGAGGATGACATGTTACAAGCTACCTATTGCCTAAGGATCCCACTGATCTCACATTTTTAAAACTTTTAAAATGATTTGATTTTTAATGAAAAGGTAGTTTGTTCTTTTATAATCCCTTGTTAAGAAAGGTCTGCCTCTGTTTTTAACTTCATAAGAAGTTATAATAAAATGTGCTTTCTTCCTAATGTGTTATCTACTGTTTCCGAATACACTGTTGCAATGGTCTGAATATCTGTGCACAACCACCACCAAATTCATGTGTAGAAACCTACTCCCCAGTGTGATAGTATTAAGAGATGATAGGGACCAAAAGATGGCTTAATGGTGGGACTAGCAGTTAGCGTAATGGCTATGTCGCTGGACTCCCACGTAGTCGACCGCGGTTCGAGTCCCGGACCCAGTGGCTTAAACTAACACCGGGTGCGTGTGCGTGCGTGCCCAAGATCCCGAGAGGAGAATGGAGGAGAAGGGATTGCTGCGTGGCCATCCCCCCTGGGGGGTGATTTCTCGCTTTCTATCTCTCTGTCTCTCTCTGTCTGTCTGGCGAGCGCACGCACCCTATAGCAAAAACCTCTCAAAAAAAAAAAGATGGTTTAATGGTTACATCACTGGACTCCCATGTAGTTGACTGCAGTTCAAGTCCCGGACCCAGTGGCTTAAAACACACCAGGCATGTGTGTGTGTGTGTGCCCAAGATCCTAAGAGGCGAATGGAAGACAAGGGACTGCAGGGTGGCCATAGCCCCTGGGGGGTGATTTATCACTTTCTGTCCCTCTGGCATTCTCAGTCTCTCTGGCCAGCACATGTGCCCTATACCAAAAATCTCTCTTTAAAAAAAAAAAAAAAAAAGATGATTACATTATGAAAATAGAAGCCCTCATGAAAGGAATTAGTGCCCTTACAAAAGAGGCACAAGAGAGCCCTGTTAACCCTTTCTACCATATGAGGACACAGTGTAAAGGAGCAATTTGTGAACCAGAGAATAAGCTCCCACCTGGCACCAGTTCTGACAAGGCTGTGATCTTGGGCTTCCCAGCCTCCAGAACTGTGAGTAATAAACTTCCATTGTTTATAATCCATCCAATTTATGGTATTCTCATTATAGTAGCCCAAACAGACTTAGACAATTGTGCCATAGTAAATGAATAGGTGAATGTACATGTAATATGGTAAATTTTATATGTAACTATAGTCACATCATGAGATACAAGTTTAGAATTTGAACACATGAATTACGGGATGACACAATTCCGGTCATAACACATACCCATTATCTATCCAAGAATGATTAATCTTGCTCTCAAATGTGTCTTGATGGTATCACAGGGAGGCTAAGACCCAGTATCTCTGGACTAAGATTTCTAGCTACCTCTTACCAGTAATCTGACTGCAGGGACAGAGACGCATCCCTATTCTCTCCAACCCAGTTGCTCTCACCTAATAGGAGTTGATTTTCTGGTTGTTTAAACTGCTAAGACCTTCATGGGACCATATTTACGAGTAAGCATAGCCACTGCTCATTAAGGGAATTTAGGCTTCTATATGTAGCATGTTTCTTGTACTTTCTGTTTCTAGAGATTTTGGAAATCTAAGCAGGACTTGACCCCTCAAGAAAATATGGCCTTGACAAAATGTCACCCTTTATAACCTTACTGAGGGCCCTTTTTAGTCCTGGAATTCTGTTCAGATGATTCTCTGTGTAGATATTTCTTTATATATGATTATCTTTTAGACGTGGGTAGAGGGTAGGAGACCCTGGGTTATGATTTCTAGTTATAGCCTTATTTGCAAAGTTAGCTTCTAGCAAAAGAACTATATTAAAGATTTTCTTTTTTGTCAATGACATACCATTTAGTGAAATGATCTCTTTCAGTTTCTCCTAAATACAGGGATTTTTCAGCCCAGTAGCAAGAATAGATGTTAAGGCAAAAGGGGGCATTATCAATTCTTCAATATAATTTCATCAAAATCCTGTAACAGGGACCAGCAGTTAGCGTAATGGCTATGTCGCTGGACTCCCACGTAGTCGACCGCGGTTCGAGTCCCGGACCCGGCGGCTTAAACTCACGCCGGGCGCGTGTGCGTGCGTGCCCAAGATCCCGAGAGGAGAATGGAGGAGAAGGGATTGAGGCGTGGCCATCCCCCCTGGGGGGTGATTTCCTGCTTTCTATCTCTCTGTCTCTCTCTGTCTGTCTGGCGAGCGCACGCACCCTATAGCAAAAACCTCTCCAAAAAAAAAAAAAAAATCCTGTAACAACATTTCACTGTTGACAGTATTTTTTGAACAACATCAATAACATCCTTTTACCAAACTTCCTCATTTGTAAAAGGGGTAGAATATCACTTATCCCCTATCTAGTTTGGGGGGCCAAATAAGGTCATTGTAAAATACCTGCTTCACTGAAGCTAGTTCATGTCATTGCCGTTTCAACAACTCTTGAGCCTTCCTTCTCTAATCTCATCCAAACAAGCTGTAAAGACTGGTTGGCCTAGATCAGGGGTCTTAAGATTGTTTTGAGCACCTCCCCAAAATGATTTTGTACTCTTGTTCATTTTTAAATTCACATCTAAAATTTTTTATAAACTTAGGCAAGACTGTTTATCAGGATTTTTTAGTCAGGATAATTAATCCTTACTGCTGTGACAATAAAAATCTCTGTGGCCTAAGACAATACAAGTTTTTCATTCTGAAGTTCAATGTGACTCGGGGAGCTCTCTTTTGAGGGGTTCTCCTGAAAGTAATAACTAGGGTAAATGCTCATTTTTCACTCTGTGGTTTGGTTACCATGGAGTTCTTCACTTCTAGTGCTCAGACATGAGAGAGAGACCAGAAAATCACACAGCACTTTTTATGACCAACTCTAAAAGTAGCATACACGTTGTTCACTTCTTTAAGCCAAGCATGTCACGTGAACCCAAAATAACTGCAACAAAGACTGGGAAATGCAGTCTTCTTATAGAGCCATTATTTTCATTTATTATCATGTTCCTAAACAGAATAAATAAAATCATCTTAAAAATATTTCTCAATGGGCCCAGCCACGGTGGCACAGGCACAGGTGGTAGGGCACTAACGTGTGCTACTAAAGTCATATAGAAGATATGGATTTGGATCCAGGATCAACCTGTACATGCCCAGTGCACCTGCATGCACCTGTAGTCCTCACTGGCTAGAAGGCTGGAGGGAGCATTACAGCATGGCCAAATTCTGTTATGAGTAATTATCTCTCTCAAAAGAAAAAAGAGGGAGGGGAGGGGGAGCAAAGGAAATAAGAAGGAAAGAAGGAAGAAAACTTTAAAATTTTTTTTTCAATTAAAAAAAACTTTTTAAAATATTAAATTAAAAGAATGAAATCTATATTTCTTTGACCATTCTAAATTTAAAACTTTTTTCATGATGAAACTTCTTCACTTGTAATATTATACCCTTAACAGAATTATACAGAAGATGAAGAAAGGGCAGGGGTTGCAAACTACAACCTGAGTAAAGTTTTACTGAAACCCCGTCACACCCAGGTATTTACTGATAGATGCTTTTGAAAACAGAAGAGCTGAGGAGTTGCAAAAGAAACCACAAAGGAAAAAATACATACTACCTGGCTATGTAGGAAGGTTTCCTGGGCCAGCCAGAAGGTGTGGTGGTTAAGGTAGCTGGGTCCCATAGGACTGATGGTGCGACTGGAGGCCCAGACCTATGCTTGAAAAACATGCTGGATGTGGGTGTGTGTGTGTGCGTGCGTGTGCACAAGCGTGCACGCACACCCAAAATCCCAAGAGGAAAATGGAGGAGAAGGTATTGTGGTGTGGTCATCCCCCCTGGGTTGCTTTCTCACTTACTCTCCCTCTCTTTTACTCTCTCTCTCCCATCTCTCTCTCTTTCATCAGTGAGTACCTGTGCCCTATATGAAATTAAAAAGAGTAAAGTACTGACTCTGTTCTTGAATCAATATTTCAGTTTCTTAATCTGGCAAATTTTTTTTGTCATCCATGACATCAAATAATAATCTGGGAGGTGTGAGGAATATGCCTATATTGTATAAAATAAAAGGGATATTGGGATGGGCAGCAGGTGGTGTGGTGGTAAAGGCACTGGACTTCCACATGGCAGACTGAGGTTCACAAGTCCCAGACCTGGCAGCTTGCTTTCTCTCTCTCTCTCTCTCTCTCTCTCTCTCTCTCTCTCTCTCTCTCTCTCTCACACACACACACACACACATTCCCTGTAGCAAATAAAAAGAAATAATAATAATGACAAATAAAATTAAATAATTCTTTAAAAAAAAAAAAAGAATATTGGGAACCCCTGACTGCTGTTTTTCCTCATCTTATGTATATTTCTCTGAAAGGTCAGTGTTTAGAAGAAAAATACACAGCAGTTCAGATTCTGAAAATTAAATGTGTTAAAAGTATCTAAGCATGCACTCCTGGAAAATCTTTGTGTACACTTGGAAGCACAAATATTCTAATATGGAAACCACTTGCCTGGATGAAATCCATTCATGGAAATGAGAGCCCATAACCTACCTGTCATAGTTGTTGAGACAACAGAATCTGGAGACAGATTGGAATTTCAGTTCAATGGACTCAATATTTGCTAGTATCCAGGTTACTTAAACTTCCTGTGTATCAAAGACTTCATCTGTAAATGTTACCACATAGCACCTATCTCTTAGGCTTATTGGGAGCTTTAAATATGATCATGTGAATACATGTTTAAAAAGTATCTGGCACAGGGTCCAACAAGTGACATAGTGGCTGAGGTGCTAAACTCCCACATGGTCAACCACAGTTCAAGTCCGAGACCTGGTGGCTTGAAAATCACACTGGGATGAGACCAGCAAATGGCATAATAGTTACATCACTGGACTCCCATATGGCCAAACATGGTTTGAGTCCAGACCCAGCAGCTTGAAACTCACGCTGAGCATGTGTGCATGCATGCCCAAAACCCCAAGAGGAGAATGGACGATAAGGGACTGTGGCATGGCCATCCCCCCTGGAGTGGGGGGATGATTTTTAACTTTCTGTCTCTCTGTCTCTCCAGCAAACACATGAGCCCTATAGCAAAAACCTCTCTGGGAAAAAAAAGAAAGAAAGAAGAGGAGAGAAGGGGGAAAGGGGAAGGGGGAAGGGAAGGAAAAGAAACCCACACTGGGCACATGTGCATGTGTGCCCAAAGTCCCAGGAGGAGAACAAAGGAGAAAGAATTACAGCATGGCCATCCCCTTGGGAGGGAGGGAGGTGGTGATTTCTTACTTTCCCTCTGTCTCTCATTGTCTCTCTCTGTCTACCCCCCAGTGAGCACACACACCCTAAGGCAAAAAAAAAAAAAAGGCCAGCAGTTAGCATAATGTTGCTGGACTCCCATGTAGTTGACCATGGTTTGGGTCCCAGATCCCGTGGCTTGAACTCACATCAGGTGTGTGTACGTGTATGCCCAAGATCCTGAGAGGAGAATGGAGGAGAAGGGATTGTGGTGTGGCCATCTCCCCGGGGGGGTGGGGGGGTTGATTTCTCACTTTCTGTCTCTCTCTGTCTTTCTGGCGAGTGCACACGCCCTATAGCAAAAACCTCTCCAAAATTAAAAAAAAAAAAAAAGGAAAGGAAAAATATCTGTCACACAGAAAATTTTTAGTAAACATTAGCAAGAATTATATTTTTTTCTTGAAAAAAGTTTTTGTTCTATAGTTATAAACCCCAGGAGCCAGAATTTGATGATTACCCTTAAAAGTTTTAATGTACATGCTTTCATGCTACTTTTCCAGTATTTTTTAAGACACACACACAAATGTACAAACTATATATTAATGTATGTTTAAAAGTTTGACGCTATCAATATTTGGATTTTTTTTACAATTGTTTATTCACCTTTCTGTGTTTGAGCTAAATCCATGTTTCTAAATGAAATCTAATCTATTCCTCTTTACAACTGAATTATATTTTCTACTATTCTTTCCCTCCTCACTGTGTTCCAACAACTATTACCTCTTTATTTTCTCAACACCCAAAACACTTTCTGTATCAGTTTTGTAATGCCGCATAACAATGCACCACTAACTGAGCAGCTTAAAGTAATACCGATTGTTTTCTCACGTTTCTTTAGGGTCAGAAGAACAAGTAGGCTCAACAGGGTTATCTGCTTCGAATCCATTTCAGCCAGCCTGGGCTCTTCCGTGGAGGCTTGGGGAAAGAACTGGTTTCCAAGCTCATTCAGGTTTTGGTCAAATTCAGTCCCTTTTGTTTATACCCCTGAGGCCCTGCCTTGCTGGCTCTCAGGCAAGGACTTCTCTGCTCCATAAGACTACCCGTATTTCTTCTCACAGGGCCACCTTCATCTTCAAAACACTGATGCAACTGGTCTTTCTCACACCCCTGAACTGTTCGATGGGTTCTACCACCAGCCAGAGGAAACTCACTGCTTTTAAAGGGTTATGTGACTTGATCAGGCCACCTAGATAACCTCCCTCTAAATTAACTCACAGTCAACTGAAAATTCCCTTTTGCCAGGTAAAGAAACATAATTACGTCTCCTCTCTGGCAATGTCTCTTCTGGATATTTGTAAGAATCCCCCCACCTCCCCAGACTTCTACTTATCACCAGCTTATAATAGACTTCTCTGAAAATAGCCTCACTCAGTTTTCAGCCCATAAACTTCTTCATATTTAGTAGTTTTTATTATTACATGTCATGCTTGTGTTATTGTTTATTGTTTTTATCCCACCACAAGATGTAGAATTCATGAGAGTGCTAACATTGCTGGTTTGTTTACCACTACAAGGGAACTTCAACATTTTGTGAAAAAAAAGAGAATTAAAGTACATGGTTATTTTGGTTCAAAACAATATTGATAGACATGAAGAGAATTCTCACAATATGCGTTTTCACAAACTTTTAGTGCTAGACTATTGCCTGGCACATAAGAAGTGCTCAAAATCTAATTGAAGGAAATGAATGGAGAGCTATTTTCATCAGTCAGAAGACCCACAGTTGTTTATTTTCCAGGCTCTAAAAATTGAGTTCAGCATGCTTTACCAGAGCCTCATCTACACTCTTAACATTTTATTTTACACATTTTGATGTGAAGTTCTATTAATGGGTTCCCTACTTTGACCCTTAAGTACTACAGGCTGGGAGTAGAGTTTCTACTTGATCAACACAATCACCCAGGTCTGGATGAGTTGAATCAAAATATAGATGGGTTAGGCTTGGTATAATAGGTACAAGAGTAGAAACACTTAAGGGTAGTTAGAGGCAGCTGGGATAGCTAGGATAGGTAAAAACAATATAACATTCTTTAAAAAAAATTATTTTATTTAACTTTTTGAGCAGAGAGGGGCAGGGAGAGAGAGAGAGAGAGAGAGAAAGTGAGAAAACAAGTCACCAGGTCTGGGACTCAAATTGTGGTTGGCCATGTGGGAGTCCAGCACCCTTAACCACCATGCCCAACCTGCTGGCCCCGATCTAACATTCTTATTTATTTATTTACTTATTCTAATTTTACCAGAGAGGAACAAGGAGAAGGGAAGTGAGAAAGCAAGCCACTAGGTCTGGGACTTGAACTGTAGTGCGCCATGTGGGAGTCTAGCTACCCTTAACCTCCACGCCACCTGCCATCCCTGCAATCTAACATTCCAGTCATCCTCTTCTTCCTTCTGCTTCAGTTATGTAGGCTATTTAGCATCAGGATATCCTGGAAGGTTTGTGAAACAAGCAGGTGGCAGGCCCCCACAGCAGAGTTTCTGATTCAGTCCCTCTGGGTGTGCCTATGAATTTGCACATCTAACAAATCCCCAAGTGCAACTGACACTGCCAGCCAGTGATCTCACTTTGAAAAACACTACTATAAAGATTGGTTGGGTTAATAAAGTGAAAACGAGCGAAATTATTCTTCCACATTCCAGCTTTGCTCAGGATTTGCCTTTTCAGGTGCACAGGACACTTAAACTCTCTGGCATATGCCCTCCTTACAGAAGTGTTTCCTTCGACATCCCAGACATAGAAATAGGAACAGTAATATGAACCTAACAAGGTTAAAAAAGTCAAAAATGACTATTTTTTGAGGATGCCCCACGAATCATAGTCTTCAGGAAGTGGGGTAGGTCACAAATGACCCATTAAAGATGAGCCTCCAAAACGTATTAAACTTGAATCAACAGCTATATAGGATGATTTCATAGACTCAGAGAAGACATAGTTCCCGAGAACTCTAAAATAGCACATTTTGCTTACAAGTCCCATTTATCTGCAAAATTTGAGCATAAAATACCAAATTTTAGGAAGATAAGCCAATGGGGCATTCTCAAAAGCATTCCCAAATGTGATCAACCACCAACATCTGAGTGTGGTGCCTTTTGCTGTAACATAGGGGGCAGCCCATCGCCTCGTTACTTCCTGTTTCATGAGTGGAGTTTGGCTAAGAATTTGCAAAATGAAGGGCTTTCTTTCACTGGGATGGCTGTTCCTCCTTGTTTCCACGATTTGGACTGAGTCTTAAGGCCAGAAGGTACTGCAAAGTGGCTTATTAAGTGCAGAAATGTCCCCTTTCTTCTCCCCTCTACCCACTGCTATCCCTAGAAGTAATCTGTGATACATATCTTGCATTATCATTCCCCTATAAGTTTTATAGTGTTATTACATATTTCTGGATCCATAATTATCAAGTATGCATGACTATTGTATACTTGGCATTATACATCTTTATTACTGCTTTTGATATGTTATTGTATTTATTATACCACATAGTATTCCTTCTCTGCTGAAGGGCATTTAGGTTGCCAAGGGTTGCTAGTTTTCATTCCTGTTGTGGTTTATATGCCTGCATCTATGAGAGTGTCCCTAGGGTATAGGCCTAGAGTACAATTACAGGGGTGTGTGAGCATGTGTGTATGCACACATACAACCACACGCTGTAAGGGAACTTCAAAAAAGTTCATAGAAAATGAAATTAAAGTCTGGGTTTATTTTGGCACAAAACAAATTTGAAATATATGCAGAGTTTTTTCATGATCTGCATTTTCCATGAACTATTTAAAAGACCCTTCATACACGTCAGCTATTTCCTAGACACTTAGATGTAACTCTAAAGTTGTACTTGTTTACCTTTTAGAGTTCCTCTGTATCCTTGCCAACACTTTGTTTCAGGAAACTCAGTATTTTGCTTGTTGTATTCCTGGAATTTAATTAACTGTTTTATGCTTACTAATGAGATTACTTTTCACTTTATTTCCTCTTTTGAAAATTGCCTCTGTCCATTTTTCTGTCAAAATTTGTCTTTCAATTTTTTTATTTGCATGACATGTTTTGTGTATTCTAAATATTAATCCTTGTGAAGCGTTAACAAGTTATTTATTTTTCTTTTCCTTTTTCTCTTAGATTTTTGCTATAGAGTATATGTGCTCACCAGAGAGACAGAGAGACAGAAAGCAAGAAATCAACCCGTCAGTGGAAATGGCTATTCTGTAATCCCTTCTTCTCCATTCTCCTCTTGGAGTTTTGGGCACATACACACAAGCATCTGGTTTGAGTTTTAAGCCACCAGGTCTGGGACTCGAACCACAGTCAACTATGCTGGTTCCAACAAGTTATATCTTAAGTGTGTGTGAGTTGACCTTTTGTCTTGTTCCTGATTTTAAGAGGAATTGTCATGAAATCATCATCATTGTGTTTATGATAGGTTTTGGGAGATGAATTTTATCACACTGAAGAAACTAGTTTGTTAATGTATTAGACTTTTTTTTTTCCTTTCTCAGGACATCTGCTTATAAATTAGTTTTGTCAACTTTTAATTTTGTTTTAGAAAAGCAGATGCTATTTTCTAATTTTATAATTTCTCATTTACATTGAATTGCTTTATAGCTTTATGGTGTACAGGATGGTTTCTCAAAGCAGGCATGCAGTTTGTGATAATCAAATCAAGGATATTACCAGGTACATCATTCTCAGTAAAGAACCTCATGTCTGCTATGTGCTTTTATCCAGGGTCGCTTCCACTCATCTTATCTCTGGTGTCTACACTTGCCCTCTCTACTATTAAGTTTTATTTCAATTTCTGCTATAAGGTACAGAAGTTTGGTATATATTAAGCAGAGATATATAATATTTGACTTTCTTAGTATGGCTTATTTAGCATTAAATCTTCTATATTTATCCAATTTGTACGGAATAACATAGTCTTGCTATTCTTTATGGCTGAATAATATTTCATAGCATATATGTGTGACATGTTTTTAATCCAGTCATCAGTTATTGGGCACTTAGGTCGATTCTATGCCTTAGAAATTGTGACTAATGCAACAATAAACATGGATGTGCAAATATCTTTCTGACTGAGTGTCTTCCTGTCATTTGGGTAAATACCAAGGAATGTGATTACTGGGTCACATTGTATTTCTTTTTTAAAAAATAATTATTTTTATTTAGTTGTATTCATTAATTATTTTGTTTTTTTATTTTTTTTTTTATGTTGACCAGAAAGAGACAGAGAGAGAAAAGGAAAGTAAGAGAGCAAGCTGCCAGGTCTGGGACTTAAACCATGGTCAGGCATTTGGAAATCTAGCCTCCTTAACCACCATGCCGCCTGCAGGCCCCAGTCATACTGTAATTCCATTTTTAAATTTTAGTAACCTCCATATTGTATTCCACAGTGGCTGTACTAATATACATTCCAACTAGCAGTGCAGGAAGGGTCCCCTTTCACAGCAGCTTTACCAGCACTTGTCATTCTTTTAGTTTTTATCATAGCCACTTTCACTGGTGCTAAGTGATATCCATTATAGTTTTGATTTACATTTCCCTTATGAAAACAGAAGTTGAACATTTTTTGTATGCTTTTTGGCCACTGTTTGTATTACTTAGAGAGTTGCCTGTTCTGCTTATTGGCCCATTTTTAATTGGATTATTAATTTTTCGGTAAGTGAGCTTCTTTTTTTTTTTTTTTTTTTTTTGAAGAGGTTTTTGCCATAGGGCATGTGCGCTCGCCAGACAGACAGAGACAGACAGAGAGATAGAAAGCAAGAAATCACCCCCCAGGGGGGATGACCATGCCGCAATCCCTTCTCCTCCATTCTCCTCTCGGGATCTTGGGCACGCACGCACACATGCCTGACGTGAGTTTAAGCCACCGGGTCCAGGACTCGAACTACAGTCAACTACATGAGAGTCCAGTGACATAGCCATTACACTAACTGCTGGTCCTGGCAAGTGAGCTTCTTGAGTTCCCCATATATTCTAGTTATCAAGCCTTTATCTTTAGTTTGTAGATATTTTCCCATTCTGTAGACTGTCTCTTATTGTTTCCTTGATGTGTAAAAGCTTTGCTGTGCAGAAGCTTTTTAGCACAGTGTAATTCCACTTTTTTTTTCTTGGTAGGGGAGAATAGTTGTCTGCCCTTTAGGAGTCTTATTTTTTAAATCTTTGCCTATCTCAATATCTTCAAGTGTTTTCCACAGTAGTTGTATAGTTTGAGGCTTCACATTTATATCTTTGATTTATTTTGAGTTGATTTTTGTTAATGGTAAGACAGGGATCTGGTTTCATTTTTCTACAGGTGGATATCCAGTTTTTCCAGCACAATTTGCTGAAAAGACTTTCTTTTCTCCACTGGATTCTCTTGTGCCCTTTGTCAAAAATCAGTTAGCTGGATATTTGGGGGTTTATTTCTGGACTCTTTATTTTGTTCCACTGACCTATGTGTCTGTTTTTGTGCCAGCACTATACTGTTTTGATAGTCACAGCTTTGTAACATATTTAGAAATTGGGTTGTAAGATGTCTCCTACTTTGTTCTTTTTATACAATATTGTCTTGCCCATCCCAGAGTGCCAAAGCAGCACTGCTAGGTTAGTCAGTTCATCATGAAAACGGTAGCAAGGAGGAGTTAGGAGTGCAAATTTCTTATTGAAGATTAACTCTTTTTCAAAGGAAAACGGAGAGAGAAAATGGGCAGAAGGAACCATCAGACAGAGATTCTGACATGGGGATATATCTATGCCAGCCCAACAAGGGACCCCATAGCAAAAATGCACCCTTAGAGGGTTGGGTGGCAATGGCTAGACCTTTGTTCCAGTCTCGTGGCTGGAGCTGCTGAGACCTCTGCTTAAAAGCTGGGGTGAAATGAAGGAATTAGCAACTGAAGCCTTCTCTGGGATGGGCAATGATTCCTTTCCTGAAAAAGAATCTTAGCAGCCCATTTGCAGATGGCACAAATGGTCATTGGTAGGCCTTAAGAACATGGAAAATGCATATTATGAAAAAAATGCATTTTTTAAGAAATCAGATATTTACTACACTCAAATAAACCCATACTTTAATTCCATTTTCCACAAACTCTTTGAAATGCCCTCATACAGCCCATAAACAGAGCATCTGCTTCCTTTTTTTCTTCTGTTTAGCCAGAAGAGACTTGTAGAAGTCCAAAAAAAGGAAGATTCTAGGAAATGTGATTTGGTACATGAAAAGAAAACAAGTTCATCAAACTTAGCTAAAAGAGAAAGGGAAGAGCTTAATTCTGAAATGTGGACAAGGTGAGTAAACTTACAAGTGGCAACTCACAACGATTGCTCAAATTTGTACACAGGCCTTGTTGCAATGCATTTCCAGTTTAGAACTTGTCGTTTTATTTTTACCCCTTGTATTGCTTGTATTAACTGGGGTATTAACTGATCATTTTAAGTAAAAGTTTATTCCTAAAACTTCAGGTAAAGTATTTCAATCCAACATCAGTAAATATTGAAATCCTAAAAATAAAGGTATTATTATTAAGTCTATATAATGGTGGCATTACCCACAGTAAAAAACCCACAGTAAAGGGTAACCAAAAATCCTAAAGTCAGCATTCCACTACTTCCTAAAAGGACTTAAATGCATGTACAACAATATGTATTTTAACTCAAGGGTTTGTTTTAATATTAATTTAAAATGTGTTTTCAGTTTTTATAAAATCAGGGTGCTCTTGAATATCTGAGCTATTTTTCAGAGCTCAAAGTTGTCAAATATCCGTAACTATCCATAACCCTATGCATACACTCTACTGAAGTATCAGTCACTGTTGCAAAGGCAGAATTCGACAGATAAACAGTCTCTCCCAGGACCTACTCCTGTGCATGTGCACGCACACACACTGTCTTTCTTAGAACAAAGGCGTGCTGAGAAAATAGTTAAGCAATTGACACAGCAGGATCTGTTTCTTATCTTTTTCTCATTTCAGGACTCTGAACATATACCATTGGATCATTCCTTTATTCATCAAATGATGTGAACCCTCTCCTATGAAGGAGGAAATCTGGACTCCTACTTGTATACTGGGGAACTCAGCATCATTTTCAGCAGATGCTTAAGGATTATGCATCACAGGTGCTACTCCGATCATGCATCACGGGTGCTACTCCAATCATGCATCACGGGTGCTACTCCGATTATGCATCACGGGTGCTACTCCGCAGCATTCAGGAAGTGAGGCTGCACATGCTATCTTCTACCTCAGAAACCACTTAACTCTTAAATCAAACGGCCAGTACTTTCCCATAATCCTTTTTAGTAGGCACTCTTTGCTTTTAACATTATACGCAGTAATATTTATGAATAAAGTATATTTTATCTTATTACATATCTACCATTGTTGTTTATAAGTCAATAAAAGTTGGATGAAGCTTCCAAAGACTGACTCTGGGGCCTTCCAGTGTTAAAGGTCAGGAAGGTGAAGAAGCACCAGCAAAGGGCTGAGAAGAATTAAAAAACAAACACAATGGGGTTGGCAGGTGGTGTGGTGGTTAAAGGCGCTGGATTCCCACATGGCTGACCACGGTTCAAGTCCCAGACCTGGAGGCTTGCTTTCTCATTTTCCCTTTCTCTCTCTCTCTGTCTGTGTCTTTCTGGTCAAATTAAAAAATAATAATAACAAATACAATTAAATAAATCATTCTTTTTAAAAATATGTTTAAAAACAAACAAACAAATGAAAACAATGCCCACCAGTTGATGCTGCTACTTAGCAGAGTGAGGCCACATGAGAGGCCTGGATTTGATTCCAGTACACCCTAAAATCCAGGCACAGTAGCCTACACCTATAGTCCCAGTCACTTGTGAGGCTGTAACGAGGATTGCAGCACAGTAAAACTGTGTCTTTAAAAGAAGGAAATTTATATATACTATATATTATATATATATAATATATATAATATATATATTAAGGTAAGATATATATATTACATTATATGTGTATATATATATATATATATGTATATATATATATATACAGTAAGAATGAAGGCTGATATATCAGGGAAAAAAGGAAGGACAGTACAAAGACTCATGTTCAAAGTGCTAAATTGAAAAAAAACTGACAATGTAGGCTTTAATATCCATTGAAAAATATCACTATTCTAGTGAATATTAACAGAATAAAATTCTAGTGAAAATAATATTCTAGTGAATATTAACAGAATAAAAGAATAATCATATGACTATCTCAGTAGATGCAGAAAAAGACATTTGACCCATTCATGATGGAATCAGAAAAATTCAATTAGAAGGTAACTTTTCAATTTAGTTAAAGCAAACAATGAAATTCCTATAGCTAAAATCTTAGTAAAATATTAATATCAGATTTTTTTGCCTAACATTAGAAATAAGGCACAGATGTCTGCTGTCAGTATTTCTATTCAACACTGAACTGGATATCCCAGTCAGTATAATATTTTTTAAAGTTTCAAAGTATATGTGTGTAGAGATATCTATGCTGTTATTATCTATCCAAACAAGATGTCATAAGCTGCCTTCCCAGGCACAATTTAATGAGTTTAGAAGGAGCCATCAGGGCCCTTTAGAGAAAAATAGTCTGCCGTGAACTGTCATTCACTCATTTAGCAAATATTTAAGCATCCACTCCCATTTTTCATGGAATCTAAGATGCCATCAACTTAAGATACACCATTATATTTTCTAACAAAATTTAAGAGACTTCAATTTTTTTCGATGCTATAAAAGCGACCAATTAATCTGATAAACTTTACCATGTAGTCTGAATCTTATTATAAAATGGCAAGAACTGTTTTGACTTTTTTTTCTTTTTGCTCTGGCCATTTTTAATCATACTACTCTCGTGCTGCATTCAAAACCAAGTTCAAACAAAATTAACTAGTTAAAATAATCCTAAAATATTTCCCCATTGAGATTAGCTCTTCATAGTCACTTCTTGGGTCATAGTCATCAGTGTCCCTGTTTCCCCACATACTTATCACCCTTTGAGTCATCAAAGCCATTAGTGATGCAACATTTCTTTTTCCCAAGATTTAGGGGCTTGAGCACTCCCCAGAGAGAGTGAGAGAAAGTGAGAAAACAAGCCTCCAAATCCGAGACTCAAAACTCAGTCAGCCATGTGGGAGTACAACACCTTATCCACCACACCACCTTCTCACCCCAGTGCAACTTTCCTGGAAACAATGCTCCACTCTTGGGGGGTCAGCAGGTGGCATTGTGGTTGGGGCACTGGACTCCCACGTGGCCAGCCATGGTTCAAGTCCCAGACCTGGTGACTTGAATTCTCATTTTCTCTCTATTCTCTCTCTCTCATGAGCACATGTGCCCTGTGGCAAATTTAAAATAATAATGATAAATTAAAAATTTTTGTAAATGCTCCAGTCTCCTCTCCAGAGTTGCCTGCCAATTGGTTATCCTCATTTCTTAAGTTCTTGTGCTTATCAGTGGTATAAGCAGAAAGTTTCAGACAAGTACTGCAAGTGCAAGAGATGACAGCCACAATACATCTTCCCACTGCCCAATAATAACAGGTTGTTAATTATACATCATCTAAAATTCTAATGAGTCTTATGGAAAAAAGCAAATGTGAATGGCTAAAGTACACTATGCGCTGGTTCTACTAAAAGCACTACAGATCCCATTTTAGTGACATTATAATGAAAGAATACAGACAATTAAAAAAAACATATATTAAGTGGTGATAAACTATGAAGTGATATGGCTGATAAAAATTTAATGTAGTGGAGCCAGCAAGTGGTATAATGGTTAAGGTGCTGGACTCCACGTGGCTGACCGTGGTTTGAGTCCTAGACCCACAAACTCAAGTGTGTTTGTGTGTGTGTATGTGCGTGTGCGCGCGCCCAATATCCCTAGAGGAGAATAAAGAAGAAGGAATTGTGGCATGGCCATCCCTGACCACCAGAGGTAGGGTGATTTCTTGCTTTCTGTCTCTCTGTCTCTCTCTGTTTCGCTCTGTCTCTGTCTCTCCAGCGAGCGCAAGCATCCTATAGCAAAAATCTCTTGAAAAAAAAAAATTAATGTAGTAAAAGATGTAGAATTTTAGATAACTGTGGGGCCTGCAGGTGGTGTGGTGGTTGGGGTGCTGGACTCCCACATGGCCAACAGCAGTTTGAGTCCTGGACCTGGTGGCTTGCTTTCTCACTTTCTGTCCCTCTCTCACTTTGTCTTTCTCTGGTCAAATTAAAATAATAATAATAATAACACAATTAAATTAAACTAATAATTCTGAAGAAAAGACTTATAAGTCATTGTTTTAGTTATAGACAGTGTCACTGTGACACATACTCAAGCCCTGCAGATACCTTTATTTTGGGTTTTGAACAGTGAGAGAATTTCTGTTGTTTTAAGTCACCCAGTTTGTGGTGTTTTACTATAGCAGCCCTAGGAAACAAATAGGCTAGGCCTTAATAGAATGACTGTCTGCTGTCTTGCAAACAAATTCTCAAGGACCAAGGACAAAGTCAACAATACCATTGGGGCAGTTGCAGCCATCCGACAAACACAGCACCTAGATCAGTTTCGTAGCAGTAGAACCAACAGAACCTAGACAGGCGGGCTATGGAGCAGCAATGAACAGCAGCTGCCTTTACCAAGACGGGAAAGCCCGTGGAGGAGCAGAGTGGGGTGAGGGCAAGATTGTAAATTCAGCTCTGAATTTAAGATGCCTGTGAGATATCCAAGGGGAGACATCTGTTAGGTGATCCTGTTAGGGCTTATCCTATTATCCCTCCTGGTTCTACAACCTGTGTTTTTCCGGGCTTCTCCTGGTCTGTACGTATCCTTTGCCACCACTCAGACTGAAAGGTCCACTGACCACACTTTGAGTGCTAGCAATAGGGTCACAAAATCATGATTAGTGAGCCAACACAAGGCAGATGTTTAGTTCTTATTGACAAGTGCACCACTTTCAAAATAAGCTAAAAGAGAATAATCTGACCTTATGCCCCTGCTACCCCTACCTGCCCTCTACACTGCCTACTGAGAGGCCTCACCTCATGATGTCTTCCCTTTCCCTCCCCAATCCCATCACACCCCTCACCTTGCACTCTCTCAAGGTTTCTGCACCTCTGGTTCCTTCCGTCTGGAACTCCCACCAACCCTCTGCACTTCAACCAGTTTAATACCTATTCATGCAGAGGACTGTAACTCATATCACTTCCCCAGAAGAACACTCTCTCCAGAGGGAATCAAATCTCTTTGTTAAAATTTCTACAGCTCCATGTCCTCTAGTCCTTAGCAGTTGGTATTTCTAGGCTTCAATTAACATCGCTCTCCCTGACTATACTGCTGATACTGCTAAGACAGGGACCACATATGTTTGAAACCTAGACTCTAAGCATAATATCTGATATAAATATTCAAATATTTGCTGAATGAGTGAGAAATCAATTAATGAATCTTCCAAGTAGGCCAAGGTTGCCTGCCAAGAAAATAAGTCTACAGGAATCAAAGGAAGAGGAACAACATTTTGATGTCATCTGAGTTCTCCCTGAAGCCAGAGTTTCTCCAGGTACCTAAGGTCACTCACATGTCACTAGGTCACAAAACATATGTCAGCCTTAGAAAAGCCCTCAGATCTTTAGGGTCAAAGGGAGGAATATATAAAGTAGGAGTCTGATCAAAGTAGGTTAATGGAAAAACCAAGGCAAAGAGATCAACCACAGCATTCAGAAAGATATTTAAAAAGGTGGATGGGGCACAAACCAGACAGAGGAATAAACCTGAAAATATACTGTTTTCCAAAGATATTGTTAAAAATACAGTTAACTGGTCAGATAGAGACCAACTGGTCTTTGATATCAGAAGCAAATATTCCTGCCAAAACCACCAAGCTAGAAACCCCATCACTTAACAATCACTCAATCAACCCATCATCAACTCAAGATTTCCTGCCTACATAAAAATAGAATTAGTAAAAACTAAGGAAACGGGGACCAGCAGTTAGCGTAATGGCTATGTCGCTGGACTCCCATGTAGTTGACCGCGGTTCGCGTCCCGGACCCGGTGGCTTAAACTCACGCTGGGCGCGTGTGCGTGCGTGCCCAAGATCCCGAGAGGAGAATGGAGGAGAAGGGATTGCGGCGTGGCCATCCCCCTTGGGGAGTGATTTCTCGCTTTCTATCTCTCGGTCTGTCTCTGTCTGTCTGGCGAGCGCACGCGCCCTATAGCAAAAACCTCTCAAAAAAAAAAAAAAAAAAAACTAAGAAAACGAAAAGAGGCAATCCTCTTAACCACACAGAGGCCTTCATCTTGCTAAAGATCACAACAAGGACTGTTCAGGAAACAAAAGGTGATGGCTTGAGAAACCTCATGTGATTTTTTGTCTGGCTGTGTTTAGGTGTAAGCAATTACTACCCCCTGAAGCACACCAAAATACAATTTCTCTGTCACTATCCATGGCTTAGTTTTCAGAAAATAACATGTTTAGGACAATTTTGGTATTGAAAATTGCATGTATGTTCCATGCAATTAAACAACTGTTTTCAGTGTCCAAAGACCCGAGTCTCCTTGGGAACCTTTGAAGTTCCTATGGATGTCATGCACCAATCAAACTGACTTATGGGGGCCTAGGTGGGATCAGTTTAGAGATGTCACAGAGCTACCTTAACTAACAGAGTTCTTTGACTATGCCCCTGAAGCCATTATTTCAAATGCAAGGGGGCCTCTTCCAGAAAGATTAGTATGTGTCTACCTCCCTAGGGGCATGAGAGGAGCAGTTACAACAGACTTGAAGACTTTTACCCACCTGGAAAGGCAAGTCTGAGGAGGCAATCCAGACCTGGAGAAGCATTCTAGCCTGCTGTGCAAGTAATATGGTGGAATCCCATGTGCCACAGTGTCCTGTTGCAAATAAGGGAATTTCTTTTTAAAGGCTAAGTAATATTTCATGATATAGACATAGTTATATACACCATATTTCCTTTATCTCATCTGTTGATAGACACTCAGATTGATTCCATATCTTGGCTATCATAAATAATGCTGCAATGAACATGGTAATGCAGCTATTTCTTTAACATTATGATTTAGGATTAAAGAATTTCTAATTTAGGGAACCAGCAGTTAGCGTAATGGCTATGTCGCTGGACTCCCACGTAGTCGACCGCGCGGTTCACGTCCTGGACCCGGTGGCTTAGAACTCACGCCGGGCGCGTGTGCGTGCGTGCCCAAGATCCCGAGAGGAGAATGGAGGAGAAGGGATTGAGGCGTGACCATCCCCTCTGGGGGGTGATTTCTTGCTTTCTGTCTCTATGTCTCTCTCTGTCTGTCTGGCGAGCGCACGCGCCCTATAGTGGAAAACCTCTCCAAAAAAGAAAGAATTTCTAATTTAAATTATTTATTCTTTACGACTTTATAGGAGTTGTAAACATGACTTTTGTAAACTTTTTTTTTTTAAGTAGGATTACTTTCCTTTTTTAACAGGCATACAAAAACCACCTGCCCAACAGAAGTTTCCTACTGCTGCTGGTTGTTTTGTTTTGTTTTGTTTTAAGAGATTTTTGCTATAGGGCACGTGTGCTCCCCAGAAAGACAGAGAGACAGAAAGCGAGAAATCACCCCCCAGAGGGTATGGCCACGCCGCAATCCCTTCTCCTCCATCCTCCTCTCGAGATCTTGGGCACGCACGCACACGTGCCCAGCGTGAGTTTTAAGCCACCGGGTCCGGGACGCGAACCGCGACCAACTACGTGGGAGTCCAGTGACATAGCCATTATGCTAACTGCTGGTCCCCCCACTGCTGCTGGTTTAAATGTCACTTAAAAAGTTCAGCAAAGGTATGCCACTTCAAAACTATCTCCCCAATTCAATAATCAAAATAAATATATTAGATTTGGATGGTTTTAGGCAGAGATCATTAAATTACCTTTAGTGGGAAAGCTAGTGGATAAAGCAACTTCATGGAGCTTGTAGAAAAGAAGATAATCAGAATTTACTTTTGGCAAGCATGATGTTCATTTAGTCTACTTCGTCCACAGACCCTACAAATTGATCATGTAGGGAAGAATAAAAGGCAAATGAGGTAAACTGATTTTTTTTCCCTAATGAGTTTTGCATTTCTTATTTTAAAATGTCTCTCAGAGGGCATACCCACAGCCTAACAGTTAGGCAAACTGATCCCACATGGCTAACCATGTGGTTCGAATCTTGAACCCAGAATCTTGACAAACATGCTGGGCATATGTGCATGCGTGCCCCAAATCTTGATGGGATGAAGAAATGAAGGAGAAGGGTTTACAGCACCATCACGTTCTATTGAGAGGTGCATTCTTTCTCTCTGTCTCTCTCCAGTGAGTGCACACACCCTTTGGGAATTTAAAGAAAACCATGGCCTCTCAGAGTTGATCCCTTAAGTTCATTAACCAGTAATTCACTTGGGAGGATGAAATTCCACCCAAGTTACTTCCATAGCAGACGAGAATGGTCCTCCAGATCTGAATGCCCTCAGATTTGCTTTCTGAGTGATTAAAAGTCCAGAAGTCTGTTATAGTTGCTCCTTTCAGTGCCCCAGGGGGAGGTAGATTCGCACTAACCTTTCTGAGAGAATCTTTTGCGTTTGAAACAATGGCTTCAAGTGCACAAAGAACTCCTTTACTTAAGACGGCTCTGTGACATCCCACCAAGGTCCCTATAAGTCAGTATGACCTATGCATGACAGGAACTTCAAATAAAGTCAGTACAAGGCATCAGAGGTAGAGGCTTGGAGATAGCAAATACGTACAAATCTTTAAAAAATGTGTATTATCCAAGGTGGTATTATTTCATACTTGCTTTAGCGTTGTCATTGTTGCCTGTCCTCCTGGACTCTGCATAATATCAGTTATTATAAAGCTTTTGATCTGACAATATAGAAGGCTCAAACTGATAACTTTAGGGCTTTTTCATCCTGTACTTCTGTGATTACTGATGAAGTTGAACATCTTTTCACAATCTTTTAATGATTTATTCTTCTATGATTACCTGTTCAAGTTCTTAATTCAATTGTTTGCCTATGCATATTATTTTTCTGATTCATTTTAAGGCAAATCAACCATAGTCAAATATATTGCAAGCTATTTTTAATTTTTTATTATCATTGTAATTCAATTTATAATGTTTCTACAGTATGGCAGTATTTTCCTTTAGGAAAAGAAAAAGTTTTATTATTCAATAAATATTAAATGATAATGCAATGCACATCACAGAAAATCTACTAAAGACACTGCAAAGACAGATTCTAATTTAAGATTAAGCTTTTTCTTAAAAGCTTAACTTAACCTGCAGTGTCGGGTTTTCTGTAATGCTTCCTTATCCCAAGATTTTAAAAGTATTCACCGGTACTTTCTTCTAATACTTATATGCATCAATCCTTGACATTTTAATCTTTAAAACTTTTAATAAGAATAATAACTGGGACCAGCAGTTAGCGTAATGGCTATGTCACTGAACTCCCACGTAGTCGACCGCAGTTCGAGTCCCGGACCTGGCGGCTTAAACTCACGCCGGGCGTGTGCCCAAGATCCCGAGAGAAGAATGGAGGAGAAGGGATTGCGATGTGGCCATCCCCCCTGGGGGGTGATTTCTCGCTTTCTATCTCTCTGTCTCTCTCTGTCTGGCGAGCGCACGCGCCCTATAGCAAAAACCTCTCCAAAAAAAGAAAGAAAAAAAAAAGAATAATAACTGAGAGGCCAGCAGGTTATATGGTAGTTGAGGCACTAGTCTCCCACATGGCCAACTGTGGTTTGAGTTCTAGACCTGGCGGCTGATTTTCTCACTTTCTCTCTCTCCATTCTTGCTCTTGCTCTCGCTCTGTCTCTCTGTGGTGAGTGTGCAAGCCCTGTAGTAAGCATTTATTATTAAAATAATAATAATGATAAATAAATAATTCTTTTAAAAAAAAAGAATAAGTTGAAAAAATTTTTTAATTAAAAAGAGTAAGTCGGATTTAAATTATTCTCTCTTAAATCCAAATAAACTATATTAGTATCATTCATTAAATAATCCCTCTTCATCCCATTGATTTTAATCGACCCACAGTTACATTCCATTTCCTTATCTACCGAGTTCTTTTGCTGGAGTTTCTTTCTGTTGTCTTGAATATCTATTCTTACATCACTCTCAAAGTGTGTAAGTACTCTGATTTTATATTTTAATATCTTATAGCAGAGCATCGCATTTTTTTCCTGAAAATTTTCTTAGAACTTTATTTTTGAATCAAATTAAAAATAATTTTACTAGACTCCAAAAAGACTCCTATTGGTATTTTGATTGCAATTAGATGAAATTTTAGGATTTGTTAAAGGAAAATAGGCATGTACAGCTTCCTATCTGACTGCAAGGCATTACTCCTCTATTCATGCCTTATATTCTATAGATTTTCAAGACTTCCTCTTTATGATACTGTATGTTTCTTATGTCTTCTCAGTGTTGTATATTTGCTTGCTATGGACACTAAAGCTTTACTTCTGCTACATTCATAACTTTTTATAAACATGGTATGTATTTATCACACTTATCATCATTATATGTATATAACATATTATATAAACATTACACGTCATATATATTGTGTATTTTATATTTAATGTGCATATTAATTCTATTTATTTTTATTTCTTTATAATAGGAAAACTTACTGATTTATATTCATTCAAAACCAGTTTGTTTGAGAGTTCCAAATATAAGAGTATCATCATAAAGCATAATTTTGCCCCATCCTTTTAAACCTAAGAAGGATATTGAATTATCCCAAATACAATAAGCTAATGGCTTTCCATGACTAACTGCTTCACCCACTGTTAGGAAGTACTAGACACTTAAATCAGATGACTCTGGAGTTTATCTCATTATATTTTTTCTGACTCAATGCAAATGATGCAATGCCCTCTGCAAAGCCACCGTGACAAAGGGGGCTCCCAATCTCCCGGATATTTCCTGAGGAGGGTCCTATCTGAAGTGTGTGAAATTACTTATATGAATACACTGGGCAGTGGAGAGGGGAAAGTAAGCAATCCATACTCCATTTCCACACATGGCTAATCTCTTAAAAGAATTAAGGTCCAAAAAATGAGAAGGTACAACATGAATGGTTGGCAAAAAAAAAAAAAAATATGGCATTGTATATTAAATATTCTTTTAGGGACCAGCAGTTGGTGTAATGGCTATGTCACTGGACTCCCATGTAGTCGACCACGGTTCGAATCCCAGACCCAGTGGCTTAAATTCATGCCAGGCATGTGTGTGTGCATGCCCAAGATCCCAAGAGGAGAATAGAGGAGAAGGGAGTGTGGCATGGCTATCCCCCCTGGGGGATGATTTCTCGCTTTCTGTCTCTCTGTCTCTCTCTGTCTTTCTGGCAAATGCATGCGCCCTATAGCAAAAACCTCTCTTTAAAAAAAAAAAAAAGGTAAAAAAAAATGTTCTTTTAAGAAAGGTTATAAACTCATAGAGCTCCTTAGAGAAATGAAAAGTTCAAGGTAGACAATGAAACTAACACTCACACAGTAGACCTAAGTGTGGGGGGAGTAAGTTCCAGGGCAGTCACCAAAGCAGCTGTGCTGTAGTCAGCAAATCGGTGGAACTGCCATGCAGAGGGGAAGTGGCACTCCCTGAGCAATTGCCACATGCCAGTCATCTTGCTTCATTTTTTCCTTTATCAAAGGTCAGATATTGGTGACTCTCAGATTAAGTTGGCTTAGTCTGTTTTAGAATTTGGATCACCGTTTGTCCCCCAAAGTTTCATGTTTTGGAATTTGATCTGGGCAGATGGTGAGACCTCAGGGATGGAGAGTGGTTAATGGTGTTTGCATCATGGAGCCAACACTCTCATGACTAGATTAATGATATATCTCTCTAGACCTGTTGAGTTTTAGACTGCATGAGGTTAGTTCTCGTGAGAGCTGGTTGCTGTAAAAGAGAGAGATCGAGCTGCTGGCTTGCTCTCTGTTCACACCTGACATCCATTCTCTGTGCTTCTCTTGGCCGTTCTATAGACCCAGGCCTGTGGACTTTCCAGCCACCAGAATCATGACTTTGTAAACAAACCTCCATCTTTATAAAATCACCCACACTCAGGTTATTTCTGTGAGCAACACCATAACGGTTAAGAAGGTGTGGATATTATCATGTCTTTTGTTGTTTTATTTTTAGTTGGCATTTTTGTTGGTTTTGGTTTTTGTTTTGTTGAGTTTTGTTGTTGTTTGTTTTTGTTTTTGCTTTTATTTTCGTCTTGCTATAGGACACATGTGCCTGCCAGAGAAGGAAAATGAGAAAGAGCCCCAGGGAGATACCTTACCCACCATGCCACTGGCTGGCCCATATTATTGCTTTTTGGAAAAATGTTTTAGGTATCAACCAACATTAAAAACTAGGAAATTCCCTATTAAACTTGAAGGCATATGTATTCTCCTGTAAATCATAAGATATATATTTATGCTTGGGCTAGATACGGACTACACCCTCAAAAACTAGCATAAGCCCTCCCGGTCTACCCCAGTTTTCATCATTCTCTATTTATGTTACCTACCTAGACTCTATTCATTTCAAAAAGTTGCATACTCTTATAACTCTATCTTCCAAAAACAGAAGATATGTAAGTAAATGTGGGAGACTTAGATAACTTTCCACAGACGAAACCACCTTGGCAGGGAGGGGTGGTAATCAATGGAAATGCTTTCTTTCTCTTTAGAATCTTTCAAGAATGAAGCCTCCTGACTTTGGAAGTCTGATTAGGGTCACCACTGTCTTTCTTCTCCAGTCTCTAATTCCCATTCTGGAATTGGAGGGCTTCTCGCCTTTAAGAGATGATGGAAAGAGAAAGAATATTTCTTATATTAAAGTAATTAATTTATTTTAAGTGAATGTAGATATGAAAAAGAGAACATAAATATGCAAACCACCCTAACTAATGCAAAAGCATTGCATATCTCCATTTCTGAAACAGAAACTCCGTTAGTGTCACTATTTTCTGAATTTCACAGCCCATGGTTTCCATTCTTGACTTAGGGTGTGTGTGTGTGTGTGTGTGTGTGTGTGTGTGTGTAAGGGGGGTGGTTGGGAGCACATGTATGAAGATACTATTAATATATAAAGGATATGCAAATGAAAAGCATTTTCTATTAAAGTGACAGGGATTCGTTTGTTTCAAATAAGTGATATATATGAAAGAGGGAGAGAAAAGAAAAGCAGAGAGGGAGAAAGGGAAAAAGAACAAGCAAATTGTCACCAGCTTTAGCCTGAATTAAAGCAGAAATCCTTGCTGGTTTTCATTACTAAAATAGAAAGCAGTAGCTCTGTTGGGACAGCAAGCTTGTATGTGTTGCTTACCTGTTGCCTGGTTTCATGTGTCCATCTCTGCCCTGTGCTGTTGGAGATGAAAGTCTAAAAACTAGATTTTCCAGCATCCTTTTCAGGCTTTGCCAGTAGAAGGTACTGGCAGAGATTAGAAGACCTCTACCTTGTTATTTTCTTTTTTTTTTTTTTTTTTTTTTTTCTTTTTTTTATTTTTTGAAGAGGTTTTTGCTATAGGGCGCGTGTGCTTGCCAGACAGACAGAGAGAAACAGAGAGGCAGAAAGCGAGAAATCACCCCCCCCCAACCCGGGGGGATGGTCATGCCGCAATCCCTTCTCCTCCATTCTCCTCTCGGAATTTTGGGCACGCACGCACACGCACCCGGTGTGAGTTTTAAGCCACCAGGTCCGGGACGCGAACCGTGGTGGACTACGTGGGAGTCCAGCGACACAGCCATTGCGCTAACTGCTGGTCCCATACCTTGTTATTTTCTAATGATCCATATTCAGACTATCCCTACTGACTAAGATTTGCTAATATCAGATGCAGCATACAGTTACACAGAACCTGAACTCTAATAGTTGAATTAAAGGGATCAGTAAGTGGCATTGGGGTTGAGGTGCTGCTTCCACATGGTCAACTTCATAATTTGAGTCACAGACCCAGCAGCTTGAGAATCACTCCAGTGTGTGAGAGTGCATGCCCAAAGTCCTGAGTGGAGAATGGAGGAGAAGGAATTGCTGCATGCTACACACTGCCCCCCTCCCACAAGGGAGTGGTTTCTAACTTTCCCTCTCTCTAACTGTCTCTCTCTGGTGAGTGCATGAGCCCTTTAGAAAGAACCTTTTTTAAAAAGTCTAAAAATTCTTAGAAAGGGGGCAGGCAGGCAGCATGATGGTTAAAGGCGCTGGATTCCCACATGGCTGACCACAGTTTGAGTCCCGGAACTGGTGGCTTGCTTTCTCTCTTTCCCTTTCTTTCTCTGTCTCTGTCTGGTCAAATTTTAAAAACTAATAGTAACAAATTGAATTAAATAAATAATTTTTAAAGATTCTTAGATCTGCAAAGCATGTTTCAGGATTGTGGTAATTCCTAATGATGGCATTAACTAGAGAGCAGTCATTGATATATAAGAATGGGATTTCCTCAAAGGGATTTCTAAAGACTTAGTTCCTAAAATGCAAAGAACAAAAGTTATTCTTCTATTGATCTTTATTATTTTTTAAGAATTATTTATTTAGTTTCTTTTTCTTTTTTTTTTTTTTTTTTTAGCTTACTAAAGGACACACACACTCAGCAGAGAGAAAGAAAGTGAGAAAACCAGCCACCAGGTCCAGGACTCAAACCATGGTAGGCCATGTGGGAGTTCAATGCCTTAATCACCATGCCACCTGCTAGCCTCAGTCTCCTACTGATCTTGAAGAAAGGTGTAGGAGTATGCTCCTAGAGCTGTTCCCAATAACCATATAGGCCTGCAGAATGGAGTATCATCACACTTTCTACTCTGTCTCCTTGTTGACCCAATGGTGTTTACTTCCATCATGACTACTAAATCTTCCTTAAAGGAATTACACTATTAACTGTATCAGATTATTCTGTTTCTACTAAATTTAAAACACGGTATATACACAAGTAAGAAAACTGTTAAACAATAAAATGGTACTGCCTGTATTTGCCAATCTTGAGAAAAATATCTGTGAGGAACTAAAATAAAAAGATATAATTCACTCCTGGCTTTGCTTCATACTAGCAATGTGACTATGTCAATTCAACCTCTTAATACTTATTCTCTTATATGGGAAATGAGCTTGGTAAAGATACTTTGTAAAAGTGTAGAGTTATACCAATCAGTGTTATTTGGGTTCTATATCCAAGCTATAAGAAAAGAATATTTCAAACAACAAAAGATTATAACAGTCATACACTCACCACTCAACTTTAACATATTTTATAACTTTATGTGTTCATTTCAGATATATTTTAGAAATAAACAGTGGTGACCCCTATGTACTTTGAATTAATCTAATTCTCCTTCTTTCCTCTTTTGACATAGCAAGCATCGCTCCCATAAATGGTTTTATATTTTTACTAATTTATATGTGCAGATATAATTAATTTTACAAATATAGCGCATTTATATGTTTTAACACTTTACAAGTTTTGCCACACTGGATATGTCATTCTGTAATTCATCTCTAATATTACTTAAATGACAGATATGTGGCTATTCCTTATATCTGCTATTTAAAAGTTAACATTTGAACACAGGCTATTCCAAAATTTTTCCTTCCATTAACTCATTTACTCATTGAAACAATCCTAGGGGTTCGGTACATTTTTCCTCAATATTATAGATTGTGGGACCAGCAGTTAGCGTAATGGCTATGTCGCTGGACTCCCACGTAGTCGACCGCAGTTCATGTCCCAGAACCGGTGGCTTAAACTCATGCCGGGCGCGTGTGCTTGTGTGCCCAAGATCCCGAGAGGAGAATGGAGGAGAAGGGATTGCGGCGTGACCATACCCCCTGGGGGTGATTCCTCGCTTTCTGTCTCTATGTCTCTCTCTGTCTTTCTGGCGAGCGCACGCGCCCTATAGCAAAAACCTCTCCAAAAAAAAAAAAAAAGGAAAGAAAGAGGCTGAGACATCTGAAAACTCTGATGCAAATGACTGAGCACCATTTAAAGTGAGTGGTATGATTATCAACTCAGATTGTGTTTAAGCCAAACTAAATATTTAGTTCGTTTTCAGGACAACTGGAGGAAGGGGAGGTTGATCAACAAGATCAGAACATACACAGACACAGGGAAATAGCATTTTTTTCTAAATCTGATGGTAAGACTCTTTAGATAAGTTGACACAATTTAAATGATAACTACCAAACGTATCCTCATTACTGGAGATTTAAGTTTAAGCTGTGTCCTTTCCTATATTAATGTGATAGTTTCTATGTAGACATCATGTGTCGCCCGTTCTAAGAATCCTCATCAAGGAGTCCTGAAAGTGTGGAATCCAAGGCGATCCAAACTGGCAAATGTTGGTTAATTTTTAGGGAGAATAAGAATTGTCAGAGGGAGGATAATTTTAAATTTTCGCAAGATTGCTATAGGTAGTGCTGGGAGTAGTATCCAAAGATGAAGAGCTAAATTTTTTTAAAGAGAAAATTTGTACATCCAATAAAATTAGAAAATGAACCTTAAGTCTCATTTTGGCTTAACTCATTTTTGTCCATTCTATTCTAACAGTAGTAGATTCAACTCCACCACAGTCTCTCTGCCCCTACTTTATTTTTTTAATAATACCCCTTCCACTGCCTTTTAATGTCACACCATTGGTGCATATATTCTAAATAGAGTGTGTTAGCTTTGATAAGCTTTTAAAAAAAAAATTTCAAAGACAAGCCCCGATAGGCATAAAGCAGAAGTCTATTTTAAAAGTTGTCATTTATAAACTACCAGAAGGCAGACAGTGTTTTTCCATCCTTCCTGAGGTTGTAACAAAGTTTAGGAAGTGTTCACCAAAGCCGTAGGAGACTTTCCACATTGAGAAAACATCCAGAGCTGGCCCAATAACTTACTGGTTAAGGAAACTAGATCCCACATGGGTAGCAGTGGTTCAAACCTCAGCCCTGCAGCTTGAAAAAGATGGTGTGTGTGTGCATGCCCCAAATCCCAGCATAATGGAGAAATGGAGAAGAAAGATTGTGACATGACCATGTCCCATTGAAGGGATGGAAGCTCCCTCCTTTTCTTTCTCTGGTGAGCGAATGTGCCTACAGACACGTACACACAAAAAAGAAAAATGAAAAGAAAACACCCAAGTTATTGTTTTAAATTTTTTTTCAATACAGTTATGCCCATTCAGCCTTATGAGATAAGCTACCAAAACTGAAGCATACTAGATCTTGTATAGAACAAAGAATAAACTTAAAAAATTTTTCACAATAAGGTATTGAAAACTTGGTAATTATGCTGCTACTCCTACTCCTCCAGCATCTCTTGATGTTCAAGAGCACAGTTATATGAGAAGGCATGTTCAAGTCCTGACTACGTTATCATGGGCACCTCAACCTCTGAGCACTACTTTACCATTATTCTGTGTCTTACGTGAGTTTCCCAAAAGCAGAACTCAACAAGGGGATCTATGTGCAGGTGAATTTTAATAAAAGTATTCTCTGGAAGGAAAAGGGGATGTGGGACATAAAAGGTAAGACAAGAAGCAAGAATGCAATTTCATACAAAGTTCTAGCTTCAGTAGGACCTTCAAGAGAGCTGCAAAGTTAAATCCACCACTGCATCTGTCCCTGACTCAGCCACAGAGCTGGGTTTTCACATTTCCACATCACTCAGTCATGGGCACAAGGAGCACTCTGTGAACTTCCTGGGCCAGGCAGGGTCATCAGAAGTCAAACCACACAGAAGTGAAGAGATGGGCATCTAAAGGGACCTGGACAGATCATTTTCGATGACCAAATGGCATGGCTAAAAAATAGACCATTGCACAGAGTAACTATGCAAACCAGTATCATTCTAGGCTTCAGATAAAGCTGAGCTTTATTTCTCAAATGTGTTTTTTCTTGTTTGTTTGTTTGTTTGTTTGTTTGACCTAGATTTTTGCCATAGAGTGTGTGTGCTCAACAGAGAGAGACAGTGAGAGGGAAAGTGAGAAATCACCCCCCCCCCCCCCAGGGGAAATGGCCATGCCTCAATCCCATCTCCTCCATTTTCCTCCTGGGATTTTGAGCCAATGCACGCACATGCCCATGGTGATTTTCAAGCTGCCAGGTCAGGGACTCAAACTGTGTTTGACCATGTGAGAGTCCAGAGCCTTAACCATCAAACCACCTGCTAGCTCTCAAATGTGTTATTTTTAACAAGTGCATTACTTCTTAGATGGTAAACTATGAACCAGTTGGTCCATTATTTTCACCTAAATACAGTACATATCAAAGGAATTTTGCCAGTGACTCCTCTGTGCATTATGTTATAGTACAGGGCTGAATAAAAAAATCATTCCATGTGAGAAAACCTACCAGGACAAAAAGGCATTCAAAGTTAAAGCATGTCATATTGCATAAGAATGTTAAAGAAATTTAAATGAGAAACAGATCAAGTCATTATGTAAGCTCTTTATATTAAGGTCTCTCTGTGCAGAGCCTGAAAAAGACTGTTTTCACAGAAAAATTGGGAAAACATCAGGACCAGCAGGTTAAGTTGGCTGAATCCCACATGGCAGTCTACAGTTTGAGTCCCAGACCTGGCAGCTTGAAAAACATGCCAGATGCATGTGTGTGCCCAAAATCCCAAGAAGAGAAGGGAGGAAAAGAGAATGTGGCATGACCATTCTCCCCTGGGGAAATTTTCCTTCTCTCTCTCTCTCTCTCTCTCTCTCTCTCTCTCTCTCTCTCTCTCGTGAGCACATGTACCCTATAGCAAATTAAACCAACAAAAAAGAAGCAAGAAAAGAAAAAAATAGAAAAAACTTTCCAAAGTAGAAGGAAAGCTATAATAAACATATCCGTCAATTGTGGTTCAAATCCTGGACCCGGTGACTTTAACTCACACCAGGTGCATGAGTGTGTGTGCCCAAGATCCCAAGAGGAGAATAGAGGAGAAGGGATTGTGACATGGCCATCCCCCCCCCCGGGGGGGTGATTTCTCGCTTTCTGTCTCTCTGTCTCTCTCTCTTTCTGGTGAGCACACCTGCTCTATAGCAAAAATCTCTCTAAAAATGAACAAACAAGTAAATAAAGAAATAAAAGAAATATAACATTCAATAATATGGTATTTTCCCATTGTGTTGTGATTAAATACGTTATTAGTCAAGAGTCTATAAGCTGTAGATAAGAGTAGAAAGTAGAACTATATGCTTTTTACTTTTCTTACTAATTAAATATTTACAGTAGTCACAGTATACAGAGTATGAACCACCAAAAATCCATTCCTTCACAAAACAAGATAATTTGCAGTAATTGTCAAGTTTAACTTTTTTAAAACTCCAGATATTAATTTAATGCTTCCAACAATCTGAGGAGCATTATTCATAAAAAAAATAGTAGGATCTCAGTGAGAACAATGAACTCTGATGCACTTTAATTTCCTCTATTCCAGTTCCCTGCCTCCCCCCCCATGTCTACAGAAGCCATGAAAGCCAACAGCCTAACAGAACACTGAGGGATCAGAATGGCTTGGACCCTTCCTCCTCAAAGATCCATCTCCAGAGAAGTAGCAGCTGCAGTTTTTTGCATAAATTACTACTTTTTCATTTTTCTAGAGAGAATTTTTTTTTTTTACTATAGGGTACGTGCACATGCTGGAGAGACAGAGAGATAGAAATCAAGAAATCACCCCCCAGGGGGGATGACCACACTGCAGTCCCCTCGCCTCCATTCTCCTCTTAGGATTCTGGGCATGCATGTACATGTGCCCAGCCTGAGTTTTAAGCCACCGGGTCTGGAACGGGACTCGAACTGCAGTCAACTACATGGGAGTCCAGTGACGTAACCATTATGCTATCTGCTGGTCCCTTATCACCAACTTCTATTGAGCATTCAAAGATCAAAGAAAAAAACCAATTTTACCCAAACTGTTCAAAAACTTGACAAGAAATACAAGTAAAGATAATTAGAGACTAAACCTATTCATGGGCATAGATATAACAATCAGAAGTAGGATACAAGAAAATCTGGGACAAGCAATTGGCATAATGGTTCTGTTGCTGGACACCCATGTAGTCAACCACGGTTCGAATCCCGGACCTGTTGGCTGAAACTCACACCGGGTGCATGTGCATGTGTGCCCAAGATCCTGAGAGGAGAATGGAGGAGAAGGGATTGTGGCGTGGCCATCCCTCCGGGGGGTGATTTCTCACTTTCTGCTCTCTGTCTCTCTCTTTCTGGCATGTGCACATGCCCTGTAGCAAAAACCTCTCAAAAAAAAAAAAAAAAAAAAAAAAAAAAGATACAAGAAAATCTAACTTTACATCAAATCTTCCAAGGAGTTTTCTTTCTCTGAATTCTTCCAGTAAAGCCTATCTCTGCTATAAATTACTATTCACTTTATCTCATTGCCTTTTTCTTCAAAGGAAGAAAGTAAATCCCAATTTGCCAATATGTAAGTTTTAGCTATATATCTATTGTACAGTTGTGTGAATTCTGGCAAATTGTTCACCATTTTTACCTTTAGTCATTTAATGTAAAAAACTGTGAATGATACCTTCTTTATAATGAGTGTTCCTAGACCTTAGGAGATATAAGAACTAAAAAAGAATTACGAGTTCTTGAAAAGTAGTAATAATATATATATCAAAATACTCTCCTTCCTGATGGAATACGGGCACTTGGCAGCCAAACCAAATCATGGCTCCCATTAGACTTCTTCAAAGAACCAAACTGAGGTGTCATTGAAATAAGCAAATTCTTCATCCTCAGCCTTGGTAGCACCTCTCTTGCACTGACTACATGTTGTGCATATAGCAAGATGAGATCTGGGGGTTAGTTTATTACTTGACGTGATCACAGTTCTTACCTCCCTTTGAATCCCACACACAGTGACAGGATAATTAAACGCATATCCATTCTCAGTTAGTTTGGTTATGGAACCGCCAGTTACCAAAGACACTTCATCAGAATGTAGAAAGTGATCTTGACCAAGCAGAACTGGGTCAGTTACAGTCCAAAACATGGGAAAGTACATCCTACTGACACTGTAGAAATAACAACTAAATAAATAAATTTTAAAAATGAGATTCAGATAGAAAATTATGCTCAAGGACAATCAAGATGAACATAGCCTATTATTTAAAAAAATATACATATACACCTCTTTTTTAAAAAAAGATATTTTATTTATTATTATTGTTCTTTTTTTTTTTTTTGGAGAGGTTTTCGCTATAGGGCACGTGCACTTGCCAGACAGAGAGAGACATAGAACAGAAAGCGAGAAATCACCCCCCGGGGGGATGGTCACACCGCAATCCCTTCTCCTCCATTCTCCTCTCGAGATCTTGGGCACGCACGCACATGCGCCCGGCATGAGTTTTAAGCCACTGGGTCTGGGACGCAAACCACGGTCAACTACGTGGGAGTCCAGCGACATAGCCATTACACTAACTGCTGGTTCCCTATTATTATTGTTCTTAATGTGACTAGAGAGAGACAGAGAGAGAGAGAAAGTGAGAAAGAAAGCTGCCGGGTCTGGGACTAGAACCATGGTCAGCCATGTGGGAGTCCAGCATCTTAATCACCATGCCACCAGCCAGCCCCTAAATATATATGTGATATATGTGTGTGTGTGTGTGTGTGTGTGTGTGTGTGTATACACACACACACACACACACATATATATATATATATATATATATATATATATACCTCTTAATAATCTTAATACAGTGTAACCATTCAGACACTATAACAACTCTTAAGGAAAGATTAATTGCAGATCAGTCCCATGCAGGCCTATCTGTCTGAGAACAACCTCTGACTCCTCTCAGTCCTGTGTCCTTAGGAACTATAGCAATAAGCTAATTGTGGGATACTGTCTCAGCTTAGCTTGCTGTGTGGAGCTGCCTCTACACTAGGTGAACGTCGAACTGGTGTGCCTGCCCGGGTCTCCATGATTACTCCAGTGTGAATGCTTGGTGGGACGTTAAAGCTGCAGCTTCCATGACTTCTCCCTCTCCTACATGACAGCCTTATACTTATACAGGTGGCTGCTGTACTTGCCTGTGCAATGGAGAGCTATAGCACATATGTTTCTGCCCTGTACTCATCTATAAAGCAAAATGAAGAGAGTCTTAAAGCTTATTCATGTCTGATGTGTCTGTCAATTCAAATTATGATCCATACGTGTGGTGCAATGACGGCATTTCCTTACTTTGCCCGTTAATTCTACCAGGAATATATCTGAAAGACATTTTTAGGAAATATGCAAAGATGAGTCCTACAAATAAAGCTATCCATCAATATATTTCCATGATAATTAACTACTAGGAATAACAAAATGGTAACTTTTTTCTATGTAGCATTTTTATTCAGTAACCATTTTAAAGAAGGAAAAATAGGTCAGAAAAGATTACTATAAAATAAACCACAGGTGTGACACATGGATAAAGTAAGTATAATAGAATGCAAATAAAATGATAGATGTTAAGAGATAACAACATTATGACTTAGAAAGATTAAGAAGTGAGAAGAGTGCTGAGATGGCCACTGAACTTGAGCTGTGAGATACTGCTTTCAGGGGCTAAAAATGAAGATCATCTGCTGAGACTTCTCCCTCCAGATTCATTTCTAGTGGGTAGGGCTATCTTTATATCTTTCTCTCTGTCTCTTTGTGTCTCCCTGTGTCTTTTAATTATTTTTCTTTTTTTTTTTTTAAGGTAAAGTATTCTCTGGGGTCTCAAGCACCTCCTTTATTGTGCTAATTTGTGCTTTTCCCCATCCCATTTAGGAGAGGCACAAACCCAGGCCCAGTCTGAGATGCCTACTGAACTTGAGCTGTGAAATACTGCTTTAGAGCGATTTTCATTTTTTGCTTTTAAAATTAAAATATAAAACTTTTTATCATCTTTTTAATTTTATTCTTTTTCTTTTTTCCTCTTCTCTAATTCTTTTCCTTTTTCCTTTTACTTCATTCCTCGGCTGCTTAGCCTCCATGCACTGAGTGTCCAGACAGGTCCAAGTGAACTGTATCCAAACATCTGAATACAATTAGGGTCAGAATATTCCTCAATTCCCACTGAATCTGACACACACAGAGTGAAAAATGGAACGTAAGAGAGATTGCAGATCGCCTCCTCCAGCACACCACTGAACGCTCAGACTGAACTTCAAGAATTAGGAAGAAACCCACAATCCATTAGATGGCCAGAAATCACTGCAGGGTCAGAAGAAATATGAGAAAACAAGAAAATACCTCTCCTCCAAGGGAAATTAATAACTCCTCTTCATCCTCAGACAGTACAACGGAACTCACGGAAATGTCAGATAAAGAATTTAGAATATTCATAGTGACAAAGCTAACATAGATGGAAGAGAAGAGAGACAAACAACTGCAGAAGAGGCAGGAGAAAGGAGCTGATGAGTTCCAGGAGATGAGGAAATTCTTGCAAGATCTGAAAGAAAAAATATACACCATAAAAAGAATCAAGTGGAACTGTTAGAGATGAAGTCTGTAACACAAGAAGACAAAAACTCCTCAAAAGCATTAAAAGCAAAAATCATACAAAAATCGAATCTCAGATGTAGAAGATAGAATTGCTGGCTAGAAAAATCCACCATGAAGACTGAGAAAATTGCCCAAAAAAATGACAATAATATGTGAGAAATACTAGATACCATAAAACGTCCAAACATCCAGATAATTGGTATCTCAGAAGGCAAAGAGACTAATAAGGGCATTGATAATCTATTCCATGAAATCCTGGAAGAAAACTTTCCAAACCTAGGGACGAATTCAAAGATCTAGTCCCAAGAAATACAAAAGACCCCAAATAGAATGAACCCAAGAAGATCTTCAAGACACAATATAGCCAGATTGACCAAAATCACAAAGACAAGATACTAAAATTAGTAAGACAGAAACATCAAGTTACCTGCAAAGGATATCCCATCAGGCTAACAACGGACTTCTCATAGGAAACAATGCAAGTAAGGAAAGAATGGGAAAATATATTCAAAGTGTTAAGGAAAAAGCAAGAATACTGTACCCAGCAAGATTATCCTTCATATGAGAAGAAAAGACAAGGACATTCTCAGATAAACAAAACCTGAAAGAATTTACCAACACCAGACCAGCTCTCCAAGAAGTTCTGAAGGGAGTGCTATACCAGAAAAACTGAATATGGACACACAGAAATAAGAGTTCAAAAACAGCTGAGAAAATGGCCAACTTAATTGTAAAGACAAGTCTGGAGTTGAATGTTATATCCCAGAATTTAATTGGGAAGATCAAACTACAACAAAAGATAGATTAAGTACATGAGACTGAGCTGGTGAAATAAAATTTTATGACTTTTGACTAAAACATTACTGATTTTCCTCTAGGCTTTGTTTTCCAGATGTAAGAATTTTTGTCTTGTCTTAAGCTGCCGATATGTTTATGTACCTATTATTTGAACAGAATTCTAACCTATTTCCTGGCTTCAAGTTTTAAGCAAAACTCTCTTTGCATTTCTTCTATCTTGATTTATTAAAGCTAAAACAGCTTTTCTTGAAATTAAAAAATATATTTTAAAAATACCTATTTAATGACTACAGTAAACTATATAGCATCAGCTAGGTGCTACTTTATACTATATTCATTCTGCTCAGAGTTTCATGCCTAAATCAGATATGTAGTCACAGATATGTATATACTGGCTGAACTTGCTATTGAAAGTAGTTAGATTATGTGAGATATTTTGTGAAGCAATAAAATGTGGGGGGAGGGGGAGGGAATGAAAAGCAACTGTAGGCACCAGAGATAGTGTGGGAGGAGGGTGGGAAATGGCAGAGGGTGAGAAATAGGGGAAAAAATATATATATACATACATACATATATATATATATATATATATATATATATATATGTGTGTGTGTATAACTAGAAATGGAAAATTATTGATAATATGTATGATTAAGTCACTTTGCAGTATATTCTGGATGGGAAATCACATTTTGTATGCTGTGATGATGCTCAGTGAATGAATTTAAAATTAATAAAAAAATCTAAAAATTAAAAAAAAAAAGTGAGAAGAGAAAAATGTTAAGAAATTTCTCTCCACAGCCTGAATTAGAACCAACACAGGATCATTTAGAAGTCACCAGCAGATAGCCAGATTATGAGCGGGAGATCAGGGTGGGACATACTGCATCATCGAAAAAGTCATTGGGACCAGCAGTTAACGTAATGGCTATGTCACTGGACTCCCACATAGTCAACCGCGGTTCGTGTCTCGGACCCGGTGGCTTAAAACTCACACCAGGCACGTGTGCGTGCGTGCCCAAGACCCCAAGAGGAGAACGGAGGAGAAGGGATTGTGGCGTGGCCATCCCCCCTGGGGGGGTGATTTCTCACTTTCTGTCTCTCTGTCTCTCTCTGTCTTTCTGGTGAGCGCACACACCCTATAGCAAAAACCTCTCCAAAAAAAAAAAAAGAAAAAGTCATGACGTGTTTTTCTATGCAAAAAATGTGTCATGACTTTTCCCATAAACCAATAGAAGAGCAAATTGAAACTTTAAGTACTGAAATAATATTCCTAGGGTAGGATATATAGAACTATACAGTAGGAAACATCTACCTCTAGATGGAAGAATTTAAAAATGGCTCTTTCCCAGGCATAAGTATAAATAAGATAAATCACTTGATTTGGGGGAAGACAGAGGACAAAAGAGAGAAAACAATACTACCATAAAAGTCAGAAAAACAGATGGACAAGTCACTTCTACTTGAAATAGCAAACAATAAAAAGTCCAGGAAACCCAGAAATGACACTTTCAAACCACAAAACTCTTGTACCTGACTCTTGCCCAGAAAAAAGCAAAATCAGGGGACCAGCAGTTAGCGTAATGGCTATGTCGCTGGACTCCCACGTAGTCGACCACGGTTCGCGTCCTGGACCCGGCAGCTTAAACTCACGCCGGGCGCGTGTGCGTGCGTGCCCAAGATCCCGAGAGGAGAATGGAGGAGAAGGGATTGCGGCGTGGCCATCCCCCCAGGGGGGTGATTTCCTGCTTTCTATCTCTCTGTCTCTCTCTGTCTGTCTGGCGAGCGCACACGCCCTATAGCAAAAACCTCTCCAAAAAAAGAAAAAAAAAAAAAAAAAAAAAAAAAAAAGCAAAATCAGGGGACCAGCAGGTGGCGTGGTGGTTAAGGTGTTGGACACTCCCACATGGCCAGCGGTGGTTCGAATACTGGACCTGGTGGCTTGCTTTCTCACTTTCCCTCTCTTTCTCTCTCTCTGTGTATCTCTCTCTGGTCAAATTAAAATGAATGAATGAATAAATAAAATTAAATAAATAATTATTTTTTAAAAATCACATATAAAAGGAAAGTCAACTGTAACCTACAAAATGCTTCATCATAGTGTCAGCTGCTAACTACAGGAAATTGGAAGCAGCTGCCCTGATTTGGGGACTTTTTTATACAGGATACCACACCCTAGCTGACTGCATTTACAAATCACTTTTTGTATTTTCCAGGAATATTTTTTTCTCTTTTTTTGCTGATCTAAATTGCTTAAAGTTTGAAAAATTTACCACATATAAGTAACAAACATGGGCCAGCACATGGTGGAGCGATTAAGGCACTGGACTCTCACGTGGCCGACCGCAGTTTGGGTGAGTCCCAGAACCAAGAACTTGAAACTCACACCAGGTGCATGTGTGTGTGCATGCCCAAAACCAGAGAGGAGAATGGAGGAGAAGGGTTTGCAGCACGATCATCCCCCTCGGGGGGTGATTTCTCACTTTCTGTCTCTCTGTCTCTCCAGGGGGCTATGTACCCTACAGCAAAAATCTCTCAAAAACACCCATAACTTTTTATATAAGTCACGTTTTGTTTTAGTTTGTTTTTAATTTAGCCAGAGGGCTCATGTGCTCACTGAATACAGAGTGAGAGAAAGTAGAAAAATGAGATAACATGTCCATGGAACACGTCACCACACAATCCTTTCTCTTCCATTTCTCTCTCCTTTCTGGATTTTTAGCACACATGCACAGCGCCTCACAGGATTCTCAAGCCACTGGTCTGGGACTCAAATCTCCAGTCTGGCCATATAGGATCCAGCTACCTTTAAAAATAAAACCTGTTCATATATAAACTTTTAATATTTATCCAATAATATTATCTAGCAGGACATCATCGTTTGGCTGAAGGATCTGAGGTTCCTTTCAGCAAATATTTGACAACCTCTTATGTAGTAGGCACATTGCGTGGTGCAGTAAGGGTCCAGCTGTGAGCAGAAATACTTGTCCTTGCCTTGGAGAAACCCATAGCCTGGGCAGGAAGACAAACAGTAAGCCAACCCAGTTAAGAAACAGTTCTTCACACAATTAACTGCAATTCTCATAGGTGCTCCTAAGGAAAAATACAGAATGTCAAGAGAGTAGCTGGCAAGGAAACATGACCAAGTCTGAGGGTACTAAGAGAACATCCCTGGGAAAGTAGCATTTACGCTGAAAGGTGAACAAGCCATTGGGATGGGCGAGAAGCAGCACCACCCGAGAGTAGGAATTAAGAGAGGAAAACCACATTTGCAAAAGCCCTGCAGCAGGAAGGAACTTGGCACACTAGCAAAACTGAAAACTGAGGTTGGGGCATATTGTACAAGACAGTGAGATGATACTAGAGAGGAAGAACAGGGCCAGAAGGAACTGGTTCTTTGCCATCGTATTTTACATCTGGAGTTTTATTCAAAAGACAGAGGAAGACTTCAAGGTTTTAACCAAGAATGAAGACTGTAACTACGTTTAAACATCATAATAACGTATCTGTGCAAAGAAAATTCAGAATATATTTGCAAAGATGAAAAGTCTTAAAGAAATGTATTTCTTTTTTAAAAAATAAATAATTAGGTGATTACTTATTTAATTTTATTTGCCATTATTATTATTATTATTATTATTTTAATTTGCTACAGAGTATGTGTGCTCACCAGAGACAGAAAGAGAGAGTGAGAAAACAAGATGAGACTTGAACCGTGGTCAGCCATGTAGGAGTCCAGTACCTTAACCACCACACCACCTGCTGGCCCCAAGGCAATGTATTTCAAACTGTGTTCCATGAGAATTCCTTCTATTTAAATGTGATCTATGTTTTAATCAAGTTTGAGAAATGCCACTCTAGCATGTGGGTGAAGAATGGCCTGAAGGAGGTACAAGTAAATATTAAGACACAAATACAGAAGTTATTTTGGTAGTAAAAGAAATAATCATAGTAATCTTGACCAGTATAGGGGCAGTAAAGACAACAAAGAGAAAAAGATAGAATACGTAACACTTGTAACTGATTAGATAAATGATTAAGGGAGACAAAGTTACCAGGCACAACATTTAGTCAGATACAATTAAGTTAATGATTATTAGTGAGATAATAATACCTAATTGTTATGTATCTCTTATCATACACCGGGTACTATTTAAAGCACGTCCATATATTAACTCATTCAATTCTCACAAAAACCTAAGAGATAAGAACTTTTGTTTTTGTTTGTTGTTTACATTTTACTGATAAGAAAGCTGAGACTCAGAGAAGTTAAAAGATTTACCCAAAGTCACACAGCTACTAAATGATAAAGATGGCAGCACTAATAAAGAGCCAAGTTTGCAATAGAAAATGTAAGAATAAGAGATTTAGCCACTAAAATTATATCAGACTATAACCATAGGTGATCCTACACTAGCCAAAATTAAATGACAGTACTCAATTACCAAAGACAGGTTGTAAGAATTACTATAACTTGCTGTAGAATGAAAGCGACAATAGGAGTGTTTTGGCCCACAAGGATCTATGACATTAGCTAAGGAATCATGAGGTACCTATGAATGAAATAGTCACTAAAATAGTGCTTGAACTACGTAACTGGAAAAATTCTAGATGTGATGTATTAGTTACCTACTGCTGTATTGGTTACCTCCTAACCTCCTACTGTATAACTAATCACACCTAAATCTAGTGGCTTAAAACAATCATTATATTACAATTCCATGGATCAGCAATCTCAGCTAAGTTTAGTGAGGCAGCTCTATTGGTCTTGGCTAGAGTTATTCACATGACTTTAGTCATCTGGTGGCTCAACTAATGTCGAATCATCTAAAATCACTTCACTCAATGTCACACAGCTGGCAGAATGGTGGCTAGAATGTTTCAGTTCTCCTCTATGTGGCTTTCCCAGAAAACTAGCTCAGGTTCATAAACAATGTGGGCCACATGATTCGAAACACAGAACCTAGGCCCAGTCACAGTAGCACACACTGGATGCTGCTGTTCAACGGGCTGAGGCTACATGGGAGGACCAGGTTCAATTCCCAGTCTGCCCTAAAAGGCTAGACACAATGGTACATGCCCATGGTCCCAGCTACTTGTAAGACTGAGAAAGGCAGGAAAATTGTGACATAATGAGATGCTAAGACATCACACACATGCACACACGCACACACACACACACATACACAACACAACACCAAAGCGATTTTCAAAATTTCATTTATAATATATTTCCTAACTTCCTATTGACTCACATAAGTAACATGACTAGGCCAAAATTCAAATCCAGGGTTAGGGAAATATTTTACTATTTCAACTATAAATATTTGATAGAGGTATCAATTTTAGAAATGTTAGCCTATAGGTGTCATCTAAAGCCTTGGGATTAAATAAGATTTAGAAACTGAAATTGAATCACAGATCGCTACTTTTATAAGTCAAACACGTTAGGAGAAATCAGCAAGAAAGAACCAACAAGAAGGAGTCAGGAAGACAGAAAGAGCTCCAGGAAAGTATGGTGTAATAGCCAAGTGAGGTAAGTATGTAAATAGAAGAGAATAATCAACCATTAGAAACAAAATAAATCTAAAATCACATTTTTAAGTAGCAAACAATCATGATCTTGATAAAAACAGTTTTAGAAAAACCTGTAGTCGTTACACAAAAATATTAAAAGTAACAAAATATTTCACTACAAAAAAGTCTCCAAATAACAGACAGCAAGAGAGAAAGAAATAAACAACAGAACTACAAAAGAATCAGAAAAACAATTAACAAAATGGCAAAAGTAAGTCCTTACTTCTCCAAATTACTTTAAGTGGATTAAATTCTCCAATTAGATGTAGAGTGGTTGAATAGATTTTTAAAAATCAACATGCAGGGAACCAGCAGTTAGCGTAATGGCTATGTCGCTGGACTCCCACATAGTCGACCGCAGTTCGCATCCCGGACCCAGTGGCTTAAAACCCACGCTGGGCGCATGTGCGTGTGTGCCCAAGATCCCGAGAGGAGAATGGAGGAGAAGGGATTGCAGCGTGACCATCCCCTCTGGGGGGGTGATTTCTCGCTTTCTGTCTCTCTGTCTCTCTCTGTCTGTCTGGCGAGCTCACGTGCCCTATAGCGAAAAAAACTCTCCAAAAAAAAAAAAAAAAATCAACATGCAATGATATTCTGCCTATCAGATAAAGTGATCAATTCATCAAGAAGACATATGATTTTAAATATATTTGAACCCAACATTGGAGCACCTGAATATATAAAGCAAATATTAACAGAACTGAAAGAAATATATAGCCATACAATAAGACTTTAATTCCCCACTCTCAACAATGGATTGGTCATCTACTTAGAAAATCAAAAAGGACCAAGAAGATCTGAGCAATATTATAGACCAAATGAACTAACAGATATATGCAAAACTTTTCTTCTAATAGCAGTAAATACCTATGTTTCTCAAGTACACACAGAACATTTTCTTTTTTTTTTTTTTTTTTTTTTTTTTTTGAGAGGTTTTTGCTATAGGGCGCGTGCGCTCGCCAGACAGACAGAGAGAGACAGAGAGATAGAAAGCAGGAAATCACCCCCCAGGGGGGATGGCCACGCCGCAATCCCTTCTCCTCCATTCTCCTCTCGGGATCTTGGGCACGCACGCACACGCGCCCGGCGTGAGTTTTTAAGCCACCGGGTCCGGGACTCGAACCGCGGTCGACTACGTGGGAATCCAGCGACATAGCCATTACGCTAACTGCTGGTCCCAACACACAGAACATTTTCTAAGTAGGACATACGTTGTCCACAAAACAAGTCTTAACAAATTTAAGAAATTTAAAATCATATCAAGTATCTTTTCTGACCACAATGGTTTCTGATCACAGTGGAACTAGAAATAAATAACAGAAGAACAATTGGAAAATTCATGAATACATGGAAATAAAGTAACACACGCCTGGACAACCAATGGGTCAAACAGGAAATCAATAGGAAAATAGATATATTGAGACAACAGAAAATGAAAACAGAACATATGAAAACATGATATGCAACAAAGCAGTTCTAAATGACTACATTAAAAAAAAGAAGAAGAAGAAGGGACCACCAGTTGGTGTAATGACTATGTCACTGGACTCCCATGTAGTCGACCATGGTTTGAGTCCCGGACCTGGTGGCTTAAACTCACGCAGGGCACATGTGTGTGCATGTGTGCCCAAGGTCCCAAGAGGAGAATAGAGGAGAAGGGATTGCAGCATGGCCATCCACACTGGGGGGTGATTTCTTGCTTTCTGTCTCTCTGTCTCTCTCTGTCTTCCTGGAGGGCACATGCACCCTTATAGCAAAAACCTCTCCAAAAAAAAAAAGAGAAAGAAAGAAAGGAAGGAAAGAAAGAAGGAAAGAAAAAAGAATGACCTCAAATGAAATAACTAACTTTACATATCAAGGAACTATAAAAAGAACAATCTAAATTCAAAATTATCAGAAAGAAGGAAATATAGGTTAAAGCAGAAATAAATAAAATAAAAAATATATAGAAAAGATCAACAAAACAGAGTTGACTTCTTAAAAAAATAAATAAAATTGGGAACCAGCAGTTAGCGTAATGGCTATGTTGCTGGACTCCCACGTAGTCGACCGCGGTTCACATCCTGGACCCAGTGGCTTAAACTCACACCAGGCGCGTGTGCGTGCGTGCCCAAGATCCGGAGAGGAGAATGGAGGAGAAGGGATTGTGGTGTGGCCATCCCCCCGGGGGGTGATTTCTCGCTTTCTGTCTCTCTGTCTCTGTCTGTCTGGTGAGCACAAGCGCCCTATAGCAAAAACCTCTCCAAAAATGATATGTATGGTAATATCCTTGATTTGATTATCGCATACTGCATGAATACTTTGAAAAATCATAATATACACCATAAAGATAAACAACAATCAAATGTAAATAAACTATAAAATTGGGGGGAAAGTAAGTAATTTCTACATATAATTGGAAGGTATAAACAGAAATACATTTTGATTATTTTTAAGAGAATTTTTTGTTATAGGGCACGTGCAGTCACTGGAGAGACAGAGAAACAAAAGTGAGAAATTGCCCCCCAGTGGGGATGGCATTGCCACAATTATTTCTCTTCCATTCTCCTCTTAGGATTTTGGGCACACACGCACACAAGCCCAGCATGAGTTTTAAGCTGCTAGGTCTGAGATTCAAACTGTGGTCAGCCATGTGGGAGTCCAGAGACGCCATCTTCTGGCCTCAATACATCTTGATTTTAAAGTTGAATAATGCAATAGTTTACATTAATAACTCCTTAAAACTCTAAAGCACAGAGAGAAAGGGGAAAAAATGAAAGGGAAAGAGTAAAGCAAAGAGACAGTCACATATGAGTCACAAATTGTCTCAGTAACATCTCTATAATTAAAGTCCCAATGGAAGGAGAGAAAGGGGAAAAAGAAATAATTAAAAAGAATAACTGAGATTTCCTAAAAGTAATGGATAAAAACACTGATTCAGGACCTAATAAACCTCAAGAGAGAAAATACTCCTAAGACAATGTGTTATGAGCAAAACTGTGTTCCCCATCCCCCCCAAAAATTCATATGTTGAAGCCTCTCGTACCTCAGAGTATGAGTATATTTGGTGTTATATTTTAAAAGTAATTAAGGTAAAATAAGTTCAATAAGGTGGGCCTCAATCCAATGTTACTAGCATCCTTATAAGAGGAAGTTAGGGTACACAGTCAGAGAGAATAGACCATATAAAGACATCATGAGAAAATGGCCATCCATAGATAAGGAAAAAGACCTCAGACGAAAACAATCCTGCCAGCTCTTTGGTCTGGAACTTCCAGTCTCCAGAAATTGTGAGAAAATAAATTTATGTTGTTTAAGGCACTAGCCTGTGGTACTTTGGTATGAAAACCCTAGGAAACTAGTACACAGTAAAAATAAAATAGAGGCAAAGAGAGGGTGACCCCTCTGTATAGTCAAAGACAAGACACAACATATGAACATAAATTTCCATATGGTGTCAGTAAGATCTTACAGAAAAATCTCTTTTTATGGCTTTAATTATCTGAGAAAATAAAAAACAATGTTGGTCTGGACCAGCAGATGGCATAATGGTTACGTCCCTGGACTCCCACATAGTCGACTGCAGTTCGAGTCCCAGACCCAGCTGCTTAAAACTCACAGTGGGTGCATGTGCATGCATGCATGCCCAAAATCCCAAGAGGAGATTGGGAGAGAAGAGATTGTGGCATAGCCATCCCCCCAGATGGGGTGATTTCTCACTTTCTGTCTCTCTGTCTCTCACTGTGTCTCTGTCCAGCAAGCATATATACCCTATAGCAAAAATCTCTAAATAAATAAATAAAATGTTGGTCATTAGCAGAATGAAGATGGGAGAACAGGTGTTAAAAGTTTGAGGAGAAAGGACATGATATGACATCAGTCCAAATGAGAATAGGAAAATTGTGTAAGGAATGATAGTTTGGTTGCCAAGTAGCATATGGTGTCCACTTGAGGTTAGTAAACATGAATTAATTATGTAAGGAATAGATAGTTTGGCTTCCAGGTAGCATCTGGGGTCCCCTTGATGTTAATAAGTAAGACAAGTCAGTAGAGTAGTTTATTTTTTTCTTCAGCTTGTATCTCAGGCCATTTGGCCTGCTGTAACAAACTACCCTACACTGTAGGCTTACAAAAAACAGACATTTATTTCCTATGGTTCTGGAAGCTAAGAAGTCCCAAGATCAAGGTGCTTAAAGGGCCCATTTTCCCATAGATACCATCTTGTCACTGTGTCTTCACATGGTGAAAATAGCAAGAGGTCTTACTAGGGCTTCTTTTATAAGGGCACTAGGCTCACCCATGAGGCTCCACCCTCATTATCTAATTACCTCTTATAAGCCCCACCTCCTAATATCTTTGGAGTTGGGATTCCAACACATGAATTTAGGAAAAACACAAATATTCAGGCTATAGCAGCTTCATTAAGTTATGTGGGTTGAGACACAAAATAGACAGAGTTGGGCTTAACTGGGATTGGGCCAAGAAAGCATTATACAGCCAGTGAAAGACCCAGAAACTGAGGGCATATACAACTTCTACTTCCATTTTCATGTTGTATGACCTTTTTCCATCAAGTCTAATCTCTCAGGAGACAAATAAAACATAACCAAAGTAGAATGAAGAAAAGAACAACATAACTGAAAACAGGCATTCACTGAATTCATACTCATTGAATTGAAGGCAAGTAATAAATGTGAACCCTAAAGATTTAATACAGGAAACAAAGAAAAATTATTTCCTCACTCCTCCTGACCATACCTTTCAAGTCTTCTTCCTAATTTATTACATTATTTGGACAACTACACTGACCACACCTTCTGTGATTGCTTAATATTTGCTTGAGTGAAAGACGCTGAGGCAACCTGAAGGAGGAGCTCTTATTACTCTCTGCCCATCACACAATAAATAGCCAACCAAGCCCTCAACATTCCAGTACACCACTGGGGACATGAGACAATCACACAAGCTGCCCCTAGTGGGGCTCCTATTGTTTTCTCTCATTTCAAGCCAACTATGCAAGATCTGTGGTGAGTACACTGTAAGCTAAAATAACTAGAGTGTGGTAGTCTCCTGCAGGTGGTTGACAAGAGACTTTGTGTAGAGTTACCTAAGGAAATATCTCATTCCAGTTCCATGCATCAGTGGACTCTGTGAACAGTGCAAAGGGTGGTAGGGTGGTGAAGAAAGTCCCACAATACAAGTTGTTTTAAGAAGGGTCATAAATCCTGTGTTAACTCACCTAGCTGCTATTTCTATGCTCAGATTCTAGCTCAGCATCCTTAACAAGTAACTACTGGGACCAGCAGTTAGTGTAATGGCTATGTCGCTGGACTCCCATGTAGTCGAGTGCGGTTTGAGTACCGGACCCAGTGGCTTAAACTCAACGCCGAGTGTGTGTGCGTGCATGCCCAAGATCCCGGGAGATGAATGGAGGAGAAGGGATTGTAGCATGGCTATCCCCGCCGGGGGGTGATTTCTCGCTTTCTGCCTCTGTCTCTCTCTGTCTTTCCGGTGAGTGCAGGCGCCCTATAGTAAAAAGACTCTTTAAAAAAAAAAAAAAAAAAAAAAAAAGTAACTATCTATTCTTGTTCATTTCCATTGACATGATCCCAGAAAACATTCAAGATCATGGAAAATTATCTTTTGGTTTTGAAATGCAATCTATTTTTTCTAAGGCTCAACCCATGAGTTTTGGGTTAACCCCTTGTATCTACATAGAAAATAATAATAATAATTTCTTTCAAAGAATAAACACTACTTACTTTCTTTCCATTACTGAGTTTAGTTGTCCTAAGACACATATGCCTGTCTCTAATTCTTCCATATGACACATGGGTACACACAGGTAAAATCCCATTATCTCTTCTTTAGGTGTGGGCTCCTCCAGAGTTTGTGTTTCTAATTAAAGAATAGTAAAGTAGGAGAAAGGAAAACTGGGTTCAGGTCTAGTTTGACCTTTTAGTTTGAATATCCCAATGTTTCTGAATTGCTTTAGCTTCGTTCAATAAATATTGAGGAAGATATTGAGGGAACAGTGTTGAAGCAAATGGTCTCCTAATGTCTGGTGTAATTCTCAACTGCATAATTTCTCTTTCATGAGACTTTACTCTGAAATTCAGTTTCAAAGCAGATGACCAAGTGTTACCATCTGTGTCTGTTTCTTCCTGGTGCTCTACAGTTGATAAAAAGAGATCAAAACCACAGAAGACAGACTTGTATTCATACAGGATAAAGCACAGAATCGCCCAATCTAATTTTTCTCCCTAGCCCATCATTCATCCTGCTGAATCTTGAGAATAGTGAATCTCTATGGAAGCATTGACATTCAATTCATTGTACAAAATAATGAACTTTGTCTTTTAGCAGTCAAGGAAGCTGATTTGACTTGTTGACCAGGAACTAAAAAGGTCTGTTGCAATGCCAAAAAATCTACTGAACTGAAAGCTTCCACAGAATTTCAGAGAAATGACTCACAATTGTTTCATTGTGCTTGCAACAACCATGGTCTTACTATAATCACTCCATTCAGATCTTTGTGACTTTTAAAGTGAAGAAATGTGGGCAAGAGAAATCACATTCCTCAATTCTCAAGTATAGTAAGCAACAGAAACTCCAATAGAGCTGAAAGTAATAAAATGTTCAGCATTTTACAGTTTATTGAAAACTTTCTTGCCATTATACATAACATGTTAATATTTGCAATTTTAAAATGAGGAAAGTGATAGTCAAAAAAATTCCATAGCTTACCCATATTTGTAAATTAAAGAGCACAGAGTTAAGCTAAGGTCTGACTAAACCCAAGGCTCATGTTCTCACTTTCCCACTAATCCAAGTGATAATCTGGAGATGGGCAGAATTCTCGGTTACCTCTCAAGTTTATGTACAAAGTATATTGAACAGCTGCCCTATATTTGAAGTAGTAACTAATTCTTTTTATTCTCCCCTAGTTCTTTGGAGCTCCTAATTCTCTTTTTATTTCCACATTATAATGTGGGTTTGTTCCATCCCTGAGATGTGGGCATATTGTAGGTGAAAATGAGAGTTTCTCAAAGAGTCAGTACTGCTCCCTAATGATCTAAATGCCTGGCCAGTTGTAGTTTTGAGGTCAATCACTAGAATTTTTCCGTATATTCCATCAGTATTAACCCAATTGAGTTAGAGTAAGATGGACAAAGAGGAGACCAGCAGGTGGTCCAATGGTTATGTTGCTGGACTCCCATGTAGTTGATCATGATTTGAGTCCTAGACCCAGCAGCTTAAAACTCATGCCAGGCACATATGTGTATGTGACTAAAATCCCACAAAGAGAATGAAGGAGAAGCGATTTGTGTTGTGGTCATCCCCCCACTAGGGGGGTTGATTTCTCGTTTTTTGTCTCTCTGGTGAGCATACATGCCCTATAGCAAAAATCTCTCTCAAAAAAAAAAATATAAAAAAATAAAATGGACAGGGAACCAGCAGTTAGTGTAATGGCTATGTCACTGGACTCCCACGTAGTCGACCGCGGTTCATGTCCCAGACCCGGTGGCTTAAAACTCACGCCGGGTGCATGTGCATGCGTGCCCAAGATCCCGAGAGGAGGATGGAGGAGAAGGGATTGAGACGTGACCATCCCCCCTGGGGGGTGATTTCTCGCTTTCTGTCTCTATGTCTCTCTCTGTCTGTCTGGTGAGCGCACGCACCCTATAGCAAAAACCTCTCCAAAATAAATAAATAAATAAATAAATAAATAAATAAATAAATAAATAAAATGGACAAAGAAAGAACTGAAAGAGCTATAGTCTGGGAATCAAAAAATATGTAGCCTAGTTTCAACTAAGTCTGTTGATTCCAGAGAGTTTTTTTAAGGACACTATCTCTCGGCCTCATATACAAAATTAGGGAATGATGCTACATCTCCTAGGCAGAACTGATATTTGGCCAATACACAATGACAAAGCTGCAGCACTTGTTAAAACATTGAAACACTTCTACATTGGTTGCCAACAGAGTAATACCTGGCTTGGCAGCGATGGGGAGAGGGCTCTGCACCCACTTTTGTATTATTCAACTAACAGAGCCAAGGGCCACTAGATTGGTCTAGGTCTGTGCTGTACTTGTTACTAAATATTTTAATATACTCCTTGCTCCTACTCTTACTATTTCCTGAGTGTATGTTTCTCATCTTCCTCCCTCCCTTGCCACAGAGGTAAATGAAGAAAATGTTTACCGTCTAAATCCTCTGTTGAGTACAATGATCAACTCAAAATACATCAGTGGAACCCAAACTGCCAATGTCCTGCTGTCCCTGAAACTTGTTGGAGTTCAGAATCAAACCTTAACACAACGGCTGGTCCAACAACTCAAAGACAATGTGGAAAGAAAAAGTGAGTGGTCTATAGTCTCTGAAACCTATTTATCTAAAAGATTATTTCCAGCGAATCCTAAAAACTGTATGTTCAAAATACCCCTGCAACATGTATCCTAACTGTATAGAGCTTGAAGTGACAGAAAGGAACCACAAGATATCAGGTCCCCACCACTAACCTTAGAGCAAAGTGCTACTTATTTGAGTCCTGAAAACAAACAAACAAAATTTTCCTTCAAGAAGCCACCAAAAAAATAAATAAGTAAAATAAAAGAGGATATGGAATCTTAATCATTAATACTATTATGTAAACTAGCTGAGTTTATAAACCCATAAGGATGTGAACTACAACTAAGAAAACTAAGAGAAACAGCCAAGCAGAAATAAAGATTCAAAGTGAGTTTGAGTCCAGAGAGGGTCTTGAACCAGTCATGCCAATACTGAGCCTCAATTTTCTAGTTAGAGAAATAAAGTCACATGTATCTATCTCATAATATTACTGTAACAACTGTGAGAAGCCTGAGCGTTTTGATATTCCACAAGTCCGAACACAAAAATCCATTATTACTATCCTGGTAAGATGGCACCACAGAGAGAAAATCCCAAGCTCTTGTTATTTATCTAGTTTTCTTCTTTTTTAACTTATGATTCCAAAACAATCTCATAAGTCCATGGGAAAGACTAGCCTGCATTTATATAGGACTGCTATAAAAGGCTCTGCTTTGAGAATAAAGAAGAGAACAATACAGTACTAGTAGAGTGGAACAGAAGAAAAAAGTGACAGAGAATAAAAGTTACAAGACAAGAGATTACAGAAATCACAAGTGTGTGTGTGTGTGTGTGTGTGTGTGTGTGTGTGTGTGTGTTGGTAAGCCTGAATACTTTTCTTTTCAGTGTCAAATTTAAGCTCGGGACAGCTCGCATTGATTATAATGGCCTTGGGAGCATGTCATACCCCTGATGAAACCATTATATATGATTATCACCTGATCAGACATCTGGAAAGTAAATTTGCAGCGGAAATTGTACATATGGGTAAGAATCAAATGTTCAGAGACCCCAGAGAGCCTTGCCTTCTCCTCGACTGACTCAAATCTACATGAAGTGTCCTTTCACTCTTCCCTTCTCTTCATTCCATTCACCCCACTGTATCTTTGCAGGTCACTTTTCCTTCTTCCCTATTTCAGCAAGTATCTTGAATTTTCTTTTTAAATATGTTTAACTGAAATCTGATCCGATATCAAGCGCTACTTTATACATGATGGCACACATCACACACACACGTATGTGTATACACAGATGCAATTTTCTAGTTCCTCTGTGAATCTGGTTTTTTAACAGATAATGAATTATAACAGAAATAGCTGAACAATACAGGACACTCTTGAGTACTAAGTATTCATTCAATGCTAGTATAAAAGCTAAATATGGAGGGACCAGCAGTTAGCATAATAGCTATGTTGCTGGACTACCATATAGTCGACCGCGGTTTGTGTCCCGGACCCAGTGGCTTAAAACTCATGCCGGGCACGTGTGCGTGTGTGCCCAAGATCCCAAGAGGAGAATGGAGAAGGGATTGCAGCATGGCCATCCCCCCTGGGGGGTGATTTCTCGCTTTCTGTCTCTCTGTCTCTCTCTGTCTGTCTGGCAAGCGCACGCGCCCTATAGCAAAAACCTCTAAAAAAAAAGCTAAATATGGACAAAACACTTTATCACTGGAAAAAATAGGGTGACTAGGGTCAACCAGGTCGACCATGGTGGTTGATAATGAGGTGCACTGTTTTTATTTCAACTCCTCCCAATATTTACCCAATTTTTCATTAAATCTTTTCAATTCCATACTTCCTTGAGATGACCTCCAATTCATGCGTCTATGAAATTTTCTATATATCTATAATATTGGATTGTCAGAAAAGTCATGACACATTTTTTCATAGAAAAAAAATACATCATGGCTTTTCTTTTCTTTTTTGAGAGTTTTTTGCTATAGGGTACGTGCGCTTGCCAGAAATACAGAGACAAAAAGCGGGAAATCAATCCCCAGCAGGGATGGCCATGCTGCAATCCCTTCTCCTCCATTCTCCTCTCGGGATATTGGGCATGCATGCACACACACTCTCTGTGAGTTAAATAAAGCCACCAGATCTAGAACTTGAACCGTAGTCGACTACATGGGAATCCGGCAACATAGCCATTACATCAACTGCTAGGTCCTACATCATGGCTTTTCTAACAACCCAATAGACAGGTAGACAGATAGATAGACAGATGATAGGTATCTGATTCATAGATATACACTACAGTTTTAGTATCTTACTGCTGAAAGTTAAAGAGGCCTGGAGTTAGAAACCTGTGTTCTAGTCCTATCTTTGTAACCACCTGAATATCTAGATAGAATTTTAATCTTTTTAGTTCTGGGTCTCCTCACTTTATAAAATAAAGAGGTGAGCTGAATTTGGTGGTCCTTAAGAGCCCTCACATTTCTGTTTACTAATTCTACGGGTGACTTCCCTCTTCTTTTATTCACCTTTCCTTAAATGAAGAGAAATGTGTATAAAGTAAGTAGGGGAATGGATTGAAAATATATTACTCTGGGACCAGCAGATGGAATAATGGTTATGTCACTGGACTCCCACATAGTTGACCGTGGTCTGAATCCAGAACCTAGCAGCTTGAAACTCATGCCAGGCACATGTGCATGTGTGCCTGGGATCCTAGGGAGAGAATGGAGGAGGGGGGATTGCAATGTGGCCATGCCCCCGGGGGGTGATTCTCACTTTTTCTCACTTTCTGTCTCTCTGTCTCTCTGGTGAGTGTCATGCACCCTATGGCAAAAATCTCAACAAAAAAAAAAGGAAGGAAAGGAAGGAAAGAAGGAAGGAAGGAAGGAAGGAAGGAAGGAAGGAAGGAAGGAAGGAAGGAAGGAAGGAAAGAAGGGAGGGAGGGAGGGAGGGGGAGGGAGGGAGGGAGGGGGAGAGAGAGAGAGAGGAAAGAGAGAGAGAGAGAAAGAGAGAGAGAGAAAGAGAGAAAGAGAGAGAGAGAGAGAGAGAGAAAGAAAGAAAGAAAGAAAGAAAGAAAGAAAGAAAGAAAGAAAGAAAGAAAGAAAGAAAGAAAGAGAAAGAAAGAGAAAAAGGAAGAAAGGATGGAAGGAAGGAAGGAAGGAAGGAGGGGAAGGAAAGGAAATATATTACTCCAGTACTACTTTCATGGTAAGGTATTTCTTCTCTTCTCTCTGCTAGAAACACACAACGGCAATCCACTGACGAACTATTATCAGCTCAGCCTAGATGTTCTGGCCTTGTGTCTGTTCAATGGGAACTACTCAACTGCCAAAGTTGCTGAATACTTCACTCCTAAAAACAAAACCTATTATTTTAGTGGTGATTTCTCAGTGGGTGAGTCATTAAATCCAATTCTTTTGATACAGAGTTTTTCCCAGATCTATCCCTCTTCTAGCAGTGCAAGTCCCTCATTCTTCACACCCTTCAGTCCAGGACAAACTCGGAGGCTGGTCACTCTATCAATGATGTTTCATGTCCTGACAGATACTGGCGCGATGGCTATTCTGGCTCTGACCTGTGTGAAGAGGAATCTGGTGGATGGGAAGATTAAGACAGATACAGAGGATCTAAGGAGTATCAGTAATCACATAGAGTTACTGGTAAAAAAGATTCTGTCTGAGAAGGAAAAAAATGGTCTCATTGGAAATATATTTAGTACAGGAGAAGCTATGCAGGTAAGTCAAAGGGTGAAACAGGAGGCAGAGGAGTTATGGAGGAAATCGCTATCTTTATCCTTTTTTATTGACCTCCTAAGATTATATCCTTTCTGTATGTTCTGCACTATGATTTACTCATGTGATCCCACTCCCCTGCCTGAAATATATTCTCCTAACCCCCAATCTTTACTTTTCCATATCCAGAGCTTCAATGAAGGTTTTCCCAACTATGACTTCTTTAGGAAATCCTAGAATGTGCTACAACCTATCTTCTATCTATCATATGCAACTTCACACCCTACCATACACTATTATTTTATGCTTTCATCTCACCTCCCAAATTAGACTATTGTTATAGAAGTAGTAAATAGTAGTGGTGGTAACAAGGACTAGTACTTAGTGTATACTAATATTCTTGTGAATAATAGACTAGTATTCTTGTGAACGTAATAATGTTCACAAGAATCCAATGAGGAAATAATTATTACCTCCATTTCCTAGAATAGGAGCATGAATCACAGAGTGTCAATAACTTGCCTAATATTGCAAATCCAGAAAATGGGGATGGGACCTAGACAGGTTGTTTCAAAACTCACACACTGCATGGGATCAGCCAACCATGGTTCCAGTTCCAGACCCGGAGGCTTAAAACTCATGCTGGGTATGTGTGAGTGCATGCCCAAGATCCTGAGAAGAGATTAAGGCATTTGAGGCATGGCCATCCCCCCTGGGAGGTGATTTCTCACTTTCTGTCTGTCTCTCTAGCGAGTGCCCTATACAAAAACAACAAACAAACAAAAAACAAACAAACAAACAACGCATACTCGACACCTACACTGTCATGTACATATTCATGGAGACTTGGGACTTTATTCCTGCATCATTCATCAACTTACTCAGTTCTAAGGGGAAACACAAGAAGAAAGCAAGCAACGCGTACAGACAGAAACAAACACCACCATGTCCCCCAATCGTTAGTGTGAGTAAGTACAGACACTCATCACCACCAAGTCACGTCCTTGGCCACGCCTACCTTCGACTGCTCGTGCTGCTCACGCCAAGTACGGAGCTCCTCTCCTCATTTCACCTCACGAAATGCCGTTATGCTGTCAATTCCTACCTCAAGTACCATCTCTCCAGAAATCCTTTCCTGTGACTGATTAAATGTTCATGGGCTCCTCTCACCTTTTGAAAGGCTACGCCACTAGATGTTTCTCTCGGGGTTCCTTTTACAGCAGTTTGTCTGTTCACAATATTTATTGTGTGCCCCTTCAATGACAGATCTTTTTCCAGAGTTGGTATATAGGAATGAATATGGCAGAGAAAATTTGTTCTTATTGGATATGGTAGCTCATGTTATTAAGCAATTCCCTATCTTCCCACCCAAATGAGTGTATAAGCTTCTTGATGGTGGGAAAGATAGTTTAATAACTATGATGTCTCCTTTGGCTATGAGGTCAGTGTTCAATAAATGCTTGCTGAATTAGTTATATATATGCTTCCCCTTATTTGAAGTGTCTCTCATTCATATTCTCCCCCCTCTCTCCCTCAGGCCCTCTTTGTCTCATCAGACTACTACAAAGAAAGTGACTGGGATTGCCAACAAACCCTGGACACAGTGCTCAAAAAAATTTCTCAGGGAACATTCAGTATTCCAACCGCTGCAGCCCAGATCCTTCCTGCCTTGATGGGAAAGACCTACTTGGATGTTAAAAATGCTTACTGTGCCAACGTGTTAGGTATAAGCACTAAAGAGCAAACTGGTTTGCCTTTCTCCATAATATCCAAAGTGTGAAATGAAAAAACCTTTTTCATTTAAGAGTTAGGTATCCTTAGGGACCAAAAGTGACCAATAAATCCCTAAAGTGTAATCGTTTCCAGGGTAGAAGTCAGTTCTCATGTCCTCAGGGATTATAACCACCTGAGGACTTGTTTTTAACAAGTAGCTGTTCTTCTTGATTCAAAAATTGGTCAACAAGTGAGACTTCATTAAATGATGCCTATTTCCAAAGGGATTGTTTTCTAATTGCTAGATATAGAGATTTAAGCATATTCCCATCTCAAACAAAATATAGAGGATTTGTATATTGTCTTTGACATTGCATTATCCACAGTGAGTGATCCTGTAGGGAAATAGGACATCCGTGTAGAAGGAATATTTGAATAAATGCTCTTTCAGCATAGATGGACAGAGCTGTTTCCCTCTACCTCTGTTTATTCCTGGCTCAGCCACTTACAGGTTTAGGGACCTTGGATAAAATGTTTAACCTCCAAGGTTCAGGAGGTTAAACATTTATATATATATATACATATATATATATATATATATATATATATATGTATATATATATATACACACACACACACACACACACACAAACACACACACACACACATATATAACTGAACCTTGGAAGTTAAACATTTTAATACATTTTAATATATATTAGATATTTATATTTATATATATAAAGTATGTATGAAATGTATATATATATGAAATATGTATATGGAATATACATATATATATATATATATATATGAAATAACAGTATCAACATAGATTTTTTAAGGATTAAATGAGATAATCCACATGAAAGGATTAGTGCAGTGCCTGGCATTTGATATGTTTTTAGTAAATGCTAAGAAATAAAAAAGGTGACAAAATACAGCATTATTATAAGCTGTACCAAAATAAACTAAAAATTTAGGATCCTCTGTGAGAAATGGGAGTTGGGTTTACTGAACTGCTTAAGTTAAATGCCAGCATTTCAAACTGGGCGTTTCTGGGTTTAATTTCTGCTTTACTCCTTTAAGAGATCTGCCTCTTGATGGACAATACTTGCCCTTATAGCAAATCTATTTCTTCACAAAGGAAAGGCATTATTGTTTGTTGGGTTTTTTTTTTTTTTTTTTTCTTTTTAGAGAGATTTTTGCTATAGGGAGTTGCATTTGCCAGAGAGACAGAAAGTGAGAAATCACCCCCCAGAGGGGATGGCCACACCATAATCCCTTCTCCTCCATTCTTCTCCTGGGATCTTGGACATGCCCGCACATGCACCCGGCATGAGTTTCAAGACACTGGGTCTGGGACTCAAACCACCGCTCGACTCGACTACGTGGGAGTCCAGCGATGTAACCATTATGCCAACTGCTGGCCCTTGGAAAGACATTTTTGTATAGATGTTGGAGAAGTATATGAATGCTAACATAATTTTTATTATTCTGAACATGGCTCTCTTCTTTTCTGTCTCTGCTAGGTAACTTCAGCGTCTCCACTCAGGCACCTGTCTCTGTGACACCTACTAACTCACACTCAAATATCTTAGTCCATTACTCTGTGAGAATCAATGAAACATATTCCATCAATGTCATCGTGCCAAATGGTTCTGTCTTCCTAGATGTAATGGAGGAAGCTCAGAAAATGAATAAAGCTTTATACAGGTATGTCTGTAAATAACTTAAGATTAAGATGTTTTGGGGGGGGGGGGGGGCAGCAGGTGGCATAGTGGTTAAGGCATTGGACTCTGGTTTGAGTCCTGGACCTGGTGGCTTGAAACTCATGGTAGGCACATGTCTGTGTGTGCCCAAAAATTCCAGGAGAAGTGTGGAGAAAGGATTGTGGTGTGGCCATCCCCACGTGGGGTGATTTCTCACTTTCCTTCTCACTGTCTCTCTCTACCTCTCTCCAGTGAACACACATGCCCTATGGCAAAAACTAAAAAAAAAAAAAAAAAAAAAAAAAAGATATTTTCCATGATTTTAAGACTCAAGGAGACTACAACAGCATTTAAATACAAAGTACATTTAAATTGGTTGGTCAGTACCTTTGTTATCCACATCTTACATTCACTGCAAAAAAAAAAAAGAAAATGGAGATAAGGTATTTCATTTCTAGCATACAATAGGTATTAAATTAATGTTCACTTAATACATGAATGATTCTTTTTCAGTAAAATTCCTTCAATAAATAAAACCTTTTAAATCAGACATTTTGTAAATAAACCAGTGGCTTTTACCTATTTTTGAATTGCTGGTCTCTTTGAAAATCAAATGAGTACAATGTATGCTCATTTGAGAAAAAACAGACACATGAAATTTGACACTTCAGTTAGAATTTCACAGATGCCTTGAAACCTCTATGCCTACCCTTTCAGGAAATTCATGTATCCTAAATTAAGGTTCTCTGGCCTTGGTTAGTCAAATATTAGAATGAAGATATTGACTTTGTTTCTTAAAACTATGATTTACTTGGCCCCTTAAATCTAGTTGACAATTCTCTTTATTGTTATTTCTGACTTACATGTAATAGTTGTACATATTTGTGGGGTAGAGTGTGGTTTTTCAAACTATGTATGATGTGTGATGATGAAATTGGGGCAATAAACATACCTACCATCTCCAACATTTATCATCACTTTGTGTTGAGCACATTCAAAATCTACTCTCATGGGTTTTTTTTTTAGAATTATTTTATTGAACTTTATTTTATTTATTTATTTATTTATTTATTACTTTTAATTTTACCAGAGAGGGACAGAGTAAGAGAGAGAGAGGGAAAGTGAGAAAGCAAGATGCCAGGTCCAGGACTCGAACCATAGTCAGCCATGAGGGAATCCAGCACCCATAACTACCACACCACCTGCCACCCCTATGATTATTTTGATATATATATTGAATTAGACAATTATGTTCTGCATCTAACAACAATAAGTAAGATGCTCTGGAGAAAAATAAGAATAATAATTAATACAATATAATAGACTAAATCATTGGAAAAGTCATGATGTCTTTTTCTATGCAAAAATGCATCATGACTTTTCTAGTGACCAAATATGTTATAAAAGCTGCCCTCAAGAGCCTCCAGGAAAGGACCAGCAGTTGGCGTAGTGGCTATGTCGCTGGACTCCCATGTTGTCGACCGCATCTCAAATCCAAGACCCAGTGGACATAAACTCATGCCGGGCATATGTGCATGCGTGCCCAAGATCCTGAGAGAAGAATGGAGGAGGAGGGACTCTGGCATGGCTATTCCCCCAGGGGGCGATTTCTCGCTTTCTGTCTCTCTGTCTCTCTCTGTCTTTCTGGGGAGCGCACGGGCCTATAGCAAAAACCTCTCCAAAAAAAATAATAAAGAGCCTCCTGGAATGTGGAGAAATATGACTAAGAAATGTAAAACAGACATTATTACTTTTTAATAACACATCATTAAATATTAAATTTTTTTCGTGTTCCTCTTTCCTAAGAGAAAATTCACTAGCCTAATGTGCCTCTAGGCACAATGTTAACACTTTCCCTTCTCTCTCTGTCTCTGGTGAGCGCACGCACCCTAAAGCAAGACTAAAGATAATAATAAAATAAAATACTCTTGGGACCAGCAGATAGCATAATGGCTACATCACTGGACTCGCATGTAAGTCAACCGTGGTTCGAGTCCCAGACCCAGTGACATAAACTCACGCCAGGCACGTGTACATGCGTGCCCAAGATCCCGAGAGGAGAATGAAGGAGAAGGGATTGTGGCATGGCCATACCCCTGGGGAGTGATTTCTTGTTTTCTGTCTCTCTGTGTCTCTCTGTCTCTCTGGTGAGCACACAGGCCCTATAGCAAAAACGTCTCCAAAAAAAAAAAAGAAAGAAAGAAAGAAAAGAAAAATACTCCTGGCCCTCAAATCAGACCTGTCTGTCAAAGTATCTGGGAGACAAGTCAGGAAATCTGCATTTTTTGTAATGTCATCAAGTGATTCATAAGTACACTGAAGTTAATAAATGCCTATGTAGAGTTTCCTTTGAAAATTCTAAGTTTCTGTAATTCATTCATTGTCACCCACAGTTTCACAATGGAAGAGAGCAGCTGGGGCCCCTACATCACCTCTGTTCAAGGCCTAAGGGCCAACACTAATGACAGAACCTACTGGGAACTTCTGAGTGGAGGCAAACCACTGAGCCAAGGTAAGAAAGAGACATGCCAAAAAGGGCCCCCGAGTGAAATGCCCAAGGCCCCAGGAGTGAGAGTGAGCTTCTGTGGGCAAATGGCCAATGGGGTGGGAGAGACAATATCCATCATTCAGTGATTCATTGGTCAAATCACTTGACCCAGTTCTCTTTCTCCTTCCTTTTCAGGAGCTGGTAGTTATGTTGTCCATGATGGAGAAAACTTGGAGGTGCGCTGGAGCAAATATTAAAAAGTTCAAACTTTCCTCAATTGGGTAGAATCCTTTTGCAGCAGAAGTCTATGCAAAAATTGGCCTCATGCCTTTCTTTTTATTGATCCCAAACCCAATAGCAAAGTCAATAATCTCCCCCTCTCTCTGTATGTTCAATAAAAGATCAACAACCATACAAAAAGAGCATATTTTGATCAGTTCTTTTTGTTTTAAAGGATTTTGAAAGTTATTAAAGGGGAAAAAATGTGGTTAAAAGGAAGGCCACCTCAGAAAAGACCAAAGTGAAGAAGGATTAGACCATGTATATAATAAACTTCCCCAACTATCTGGGTGACTGGGCAACTGGGGAAATGGAGACAAGGTTCTAAGTCTAAGGTTGCAACACCAACTAATGAGGTCAACAGAAAGTCTGAAGGAGACTAAGCTCTCTGAGCCCCAGATACAAGGAAGGAACCCAGGGGGCATATTGCCTTCATGCATGCAGTGGGTAAAATAGCAGGGAAAATGTGGCTTGGAAGTTAGGGGGAAATGTGAGACTTAAACAGTCAGTCTTAGAAGTTTGAAAAACAAAACCATTCCCTCCTCTAGTTCTCTCCCTTGGGTTCCACTTGTTCTTCTCCCACATTTATTTTTCTTTCATTTCCTCATAAAATAAGGAAATATGTACCATAAAAAAGAATCAAATGGGGAACCAGCAGTTAGCGTAATGGCTATGTCGCTGGACTCCCACGTAGTCGACCGCGGTTCGCGTCTCGGACCCGGTGGCTTACAACTCACGCCGGGCGCGTGTGCGTGCATGCCCAAGATCCCGAGAGGAGAATGGAGAAGGGATTGCGGCGTGACCATCCCCCCTGGGGGGTGATTTCTCGCTTTCTGTCTCTCTGTCTCTCTCTGTCTGTCTGGCGAGCGCACACGCCCTATAGCGAAAAACCTCTCAAAAAAAAAAAAATCATCCTGAAATGCATATTATTAAAATACACAAGCATGGGGGCCAGCAGATAGCATAATGGTTATGTCACTGGACTCCCATGTAGCTGAACATGGTTCAAGTCCCAGACCCAGAGGCTTAAAACTCACACCAGGTACATATGCTTGCATGCCCAAAATCCTTAAAGGAGATTAGAACTGGAGGAGAAGGGATTGTGGTGTGGCCATCGCCCCTAGGGGTGATTTCTCACTTTCTAACTCTCTGTCTCTCCAGCGAGCACACACTCTCTATAGTAAAAATCTCTCTAAAAAAAAAAATTACACATACACAGGCCAGCAGGCAGCATGAAAGCTATGACACTGGATCCCACATGATCAGTTTCATGGTTTGAGTCCCCAATCTGGAAGCTTGAGAATCATGCCAGACATGTATGTGTGCATACCCTAAATCCCTAGAGGAGGGACTAGCAGTTGGCATAATGGTTATGTCGCTGGACTCCCATGTAGTCGACTGCGGTTCGAGTCCTGGACCGGGTGGCTTAAACTCATGCCAGGTGCATGTGCGTGCGTGCCCAAGATCCCGAGAGGAGAATGGAGGAGAAGAGATTACAGCGTGGCCATCCTCCCTGGGGGTGATTTCTCACTTTCTGTCTCTCTGTCTCACTCTGTCTTTCTGGCGAGCACACGTGCCCTATAGCAAAAACCTCTCAAAAAAAAAAAAAAAAAAAAAAAAATCCCAAGAGGAGAGTGGAGAAGTGATCATAGCATGGCCATCCTCCTAGAGGGTAATTTCTCATTCTCTCTCTCTCTTTCTCAGCAGTGCACCACACTCCCAAAAACAAAACAAAACAAAACAAAACTCTGATCTTCACTGCAGAATTCACATTTTTTTCTTTTAAAAGTTGAATCATGTCTAGGAAGCATGAGCTGGATTCCACTACATACCAGCTACCTGAGTTACATGGAGATGTGGTCAGGAACTGAAAGTGCCTTTAAGATGCCAAAGGATTGGGACTAGTAGTTGGCATAATGGCTATGTCGCTGGACTCCCACATCTTCTATGTTTTCATTAATTCACCTGTCAAAATATATTTCATTCGTACTGTGAGTTAGGTAATGTGACAAGGTCAGGGGATACAGCAGGGAGCAAAAGAGACAAAGTTCCTGTCCCCGTGGAGTGGACATTCTTACGGGGAGGAAGACAAACAATAAACAACTACACACAGAGTGTGACAGAAGGGGACATGGAGGGTGACCGGTGGTGGCGGGGGAAGAGTAGGGTGAGGCTGCCTTATACAGGATGATCTAGGTGCTTACCCCTGAGCAGAGACATGAGGAAGTGAGAGAGCCACCAAGAGGATATCATGGGCAGAGGGGACATCCAGGACAAAGCTGGCTGATGTTTCTCAGGAAGCACAAGGAGCTCTGTGTGGCTGGAGCAGAGTGAGCTACAGAGAAAGCAGGTGGAGGTGAGGTCAGAAGAGATGTCAGAAGTCACATCTGATGGGCCTCGTAAGTCATTTAAAGGACTTTGACTTTTATTCTAAGATAGGTGACACTGGAAGATTTCCTCCTATAAGGGGCTTCTTAAACTATAAGGGGGAAAAGCCCCCTCCTTCACAAGGTCGAGATACTGTTTCCATTTCTCTATGATAGGGAGGTATACTTTATAGTAAAGCTACGTTTCTTTAAAAAAATAAAGAGTATATTTAATATAGTTAATTAAACCCATATTCTCTAATTACTTAAAGATAATATCTGAAAGCTTTGAATGTTTGAGACTGCTTTTAAACGCAGATAAGGAACGAGAAATTAAACAAAATGATTCCTGGAAAACTAAGGTCTATTTCTTGCCTAAAATCAAATAACTTCAAAGAGTCTAGGCTAGAACTCAAGTCCACGTCAACTTAATTAGTTGCATAAACCCAGACTTCCTCTGGCAGAGCCCTACAAGGAGAGTCTCAACGGGCATATTGCAAAGCAAATACCTGAAGTGGTGCCTACAAATTGTCTAAATCTCAATGAAGTGGTTGCTGATGAACAGCCAGGAGGTTGTCTGAAGGAATAGAAAGCTTAGGAGAAGCCTTGCTCTTACTCACACATTAGCTGAACTTCCCAATGTATTGACCCAGGATTTTGGTAAAGGATACTTTCTTGTCATTATAGTCACTGCATACCCAGCCTCAAGTTTCTCAGATGACTGTGTTGTCTGGAAGTCACCTTCAGATACCTTGCAGGGTCTATGGTAGGTAAACTTAGATAAGCAAATGTTATCAAGTTATAGCAGAAAAAGAGAGGTCAGCACAGGTAGTTGGGAATGGCTGGGTTTGGAGGCAGATCGATTTACTAAGAGGAGTACATATAAGAGAAGATAGAGAAATACTCCACTTGCCAACACTGGCATCCGTGAACCAAGAGGAGAGGACAGAACTGGAGCGAGTGAGATGGCTTGGTTTGCCTTTTACTGCCTGAACCTTCTCTGGGCTATGGCTGGACCCAGCAGTCAGACCCAGAGCTCATGCTGTAAGTATAGTGTCTTTTCTAAAGAGGTCAGGGAAGGAGGTACCCTGGAGAGAGGCAGAGACTTCAGACACTTAGGTCTGCTGATGAGAAAGTGACTGGAAAAGCAATCGTTATTCCTGCAGCAATCACTAGGCATTCTAAAAAGAGAAAGTTGGAAAGTTGCTGTGTGTGTGTGTGTGTGTGTGTGTGTGTGTGTGTTGATCTTTCCTGACTTAATAGCATAAGTTATTTGAGCATCAAGTCTATCAAGTCTATGCCCCCTTTTTTTTTTTAGTAAGAGAAACTAAAGTACTGGCAAGAATGATGTTTGATGGTGCAAAAACAGACACCCAGTAGCTCTTGTGACCAGGCACACTGCTAGCATCAGGTGTTGTTACTCACAGAGGATAGGTTGAATTCCCAAATTTTTAACACTCTTGGTGGAAGAGTGAAAAAAGAAAATAGATGCAAGAAAAGGAGTGCTTTCAAAGAAGATGTGAAAAATCACATGAAATGCCCGTAAGTCATAATGAAGTCACTAAGTGGATAATCACTTTCTTAAAGACACAGATGATTTGAAAAGACGCAGGCACTAGTTGGCTCAAAAGTCTCAATGTTTTCTGCATTGCTCTTCAATCACTTAGGATTACAGTGCCAATCAAGTCTTACATATATATATCAATATCATTTTTTAGTTTGCTATAGGACACATGTGCTCATCAGAGAGAGACAGAGATAGAGACTGAGAAAGAAAATGAGAAAACAAGCTGCCAGGTCCAGGACTCAAACTGTGGCTGGCCACGTGGGAGTCCAGCGCCTCAACCACCACATCACCTGCTGGCCCCTAATCGAGCCTTCTAAGTGCGTAACAGACACAGAGATCATGTTTCTGAGAAGAGGAGATGAGGGTTTGGGGTTACTAAATGGCTTTTCTTTTCTCAGCTGCTCCCTCAGCACAGCAGCCCTTGGTCAATGACATCCAAGTGTTCATGGAGAACTCCGTGACCTCGTCATCCTTCCCAAACCCCAGCATCCTGATTGCCATGAACCTGGCTGGAGCCTACGATGTGGAAGCCCAGAAGCTCCTGACTTATAAGCTCATGGCCAGCGACACCTCTGGTGAGCCAACTGGGCCCCTCACCCTGCCCTTGCTCCCCACCCCTAGATCCCAACTGCATGTTCCTCCATCCCAATGCTGCCTCCGATGAGACCTTAATCACCCAAACACCTTTCCCCCACATATATGTGAAATACCTGGAAAGAAAGGAGTGGAGTCAGAGCATTCCTGGAGGAGGGCCATAAAGCCAAAACACTCTAGGCTAGATGGAGAAAGAGCGGCTTCCAGTTCTGCTTCTGCCACTAACCAACTCTGTGACCTTGAACAAGCCGATCTTGCTCCACCTCATGTTCCTCATTTGCGAAATACAGATAATTCTCATGATAATTACACTGCTACTAATGATAGCAGTGATGATAATAATATTTCTGTTTTACATTGAGGCTACAATAGATAATAAAGTTTTAATTATTTTATAATTGTGAATTTTCATGTATAAATTTGTATGGGTATTCTTACTGCTTTTACCAGATATCAAGTATTCTAAATAGAGCCATCAAGTTATACAGAGGCCACTAGATGAAATATTCCCTTAAGTATTTTTCCATACTTTTATTCCTTTGGAAAGATAGATTAAAAAAAAAAAAAAAAACTGCTTACACTATTTTATTTTATTTATAATTAAAGAATGATTTTATTTTGGTATAGAACCTTTTTGAAATTCATGTAGTTTCCCCATTACATGTATTTCCATGAGCTTTTTTTTTCCTGAAACATTTTTTCTTAATTAATTAATTTACATTCATTCCCTGAGCATCATCACAGCATACAAAATGTGATTTCCCGTCCAAAATATACAGCATAGGGGTTTAATCAGGCATGTTATCGTCAATAACTTTCCATTTCTGACCCTATGCCATTCCCCACCCTCCTCCCACACTGTATCTGGTGTCTACAGATGTTTTCCATTCCTTTTCTCCCCACGTTTTATTGATCACAAAATTTCTTAAATAATCTAACTACTTTCAATAGCAAGGTCAGCTGGTAATTCCAAGAAAAGCAGTTTTAACTTTAATAAATCAAAGAAATGCTAAGGAACTTTGCTTAAAACTTAAAGCCAGGAAACAGGTTAGGATTCTGTTCAATTAGTAGGTACATGAACCTATTAGCAGCTCAAGACAAGACAAAAATCCTTACATCCGGAAAACAAAGCCTAGAGGAAAATCAGTAATGTTTTAGTCAAAAGTCATAAAATGCTATCTCCCCAGTTCAGTCTCATGTACTTCACCTATCTTCTATTGTGGTTTGATCTTCCCAATTAAAATCTGGGATCTAATATTCAACTTCTGAGTGGTCCCTATGATTAAGTTGGCCATTTTCTTCGTTTTTGAACTCTTATTTCTGTGTGTCTCTATTTAATTTTCCTGGTACAGCACTCCCTTGAGAACTTCTTGGAGATGAGATTGTCCAGAGTCCCTGGTGCTCTCTCCCCTGAGAATATTTTTATGTAACTGTTTTGTCTTCTCCTCTGCAGACCTCACCATTGGGCAGCTCGCCCTTACCATTATGGCCCTCACCTCCTCCTGCCGAGACCCTGGGAATAAAGTATCCATTCTACAAAGACAAATGGAGAACTGGGCACCACCAAGTAAGACCTCATTACAAAGGAAGGGATCATGAGGCATATGGTTCTTCTGTGCATTTTAAACCCAGAAAGGAAGAGGGCAGGGGTGAGGAGAATGGAAAATTCGGGAAGAGACACGGTGTGCCTTCCTCTCAGATCCCTCTGAACATCCCACAAGTGAGAGGTTCATGTCCAATCCAAAATGAACTGGGAATGACACATCTTTTTATTCTAGATGACTTTCTTATTTTGACAAACACTCTTATCCTTTCTCAACGCTACGCCTGTCTTTGGGTCAGGCTTTCTGACAGTTTCTATTTAAGATGTTTGGCTTTTCCTCCTTCACAAATGTCCTCATCGTGCTGAATGTCAGTCTAATGAAGATTCTCTGTCCCCTTCTGAGGCCCCAACGCTGAAGTATCAGCCTTCTATGGGCCCAGTCTGGCGATCTTGGCCCTGTGCCAGAAGACCTCGGAGACAGTCTTACCAATAGCAGTCCGCTTTGCCAAGACCCTGCTGGCCAACTCCTCTCCATTCAACGTGGGTAAGTAGGCCACCACTTCCAAATGCCTCCCTGAGCTGCAAACAACAGAAGCCCAGTACATTGAATGGTGGAGCTGAGGAAGGAAGAGGGAGGGGAAAGTTTGACAGACCAGACATGCTTGTAGATAAAGTGTTCGCTGGATGTATGAATTAAGGAATAAATAGAGAAAGGGGTGATAGTACCATGTAGAAACAAGGATAGTCCTTGAAATATCTGGCAGCTAAAGAACCTCCACTGGGGATGATAAACATGACATCCGAGACAGAAGCTGTTTCTGAATTAAATGTCGATGTCTTAGCTTAGATATATTTACCCTGCACCCTCGTTTTAATCACGGTTGATGTTTCCAAACTGCATTCTTTTCACTGTCTCTCATATTACATCCAAATAGACTCTTCCCATTAAATAGCTCCTCTCTGAACCCCAAACTCCACAATGTTCCCCTTCAAGAGAATGCTGGGACCACCTTGCTTCTTTGTTCTGCAAATACATGGATGTTGGTGAATAGAAGCTTTTTGCTTTACAACGTCATGTTCTTCTTCTGTGTATAAAGATCTCTTCTATGTGGGAGCCACTGTCATGCCCCTCATTCATGGCCACCTTTTGTCTTTCATCATTCTCTAAGCAGAAGCATTATCTTGGGTTTCCGTTTATTTATTTTTTTTTTTTTGAGACAGAGATTTTTTTCTACATGGCATGTGAACTCGCCAGAGACACAAAGAGAGACAAATAGACATAAATAAAGAAATTACTCTCCCCCAGGGAAGATAGCCATGCCACAATCCTTTCTTGGGATTTTGGGCATACATGCACATGTGCCTGGTGTGAGTTTTAAGCTGCTGGGTCTGGGACTTAAACCACAGACAACCATGTGAGAGTCCAGCACCTTAACTACTACGCCACCCGCTGCCCCCCAACCCCATTTCAGTTTCTATCAGACAAATAAGCAGGTAGATTTTCCTCCAATGCCCTCTCCACGGGTCAAGAACAGATTGGTTTCCTTTCTCATCAAACGTTGCTTGAGCATCTCTTACAGTTCAGGAAGTTTGAACTTCTTTGCCTTTGGATTTCAACAACGCTATAACCCTTAATGAAGTTACACAACTTTCAGGGAGGGGGATTGAGATAGGGAGGGGGCTTATCAGTGAAATAAAAGATGCTATCTGGCAGTTTTTCATTTGTTCTCATCTGGGCATGCCAGAGTTTGCTCATCCAGTCCACCCAAGCTTATTGTATGCAAGTAATGAAAATGTTTCTGTGCTGGGTACAATGGAGGATATGGAGTTTCCACCATCCAAGCACTTACAGAACACAATAACCACAAAACACAGCAAGGAGTGATAATATTGAGATATATGTACAAACAGCAAACGCTAAAGGAGTTCAGAGAAGAGACTGCATCTGCCGTACTGAGATGACAAGAAGGCTTTGTTGAGAGATAGTAATGACTGGGCCTTCAACAACTGGTGAATTTTAGAAGATGTATGCTAGGACAAGATAAATGCAATTGAACACACTATAGACATTAATTGGAATCATGAGCTGTTGAGTGGTAGAGATATGGGTCAGGTCCTGAACTGCTACTTACTGGCTCTGTGGCCTTGAGCAGTGATCAACTTCCCTGAGCCTCCATTCCCTCACCTCTTAAATGTAGATAATTACAGGTTCTAGCTCACACACTGTCCTGAGGAGTGAATGAGACCGTGTAACCAGAACACAGTGAGTGTTAGCTGTTCATACCGTCACAGCGATGATTATGGCGGGGGTCTTATCTCCCTGTGATTCACAGACACAGGTGCAATGGCGACCTTGGCTCTGACCTGTATGTACAATAAGATCCCTGTGGGTTCAGAGGAAAGCTACAGAGTCCTCTTTGGGCAGGTGCTGAAGGATATTGTGGAGAATATCAGCATGAGGATCAAAGACAATGGCATCATTGGAGACATCTACAGCACAGGCCTGGCCATGCAGGTAAGTACACCACTGATACTCTTTGTTGGGAGAGACTATGCTTCTGTTAACATCTCTGGGATAGCTCAGCTAGTGTGACTTCAGGCATATTTTTTTTAAAAAAAGAATTATTTTATTTAATTTTATTTATGTATTTATTTATTTATTTTAATTTGACCAGAGAGGGATAGAGTGAGAGAGAGAGAGAGAGAGAGAGAAAGTGAGAAAGCAAGCCGCCAGGTCTGGGACTCGAATCGCAGCCAGCCATGTGGGAGTCCAGCACCCTTCACCACCATGCCACCTGCTGGCCCCTAGGCATATTCTTTGGGGTAACTGTGCCTCTGCTTCTCTATGGGTAAAATGTGGGTAAGTGTTAATTCTTTCCTACCTAACGGGTAAAGTGTGAAAACAAACCTAAATAAACTCAGTTTCCTTCTTGGAAAAAAAATTTATTTATGCAATTTCATTCATTATTACTATTATTATATTTTAATTTTGCTTTAGGACACATGTACTCACCACCGAGAGACAGAGAGAGAGAAAGTAAGAAAGCAAGCAACTAGGTCTGGCCCTCAAAACCACAGTTGGCCATGTGGGAGTCCAGCTCCCCAACCACCACACCTCCTGGCCCCCAAATAAATCTTTAAAAATACTGGTTTATTACTAATAATGATTAGTTTAATAATAATATTTATAGACTATTTAAACGTTTAATATAGTGGCCAGCAGGTGGCATGGAGGTTAAGATGCTGGTTCCCACATGGGCAGTTGCGTGGGTTCATGTTCCAGACCCAGTGGCTTGAAAAGCATACCAGGTGTGGGGCCAGCAGGTGGTGTGGTGGTTAAGGGCACTGGACTCCCACGTGGCTGACCATAGTTCAAGTCTCAGACCTGGTGGCTTGCTTTCTCACTTTCTCTTCCTCTCTTCTCCCTCTTCCCCACCCTGTCAAATAGAAATGAAGAAAGAAATAAAGTTAGATTTAAAAAAAAGAAGAAGAAAATAAAGAAAATCACACCAGGTGCATGTGCCTACATGCTCAAAATCCCCAGAGAAGAAGAAAAGAAGGCATTTCAGTAAGGCCATCACACTTGGAGGGAGGGTGATTTCTCACTTTTTTCTCTCTCTTATTTGCTCTGTCTCTCTTGCAAGTAAACACACCTATAGCAAAAATGAGGGGAAAAATTTAATATATAAATAATAAAGATATTAGAGCAGGTCCTCAGAACTACTAAATTACTTGGTTCGATCTTGCCAGCCAAGTGTTCTTTCTTCAGTCCTTGATTTTGATCCAAAAAAGGCAGGTTTGGGACCAGGCAGTGTCATGATGGTTAAGGCAGCTGCACCCCACATGGCCAACTACACAGTTCAAGTCCCACACCCAGTGTCTTGAAAAACATGCCAAGTCTACATGCTTATGTGCCCAAAATCCCAAGAGGAGAATGGAGAAGAGGGGATTGTGGCATGGCCATCTGCTCTGGGGGTGCCTTTGCACTTTCCCTCTCTGTCTCTCTGTTTCTCTTGAGTGAGCACTCATGCCCTATAATAAACTTAAAAAAAAAAAAAGCCAGGATTGTATTCAAAATGTTTCATGAAAGAAACCTCAAGTTTATTCAACCTCACAAAATCCCCTAGTAATGGTAAAGCCAATTCTGTCTGGTAGCCAAAACCATGCCCAATCCTGTGCACCCAGCATATATTGCCAAGTTTGGATTCTGTAAAATGCTGCTTAACAGCTCCAAATCCAAAACCCTCCTTCAGACTCAGTTGATTAGAGTAGCATCCTCCATTGAAAGCAGAGGCACCGATGATCGTGGAGAGAGAGAACCAACTATTTATATGTTTTCAAAGAGAGATTTTTCTATAGTACATGTGTCCTCATTGGAGAGAGACAGAAAGTGAGAAATCACCCCCCAGGGGAGATGGCCATGCTGCAATCCCTTCTCCGTTCTCCTCTTGGGATTTTGGTCATGCACGCACACACACCCGGCATGAGCTTTAAATTGCCAGGTCCGGGATTCGAATCACAGTTGACTACCTGGGAGTCCAGTAAAATAACCATTATGCTATTGGCAGGTCCCAAGATAACCAACTAGTAATAGAGTCAAAAATTTAAAATCCAGGTCAGCCCCACAGCCTACCGTTAAGAGACCTAGATCCCACATTAGCCAACTGCGGTTTTAATCCCAGCCCTAGTGGCTTGAAAACACACTGGGTTTACGTGCACGTGTGCCCAAAATCCCATCAGGATGGAGAGATGGAGGAGAAGGGATTACAGTATGACCACATCCCACTGGGGAGTTCTCTCTCTCTCTCTCTCTCTCTCTCTCTCTCTCTCTCTCTCTCTCTCCCTCTTTCTCTCTAACTCACAAGCACTCACACCCTCTGGCAATTTTTTTTTTAAATCCACTGATGGTCAAATCCTTAAATCCATACTAAGAACTTTATGCTCCAAAGTCTCAAAGTATTCTGTGAAATTAATATAAAAACTTTACCATGAATTTCTCAACTCAGAAAGCACAGGTAAGGGAGAATCATGGAATTATAGTGCCAGCCTTAAACTTTACATAGCCCTAAAGTACTGTTAAAAGAAATGGTCTTCTGGGGGGAAAAAAATAGAGAACAGTATTGGTATTCCACACATTAAAGGGATACAGTAGCAGTCTCTCAACACAACATACTGCTAAAGCCATAAGAGGAAGTACTGAGTTGGTACCTAGAGGCTTCCTTGTACACTCCCGTGTTTGCTTGCCACGGCAATGGGTGGCTGGGGTTGTAGATCGAGTTGTATTAACGGCATGAAGACCCTGTTGGTTCCCATTCCCCTTCTCTTTTCCCTCTCAAAGTAAAAAAGTGAATTTAGAAAACAAGTTTTTTTTAAATTAAGGCATAAACAGCCTAGGAGTTGGTTTATATTAAACATAAGAGTAAAAACAAAATTTCTACCCCAATGTATATGTATAGACATGGCTAATAAGAACAGAGCCAGCTTCTAGGTCATGATCAATGAGATTTTATTGTAGAACAAAACCTTTTCTTTTTTTCTAGGCTGAATCATACAGAAGTATTTACAGGACTCAGGTCTAGAAATCTTTGTGGACAAAAAAAGTCAAAAAGTGATATAAGATGGGTTTTAGAATGGTTTTGTTTTGTTTTTGTGACTCACTTAAAATAACCTTGTTTCAACTTAGTGCCAGACAGAGAAGTGTTTATTTTTGTTAATAAAGTTTTTGAAGTCTGTTTGAGATTTTATCACTTGTTAGGTACACTCTGATAAGCTGTACCTGGGAATTAAAGTTTCCTTATCAAAAGGCATGACCTCATCCATATCTGAATACCACAAGCCAGGTGGATTTCTTCTCAGTAAAAGTACTTGACCTCTCCCTACCCTCCTTACTTCCATAGCTGGTGTTTACCCAGCCATTTTGAAATTTGAAATCATCAGTCATCAAGTATATAGTATTTTTTTTCATCTAAAATGATCTGGTATAGAAAAGCAAAGAGCTTTGGAGCTATAACAGCTTGAGTTTGAATCCTAGATCTGCCACCATGTCAGACAAATAGTGAATTATCTAAATTTCATTTTCCCCACTGTAACGAAGTTGCAACTAGGTTAAATGCAACGTGGTGTGCTAAAAGTCTCAGCCACAAAAAAACAAACAAACAAACAAACAAAGTCGGCAGATGATGTGATGGTTGAGGTGCTGAGAATAGTATTGGTAATTTTACACATTAAAGGGGTGAAATTAAGGGGCCAATAGGGTCATAATAAAGGGGTCCCACATGGCCAACCACAGTTCAAGTCCTGGACCTGGTGTTTGCTTGCTCTCTCTCTCTTTCTCTCCAGAGCTCTCTTTCTCTTTCTCTCTCTCTCTCTCTCTCTCTCTCTCTCTCTCTCTCTCTCTCTCTCTCATAAAATTAAAAACAAATAATAATGATGATAATAAATGAAATTATATAAAATTGGGGGGGCAAATGTCTCAGGCACAGGACCAGCAGAAGGCATAATGGTTACGTAACTGGACTCCCATGTAGCTGACCATGGCTCAAGTCCCAGATCCGGTGGCTTAAAACATACCAGATATATGTGCATGTGTACCCAAAATCCCAAAAGAAGAACGGAAGAGAAGGGATTGTGTTGTGGCCTTCCTCCCAGGGGATGATGTCTCACTTCCTGTCTCTGTCTCTGGGGAGCACACATGCCCTATAGCAAAAATCTCTCTTAAAAAAAAGTCTCAGGCACAATGTTTAATAGTTGTTCATGGGCTCTCCCAGCAGAACAGTGGTGCTACTGAACCTTCTTTCAGTCTTTGTTCATTCTCTTCCAGGATCTCTGTGCCCTTCAAATGACCTGGGACACCCACATTGCTTCCCAAAGGCACATACAAGGCACTTCTGTTTCTGAACTTTTCTTCTTTCTTGCATCAATATTTCACTGCTTTCAATGTCCATCTGATAGGAACTTACCTTGCAAAAGGATTTGATAAACTTCTTCATTCTGTTATTAATGACTTCTACTAGCTCAATGTCCTACTCCTCTCTCATTAGGAATGGTTTACTCCAAGGGAATACATCTCGCTTAGTGGTATTTGGGAGTTGAATATGGCAAGTGGACAAGATATTGTTGCTGAGGAATGCCTACCTGATGCCCTTAAAACCAAACTACTTTTTTTCAAAGAAATATTTAATTTTATTTATTATTATTATTACTTTTTTAATTCATTGAAGAGAGAAAGAGAGAGGGAGAGTAAGAAAGCATCCCACCAGATACAGGAACTGAACCAACACCATAACTACCACACCTTCCGCTGGCCTCCCAAACTATATTTTAAAGTGGCTTTTAGCTAAGCTATGGTTCGTGGTTACCAAGATTAAGAGAACGATCTTACCTTTCACAACTGTCCAGGTACAGCCTCTTGCTGAGGGAGCCATTTCTGACGCCTCTCTCTTCTCCCATCTCGCATCCCAAGCTGCAGGTGAGTCAGTCATCAGCCATGTCAGTGCATTAGCATGCTCTGGTGGCCACAGTCAGCCCAACTCTAAAGGAAGGGAAGTGGAAATGACAGCTCCACATCACACGTTACTGACACAAAATGCGTTCACATTCAACCTCAAGTGACTTCCCCCAAAGGTAGGCAGGAATTGATTTCTATTTCACCCATGAGATATAAACCTCAGAAAGTGTAGTGTATTTCTTGGTGTATTAATTGAGGCTCATTTTGCAAGTAACAGAAACTCAATCATTTTTGTTCAAGAAATAAAATAGGGACTTGCTATTTTATATAAACTGGGAGGTTCAGAGCTGGCCTAGCTGTTTCCACAAATAACCAGGAAAAAAGGGCTCCAATCACAACATCAAGGACCACTCTTCATCTCTCAGTTTCGTTTCCCTCATTCTCTGCTATGTGGCTTCAACTCTAAGCAACAGAGGAAAAACTCTCAAAAAGAACAATGAAATTTATTTGGCAGTGGGCATTACAATGAGGAATAAACTTGCCATAGTAACCTACAATCCTATTCTGGGGAGTAAGAGAAGATAAGAGTTATTAAATGAAACATGAAAAAGGATAAATTGTTTGGGGCAACTATCTTTGGCTACCAGGAACAACAACAAAGGTGGCGTCAGTCCAAGGTTGGACAGGCTTCAGTCCTAAATTGGACAGGCGATTTCTGAGCAGATGGCCTTGCAGAATAACCCTTGTGTAAGGCTGCAGTGGTCCTTGTGCAAGCTTGTGGTTAGAGTAGAGCTCTTGTGACAGTTCTTCTTGTTAGGCATACAAGCATGGGAACTATCTCTTCTGTGGCCTTCCCCAACTCAGTTTAGTCAGGATTGAATACAAACTGACACAAATTACTCTATTTTGATTCTGACAATTTTCGCAATGTTTTTTTATTTTTTCTTTTTCTTTTTCTTTTTTTGGAGAGGTTTTTGCTATAGGGCGCGTGCACTTGCCACAAAGACAGAGAGACAGACAGCAAGAAATCACCCCCCAGGGGGATGGCCACACCGCAATCCCTTCTCTATTCTCCTCTTGGGATCCTGGGCATACACATGCGCCCGGCGTGAGTTTAAGCCACCAGGTCCAGGACTCGAACCGCGGTCGACTACATGGGAGCCCAGCGACATAGCCATTATGCTAACTGCTGGACCCCACAGCAGTTTCTTCAGAAGAGCTAAGGAAAATGGTCATTAGCAGTTCAATGCTGAGTCACGTGGTCCTACTTGAATAACGCTGGGAGGGAGAAAAATAAAGCTTCTCTCCCAAGGTCTGTATCTGAAGGGTGGACTCTGGTTTGCGTATGTATCCACCAATCACTGTCACCAAGGGGATGACACACTGAGATTAGCCTAACCCGGGCCATGATCCTACCTGTGTAGCCAGGCTGTGGAGCCTCTGACTGACGCTCTCAACACAATCACAAAGTGTGGGAGAAGTCCTCCAGAGGGTGTGCGTGACAACGCAAATCAAAAGAGGTCTCCTTTGTTCCCATGGCCAAGCTGTCCTGGACTAAAGCTCCCTTTAGAGTTTGCTTTGTGAACTCTCACCCTCATTCTCAGTCCAAGACTAGTTAGTAGTAACTCTAATAACGGTCCCTGAATCTGATTACTGTGCACAGATTTGTCCTGTGGCTACTAGGTGACAGACCTGCACCAAGTGGTGGGGACATAGCACTGAAGAAGACATAGTTCAAACTGTGTGTAGCTTCAGTTTAGGATACTGGACAATCACACAGTTAGTGATCCACTCTATCCCTTATAAAGTATAACTCTCAGCCTTGCCTAATTGCTGATGCTCTCTCTCTTTCTTCCTATCCCAGGCTCTCTCTGTGACACCTAAGAAACCTAACAAGGAGTGGGACTGCCAGAAAACTATGGATACAATACTGGATGAGATTAAGCAGGGGAAATTCCACAACCCCATGTCCATCGCCCAAATCCTCCCTTCCCTGAAGGGCAAGACATACCTAGATGTGCCCCAAGTGATCTGTATCCCTGGTAAGAACTCATTTAACATTTGCCTCTCCCATGCCATAGTGCGACTTGTGCCAGGAATGATATGGGGGTCAGTGTTAAGTAGCATACTGGCCTGTTACGTCCATTATTCTAAGGTGGGCAGGGCCATGTCTGACTCCCAAGCCCCACAGTGTGTGCCAGCGCACAGCCACAGCATTCTGCCCTCGAGTTCAGTCTCATGTCTACGGTATTCGGCATATATTCATAGAGCGCCTTCTATAGGCAAAGCATTCTGTGGGATGCTAAGGGAGGGGGGAAGTTCATGATTCCAACAACCAAATAACATATAGCTTCATTCACTCATTTGACAAAGGTGCCGTCAGATGTTATGTGTATCTTATCATACCTGTTCTCTACAAAGTCAAGAGACAAATATGTAAACAAAACGATAAATAAGTATTAAAGGTAAACAGGGGACCAGCAAAGGGTGTAATGGTTACATCGCTGGACTCCCACAGAATTGACCATGGTATGAGTCCCAGACCCGGCAGCTTAAAACACACAGCCGCATGTGTGTGTGTGCCCAAAATCCCAAGAGGAGAATGGAGGAGAAGGGATTGCAGCATGGCCATCACCCCTGAAGGGTGATTTCTCACTTTATGTCTCTCTGTCTCCCTCTGTCTCTCTAGTGATCGCATGCATCCTATAGGAAAAACCTCTCAAACAAAAACAAAAGATAAACAGAAGCCACATATACCGAAAAAAAAGTGACCAATTATTGATTTTGTTTGGAAAGCTTAGGAGTTGACAGAGTAAACCTTTAAGCCAAATCTTTAAGATCTAAATATGAAAGCTTAATGCCCACAGAACACTCAAAGGATGGAGTGGAAACCTGGCATGCTGCTTTTGGTTAAGGGAGTCAATCCAACAAGGTCAACCGCAGTTCAAGTCCTGACCGTGGTGGCTTGAGAAATATTCCAGGGACATGTGTGTGTATGCCCAAGATCCTAACAAGATGGAGAGACAGAGGAGAAGGGATTTCAGTGTGACCATGGTGCATTGGGGTGCTTTCCCTCCCAACGCCCCCTGCCCTGTCTCTTTCTGACAATTAAAAAAAAGAAATTTTCTTTATTATTTTTTTACCAAATTATAAGGATGATACAAAGATATTTAAAATTCAGACACTGCAAAAATATGCACTTAGAAAGTGGGAGTCCTCCTGGTATTTGATAGAAAGTGGATGAATATGGAAGATTTATTTCTGAGTGAAGAGAGTCAGGCTATGAAAGAGAGACACTGTATGTCTCCACTTAACATATACTGACTGCACTCTATGATAATGATTGAAAGACTGGAGGACATAAAAGCATTGGAAATAGTTGACACTGGAGACAATGTGGAGGGAGAGTGGGAGAGGGGGAAAGTAGGGAAGGTAATTAGGGAGGAAAAATAGGTAAGACATTTGTGGGACACAGAAATGTTTTACTATCTGTTGATGATGATGTGCACAGTATTCTCAAATGGACTGGTCCGAGGTGTATTTCATCTTGGGTAAATTCTCTACACAAGCTAAATGATGTAAAAATGTATAAAAAATAATAATTATTATTATAATAAAAAAGTCAATTACCATAGTAATGCCTTACAGAAAGTGATAAAACTAAAGAAACAAAAGTGTAAGGATATTCTATAAGTGATTTTAGATATTGCTGTGTTTCATGGAAAAAAAAAATAACTTTTAGAAGATTAGAAAAAATTACTGCAAGTCCAAATTCTGGAATGTTTCCAAATTACGTTGGAGTTTCAAATACACTAATTATGTTAATATAGCTGGTTACAAAGCTAAAAAACAAGTGGGGAGGTCCTGAAAAAAAAAATTTTTTTAAGAGAGATGTTTGCTATAGGGTGCATATGCTTGCCGGAGAAACAGAGGGAAACAGAAAGAGAGAAATCACCCCCCAGGAAGGATGGCCACACCTCAATCCCTTCTCCTTCATTCTCCTCTCAAAATTTTGGGCATGCACGCATACACACCCAGTGTGAGTTTTAAGCCACTAGGTTCAGGACTCAAGCTGCAGTCGACTACAAGGGAGTCCAGTGAAGTAACCATTATGCCATCTGCTGGCCCCTGAAAAATAATTTTTTAATTTTGATTTGTAAAAAGCAAAAATTACAGAACTTTTTTCTGAACAGAGAACTTTATATTCTTTTGTCTGTTAAATGTTTCTTCTCAGGACCAGCAGTTGGTGTAATGGCTATGTCGCTGGACTCCCACGTAGTCAACTGTTTGAGTCCCGGACCCGGTGGCTTAAACTCACACCAGGCACGTACGTGTGCATGCTCAAGATCCCGAGAGGAGAATGGAGGAGAAGCAATTGTGGCATGGCCATGCCCCCCTGGGGGGTGATTTCTCACTTTCTGTCTCTCTGTTTCTCTGTGTCTTTCTGGTGAGCACACGTGCCCTATAGAAAAAAACTCTCCAAAGGAAAAAAAAGGAAGTTTCTTCTCAAAAAAACTTCGTCATCCCAGAGATAACTAGTGTGTGATATGGATTCCTCCAATTCTTTTTTTTTTCTTTGTTTAATTGCTAGAGGGTGTATGTACCCACCAGAGAAAGATAATGAGATACAGAGAGAGAAAGCACCCCCAACGAGAAAAGATCACACCACAATTCCTTCTTCTCCATCCTATCAAGATTTGGGGCATGCATGCACATGCATCCAGCATATTTCTCAAGCCACCAGGGCCAGGATTCAAACCACAAGCCATATATGAACCAGTTTCCTTAACTACTAGGCTACAGAGCTGGCCCCAATTCTTCTTTTTAATCAACTACTAATACAAAATAGTAGTAGTTTACATTTCTTGGACTTCATAAGACAAAAAAGAGATTACTAAGTTCCTTGTCTATGTTAATGCAGAATCTCAGAGACCAAAACCAAGACTGATCCCAATAATAACAGACATTATCACAGTCACCTAATCCTTAGACTGCTTCCCAATGACTTCTCAACTTTAACGAGGTAGCCACAGAGCCTTGCCAGGATTCTATACCAGCTGTCCAAGAATTTGTTAAATTGTCTGAAACTTACTTCTTTCTTGAAATGTCCTCTGGGTTGTGTTGCCAATAACACAGATTTTTACGTCTATAATGCAAACACCATCATCTCTAACAAATTTGGCCCCTGTGCTCTTCACAGATCATGAGGTGCAACCAACTCTCCCGAATCCCCCCAGCCCTGTTCCCACCTCAGCATCCAACATCACTGTCATATACACCATAAATAACCAGCTGAGGGGAGTAGAGCTGCTCTTCAATGTGACCATTAATGTCAGTGTGAAGAGTGGATCAGTGCTACTTGTTGTCCTAGAAGAAGCACAGCGCAAAAATCCCATGTTCAAGTGAGTGTTACAAGTGGCATTTGCTCTTCTTCCAGACTCATCCCAATTTCCAGTCTCTTTCTCTCTCTTTCCTTTATTTTCATACCTTTTATTACCTTCTAATAATTAAACGAATTTTTTTTCTATTAGCTCCTCGAGGGAGCTTGCAATCTAGTAAGTAGGAAAGTTTGTCATGAAAAATTAAACCACAGAAGTCAATATACGATGGAGTTTTAAAAACAGGGATGCAGAGAAGAGTCCATTGTGAATTAGAATGGCCAAAGGAGTTTCTGTGGCTTAGGATCACAGAGAATAGGTAGTATTTAGGAAGAAGTAGAAGGGGTCATTCTATTGACAGAAAGAAAAATTAGGGAAAAACAATGGAGAGATAAGATATTTGTGGGACACAGATACTGTTGATGAGGATGTGTATAGTATTCTCAACTGGACTGAGATGTGTATCATGCTGGGTAAAGTCTCTTTACAATCTAAATGATATATAGTGATTGAATGTACAAATAATAATAATAAATTTGTAAAAAGAAAAAAATGGCTAGAACAAAGCATTTGAGATAAGAATTAGCAAGAAATTTGAGGTCAGTCAGGGCTAATCTCGTAGCCTAGTGGTTAAGGGAGTGAATCCCACATGGTCGACTACAATTTGAGTCCTGACCCGGGCTGCTTGAGAAATATGCCTGGGGCATGTGTGTGTGTGTGGGCCAGCTTGACTAGAGGAGAGAATACAAATCTGAATAAGTAAATGATGTCTGAAAGAGTAAATTGGGTGACACTGTAAAAAGCCTAGGATTAGGAAATTAACCTTCATATTGCAACGAAGCATGAAAAATTTTGAATATGTTACTGAATATCACCAAATGATGCAATTTCCATAACTTTGAAATATTCAATCTTGACCATTTTTTCCATCCCTCATCTAATTATTCACCTATTGTTGGGTGTTTACATTTTTTAATTTGCTTAATAATAAGTGTTTAAAAAACCCATTCATTTTAATTTCATATTAGCCAAGTGAAGTAATTACATATTCATTAGCCATTTACATTTGTCTCTTTTAAACATGATTCTCTCGAATCTTCAAAGCATGTAGAATGTCTCTATCCCTTCATTTTATGCCCTTATTACCTAACCTAAAGTGAGATGTTAATTATCTATAATTTTATCCTTAGATTTGAAGCCACAATGACATCTTGGGGACTTTACATCTCTTCTATCAACAATATTGCAGAAAATGTTAATCACAAGACATACTGGCAGTTCCTTAGTGGCACAACACCTTTGAACAAAGGTGAGAGAAGAAAACACAAGAGCATTTCTTTTATAATTTAAAGGTTACATTCCTTAATTCTTTTGCATAATTGACTCATTCATTTAATAGATAACTGTGAGAATGTATGTATATGTATATATATATATATATACACACACACACACACACACACACACATATATATATATATAAAATAATTGTATATACAATCATTACATGTACGGTTGACCCTTGAACTTCAAAGGTCCACTTATACATGGATTTTTTTTTCCCAAAGACAAGGTAGACCATTTGCCCTATAAACAGACAATTTAAACTTGAGGTATCAGTATATACAATATAGTACTATAAATGTACTTTCTCTTCCTTATGATTTTAATAACATTTTCTTCTATTGTAATTTGTTGTTAAGAATATAGTATATAACGTATATAACATGCAAAATATATGTTAATCAACTATTTATATTATTGTTAAGGCTTCCATCATCAGTAGACTATGAATAGTTACGTTTTCGGGGAGTCAAAATTTATACACAGGGGGTTATTAAAGTTCCCAGGGATAAAATGTGATGCTCTGTGAGGCTGACTCACACAGGAAGGTTCTGGGTTCATGTCAGCAGACCTCCCTGAGCATGCCATGCAAGCGCGTGCCCATGATCCAGGGCTGGCTGAGACCAGCGGTGGATTGCGGCATCAAGATGTAGTTGGGGATGCTGTCTCTCTCTAACTCATGGAAGAAATAAATAATAACTTTCTTTTTAAAAGTTATATGCAGATTTCTGATTACACAGGGATGGGTCTGTTAGTTCCTCTAATCCCCAAATTGTTTAAGGGTCAACTGTATGTGTGTATATGCACATACATGCATATAAGTATGCATATACATATATATTATTAGCATGCATACAGTTATTAGATAGACAGATAGACAGGTGATATGTACACTTTGCTGGTATTGGTGACACCTTTTTACAGAGAAGGAAACTTGGTCTTACACAAGGCATGCCTCTAGCATGTGAAAATGACTAATTAAACCCAGATTTCCAAACTCAAGGACCATAAGTGCATTTAAAATGCCTCCTTTGCCTTTTTCTTTTCACTGTAGTCGTTGTCTGAAAAGTCTCCAAAGAGAGAAATGTCCGAGTGTGCATGACTGTGTGGAGAATGTTGCAAGAATAAAACTTGGAATTCAGCAAAATCTTAACATTCAGTGAAGTTTTTACACAAATCCGATATCCTCCAATTTACAGAGCCTGGTGCACAGCTTTGTGTAAGGATGATGATACCCAGTTAGCCATGCAGAGAGATGTAAAGCCAAATAAAGTCACAGCAAAGCCAAGACTGAAGCTTCGTAAAGATGCTTCACTAGCCAATATTAGGATGGGAGAGGTTTCTCTTAGAGTCAATCATGTATTTAACAAAATATGGCCAGTCAGAATTTGTGAAATTGCAACAAAGCCTACAATAAAGCTCTTAACATCACATAGATATTGCTTAGATATCTCCTTCTCTTATTCTTTTTTTTAAAGAAGTATTTATTTATTTAATTTTATTTGTTATTATTATTTATTTTTGTAATTTGACCAGAGGAGAAAGAAAAAGGAAAGGTGAAAAAGCAAGCCACCAGGTCCAGGACTCAAACCACAGTTGGCCATGAGTCCAGCTCCTTAACCACCATGCCACCTGCTGGTCTCCTCTTTCTCTTATTCTTTTTTTTAACTTTTTTTTTACTTATTTCCATGAAAGAAAGAGACTGAGACCAAGACAGCTGCATTAGACAAACAATGACTCTTTTCCAAGACACAATTTCCACAGCTATAAAATGGAAATAGAAATAATCATTTCTTGGATTATTGTGAGGATTAGAAATAATGTGTCTAATCCTAGGGGCTGGCAGATGGCATGGTGGTTAAGGTGCTAGACTCTCACATGGCTGACTGTGGTTTGAGTCCTAGACCTGGTGGCTTGCTTTCTCACTTTCCCTCTCTCTCTGGTCAAATTAAAAAATAATAAATAAATAATTATTTTAAAATAATAATAATGTGTCTAAAATTATTAACTACAGTGCCTTCTGCATGGCATATATTCAGTGTGCTAATTGTCATTATTATCAGTTCTTCTACCACCTTCATCTTAAGAAATTGTCCCAGGAACTTAAATGAAGCTTGTTCTCATGCCATTTCCTTTTCTTCTCTGGGTGAAAGAATGACAAAGGGAAAGGCCTCTGAGATCCAAAGTGATCGGGCCTTGGAATTGTCATTCTTTCTCTTGTCTGGCTATCTGAAAGATAATGGATATTGTTATCATATATCACTCCTGTCTGGTAAAAATTCTCAACCCATTGTCTTTCCTTATTTCTTACAAAATCTACAAAACTGGACATGAGGTCCACCCTTGAACATTAAAATTTTGACCTAGATAAGCCATGTTGATAATAACCAACATTTCTTGAACAATTATTATGTGCCAAGTATTCATACTAGGCACCCCGAAGTTATTGTTTCTAATCCTGAAAATAATTCTTTAGAGTACAAATTATTAACAAAATTTTATAAGCGAGGAAAAAAAAGAAGCTTGCCTGGGACCAGCAGTTAGCGTAATGGCTATGTCACTGAACTCCCATGTAGTCAACTGCGGTTCGAGTCCTGGACCCGGTGGCTTAAACTCACGCTAGGCGCATGTGCATGCGTGCCCAAGATCCCGAGAGGAGAATAGAGGAGAAGGGATTGTGGTGTGGCCATCCCCCTGGGGGGTGATTTCTCGCTTTCTGTCTCTCAGTCTCTGTCTTTTTGGCAACACACCCTATAGCAAAAACCTCTCCAAAAAAAGGAGAAGCTTGCCCATCACAAAGCTCCACAAAATGGAGACCTGGAGACTGCGAACAAGACCTCCCTTAATTCCAGTTCCATGTTTCTTCTTTCCATACTAATAAAACTGCCCATGACGATTTATTTCACTCCTTTAACAAACTTAGTGGACTGATGCTTTGGAGGTGGGCTAGTTACATGCCCATAGTCACCTGTGTATTCTCTACTCGTTCCCAGGGGTTGCTGAATACGTACCCTTCAACCATGAGCACATAACAGCCAATTTCACACAGTACTGAGGAGGAGTTGGGCTCGCCTTCTACCAAGCAACTCCAAAGGATGAGTGGAATTTTTTTCACATTTCAAATCTATGCAAAAAACAGGTATCTATGATGCTACTATATTCCTGGTAAAAACAGGGGAAAACACTATGCATCCCTACAATAAATGATACAAAGTTACTTAGAGTCTCAACATTTGTGGCCCATGAAAATAAAATATCTAACTTCTCAACGCACTGTTTGTCTTCATTATGTAATGCTAGGGTGGACACGGGGGGGGGGGGGGGGGGGGGGGGGCTCAGTCAATGTCTGGGGAGATCATTGATATCTGGGGAGCTCATTCTGATCATCTCGATCATCTAGATAGGCAATAGGTAGTTGTGTGCTTCTCCATTTTCTAAGCTTCATCCTTTTGAGACATAATAACTGAACAACTTAAAAAAAAATACTTATTTTAACACACTCCCTATTTCTACAAATGAAATGATACATTGTTTTTTAAATCTCCTATTTTTTTTTTAAGGTGCTTTCCTTCAAAACATCTAATGTAAACATAAGGAGATACATATATATATATATATATACACACACACACACATATGTATACATATATATATACATATATATAAAACATACATTAGGAGATACATACATACATATATGTATACATATATATACGTATATATATACATATATATACATATATATATATAAAACATACATCTCCTTATGTTTACACCTACATAAGGAAATACATATATATACATATGTATATATATATACACATATATATAAACATACATATATATGTATGCTTTTACATATATAAAACATACATATATATGTAAATGGCCGAAATTATTTTATACAAAACTCCTAGATGATTTAAAACTAGGTAATGATGTTGCATAACTCTTCCCTTCCATTTTCAATATTTATTCTTTGTATAATCAGGTTTAAATATATATTTACATAATTTACATATATATTTAATTAGGATATAATTTATATTTAATATATAGCATAATTTTTTTTTTAGTTTTTTTGCTATAGAATGTGTGCGCTCATCAGAGAGACACAGAAAGAGGGAAAGTAAGAAATCCCTTTGCAGAGGGGATGGCCACAATGTAATCCCTTCTCCTCCTGTCTCCTCTCAGGACTTTGGGCACCCCAAATTTTCTTCTTTTTCTGTTATCTATTTATTTTACTTACTATTATTATTTTTTAAGTGTGCTATAGGGAACATGCACTTACCAGAGAGAGACAAAGAGAAAGAGAGAAAGAAAGTGAGAAAGCAAGCAACCAGGTCTGGGACTCAAACCATGGTTGGTCATGTAGGAGTCTAGCACCTCAACCGCCACACCACCTCCTGGCCCCAATAATATAGTATAATTGAGTGTAAATAATGTATTTTACATCATAGATATATTATAGGTAGGTATATAGATATTTTTGCAAAATTTAAAGTTCCAAAGACAATCATAACTCAAATCTCTACTGGTAGAATTCAACACCGCTACAAATTTTCTACAGAAGAATATAAAAATTTGTATCAAAAAGCCTAAAATAGATTCACCTTTGACCGCCCAATTCTAATTTTGAAATGTATATAGAAGGCACCTAGACATATAAGAATCAAAATGTGATTGTTAGAGAACAGAACTTAGGTGTCCAGACACAATATATTAGGTTGTCAGAAAAGTCATGATGCATTTTCGCATAGAAAAAAATATGGCATTACTTTTCTGACAACCCAGTACTTCTAACACTGAACTCCAGAATTGGACAGAGGGAAACACAGTTGGGCTCCCATGAGAAAAAGGCGTGAGCCACACAGGCCCAGGTCCTCGTCTCAAACACACCCATCAGATAAAGCACTCTGTCCCAGAAAAGTCCAGGACTGTCACTGTAACGGAAGGAAACTTCAGGATTGGTATATAGTGCTCTTTCATAACATACTATGTTTGTAACATGGAAAAAAATAGAGACAATCTATATGTTCAACAATAGGGTGAGGGACAGGCAAACTCCGGTGCATCCATATTCTGAGATACTTAGAAGTTACTAAAATGCATGTTGAAGGTAAATACTTGTTTACATGAAAAGAGGTTCATGAAGTGAACAGATTACACAAGTGAATGAAACAGATTATACACTACAATGGCATCCAAGCCAGTGTTTTGGTAGTTATCTCTGTGATAGAATAAGTAATGCTTGAGAGTTTTTTGCTTGTTTGCTTCTCTAGTTTCTAAGTTTTATCCTTTTGACACATAATAATTAAAAAATTGGAAATTTTTTTTTAAAAATTTTAAACAAAGATGACTTCTGTTAACTAAGATTGGGCAACTAGAAAAGTTGGGGGTGCAGTGTGTGTGTGTATGTGTGTGTGTGTGTGTATGACTCTGTGTGTAAGAGTTCTGCCCCCAATTTTTGTTCTAATGATAGGAAATTGGAGGAACAAGGGTAGGGTGAAAACAGTAAAGAAAAATCACTAATTGGTTTCATACATGAAAATCTTGTTTTAGGACCAGTGATTGACACGGTGATTAAGGTGCTAGATTCCCACATGACTGACCACAGTTCGAGTCCCAGACCCAGCAGCTTGAAAAATCACAACAAATAAACAGATAAAAAAAAAAAATGAATGGCTTTTAAAAAAACTTTTTTAAAAAAAAAGAGAAAAAATCCTATTTTAGCTACTGTTCTAGTTAGCTCTGTGGCTAATAAAAGAAAATACCTCAAGCTGGGTGATTTATGAGAAAAGAGGTTTACTCAGCTCATGGTTCTGTAGTTCATGGTCCAGGGATGGCATCTGGTGAGGGACTTCCTGCTGTGGATCACATGGCAAGACAGAGCAGACATGAGCATGTCTGTCTCATTCTCTCTCCTTATAAACCCACCAGGAGTCGACCATGGGGACCTTGACCTGATCTGATGACCATAATCCTAATCTCCTCCCAAAGGCCCCAACTTTCAATAGCATAGTCGGATTAAGATGTCACCCTCTTAATCCATCACAACCAAATCTCAATACATGGATTTTGGGGGGGACACATTCAAACCATGGCAGCTACCTAGAAATAAACTCTGTGTGTGTGTGTGTGTGTGTGTGTGTGTGTGTTCACCTGTATCGGAAGGACTGGAGGCAGGGAAATGAGGTTGACATTGGAACTGCTATGACAAGTTGCAATTCTGCTTTGAGGAAGTGCTTTAAAATGTTTATGTTTGCATACACTATAAAAATAAAGGAGGCTGTTGTAAGAAAAGAGTGAGAAAAATATTGCGAAATAAACAAAATCACCTGTAAGTACCTTGAGGCAGGAAGTCACATCAATTTAGTTTATAAATATACCTATTTCCAAAGCTTATTTCAATTTTTTAAAAAATTTGCTTTAGAGGGGCCAGCAGGAGGCATGGTGGTTAAGGTACTGGAATTCCCACGTGACCAATCAATTGGTTCAAGTGGTTTAAGTCCCGGATCTGGGGGGTTGCCTGGCGACTTTCTCTCTCTCTCTCTCTCTCTCTCTCTCTCTCTCTCTCTCTCTTCTCTGGCAAAACTCATGGAAAAAACAATAATAATAATTAATAAAATAAATTATTCTTTAAAAAAGAAAAACATTGCCATGTGTGCTCACTAGAAAAAGGACAGAGAGGGGGTTGGTAATGAGAAATCAACCCCCAGTGGATGTGGTCACACCACAATCCCTTCTCCTCTAGTCTCTTAAGATGTTGGGCATGTGTGCATGTATGTTTGGCATGTTTTCCAAGCTACCAGGTCCAAGACTTGAACCTGTACAGTAGGCCATGTGGGGTTCCAGCCGCTTCACTTCCATGCCACCTGGCTGGCCCAACTTTTTATGTTTTTAATCAGTGCATTTTCTACTTGATGTCCATTTGTCATTATCTCACAGATGAAGGATTTATAAGCTTTTCTATTCATGTGGGAACTATTATGCAGTTAAAGAATTTTTCTCAGCTATGCTACTCTTGTGTTAAACCTAATTCTCATCTTTTAGTCAGTTAGCACCAGAAAAATATCAAAGAAGGAACAGTCAGAGGCCAGATGGTGGCAAAGCAGTAACAGCACTCTAAGAGGCTGACCCACATGGGAAGATTCAGAGTTCATATTAGGAGACTGCCCTCAGCATACTAGGCATCTGTGTGCCCATGGTCCTGGCTGCCAGAAGCTGCAGATGGATACTAGCTTTGGGACCCTGTTGAGGGTGCCTGTGTGCGTGCCTCTGTCTCTCTCTCCCTCTGTCTCTGTCTCTCTCACTCATGGATGAAATCAAGAAAATTAACTTTAGGGACCAGCAGGTGGCATGGTGGTTAAAGGTGCTGGACACTCCCACATGGCTGACCACGGTTCAAGTCCTGGACCTGGTGGCTTGCCTTCTCACTTCCTCTCTTCTCTCTCTCTCTCTCTCTCTCTCTCTCTCTCTCTCTCTCTCTCTCTCTCTGTCAAATTAAAAATAAATGGATGGATAAATAAAATTTAATAAATAATTACTTTTTAAAAAGATCATTTCTTTAAAAAAAAAAAAAAAAAAAGAAAATTAACTTTAAAAAAAAGATGGGACCAACAGGTAGTGTGATGTTTAAGGCTCTGGATTCTTGCATGGTTGACGACAGTTCAAGTCCCAGAACTGGCAGCTTGAAAATCATGCTGGGTGCATGTGCATGTGTGTCCAAAATCTCACAAGGAGAACAGAGGAAAAGGGACTACAATGTGGCCATCCCTCTTGGACGATTTCTCATTTTCCCTCTCTCTCTCTCTCTTTCTCTCTCTCTCTCTCCCTCTCTCTCTGGCAAGTGCATGCACCCTATCCAAAAAAAAAAAAAAAAAAAAAAAAAAAAAAAAAAAAAAAAAAAAAACACATCAAAAACAGAAACATAAAAAACAGGGGAATTTTTTTTAAAGAATTATTTCATTTTATTTAGTACTATTATTTTAATTCACCAGAGAGAGACAGAGAGAGAGAGGAAAATGAGAAAGCAAGCCGGCAGATCTGGGACTAAAATAGCAGCAGTCATGCCACTTGCTGGTCCTACAGGATTTATTAATATACCTGTACTTTTAAAAATAGATAGTAGCAGGAACTAGCAGTTAGCGTAATGGCTATGTCACTGGGACTCCCACGTTGTCGACCGCGGTTTGCGTCCCGGACCCAGTGGCTTAAACTCACACCGGGCACCTGTGCGTGCGTGCCCAAGATCCCAAGGGGAGAATGGAGGAGAAGGGATTGAGACGAGACTATCCCCCCCGGGGGGTGATTTCTCGCTTTCTGTCTCTCTGTCTCTCTCTGTCTGTCTGGCGAGCGCACGCGCCCTATAGCAAAAACCTCTCCAAAAAAAAAAAAAAAAAATAGATAGTAGCTAGAAAATACTAAACAAAAGTCAAAACTAGTTGTACACATATAGAAACGATGTATTCAGGGTAACCTAACATTACCTCTGAGATGATTATCATTATCTTACTACTTCTCATATTTTTTCATAGTCTCATAAGAAATAGACCTACTTTAGCTTACTAGAATATCCCTAAAACCTAGTACATAACCTGGCATAAAAATATTGGACGGTCAGAAAAGTCGTAACGTATTTTTTTCTGTTTTTCTATGCAAAAATGTGTCATGGCTTTTTCCGACAATACATTGCATCACTTAACTATTTTTAGCTCAGAAAAAGACAAGTGTTTATTAGAAATATAGTCTTCAAATACAATATGAGAAGAAATCTTGGAATGAAAAGATCTTTGGTAATCAGTCTGTATTAACTCATAACCAAGCTAAGTGACTTGGACAAGTTTTCTAATTCATTTGAAGACTAGTTTCCTCATCTACCAAACCATCTGTAGAGGTGACAGCCCATTGCCTATGGTTAAGGCAGCTGGATCCGATATGGCTGACTACACAGTTCAAGTCCTGAACTTGGCAGCTTGAGAAACATGCCAACTGCATTTGCATGCATACCCAAGATCCTGAAAGGAGAGAGAGGTGGAAGAGAAAGGATTGTGGCATGACCATGCCCCATGAGTGTGCTTTCTCACTCCCTCCCACCCCATTTTCTCTCTCCAGGAAGCACATGCACCCTCTGGCAAATTAAAATAGTAATAAAAAAAAAACACTGTAGAATCATCTCTAAAATTCTGTTCAGTTTGGTTAAGTCTCTCTTAGAATTGTGTTCTCTGAGACATTTTATTTTGTGTATGATAAGCTACCAGTTCCCCTCCAGTCATAACCACAGCCTGTGTGTTCACTACTGTGCATTACGTTTAGATTTCAGTAATTATGGTTAGCACTTTTGTGACCTCTACTGGCCATGGATGGTAAAGTCTAAATTCTCTTAAAGTGGTTAGCTATGCACAACTTTGCGGAGATGCGGGAAAGAAAAAGATTGCTAGCAAATACCCTCTCCCACGTAAGAATTGTATGCAGTTATACTTGACTTTCACTAGCTTCATGAATGGCCTATACCAAGTACGGGAAGTGAAGATAACACACCGTGAAAGAACGAGGACTACACAGATGACACCTCTAGTCCCCTCTGAACTGAGGGCCTATAATCCTCTGAAATACCAAAAGCTTCAAGTCTTCCTCAGAAATGCAAATGACTGTGAGATTAAAAGGAGAAAAAGAAAAGAGGAGCAAGAATTCTGAGAAAACAAAAATAGAATTGGAACATAACAAAAACGGTTTCTCAATTTTATTTAAGTCGTTGGACTCCCATGTAGTCAACCGTGGTTCAAGTCCCAGACCCGGTGGCTTAAACTCACGCAGGGCACCCATGATCCTGAGAGGAGAATGGAGGAGAAGGGATTGTGTCGTGGCCATCACCCCCTGGGGAGTGATTTCTTGTTTCTATTTCTCTGCCTCTCTCTTTTTGGCAAGTGCACGTGCCCTACAGCAAAAACCTCTGCAAAAAAAAAAAAAAAAAAGTAACATGTAATAAAGTGACAATAGTTAGGGGCCAGGTGGTGGCACAGCAGCAAAATGAGACTCTCTGTAAGGCAGAGTCACATGGGAGGGTTGTCAGATTGCATTCTCAGCACTCCCAGAATATGTGTGCCCATGACCCAGGCTGACCTAAGGTACAATGGATCACAGCATTGAAACTCTTTTGGGAATTCTATGTCACCAGGTCTCTATCTCATCATTAAGACCTGCAAACTAACCCACAACCAGTACATAAGTTATATTAAGTAGGTCTCAGAGAATGCTGTCAGATATTAACTTGAATTTATTATTTACCCAAGCCAACTTTGTGAGGATGGTTTTTTTTTGCATTTTTTCATAATCTTCAGATCTAAAAAAAGATTAAAAAGTTGTTTTTGTCACTTCTCATACCAGTAACATTCTCACTTCTGTTATCTAAAATGTCCAATATTACACAATAGTTGCAACCCTGAATTGCATTTAAAGTCAAAGCTGCCTTTCTCTCCCAGCTCAGCTTTTCTTCAGGTAGAGATAATGAAAAAACAACATGGCTAGGGGGTCAGCAGGTGCCATGGTGTTTGAGGTGCTGGACTCCCACATGGCCGCCTGCAGTTCAAGTCCCGGACCAGGCAGTTTTCTCTCTCTCTCTCTTTTTCTCTCTCTTTTTCTCTCTCCCTCCCCTCTCTGGTCAAATTGAAATAAACAAATGAATTAATAAATAAAGTTAAATAAATAATTCTTTTAAAAAAACATCAATAACCCTCAAATTGAATAGAACCTAATGTACCTTTAATGCTCTGGGTTATATGAAAATATACTGATTTTTCTCATGGCAGTAGATAGATGCTCAAAGTATGTTTGTTAAATGAACAAACACTTGCACTGAAATCCCAGCTTTATGGAATGACCCTAACACTTCTGTGCCACATTCCCATCATTATCATCAACAAAATAGCATTTAATAAAATAATATATATGCATATGATAGTCCTTTGTACATAGGAAATCACTCTGTTAATTATTAACACTATATTAGAGAACATTGTTTTTTGCTCTGGCAAAGCCTATGGTACCATTGCCCTTTTAGAAATACTCTAAATTAAATGGCAGCTAAATTGATAAGGAAGTTAATATAATTATTAACAATCCTCTTCAGATGTTGTGTGGGCTTCACAAATTCCATGGTGATTCATCATACTGTGATGTTACGATTAAAATCTGATATGCAAAAACCTAATTTGCTTATTAAAAAAGATAGAGTGTGTGGGCCAGTAGTGGCATGGTGGTTAAGGTGCTGGACTCCCACATGGCTGACATGATTCGAGTCCCAGATCTGGTGACTTTCTCTCTCTCTCTTTCTCTCTCACTGGTCAAAAAACTAATAATAATAAATAAAATTAAATAAAAATAATTCTTTAAAAAAAGATAGAGTGTAATGCACTATGTATGTGTGTATGTGTGCACAAGCAATAATTAGATCTGGACCTAGGCTACAATTTTCTGTTCTCTTAATTTTTTTTTTTTTTTTTTTTTTTTTTTTTTGGAGAGGTTTTTTTTTTTTTTTTTTTTTTTTTTTTCGCTATAGGGCGCGTGCGCTCGCCAGACAGACAGAGAGAGACATAGAGACAGAAAGCGAGAAATCACCCCCCAGGGGGGATGGTCACGCCGCAATCCCTTCTCCTCCATTCTCCTCTAGGGATCTTGGGCACGCGCACACACGCGCCCAGCGTGAGCTGTAAGCCACCGGGTCCGAGACGCGAACCGCGGTCGACTACGTGGGAGTCCAGCGACATAGCCATTATGCTAACTGCTGGTTCCCTTCTCTTAATTTTAAAATAAGATTAAAGATTAAAATTTGCAGTACAAGTAATTTTTATGCAGATGGAAAAATATAAATCCCAGTACATGTAGGCTTAGATAATGCAGAAATAACACTTTGTATTAATATCTATTCTCTATTTTATAATTTTCAAAATGTTCACAGGAAACTGATTCTCAAATTTTGTAAGGCATTAAAATCATCCATGAAGCTAATTAGCAGTAGAAATTTGTAAACCCGCTTCTTGAAGACACAGCCTCATGGATTCTGCAAACTAGCCATTTTGGGGAAATAGAAATCAAGACTTCCCACTGATAATTCGGCCTCCAGCACACAAAACTCGTGTGGTAGGAAGACCCCTTTCAGTCCTCCTGTCTCTGTACCTGTCTTTGTCTCTCTCTACCTCTGTCTCTGTCTCCTCTCTTTTTTTTTAATTTTTGCTTTTTAGAATTTCACGCAGCGCGCAAGCACACCATGCAGTTTTCCAATTTTTTGTTTTTTACTGAAATTTCTTTAAATATTAGTTTTTTTAGTTTTATTGAACAGTTTTTATCTTCGTTTTTTTCTTCTCCTTTTTTGTTTCTTGTTTGTTTTTTGCTGTTGTTGCTCTTGTTTCTCTCTTTCTGTTTCCTTTTCTGCACGCTCCTCAACGCTCAGATTGAACTTCCAAGTTTGGAAAGAAACTGACCATCAACCAGATGACTAGAAATCGCTGCAGGAACACAAGAGGATGGTTTTTTCAAGCTGTGGGGTGCAAGACCACAACCACACAGTCGGCCATATGGGAATCAGCTGCCTTAACCACCAGGTCACAGCTGGTCCTACTTTAATTTAATTTAATTTTTAAATTTTATTATTTGTGGTTGACCAATTATAACTGTGTACATTTTTGGGGTATAAGGTGATAGTTTGATATATGCATACAATATGAAATGATTAAATCAACATATCAATACCTCACTTATTTTTTATGGTGAGGCATATATATATGTATATATACATATATATACATATATACATATATATACATATGTATATATACATATATATACATATATACATATATATGTATATATACATTAGCCTGTAGACACCTTGCTATGCAACAGATCTCTAAACACATTTCTGTCTATACGAAACTTTGTATCTTTTGATTAATAACTTACCATCTTCCATCTTATCTCAACCTCAGGTACCATCATTCTACTGACTACTTCCATGAGTTCAATATTTTTTGTCATATCCAAAAAATTGACAGAGCAATGTCATGAAAATTTTTGTTAAGTTTTCTTCTAGTAGTTTTACAGATAATCCATTTTGACTTATTTTTTTGTATATGGTGTGAGACAAGACTCCAACTTCATTCCTCCGCATATTCATATCCAATTATTTCAACACCATTGATTGAAGAGATTGTCCTTTCCAAATTATGTGTTTTCAGCACTTTTGTCAAAAATTAATTGACCATAAATATGAAGATTTATTTCTGGTCTTTTTAACCTGTTCCATTAGTCAATTTTCATTTTAATTTTTTTATTTTAATTTGGCATTATGATATCGTCCATTCGCTGGAATCTGGAGTGTATTTTTATGCACTGGAGTGCATTTTTATGCCATACCAGGCTATGCTTTAACATACTATATAATCAGGAAGTATGGTGCCTCCAGTTTTGTTCTCTGTGTGCTCAAGATGATTTTGGCTATTAGGGGTCTTTTGTGGTTCCATGTCAGTTTTTTCTATTTCTGTGAAAAATTACATTGGAATATTGATAGAGATTGCATTGAATCTGTAGATTACATTCTTTGGTTCTTTTAAAATAAACAATGAGGTGGAAGTTTTAGGGCACCCAAAGACCTAGAAGCTAATTTTACTGCCACTTTATTTTCCACCTGAAACAATATCACACAATATTGGGTTTAAGATCTTTATTTTCCTGAACATAGTTGATCTTCCACTCTTGGTATTAAAAAAAAAAAAAAAAAGATTCAGGGAGTACCGAAGGGTTGCCCAGAATCTGACACTATCTGGTGGATAACTCCTTGACTTTTTAGAACTGCTCTTAGATCAGAAAACATCGGTTGTAATAAAGTTCATTTACTCCTGAGGCAGATTCAGTGTACAGATAATCAAGAAGTATAGAAAACTGGAGAGCGTTTCCTCAGTAATTTTACAAGAATTACAAATTGTATTGGCTGACATTTGTGAAGTTAATCGTTGGAGAAAGTCCACAAACAAATTTAGAATGATTTAAGAGACATCAGTCTGAATTTGCAGATTTTCTTTGTGTACTCAAAGATTGGGAAAGATCATCTCTCATTTTAATTATTAGAAAGCCTCCGGTGCATAAAAATCACTCAACATTCTCGCAGAATAATTGTCCCCTATTTCATTTTAATTTGGCATTATGATATCGTCCATTCACTGGAGTCTCGAGTCGGACTACTCAGACTCTGACTGTACTGTTTCCACTAGTGTGACCCGAGAAGGTAAAGCCTCTGAGGACTAGAAACGCAAAATAAGCATAATGAGACTTTTTCCATGCATTTTTGGGGAGGACTAAATACAACGTCTAACACACAGCAAGGGCTCGCGAACGGTAAGCCGAGGACGAATCCTTGAGGGCTCCCGAGAGAAGTGCGAAGTCAATGGTAAGGGACCAACAGGCTAAGCGAACCGCAGGCTTTCACGGTGCTGCACTCCGTGGAAGAAACTCCCAGCCGCGACGCCCTGGTCTGGGCACAGAGCAGAGTCTGAACCGAGGTCTGCAGAGAGTCCAGGTCAGCGCCCGGACCTAGCCGCGCCAACCGCGCCAAGCCCGCCGCGCCCCCGGTAACACCGCCGCCGGAACCCAAGCTCCTAGGTTCCGGTTGCTTGGACTTCCGTCGGAACTCTCTGCGGCAAGATCCACGTGAACACAACTTCCGGTCGGGGAGTGGACTTCATTCCGGTGGATTAAGCGGCTTTCGTGGGGGTCCCGGCCGCGCGTGACCATGTGGCGGCTGCTGGCTCGCTCCAGGGCACAGCTCCTGCGGGTGCCCGTGTCAGGTCAGAGGTGCCCTTTGAAAGAGCTCCCCCTCTTCCCTCAGCCACCCCTCAATGCCGTGTGTCCCAAACCCCGGAAAGTGCATACGCTTGCGGAAGCCCTGGTTAAGGGCTGCGCTCTGTCGCCGCCACCTTCACCTCCCCGGTGGAGGTTCGTGCAAAAGGTCGCAGCCGCGCCTGGGGGTCGGCGCCCAGAGACCCCGGCTGGCCTTCCTGGGGGACCCGAGCCTGTGAGCCCATTTAGTGGAACCCAAGCCCCGCACTTCAGGACTCCTCTGCCTTGCCGCCGTGGTTGTGTAATTTGATTTGTCTTTGTAGATTCTTGGGCAGCCCTGCTCGCCAGTGCTGGCCTGAAGACGCTGCTCCCGGTGCCAGCTTTGGACGGTGAGAGCTTTTCTGTCCGTTTCCTGTCTGTCTGTTCTCTGGGGGAACTCAGCAGAGGGCAGAGGCCATAGGAGGTTTTCTGTTTCCTATCGCCGTTCTCTCATTCAGTCAATTTATATCGAGGGCATACTGGATTACCAAAAAACATTCTAAGCGCCAGAGAAAATCTAAAAACAGAAGACGTCCAAAAAGGTTCCTGCTCTTAAGGAGCAATGTCATGGGATAACCCCACAGCCTTCCAGTGCTGTGTGGCCCATGGTCCACTCGCCCAAGGATAACCAGTGTCAAATTTAGACTTTTCATGTTCTCTTCTAATCCAGGGCAGACATTTAACACTATTATATTAATATAAAGGAAACAAAGAGAAATATATAAAATATATACATATATATTATTTAACAACGTATCAGTAATGTGTTAAATATAAATACTTAAGCCACAGTTTTGTAAATCTAAGGTAAAAGTCTTTTTTTTTTTTTTTTTAAGTTAGCTATAGGGTGCCTGTGCTTGCAAAGAGAGAGGGCGTGTGTGTGTGTGTGTGTGTGTGTGTGTGTGTGAACTCAGCTCCTAAAGGGATGGGGATGACTATGCCTCTGTCCTTTCTCCATTCTCTCTCAGGATTCTGGGCTTGTGCACACACGAACCAGGCATTAGTTTTAAGATGCTTGGTCCAGGACTCACACAGTCATCCGTGTGGAAGGCAGCCACCTTAACCAGTGTGCCACCTGCTGGCCTTTTTTTTTTTTTTTTAATATACTGGAAACCTCAAAAAACTGAAAGGGCAGGACCAACATATAGCATAATGGCATAATGGTTAGTCACTGGTTTCCCACATAATTGGCTGGACCCAGCAGCTTAAAACTCATGACTGGTGAGTGCGCATATGTGCCCAAAATCCTGAGAGGAGAATCAAGAAGAAAGAACTGTGGTATGGCCATTCCCCCTCGGGGAGTGATTTCTGTCTTTCTGTCTCTCTGTGGCAAGCACATGAGCCCTGTAACAAAAATATCTCTCAAAAAAAAGGGAAGCCTGGACTTCTTTTCTACTCATAATTGTTAAACTGCTGTATATTCTGGAGCCATACAGCAACATATTATAGGTAAGAAAAAACATTATACTAAGTTTGTAGCTACACAGAGAAGCCTGGGGTGGGGGGGTAGTTTCTGTAACTTTGAAGAGTAATAATTTGACATTTCTATGAACAATGTGGTATTTTCTTGAAGTTTCATGGTGTTTTGTCTCCATCATAAAGCAGTGTTTCACTACAGAAATTGTTTAAATGACTTACAAGTTCGTTTTTTCCCCAAATTGTCAAGTAAAGATTTAGTGCCCCTCCCACCCACCCCCCACCCCACCCCCATGTTGCACATTATAGGATCTATGCAAGTCTGGGTATAAAAAGCCTCTGCATACATAAAAGTAAGAGCATCAGTCAAAGGATTCCTAAGTTGTGGGAACCAGCAGTTAGCATAATGGCTATGTCGCTGAACTCCCACGTAGTCGACCGAGGTTCACGTCCCGGACCGGGTGGCTTAAAACTCATGCCGGGTGCGTGTGCGTGCGTGCCCAAGATCCCGAGAGAATGGAGAAGGGATTGTGGCGTGGCCATCCCCCCTGGGGGGTGATTTCTCGCTTTCTGTCTCTATGTCTCTGTCTGTCTGGCCAGCGCACGCGCCCTATAGTGAAAACCTCTCCAAAAAAAAAGGATTCCTAAGTTGTAAGTTTTACCAACGAGAATGTGACAGAACTGGAGAACTTATTTTCACAGTACAGTACAATATTCCTTCTTCTATTCCATTCAGAGAGGCAATGTAGTGTTTTTTGTTGTTTTTCCAAGAGTAATGCTACCTGGCTTTGTTATTTTAACTTGATGGCCTAGACCAAATTATAAAATGTTGCAAGGCCTCTCTTCTACAAAATGGAGATTAAAAATACTACCTGGGTAATGTTCTGTCAACCTAGTGATAGTGGTTTGTGTTTATGCAGTCACTTTCTGGTAAATCATTCAGCTGTATACTTTTTATTTCACCCTTTCATATATGTGTGTTAAACTTCTAAAAGTTCAGTTTTAAAATGAAGTCCTAGAAAGATATCTTGGCTATGAAGTTTTTTTTATTTTTTATTTATTTATTTGTCTATTTACTTGTGATTTTTCAAGCCTTGGGTCCTGGACTTGAACACAGTTGGTCATGTGGGAATCCATCTCCTTAACCACCATGACACCTACTGGCCCCAGCTCTAAAGTGTTTTTAAGGATTAAATGAAATAATTCCCAGACAGTCCCTATTACAGTATTGAGCACTAAGTAGGGATTTTAAAAATACATTTTGCTTTGAGGGTTAAAACTTGGCAGTCTTCAGAGATTTTGAAGCATTTATGTTAGCCATTATTATAGGCAGAAGATTCACTGTCACTAAAAGCACCTATAAGAAAAATGTAATACACTTTTGGAATTACTGCACCAGAACCTGCACCAGATTGTTCTCAATGTAGGAAGAAAGTGGATTCTTTGAGGCATGTCGCTTTACCTGTTTTTGCTCGTCTGTGCTTCCTTTAGATGTTTCCATACCTGAAAAGCCCAAGCTTCGATTTGTTGAAAGAGTACCACTTGTGCCAAAAGTGAAAAGAGAACCTAAAAATCTGAATGATATCCGGGGACCTTCCACTGAAGCTACTGAGTTCACAGAAGGCAGTTTTGGAATCTTGGTGAGTCAGTTCAGCATCAAGCATCTATGAGATAGAAACCTGGGATTCATAAAATCTCTTACTCTGAATTATTCTAGTTCCTTTTCTATAGTTTTTATTAGAACTGCCACCAGTTGCTCTTTAAACTGATGTGCACAGAGGTTATTGGGGACCCAGTAAACAACTGAATTTTGTTTTTCTCTAATGTGGAGTGAAAATAATATAACAGCAGGAAAAGTAAGAGGCTACCTAATTTGTCCCATAATCAGACTGAGATCTTTTTGATGCTATCCATTACTTAGGATAGGATAGTATCCTATTTCCTTTCTTGCCTAGTAACTTCCATGAAGATTTAATGTCAGTAGCTACACAAACGGGTGTGCACTAGGATTTATTTTCCACCCAATAGCCAGTGTGATGTTTCAAGTCCTCTTCCCACAGTTGGCATGATCAGCACCTGCTGATCTCCCCATCCCTCTCTCTAGTTCAGCCACACTGGCTTCTACTCAAACCCACCAAAACATTTGCTGGCCAAGCCATTCCTCGCCTGGGACACACACTTCTTCCTTGGCAAGTTCTTTTTATTCTGGCCTCAGTTTTAAATATCACCTCATAAGGCCTTCTCTGCCTCTCTGTTGAAGTGGGTTCACCCTTACTCTTCTTTATTACTGTACTCTAGGCTTTTCCTCCAGGTCTGTATTTGAACATATATATGTGTGTGTGTGTGTGTGTGTGTGTGTGTATTTTTTATGTGATTATTGAAGCCATAGTTACTATCAAAGAAACATAATGACAGAGCTCCTAAAGGTATCTAAGTTTCCATGTGTTTCTGATTCTCCCATTGACTTTTAGGCACTGGGAGGCGGTTACCTTCGTTGGGGCCATTTTGAAATGATGCGCCTGACAATCAACCGCTCTATGGACCCCAAGAACATGTTTGCCATATGGCGAATACCAGCTCCTTACAAACCCATCACCCGCAAGGGTATGGGGCAGCGCATGGGGGGAGGCAAAGGTGCCATTGATCACTATGTGACACCCGTCAAGGCTGGCCGCCTCTTAGTAGAGTTGGGTGGGCGTTGTGAATTCAAAGAAGTACAAGGTTTCCTGGATCAGGTTGCCCATAAGTTGCCCTTTCGGGCAAAAGCTGTGAGCCGCCAAACTCTAGAAAAGATGCGGAAAGATCAAGAGGAGAGAGAACGTAACAACCAAAACCCTTGGACTTTTGAGCGCATAGCCACTGCCAACATGCTGGGGATACGGAAAGTACTAAGCCCGTATGACTTGACCCAGAAAGGGCGATACTGGGGCAAGTTCTATATGCCTGAACGTGTGTAGCAAGAATGTAAAAGAATAACTGTACATAGGCTACTGAGCAAAGGAATCTGCATCTTTAGTCCCCTTGGCCTACCCTGAAAGTCTCTGGGTAGCTGATGTGAGTGGATGATTTCTGAAAAACTGTTATCTGGGGTTTTTTAAATGTATTAACCACTAAAATATGTATATTTTATACTGAGTATAAAATGTGAATGTATTATATTAATAAAGTTTGAGCATCACCTCAGGATGTAACTTCTCACTAATCACTCTTAATCTTTTAAAGTATTAAGAAATAGGTCTGTTCAACTGTTAAGAGCTCTTGGTTGTCCCAGATTGTAAAGTGAACGTCCTCAGGGCTGACACAGACCTTTGCATCCTATACCTCTAATGCAAGTTTGACTTCATGCTGGAGGTGACTTTTGTATGTATGCATTTCAGGAGCTAGTTTCCATGACATCTGGCTAATTAACACACACATTTTGAGAATAACAAAAAAATGACAGTACACAGGTTAATTGATTCAACATTTATTGATGCCCAGCCACTCATCCTCTCTCAACCTTGGAAGGGAGAATGTTGGACATTATGACAAGGAGTACAGCAATACCCTTGGATTTTAGCAAAAGGAACTGATAACAAAAGTGGAAATTGTGTGGCCCTTCCTAGGTCCGGAATTCTCTGGAGGGAGAGTGTCTATATCTTTGTGTCCCTGCAGGTATGCTACAGTGCCATGTGTCACAGAGCACACAGGTTAATGCCAGATGAATAAGGGCCCCATGTGAGTCAAATCTCATGGTTCCAGCTGCCTGTCTGCCTTTCACAAAATCTATTTTTTCAGAACTAGCCAGTAACATCTTTTACCCTCTATTGAAACTATAGGAAACACAAATTGGTAAAAATATTAAACCATTTATTTTTGAAAAATGGGTAGAAAACACAGACTAAAGTGTCATTTTTCTATCCCACTTTCTTAAAAGACAGCTCCAACAAAGAAAATAAGGATTTACTTTAAAAAGTACAAATTTATCTAAAAAGCTGTGTGGTTCTCGAGAATTATGTAGTAGGAACCTCTTATAATCAATGATTTATTTCAGAACTCATTCACATAGCCGGTTTTAAAGCTGAAAACAACTAAACCTTGATTTGCATTGGGGACTATATTTGGAACAGTACATGCATTCCTGGCCAGGAGTTTGAGCTGGTGACACAAGTCGGGTGAGAAGTAAAGTAAGTGATAGTCTCCTTTCGCCTTTCTCTCCTGACATCTTCGTCTGCTCTTTATTATGGTTCAGAGTACGGTGCTGATGCCTGTTGGCAGTTTAGTCACAGTATAAACCAGCTTCTTTTATGTCTGGATTCAGTTATTGAACCATAGTCCTGGGGCTAGCTATTTTCTCTTCAGTTAGAGGCTCTTGATATACAGAACTCCACCATCACCACCCATCAAAAAAAACACTTGAAAGAGTGTGTTGTGGTAGTGGAAGGGCCTTTTTGTATAGGTGGATCAGCCCACTCCCAGAGAGCTCTACACGGCCTCTGTGAGTAACAAATCCCGTTCCCACTGATGCCCTAAAGAGTTTGAGTCAAATCCAAGAACTCATCCATGAATGAAATCAATGCTAAATCTCAGTAGTTAAGTCAGCAGACACTGGAGCACCTGTAAGTGACAGGCACTGTGCTAATCAGTGGGGACCGCACAGGGAACACGCCAGGCACAGGTCCTGTTCTTAGATAAACTTCACTTTTAAGACTACTATTGCATCTTGAAGAAGGAAACAGATGTGGGGGAGTCAAAGGTAAGAAACGGAAGAGCCTTAAGAGTGAAAGTAGCAAGTGCCCTGAGCTTGATCAACCCATAGCAGTTCAAATAAAATCCTGTTACATTGAGTGACATTACCTGACTCTTCACAGCCCTGCCATGGACACAGGCTCTGTAAGTCTTACTTCTTCCTACGCAAGTACCTATCAGGCTTACTGTTCTCCCTGCAGTCCCTTCCTTTAAACCATCTGCCTAACCAGCTGTGTATGTATTGCTATACTCCTGGTTCCTTCGCGCCTGCCCCAACCCAATTCCATATGAAGTTTGTTCTCCCTTAGCATAACTTTTTATGAGTAGTTGCTTGGTGCCCTCTGTCCTAGAAGTTTTTTAATGGAAGGAGAAGTAGCTGGTGAAGAGTCTGCCGTGGAGAAGTGATGGCACCACACAGGTGAAAGAGGATCAGAAATGCCAGTTGAAGATCCATCTGGAAGGCTGAGGGAGATAACAGAAGTATGGGGGTGGGGGGGAGTAGAAATCATAGATTATATGACATGATGTTCATGGCCAGGATCACCAGGTCCCTCTTCTGTAGGAGTAAGGGACTAAACACAAGGCTGTGTTAACTTGTCCCAACCTTAGAAGGGTTACTATGCAACTCCTTTCCAAAAAGTTTAGGGTGTATATAATGCAAGAACTAATTCTTGCTTTTCCCATCCTCAGATATCAAGGCCCAAATTTTGCAGCAGGTCACCATCCTTGACCTGTATAAAATATTTCTACCAACCTGGTTATGGACTGAATGTTGCTGTCTGTTTCCCCAGCTACTTGCTACCACCTCATTCTTTGTTCATTTTCCCCATTTTTGGAGAGGTTTTTGCTATAGAGCACATGTGCTCACCAGAAAGAGAGAGACAGACAGCGAGAAATCACCCCCCAGGGAGGTGACCATGCCACAATCCTTTCTCCATTCTCCTCTTGGGATCTTGGGCATGCACGCACATGTGCCCGGTGTGACTCTAAGCCACTGGGTTCGGGACTCAAACTGTGATCAGCTACATGGGAGTCCAGCGACATAGCCACTACGCCAACTGCTGGTCTCTCTCTGTTCATTTTTCTCTCTGAAACATCCCTTTCTTTAGTTTTCTCTAAATATTATCTGTTCCAGCACCTCTATCCAACCCAGATCAGGGCACCTGGTGACAAACAGTGAAAGTCCCCAGGGCACAGAGTTTTAAGTAAGTGAAAGCAGGCCTGACCCTCCCAAATATGGCTCACCTTTTTCAGGAAAATATGCTCCCAATGGTAGAAGCTAAGATGATCGCAAGAATAATACAGCAGATCATGATCATTATCTTCTTCTGCTCATCCGGAGAAAAAAAGCACATGAGAAACATCAGTGTGCAGGGAGAGTTCTAAGGGCAGGGGCACAGAAGTCTGTGGACGTGGGTGAGGGTCTGAAGGAAAGGGAGTGCCAAGAGGAAAAAGGAGATGGATCTGGCTTCTAGAACCCAGAATGTTCATGGAAATGGATCTCTAGGAGAGATTCAAAAATTAGATCCATGGGAATCCCAGAGGATGTTTTAGTATTTACTCTTCCGTCTAGGAAACTTCACTATAGGTCTTCCTCAATTCCTCCTCAAGCCAGATACTTTCTAAATGAGTAAACCAAATACAGCTCCACTGCATTCTTCAGGAGTGAAACTTTTTTTTTTTTTTAATTATTATTTTTTATTTGAATTTTGCCAAAGACAGAGAGAGAGAGAAGGAGAGTGAGAAAGCAAGCCACCAGGTCCAGGACTTGAACCATGGTCAGCCATGTGGGAATTCCAGCATCTTAACCACCATGCCACCTGCTGGCCCTAGGAGTGAAACTATTTTTGAAAACTGAATGCTGAACCGTCTGGTTCAGCAGGTGGTTTAAGACTGACTGCCATTCCAAAACCTGAACAAAAATTGCCACATGGTGGCACCAAAGCACTAGAGTGTTTTGTAGGGAGATAGATCCAGAACTATTTTACAATCAATATAAAGTCATTTATTTTTAAATTAGCAATAAAAATAATCAAGTTTACATTTTTTAAAAAATACAAACAACAGAAAACCCTTCACATATTGCATTCCAAACTATAAACCCCAGGCCTCAATCTCAGAGGGGAGCAAAAGCCTGTGATTAGAGTTTGTCTCTCCTTGTTGCTGGAGCCAATCCACTGTCTGACGTCATAGCCACGGGTAGGAGGGCCCCCCTTGGCTCTGTCTGTGTGCTGGGCAGTGACTGAGAGTAAACAGCCTTTTCAAAGGCTTGAATTAGGGTCCCCACCCTATCCTAGAAAGTGTTCATATCAAAGCTGAGATATACTTGGTACCCTAAATCAGAGACCAGCAGGGACTCTAAGGGGCTCACTACTGGTTAGGAGTCACTATAATGATGTCCTGGTGGTTGCTTCCTCTATAAAAGCTGGGGGAGATAAAGGGCCTGTCAAACCCATTAATCTGGTAGCAAGAAGAGTATTCTGTGGTCTCTGGTCTCCCCCTACCTGACTCAGGCCTGGTGACCTGAACATCCCATGGGCCATGTGAATACCAAATTGCTGTGAGATTTCTCAGGAAAAGCCTAATGAAGGCGGCCAGTGGGGAGAGGTGTCAAAACACATTTTCTGTCTTGTAAGCAGAAAAACCAGGGATCAACTTCATCCTCACTCCAAATACCTCATTAATTCTCCCACTACTCATCCAGAAAAGTCTCTTGATGACACAGAAAGATCACATTTCTACAATGATTAATTTGCAAGTAAGCAAACGTGACTTACTTTTTAGTCTAGTTCTAAGTTGTGTGTTTTTGGTTTTGGGTTTTTTGCGTCCTACATCTTCCATTTTCAATTTCCTACTTCCTGAGAGACACATGCATAGACGTACACAGATCTCACACACACGGTTATAAAAATACATCTGGAACACATTAGTGAATACTCACTTCAGTCTCATGAAATGGTCCCAGAGCCTGAGACTCTAGCACCTTGTGCCTGGCCAAATTTTAAATCCCTGGTTATTTTGGTCTCAAGGCAACGGCTTCAGAAGTCATCGCTCTCTGATAGTGAACAGCCAGTTTCCAAGACTCAGACATAGAAACGAATATTATACTCTCAGCCTTTGCAAGTGGTAACCTCAGATGACTATCATCTGGTCCATCCCTGAGTAAACATGACAGAATACATCGCAGAGGAAGATTGAAGCTGGCCCCCAATCTAACATACTAACTGCTTTTTTTAAGGTTGAATTTCAAACAACTCAGCTCCTCAGACTAAAATGACATCTGTCAGTCTCATGTTTTCAGGACATAGGGACAAAACACAGGGTTGGCATCCTGCCAGGGAGAAGACTCAAATCTAAGCCTTATGATTGCCAAACTTAGAAGACTCTCTCTGCTTTTGTTCAAGATACTCCCCTAAAAAGAGTACATTGCAATTTCTGAGAGAATATTCCATGAGGTAGAAAATACAGCACCTTGGTCCAAGGTGTGAGGCACAATTCGACACAGCACAGGGAGGAGAGAAGCTGGGTTGGTTCGTACGGTCCAGGAGGGAAGGTACTTCAGAGCTGTGGGGCAGGAGGTTTTAAGGAGAACTCAGGTGGCATCGGGTGGATTAGACTCCTCCAGGGCTAGATTGTTTGCTGCATCAGGTCCAGGGATGGTTACAAGGAAACAAAGGAACAGGTCCCACTCGCTCTCAGGAAGGCCATTCAAACTCCATTCCCATCTGAAGACAAGGGTGGACACACCACGCTGGAGTGAAATCGGGTTCTAAGAGAGGCAGGGAAAGGAGTCGTCGATCAGCACACAAGATGATGATGAAGAACACAGGAAAAATAAGCCACAAACCCCAAAGTTGGACAGGAAAGAACAGGAATAATGGCAAAAGAGAGAATGAATAGAAAAGTCAACACTGAATCTGAAAAATCCAATAGACAAATCCAAAGTACTGGGTTATTAGAAAAGTCACAATACATTTTCACACAGAAAAAGAAAAAACACATCATGACTTTTCCAACAACCCAGTAGAATTTGAAATTAAATATCTCACTGTACAAATGACAAAAAGGGCTATTATGGGAGAAAATAGGAAAATCTCTAGGCTTTTCAAAACCCTCACACAGGCCATCACATATCCATGAAAGGACTTTCAGAGGAGAGGCACCATCGCTGTCCTGTAGGGCTCTGTGAATACAACCTCTAGGAGCTTTCTGGTACTCAAATCTTTTCCATAAGCCCTCTCTACACTCCTTCTCTTGGAAAGCACAGTGGAAGGAATATGAAAGTTCAGAGGTCATATTCCGGCTAGTCCACCTTGTCAACTATGGAAGTTTGGGCCAATTTCATTGAGCTTCAAAGAGCTTCCACATCTTGGGAACCAGCAGTTAGCGTAATGGCTATGTCGCTGGACTCCCACGTAGTCGACCGCGGTTCGCGTCCCGGCGGACCCAGAGGCTTAAAACTCTCGCCGGGCGCGTGTGCGTGCGTGCCCAAGATCCCGAGAGGAGAATGAAGGAGAAGGGATTGCGGCATGACCATACCCCCTGGGGGGTGATTTCTCGCTTTCTGTCTCTATGTCTCTCTCTGTCTGTCTGGCGAGTGCACGCGCCCTATAGTGAAAACCTCTCAAAAAAAAAAAGAGCTTCCACATCTGGAAAGTGGGGATAATGATATCCTGGAGCAGTAGCTGGCACACAACCGGCGAGTATAAGCACAGGTTGTTTTCCTTCCCTTTAGAAACAGCATTTCATCAGGAGAAATGAGGAAAAGGCGACTCCAGAGCTAGATAACTGTCCTGACTTTATTAGGAAATATAGAATAAATTATGATAAGGATTTAACAACTGCTCAGCAACTTAGCAACTGGAGACCAGGTGAATCAACTAGAAACAATATATCAATGTGTCTCTTCATCTTTGAGGAGTCACCTTCTCAAAAATGATTCATTTATATTCTGATTTCCTAGAATTAGGAGTGGTAAGGGGCATTGTGAATTTGCAAGATATCTTTCATCCAAGGATATGGAAGGAAAAACACTATTATACCTTTTGTAAACTGTAATATTGTTTCCAATGACATAGTTAAGAATTAGAACAAAACTCAAATTTTACAAGCAAAAACATATATATATATATATATATATATATATATATATAGAGAGAGAGAGAGAGAGAGAGAGAGTATATATATATATATATATATATATATATATATATATATAGAGAGAGAGAGAGAGAGAGAGAGAATTAGATTCCAAATGACAGACAAAAGAGAAGGGAAAAAAATCAATTAATTCCCTATGAGTAGCTGATCAACTCTTTGCTTCTTATTTTTCAAGAAGTTGAATGCTTACTGCTACATCTTTTAGATCCTCTCATTACATACAAAGAAGAGGAAGTAAGATTGACACTAAAACAAAAGTAAAATGAAGGATCAGTTCTGGGGAGCAAGTCTTAAAAATGTTTATATCTGTTACCTCAACAATTTAATTTCTATTCATTTATAATAAAGAAGGATAAAAATGAGAAAAATATTATAAAGGAGACTTCAAAAAGTTCATGGAGAGACCAGATGGTAGCACAATGGTAAAACAGAATGCTGTGTGAGGCAGTCCCACATGGGAGGGTGCCTGGTTCAAGTCAGAGACCTCCCTGAGTACACAGAGCACACCACTGCCCACGATCCAGGGCAGCCTGAAACGGGGTGGATCGCAGCATCCCAGCCCTGTCACAGGTACATGAGTATTTGCATGTTCTCTCCCCCTCTCCCCCACCCTTTCACTCATGGAAGAAATGAATAAAACTTTCTTTTAAGTTTATGGAAAATGGAATTAAAGCACAAGTTTATTCTGATGCAAAAAAAAGTTTTTTTGAATGTGATCATAATATTTTCATCATACCAATTTTCCATGAATTTCTCGAAGACCCTGCTCATAAGGTAAACTGTCCTTAGTTACAACGATAACAACATAAACCTCCAACATCAGAGAAATTTTAAATCCACAATCTCATGTTGAAAATTGAATTTACAATTTAGTAACGGAAGGATGCTCAGGATTTTGTTAACTGTGTATAAAACTATAGATAATCTAGTCTGAACTATGTAGAACTCCGAGTGTGAACATGCCATAACTTTATCAGTAATGACATTAAAAGCTCATTAGTTTCTTTTTTCTTTTTTTTTAGTGAGTCTTTCTTAAACAATTCATGTTCTATTTTATTCATAAAAATATTTAAGGGACCAGCAATTAGCATAATGGCTATGTTGCTGGACTCCCACGTAGTCGACCGTGGTTCACATCCCGGACCCGGTGGCTTAGAACTCACGCCGGGCGTGTGTGCATACATGCCCAAGATCCCGAGAGGTGAATGGAGAAGGGATTGCGGCGTGACCATCCCCCCTGGGAAGTGATTTCTCGCTTTCTGTCTCTCTGTCTCTCTCTGTCTGTCTGGTGAGCACACGCGCCCTATAGCGAAAACCTCTTAAAAAAAAAATTTTAAATGTCATAAAAGTCTTAATTGTTCCCATAACTAGACCCTTCTTGTCAGGCTAACTGCTATTAAACCTGAGTCAGTGGTCAGCGTTATCCTTTTTAATAAATATTAAAGAAAACAGTAGCCTAAATTTTAAAGTCACTAAAGTGCTGCAGACTTTGTGAACAATGTTAAATGGCTACCCTGTTTTACAAGGAGAAGTTAAGTCATAGCAAAGAACTCCACTACTAGCCTTATCTATGAAATGTGCATAACAGGACTCCTTATCTCAGAAGTGTGTTTTGAGGATCCAGTGAGATGTGTACATTCAGAACATTATCTGGTGCAAGGCAACATTCAAAAATGTTAGCTATTTTATCATTCAGGATCCAACCGGTCAACCACAAACAACTCTGCAGACCCAAATTCCAATTCAGAGCTTCATTTACACTGAAAAGGATACAAAGCCCAATATCCATGAAAGCCAGTAAGAATTCAGAAGACAGGATACCAGGTCCCAAATAGACGCTATACCCAACTGGGCAGTATGCCTCCGGGGCAGAGTCAAAACTGGGTGCTCAGGTATGCCAGGAGAGATGGTGGAACACGTGACAGAAGGAAGAGGGACAGAATCCACAGGACAGTAATGCACAAGAGACCTGACTCATGCACTGCAGTCAGAAGCCAAGAACAGAATTTTAAGGAGGTGAGAGAGCCCACAGGCTACCCAAAATTTTAGCTTGGTGTGCCCAAGGATAATCATAAAAGGACAGAAGTAAAATAGAAACTCCCAGGCTAAATTCCTCCCAGGGAGCCAATGCAGGATCCCCAAGAATCATTCATTTACTTACATTTCAGTGCAGCAGCCTCTTAGGCCACTCTTACTTCAGCCCAACGGAAAGTCCAATAATCAATGCTAAAATGCCCAGCAACACAACTACTACCACAATGATAATTATCAATTTCTGGAGAGGGGAATAAGATAAACAAAAACACATCATTACTGCAAGCAACCAAAAAGTTAACAGCTCATCCAAAACCCAGCCCTTTATATCTCTACACAGAAAGTATCTTACTTTTCCAAATAAGAAGCTGACATCTCTACCTGAAGACAGTCTTTCAGGAAAGACATCTCTTAAATTGTTCTGGACTAGCAATGCCGTTAGATGAAAATACGGCACCTCTGTCAGCTCTCAGCTCACACTCTAGTTTCAAATATGGACAGATACAATAAAAGCCACTATCATCATGGGGCCTCTAAGCAGCACCTGCCCAAGATCTAAAAATTATTTTTCATTTTCAAGAGGGAGTGTGACTATGTTTTGAACATAGTCCTAATTTCCCACTTCTGTCTGTATGTCCCTTAAAGTACACTCGTACCTGTCAGACCCAGTACAGTGGGTATCGGAAAGTATGCCCAGCCTGGATTCATCATGTAAAATAACTTCCCAGCTCCCCAAATCCCTGCATAAGCAATAGATAAAGCTGGATACAAACAAAGAACTGAAAAAGAAAAATATCAGAGCCCACGGGAAATGGTCAAAGAAAGACAGTGTAAAAAGCAGACGCCACCAGAGCCAGAAACCCACCCATCAATGAGCTGAGTGTGAAAATGCCCTAACTTTATCAGTAGTGAAAAGTCCTCAAGTGACAGAGGCAGAGTGAGCAAACATAACCGTGTGATGGAAAGAGCCTGACTGGGATCTGAATTTGAATCCCAGCTCCTCTACTTCCTAGGCGGCCTGCAGTCAATTATTTAACCTATGACCCTAGATTGTTTCATTTATAAAGTAGAAAAAACAGGTGCTCCATAAGGGATGGCATTATGTGCCCATAGCCATTAGCACAGTGCTAGGTACAAGGCAGAGGAAAAGAAAATGGAGACAAGGCTTGAGCTGCTGATGCAGAAGACCATGAAAAGAACATTTCTGAAGGCCAGAGGAGGCAAGGGCAGGATCTACAGAGTTCATAAGCTACGTCCAGGAGGTGAGTAGCAAAACCTGGGCCGTGCCTCAGTCCTACAGAACTGCCTTCAAGTGTGGGTTCTTGGTAGAGAGCGTGTGAGCCAGATCCATGCAAGGCACATCTGGGAAGGAGGGGTTGGCAGCTAGTCTCTAGTAAAAGTTCTGGTAAGGAGTTGGGTGAGGTGGACAGAGAAGGAAGGCTCAAGGATACAGTGGGCATGACCACAGAGGAGACACAAGGAAGACCAGCTACAACTCAGGCTCACCCTCCTGGCTTCACTCTGATACTTGACAGCCTTTTTGGTATCTGCCACAGCCCGCTCCACGAAGCCCACCGACTGGTCCATGTTGTTCTCTATACGGTCAATCATGGCTCCCTTTCCCAGGATGCAAGAGATAGTGGCAGCAGAAACAGAGAGAGAGAAGAAAGAAAGCAAGAGACAGCGAACAAAAATGGACTCTTTCCTGAAAGTCACAGGTAAGTCTCACCTTCCGGGCCTGACTCCGGTATTTCACAGCCTTTTTTGTTTCATCCCGTGCCTTCTCCACATGGTCCACTGTGTGCATAACATTCAACTCTATGTTATCTAACATCTCACCCTGCAAGGAACAGACACTAGTTATAACCAGTACGCCCACCCGGAACAGTCCTGGCCAGTGTGTGGAAAGGACTCTCACAATCTTCAGGGCCAAGAGGTTCAACCAGAGACCTCTTAAAGCATAGCCTTTCATGGGCATACTGTCACACACCCACATGATTGCCTGTGGCTCCTCAGTCCTGGGCAGAGACCTCTCGATCAAGACACATCCATTGAATTCCTGTTCCGTGACCAGCACTGTATTGGCATGTCTCGATGCCTGGTAACTAGGTATAAATGTCCTCTGTGGCATGCCATTCCCAACTTGAACTGCATGTATTCACTCCTATGGAGGAGTGCCAGGTATACTGAAGGTGTTCAGCAAGCATCTGAGGCTGGGAATACTTGCTTTTTCTAAGAGATATCCCTGTCCCCTTAAGTGACAGACAGTGTTATCTTTTTCTTTTTTTTTGAGAGGTTTTTGCTATAGGGCGCGTGCGCTCGCCAGACAGAGAGAGACATAGAGACAGAAAGCAGGAAATCACCCCCCAGGAGGGATGGCCATGCCACAATCCCTTCTCCTCCATTCTCCTCTCGGGATCTTGTGCACGCACGCACACGCGCCTGGCATGAGTTTAAGCCACCGGGTCCAGGACTCAAACCGCGGTCGACTACGTGGGAGTCCAGCAACATAGCCATTACGCTAACTGCTGGTCCCATTATCGTGAGAAGATTCCCAACCATGTCCCAGCTATTACTTCCTGTCACGGAAGGCTGGTCATTCCAATGAATTCCTGGGCATCTTAGAATAAGAATTCCCTTCACCTACTCTGTCCTTCCTCAACCCAACCCACAGTTTTATGGCACTCTGAAAACAGAGAAAGGAACTTACCATCACTTGACTCTCAAGCCAGTTCCTCGGCAAGGCAATGGAGGGGCAGAGAAAAGAAGAGTGGGGATGGAAGGACTTGAGAAATGGTCTCAAAGGCCAAAGAGGGGATGGGGAAAAGGCCCCTGTGCAGGGAACTATGCAGTGCTCAGGCTTCAGCTAGGTTTTGGTTCTGTTTACTAAAGAGCAGTTTTCAATCCTTTGCAGATGGCAGAGCATCGGGAAGTCCTATGGTAACAGTGGCACAGCACTGTGGCCTTGTGGCATATCTAACTATATCACAGAATGACGAAGCCAGCACCACAGCAGGCACGCCAGAATTCCAACCCTGAGCAAGCCTGCCTGAGGACAGAGCAAGCTGGCAGTTCAAGTTCTTCTATGAATAGTATTTACTACCCCTTCTTTTGTGTTATCCTCTCTCATTCCCTAGCAAAAAGTGCCAACATTTTTAGAAAAATACATGCAAATGAAAATACAAAAATGGGGTGGGGGGAGGAAACTTCTGTTTTAACCTAAGTTTTCACTGTGAAGTGGAAAAGAGATCACATGTTTTAAGTGTCATCGGTGCGAGAGCTCGGATCAGGAGACTGTTTTAAGGCATTGTAATTAAGAACGGTACCTCTAATAGGAAGGAAGGCAGGGAGGGAGGGGGGGATTCTGAGGCTGGGGGAAGCAGGGGCTTGACGTGCTCCTCAAACCCTGCATGAACCAGAAATGACTGCAAGGTCAAAGTAACAGGCAAGAAGGACACAGCTGAGCCCACCCATGCTGTCAGCATTGGGCAAGAATGCACACCCCACCCTGGAATACTGGAACGCTATTACTCCACTGTACAAATTCCCAGTGATTCTCATGCCACCTCATGTGGCTTCCAGTTTTCCCTTCCTCCCCATTCTCAGGAGGCCCTGACTTTCCTCTCCTCCCTCTCAGGCTGGGATTCCTGCCAGTTACCTGATTCTCCACCAGCATAGCGATGTCCATGAACATGTCGTGAAGCTCCTTGATGCTGCTCTCCAGCCTCACAATGTCCTTGTGCCGACCCTCGATCTCACTGAGGGCTTGCTTAGAAATCTGGGAGTCAATGATCTGCAACAGGCCACCCGCAGACAGCCCGTCAGCCCGCTCGGCAGTCAGGGCCTCTCCACACACTGCTGATGAGCTCCTTGCCTCCCGCCTCCCTGCAGCGGCAGCCCGCCCTTCACCAGCCAGGCCAGGCGAAGCTCCAGGAGGCCTCCTAGCTCAGGAAAGGGGCACGCCAGCCCAGCCCCAAGTCACTCACCCCAGAAGTAAAGATGGCAGGGTTGCCACTCTCCAACATCTCCTCCAGCTCCTCATCTGTTGTCTTTTTGCCAGCTTTGTAACAAAATAAGTAAAGCATCAAATATAAGATCAAAGCACAACACCATCTGAAAAGTTCCCTGGAAATGAGGAATATGGTGACTTGACTATAAAGGCCATGGCCTTAAAACACGCCCCCAATAGCTGCCTGACTTGTCTTCTGACTTCTCCGTTAACCTAATCCATCCTTAGCATGATCAGTAATCACCTTCCTAGAGCACATATCCGATAACATTACCTTCCAGCTCAGATATGTACCAGCCCCATTCAGTACCCATGGAGCCCAGGGCCCTCAAGACAATACGCCAGTTCATTGGTGAACCCTCCCTCAACCCTTCTGAACCTTTACTGCTCCCCTAAGCACACTCTTTTCCCAGACCCTGGACAACCTGCCTCTCCTAAACTCACGTGCTTGGTCTCGTCTACATCCTTGTTCACACAGTTCCTCCCACCAAAGCACATTTTATCTGCAGGACCCTGCCTTCCATGTTACTAAATCCCTACAGGGAACAGCATTATTATTTATTTGTTTGTTACAGCCATGTATGCTGCACCTTTTATCTCATAAACATGCTTTGCCATCAAACAGAAAGTGAAAAGATGTGATGAGTCCCTAGGAGAGCACTTGTTCAGTTAGTGTTCTCCGTGTACAAGGAAATATCAGGTCCCCTGGGGATAGGAGTACCCGGTCCTGATAAGCACAGTGCCATCTTGCAGCCTGAGATACAGCGTTCAGGACGTGCCAGTGCTGTATCTGCCCTGGGCTTCGACATGGAACCGGACACAGAAGCCACAAGCAGGAGTGTTGTTGGTGCTCCCCAGTCTCCCAGCTGGAGATGGACAACCACATGGCAGAAAAGGTGGAGGGGCACAGGCCGAACTTCAAACACATACTAATTTCAAGCTGCCGCTGGATTCGCCCTTTGCTGCGTTCACGGAAGTCCACCTGAGCCTCGTTGTATTTGGTCATCACCTCCACAAACTTCCGGGAAAGGACCGAGTGCTGTAGGCACAATATAAAACTGCAGTAAGCCTCCAGGAGGTGGGGCAGGGGGTGGCAGGTCCATAAGTGTGGGAGATCCTCTCCAGCACCTCATAGCCTGGTCCACAGCAGCACTTGACTGGAATCAAAAAACCAGGCCTAAGACCCAACTTTTTTATTTTCTAGCTTTGTACCATTGGGAGACTCCACTCCCCTTTCCAAAGCATGGTTTCAGTACCTGTTTGCTGCCCTGCTGACCTCACATGGGAACTGTAAGGCCAAAAGAGATCATTTGTGTGAATCTCTGAGCCCTGCATCCGCACGGACTACAAGCATTTTTCTGGTACAACCCGTGGCTTGCATTCTAAGGCTGTCAGACTCTCTTGCCATATGTAAAACCTGCCAAAGATCCTTGAGTTCTTCCCTTAGCTGATCTCCTCCACTTCTCTTGCTTATAACTACCTGTATTCTCTCACCAGCCCTGGATGCTGAAGCTCAAACCATCATAACAATGTTTCTTTCTTGCCCATCTTTCACCATCAAGCCCTACTAGATTCTCCTTTGCAAAATCACCCATATTTAAACTTTTGCCAAACCTATAGCCACCATATGCAAATTCAGTGCAAAAACCTAAGAGTCCCGCCAGTCTCTTGCCTCATCTCCCCCTCATATCCAGCTTTCAAACGGCTACAGAATAACCTCCTAGTGTACTGCACCCTGAAGCAAATGTCTACGGGCCACTGGAAGGTGAAATTACATTATCTACCAGAAATTCAGTGTCCATTATCCAACGATGAACTTTTTTCTCCAGACAGGTTGTTCTCTTCATGTCTGCACTGACTCCCGCCATCACCACCACTGCTACCGTCAACCCACACGTGTGCACGTGTGTGTACACACACACACACACACACCTCCAGCCCTCATGTCTCTTAGAGAAAGGGTACATGTCTCCTGAGCCTCTCCATGTGGGCATTCTGACCCGCACAAAGCCCACCTCCTCTGCCTATCCCCAGTTCTTCCCACAGTCTTCCCGCGGTGTTGAGAGCACTGAGCGCTTGATTACAGCCTCTCACACTGTCCTCCTGCTGGTTCTTAGGTGAGTTTCCTTTGCCACTTGACTGTCACACCAGTTCTCTAAGGAAAAGGGTCTTCTCTATCTTTGAAGACCACCAAAGTGCCTAGCTGGACAAATAATTACTAGCAATTTTTAGAGAAAAGATAACTATTTCCTTGCCTATAAATGAGGAAGCACACTAAACCGTACACTATGCTCTGGGGAGTCTAAAGTTATGCTGGGAGCTGGGCGGGGGGTGGGGGGGCGGTGGGGGGTGGGGTGGAGACACTGGTGCAACCGGAAATACATGGGAAGGATGTGGACTCACATGCCAGAGCCTCCCTGAACATGACAAGGGACACACCTGTGTGCCCATCATCTGGGTTGGCTGAGTCTGGGGTAGATCAGGGCATGAAAACCCTACTGGGATTTTCCTCTCTCAACTCTCTGTCTCTCACTCATGGAGGAGACAAATACATTTTTTTAAAAAGGAAGTATATCAGGGGCCTCCTTAGAGCAGGACAGTGTGAGAGAGGGGCCAAAAGGGCTGGTCTCTGGCCCTGACCCCTGCTCCAACCAGGATGATTCGTCTTCACAGTTCTTCAAACTGAGTTCCAAATAAAAACTGTATTTTCAAAAAAATATAAATAAAAGTACTCCACAGCTTAGGAAAAAACAAAAAGGCTGGACTTAATCATTAGGCTAGGGCAAATCTTACCTGGGACTTACGAATCCGAAGATCTGCTGATGACCGGACTTCATCTTCTTCAATATGCTTCTCCATGCCTGGCAAGGACAGGAAAGTAATTCTAGTAACATGCCTGCTGCTCCTTCCAAGAAACAGTGTTCAATGCAACTCTCCTTGCTCATGCTCACATCCCCAGCCACGGAGATGTAACAACAGGCAGGCAGAGTCTCAAATGGCCAGCTCTCAGGAGCCACAGGACTTGCACTCCATTGCTTTTCCTAAACCAGGTCTTAGCATAGTGGTTAACAGCATTGGTCATGGATACCAAGAGACTTGGGCTCAAATCCTTGCTCTGTCACTTTCTAACTATGTGACTCTGGAAAAGCCATTGAACCTCTCATATTAATGTTCCTGTTCTCTTGTCTGTGAAATAGAATAAAACTGAGGTTAAGATTAAATGAGAATCTACATAAAGCACTCAGCACAGTAGAGGCACAGTGCCTCTGTTATGATTGGAAATTACAACAAATAACCCTCCATCCACGCCAATGAAAACAGCATTGCAACTTGTTTTTTGAGAAGAACAGTAAGTAGTCTTGAGCAGTGCTGCTTCAGCCTTTCACCAACACCATGCATTCCCCAATACCTTGGGCAGGCAAGAATGTAGACTACAGCCATTGAAATAACTAAACTCTGAGATGCCCAGGAGCACTGAACCCAGGAGCGTGGATTCACTATGCTCTAAAGCAGGCATGGAAGGACACTGGGCAGGTGATATACCTAGTCCACCAAGAAATGTCTACAGACTGAATAAGGAGCCTTGTATCTATATACCTCTCAAATTACTGTTCAAATTCATGTAGGTACTGAGCAAATAAGATCAGTAAGAGAAAAGTCAAGGGACTAAGTTAAGGACCAAGTCACACAACTACTTGGTAGCCGGAGCACTTTTTTTTTAAGAATTATTTTATTGGGAACCAGCAATTAGCGTAATGGCTATGTCGCTGGACTCCCACATAGTCGACTGCGGTTTGTGTCCCGGACCCGGTGGCTTAAAACTCATGCCGGGAGCATGTGCGTGCGTGCCCAAGATCCCGAGAGGAGAATGGAGGAGAAGGGATTGTGGCGTGACCATCCCCCCGGGGGGTGATTTCTCGCTTTCTGTCTCTATGTCTCTCTCTGTCTGCCTGGGGAGCGCACGCGCCCTAATAGCGAAAACCTCTCAAAAAAAAAAAAAGAATTATTTTATTTAACTTTATTATTATTATTATTATTATTATTACTATTATTATTATTTTCCAGAAATAGAAAGAGAAGGAAAGTGACAGAGCAGGCCACCAGGTCCAGGCCTTGAACCGCTGTCAGCCATGTGGGAGTCCATTGCCTTTAACCACCATGCCACCTGCTGGCCCATGAAATCACATTTTAATTTTTCAACTCTTATCTTCAAATCTGGACTCTTTAAACTACAGTCAGGATTCAAGAAAAGGTCAATTTCTAGGGCTACAATAGGTCGTTACAGGAACAGTGCCCAAACCACGGTAAAGAAGGAACTAGCAGTGTCAACTCCAACAAGATGAACTGCAGCTCAGAAGAGCTGGACACGGACTGCTGAGACAGAAGGTGGTGGGACCAGCTCGCTCCCTTTGTTTCCTCTTACTCTTCAGTTTGTTCCGGACATTGTTGGCCCTCTTCTTGATCTCAGTTGTGAGCTGTTCTAGGTCATCCTTGGTTTCTGAGTAAACAAAGCAGGTAGAATCGGTTAGAAAAGCAGGGATTAACTTCTTTGTGATTACAACAATCAACAGAGGAGGTGGGGAGCTTTCTCAGTGCCGGGAGCATTTTATCCAATGTGTGCCCCAGAATCTGTCATTAGAATCAGACAGTTTATTTTTAAAAGGCATTTTCTAGGCATGCCATTCATGACCTACAGACTAAAAACACTGAGCACTACAGTCCTAGAATATGCCTTTTGAACAACTTGTTCCAAGTAATTCTTCAGCACACAAAATTTTAAGAATCTTGTTTGTGAAGGAAACAACCTGGTTTACTATGAGGGCTTCATCTCAGAGGGTGCTATGGGACGTCTAAGGGAAAAAAAAAAAAAATCAGATCTCAACCCAGGCTAATGGACTTAGAATGAAACCAATATTTATGACATACTTACTATGTTCCCAAAACTGCCCAAGGATGTATGGAGCAAAATACCTGATAGCTATGACCATTCGTTAAAAATAGCCCTCAGGACCAGCAGTTAGCGTAATGGCTATGTCGCTGGACTCCCACGTAGTTGACTGCGGTTTGCGTCCTGGACCCGGTGGCTTACAACTCACACCAGGTGCGTGTGTGTGTGCCCAAGATCCCGAGAGGAGAATGGAGGAGAAGGGATTATGGCGTGGCCACCCCCCTGGGGGGTGATTTCTCACTTTCTGTCTCTCTGTTTCTCTCTCTATCTGGCGAGCACATGCGCCCGATAGTGAAAACCTCTCCAAAAAAAAAAAAAAAAAGGCAGAGTGAAACAACAGCATCAGGCTGGTTCCCTGTTCTTAAGAAACTGAAAATATAGGCCTGAATTCTATTCTAAAAATGTGGGACAATGAGAGTAGGGGATGAAAAAAACAGATGTTTGTCTCGGTGGTGGTAAGAAGTCGGAATTTTGGCAAGGGAGGTAATCCTGTGAACTTGAACCATTTCAGAATTCTTCATGGAAAAAAAAATAAAAAAGGACTTGATCCAGTATATTTTCAAAAGGGGGCTGGGTAAAGCATCTCAGGCAGGGGAATTAGAACAAGCAAAGGTGCAGATGTGGGACAGAGTATGCGTATGTGAGAAGCCACAGGAGTCACAGGAGGGACTAGCTAGGAAGTCCAGGAAGCTGTGGCCAAATGGTTCAAGACAGAACTCGAAGAGCAGAGCTGACCATGGTGGGTGGTAGGTGCTCAAATAAGTACAGGATCCAGGAAAATGACGTGATGTGTACATTAGTGCAATGTAACAAGTACACTCCCCTACTGCTCACAAAGGGGAGGAAAACAAGACTGGCTCGGCCCCAATACCAAGGGTCACGGGTGGGTGACTCAGTTCTGAGTAAACACTCACTTGGCTCTGGAATTGGTGCAGAGAGAATGATACTGTAGAGTTTCTTAGCCTCCTCCACATGTTCTGAGATCTTGTCAATGTTTTGCCGAGTTTCCTCTATCTATAATTAGAAAGACAATAAACTTTATAAACAAAGAAATATGTCCACAGCTGAGATAAACACTTAGATAAACATCAGTGCTTTCCTGGTGAAAGCTTTCCATTTTCTGAGTTTAGGGAAAGAGAGGATGACTTTAAAGTCTTCAGCTGGGCCAGCAAGTATTATGGTGGTTAAGGTGCTGGATTCCCACATGGCCAACCATGGTCAAGTCTCGGACATAGTGGCTTGCTTTCTCACTTTTCCTTTCTCTCTCTCTCCTCTCTCCGGTGAACACACATGCCCTATAGCAAACTCTAAAAAGTTCATTAATACATTAAATGTTAAACGAAATTTTTAAAAGGAAAAAATAGTCACATAGTCACATAAAGTAACCTCAACATAGCAGATGGCAAAAATTCAGACTTGGCCAGCTAAAAAAATCCAGACAGTGGCACAGTGGGAAGGTAGTACTCTGTGAGGCTGAGGCCATGTGGGAAGGGCCCAAGTTCACATCCTGAGGTGTCCCTGTACACACTAAGCATGCACTGCACGTGCCCATGATCCTAGATGGCTGAGAGTGAGAATGGGATTATGGCATGAAGACTTTCACTGGGGTGTCTCCCCCTACCACTTTGTCTCTCTCTCTTTCCCTCTCATGGAAGGCATAAATGAATAAGTTTCTTCTTTTTTTTTTTAATCTGTACTCATTGCTCCCTAAGACAAATACACTCACCCATCATGGATAGGAGAATTCTAGCCAGAGTAAGAAGAGCTAGGAAAATCCATGAAAAAAATCTCATCACCCAGATCTTTTAGCCCTGATAAGTGAGCACAGAAGAGAGTAAGGACAAAAGATAAGAGGGGAAAAAAGAAAAAAGGAAAGAAAGAAGTGAAAGGAAGAACGAACTTAGAGAGTGAAAAATGTTAGAATAAGAAGAAAGAGAGAGAAACAGATAACAAAGCTAGAGGGAAAGAGAGAGAAAGGAAGAGGCTAAGAAATGGGCATCTCAGAAGACAGCAGAATCACTTGCTTAAGAATGTAGAATAAAATGTCAATGTAATAATGTCACTGGAGGATAAATGTACATACAGGTAGCTACCTAAATATTAGGGAAGCATTTTAACAGTTGGCAGAACAACCTATAGGACTGTATTAGTGCCACTCGAATGGGGACACTGAAGTTTGAAGAAGTGATAGGTCACATAGCTGGTAGTAAAGATAGCACTCAGTGCGCACCAGACTCCATCTGGGACACTCTTTCCATTAGACCTAACACTGAATTTTTTTTAAATGATATGTACTCTTGTAAAAAAAGAAAAAACAACAACAAAATCTTATTCCGAGCCTCAGATGACCAAACCAGCCTTCAGAGCGTCCTCTGTCCTACTTCAGCTTTACTTGTGGTATGACCATGTTCACTAAAAAAAATCTTGTAAAAAAAGCAAGACAACAATAAAATGATCTGTACTATTTCTCTTTTAGTGGCTTGCTTTCTTGAATTCCAAGGCTACCCAAAACTACCAAAAGAGCCAGCATTACCATCATGAATACTTGCTGCCTCTAGAGGTGTAAACACTTCAAAATCTAGCTTTTAGGTAGCTCAGAAATTCCTACCTTCCCTTTGCCTTTACTGACTTCTCTTACAACTTATAAAATATCATTGTATCACATACTGTTTCTGTTCCCATCACATGACTATCTTGTCAAAGCAATTACATGGTTTTACAGGATGGCGGGGGGGAGGGGGAAGGCTATCTTTAAAAAATGCACTAGAAAGCCAACTTCACCATTTTTTTTAAAGGGTTTTGCCATACGGCATGTGCACTTATCAGAGAGAAAGAGATGGTGAGAGGGAAAGTGAGAAATCACTCCCAGGGGAGATGGCCATGCTATAATCCCTTCTCCTCCATTCTTCTCCTGGGATTTTGGGTGCACACACACAACTCCCAGCATGAGTATCAGGCCTGCGGATCCAGGACTTGAACTACAGCTGCCAGATCTGGGATTCAAAACACACTTGGCCATATGTGAGTCCAGCACTACACCACCTGTTGGCCCCCAATTCCACAAATTTAACAAGTCATAGGCCTTAGATTTTGCATGTTCAATGGATTGGATTGTTTTAGGAAATCTCTTCTGCAAAACTAACTACTTGATAAACTAAAGAGCATCCTGACCCAAAGTTTGATACAAAGATAGTATACAAGAAGTTGTCTGGATGGGACTGCTGGGCCTGAAGCTCATTCACTGCAGGCATTTGGAGAGTGGATGGTAGATGTTCATCTGGCCCCATGCACAGGAGAATTGGGTCCTGTTGCTCTATGTTCAACCTGCCTACAGGACTCCCCAGGCTAGGTACCACTCCATTCCCATCATCTTCCACCCACTGTAAGTAATCTCTTTCTTCTGTCCTCATCAACCTCAGCACTTGGAGGCATTTCAGGGACTTTGATTTCACAGCAGTTTAATCAGTTTGCCAAATAATCACAGAATCCCTTTAGGACTTCAGGATAGGAAACAGATCAATTGTAGAGCTTTGTGTTGTGTTTTGTTTTGTTTTGTTTTGTTTTGTTTTGTTTTGTACTTGGTGTCTCTGCTCCTTCTTGGAAGTGTTGATTTCACAGAGCTGACTTTCTGGGTATTTCATGGTGGCAGCTACATGTAATTTCCCTTTGTACATTTGCCAGATACTAAAATCTCAGGAGAGTGGGGAGAAAGAAAAGAAACAGTAGGAAATTGATAAGTTTCCAGTATAAAACTCTAGAGTTATTGGGGCCAACAGGTAGCATAGTGGTTAAGGCTCTGGACTCCCATATGGCCGAGTGATTTGAGTCTTGAACCTGGTGGCTTGCTTCCTCACTTTCTCTGTCTCTCTCTGGTGAATGTATGTGCCCTGAAGCAAAACTTTAAAATAATAATAATAAATTAAATAAATAAGTCTTCAAAAACAAATTTAGGGCTATTTGCGTTTGTTTGGGGTAAAGCATACTGACACTGTCCTGCATAATTATATGTTTAAGAATTATTATAAAATGCACTGATCATATATCAGAAAGTAATCTAGACCCTTCACAGTACTTCTGTGAGGTCATTAACATCGATCATTTTATACATGAGAACACTGAGGCTCAAAGAGGTAAAGGAATTTATTCTAAGTCACTCAGCAGAGAAAGGAAAAAATTGAAGTTTTCCCAGACTTTTGTTAGATACCAAACCCTGTCTCCCGAACTAGGTAAACATGCAAGAACCACTTATGGAAACATTAGCTACCTTCTTTCATACATATGTGTATATTTAGCCTACATCAGATTAATGTGCAAGTTCAATTCACTGTTCTGTGAGGTTGGTTCAGTTACTTTTCACAGAGATCATGTGCTTTATTTCTTTGTCCTCTAACCACAGTTCCTTAGAGCTTTTTATGCAACGAGGGCTCAATAATTGTTAATTAAGGGAACCAATCCAAACTTTTTTTTTAATCATCTTGCTAAATTTGCAGCTAAGTGTCCATAATGCCTTCTTATCGCATGCTGGTTTTTCAAATGTGCTTTTCAATGATTTGTCAATAATGGGAATCAATATAACACAGGATTTAAGAAAATATGTTAGATTCGAACAGACTGGGTTCAAGTTTTGGCTCCACCCCTTAGCAGTTTTATGGCCCTGAATAAACCATTTAAGCCCTCCCCAACCAAGCACCAGTTCTCTCATGAAATGAAGATGATCACAATTCCCACTTCAGAGTTCTTGTGAGGATAAAATGAGATAACTCTTGTCAAACACTTTAACATAAAGTACACGCTCACTAACGTTCAATGATTACAATAATAAATACAAAAATAGCTAGCAATTATGGCACTTCATTATATGCCAGATACTATGCTGTGCCTTTACAAGCATGTCCCATTTACTCCTTACAGCAATCCTACTGTCAACAAAACACTCTGACAACATCAGAGGCCACCTCAGGAACTTTAAGAACAAGAAGTCAACGCCTCTTCACGTTAGGTGTTCCCAATTATAATTACCAAATTATACTAACCATAATCATCTAGATAAAGGAGGGAGTTATTTTCAAGGCATGGATGACCTTTTCCCTGTGGACCTAATTAGCCAGTGGGATCTAAGTAGATAATGGAAAGCAGAGAAAGTACTACTTTGAAAAACTGACAGGTTGCCATGAAGTGAGGTGGAAAGCTAAGCAAAAAGCTTTATCTGCCCTTTGAATTAGTTTCTACCTCCCCTAAACTCCCATGTACACTATACCTCTAGTTGGGCATTAATTCCTGCATATTTATTTATTAAAAACTTATAACATGCCACCACCCTAAGGTGGTAAAAATAACATGGTTATAAATGGTCAAATAAGTGATGCCTCATTTTCACAATTTATATTTTATTACTCTTTTCAAAAAATGGCATAATCGGGAACCAGCAGTTAGCGTAATGGCTATGTCGCTGGACTCCCACGTAGTCGACTGCGGTTCGCATCCCGGACCCGGTGGCTTAAAACTCACGCCGGGCACGTGTGCATGCGTGCCCAAGATCCCGAGAGGAGAAGGAGGAGAGGGGATTGCGGCGTGACCATCCCCCCTGGGGGGTGATTTCTCGCTTTCTGTCTCTGTGTCTCTCTCTGTCTGTCTGGCGAGCGCACGCGCTATAGTGAAAACCTCTCAAAAAAAAAAAAATGGCATAATCCAAAATAGTCTTACTAGAGCTCCTCAGTCAAGTCCTCTTTGGTTTGTCTGCTATGTTTTAGAAAACAAATATTGATGAGAAGGAGAGAGAAGTCACCTCAGTCAACCAACCAACAGAAACCAAGTCTATAAGGGGTTTTATCAACACTGAGATCAATGTTTCAACTCTCCTTTTATGAACGAAAAGAAAAGAATATCTTCAAGTATAATGAACAGTGAAAACAAGTATTTTCAGAGTTACAATGAGCAGTGAAACCAAGTATTCTTAGACAATAATTTCAAATCAGTTTGGTATATTGTGGTTTATTATCACTCAAAATTTAATCAGGGAGATAATTTTTTTATTTATTTATTAGAGGGCACATGCACTCATCAGAGAGATTGAGAGAGAAGGAAAGTGAGAAAGCACTCCCCATGGGGGACGGTCATGCTGCAATCCCTTCTTCTCTATTTCTTCTTTCAGGATTTTGGGCATGTATAAACATGTGCCCAGCATGTTTTTCAAGCCACAGGTCCAGTACTCAGTTTACACAGTTGGCCATGTGGGATCCAGCTGCTTTAACCACAATGCCATTGGCTGGCCCTGTCTAGTTATTTTAACCAAAGTAGCATAATACAGGGAATTGTTTACACAGAAATGGAAAGTCCAAGAAGCCAAACAGAGGATGGTAAGATACCCTGAAAAAATCAGAGACAGCAGATTAGAGGGACAAAGAAGAAAGAATCACCAGAGCTCAAAGCCAAGCCCCTGTATGGCAGCCAGACCATGGTGGAGGTGACCAGCAACACTGGTACCATGAAAATGGGTCTAGCAAGTGAAAGCTGAAGCCATGGAAGAGACATGTCTGAGAACAAAAAAGAGAAAAACCATGGCCTCTTCTTTCCCCCTAGAGTCTTCTGCCAGTGCCTCCACGTCTTGGTCTGTTCAGTCCCCTATATCAAAAATACCTGGGACCTTCAGATGTCTTAAGGGTTACGTCACTGGACTTCCATGTAGTTGACTGTGATTTGAGTACTGAACTGGTGGTTTAATACTCAAGCTGGGTATGTGTGTGCACATGCCCAAAAAATTCCAAAAGAAAGGAGGAGAAGGGATTGAGGTGTGGCCATCACTCCTAGGGGGTGATTTCTTGCTTTCTGTCTCTTTGTCTCTATCTCTGTGGCAAGCACATGTGTCCTATAGCAAAAGTCTCTTAAAAAAAATACCTTTAGGGGACCAGCAGATGGTGTAATGGTTATATCGCTGGACTTCCAAGTAGTCGATCACAGATCAAATCCCGGACCCGGTGGCTGAGACTCACACTGGGTGTGTGTGCGTGCATGCCCAAAATCCCAAGAGGAGAATGGAAGAGAAGGCATTGCGGCATGGCCATCCCCATGGGGGGGGTGGGGGGGGAAGATTTCTCGCTTTCTGTCTCTGTCTCTCCAGCAAGTTCACATGTCCTATAGCAAACACCTCTCTTAGATTAAAAAAAAAAAAAATCAACTTAGACTGGGTAACTTAAATAGCAAGCACACAATTTCTCACAGTTTTGGAGACTGGGAAGTCCAAGGTCTAGATGAGGCATCAACATATAAATTTGGGGGAGACACATTCACTCCATAGCAATTCTTTTGATCAGATTAACCAAAAGCCAGTTGGGAAGGGAACCTGGGAAATGTAGTTCCCTGCAATACAGAGCAAAGCTCAGGAATGACAGGTAATGGGCCTGAGAGGAACTGGCAAGAGACTGTCAAGGGCTTCCTTCTTACCCTAGTCAAAGAGCCTAGAAATGTAGAATTCACCAGCTTCCCAGCAGGTTGCTGCCATCCAAATACTCCACTTAAAGAAGAGAAAAATATTTAGCCTGCTAGATTTGACTAGATTTCCAAGTTACATTCACTTAGAGGTTCTTAGTTCTAACAGAACTCAAACCTACCTTTAAAAAAAAAAAAAAAATCCCTATGCTTCAAAACTGGCTGCTTTGCAGGTCCTCTAGTCAGAGGACCTTGCTCTACCTCTGGCCCACATCTAGCCACTTTCACTTCTCCTAGCCCTGAGGTAGATCTCTTTGAGGGCTGGGACAATGTGTTACCCATCATAGACTAATTGCTATTCATCACGGTATCAAACAAATGATGTCACTTAGTAGCCATCTGTTGAGTGAATAATTGAATACGAGCAATTTCAGAAGACAATGACGCTTCATACACCACCGCAAAACAGTCTCATTTTTTCTTTTAGAGAGAGATATTTTGTTACAGAGAGATTTTTTTGCTTGCCAGAGAAACAGTGAAAAATTACCCCTTCAGAGGGATGGCCTCGCCACAATCCCTTCTCCTCCATTCTCTTCTCAGAATTTTGGGCACACACATACACACACACACACACACACACACACACACAGCACCCAGCATGAGTTTAAACTGTCAGGTCCAGGACTTGAACCACGGTCGACTACATGGGAGTCCAGCAACATAACCATTACACCATCTGCTAGTCCCAGTCGCAGATCTTTTTAAGAGCATCTTACAGACTAAATGTTTATGCCCCCCAAATTCACATTAGAAACCTAGTCCCCAGTGTGATAGTATTAGGAGCCAGGGGTCTCTTGGAGGTAATTAGAGCATGAGAGTGGAGCCCTCGCAAATGAGATCAGTGCCCTTATTACAGGCTAACGAATGATTTTGCTCTCTTCCCATATGAGGATAAAACTTGCAATCTGGAAGAGAGCCAGCACCACAATCTGGCCATGCTGGCACCCTGATCTCGAACGATGGGAAAAAAATTCTTATATAATAAAAAATTATTTATAAACCACCTAGTCTATGGTACTATGTGATAGCAGCTTATACTAAGGTACTAGGTGATAGCTTCTTAAACGCTCAAAAAAGAGAAAACTATAATTGCATTTTCTAAGATGTATTCATTCATCCCTATTAACAGAAGGTCCATGTCAGTTCCCAGGGTTCTGTGTAAAACAAACTCCTGGGATAGCCAAGTTAAGCAGATTTCTTGGTGCCTTAAATAACATGCATTTTAGATTTCCAAGAGGAAAAGAGTGGGAAGGATCTCTTTCATATCTGATCACAGAAGGCCTTTTGCATCTTCTCTGCCACCCATGACAAACACTGTGACCCGTCAACTAGCCATCCTCCCTATATATGCCTTTTCTCCCTTTATAACGGAACTCTGATTTTCTTGGGGTTGCAGTGTTGCCAGCCAAAGGCTGAATCGTGAGATTCTGTGGCAATCCTGGTAAGCTCATCCCTTTGCTGAAGACTCACTTTCCTGGTGTCCCTTCCAGCTAAGAGTGGCCATGACCATGTGATCTAGTGCTAGCTAGCGGGCCACAGGGAAGTCTACTTGGAGGATTTGGGAGTTTTCCTTCCTGATAAAAAAAAAAAAAAAAAAAAAACTGGGAACTTGTAATGTTTGTATCACTGTTGCAGGGTGAGGCCAAATGGAGCTGTAACTCTGTGGTAGTTTTAAAACATGTGTACAAATTCTTTTTTTTCCTAATTGCCAAACAGCATATGTACTTACTAGAGAAAGACAGAAAGAGAGAGAGGGAAAAAGCACCCCCTACTAGGACGTGGTCACATCACAATCCCATCTCCATCTCTCCATCCTGTCAGAATTCTAGGCATGCACATAAACATGCCCAGTGTGTTGTTTTTTGTTTGTTTGTTTTTGAGAGGTTTTTGCTATAGGGCACGTGCGTTCGCCAGACAGACAGAGAGAGACACAGAGACAGAAAGCAAGAAATCACCCCCCAGGGGGGATAGTCACGCCGCAATCCCTTCTCCTCCATTCTCCTCTCGGGATCTTGGGCACGCACGCACACACGCCTGGCATGAGTTTTAAGCCACCGGGTCCGGGACGTGAACCGCAGTCGACTACGTGGGAGTCCAGCGACATAGCCATTACGCTAACTGCTGGTTCCCCCCAGTGTGTTTTTCAAGCCACCAGGGCCAGGATTTGAACTGCAATTGGCCATATGGGATCCAGCTCTTTTAACTACTATGCTACGGGGCCAGTCACAGGCATGAATTCTTTAGTTCTCCCCCATTAAGAGGTGGGATTTGTGTACTGCTGTCTTGAATCTAGCAGGCTTATGACTGCTTCAATTATAGGGCACAGTGGAAATGGTGTACTATACAACTCCCATACCCATTTGCCTTGTACCCTGAACCTCCATGTAATCTTGAATGGGCAATACTATGAGAAGCCCAAGCCACAGACTGTGGCCAAGTACAGTGCTTTGATTGACTCTGAGCTGCTTCTTTGAATCAGCTTAGTCCAGGCACCAGATATTACAATAAAGATGTCTCTATAAGATTCGGCTGCTCAAGCCTTCCCTAGAAAGCATTCCTAGAAATTGGTGGACCAGAGAAAATCTACACCCACTATTCTCTATCTGAATTTCTAATCCATGGACTCTGTCAGCATAATAGTTGTTTCATACAACTAAATGTTGGGATAATCTGACAGATAATCAATACAATCAGAATAGACTCTATCAATCTTAAGGGAAAAGCCAGGCGAATCACAAAGATGCTGATGTGGAATCCCCACACCTCTAAGTCACCGCACCCTTCCTAACTCCCAACTTCTTCATGTGTGAAATAATTACATAGCTCTATAGCTTAAGGCACAGCGAACACATTCCCACATGATATACCATGCTGCTACTTAGGGTCGCCGGTTCAGATCAAAGCTCTCTTCCTTTTCCCCATGGGCTGCTGCATCAGCCAACTTGCTGATCTTTCCATTTCTACTCTTGTCCACCCTCCACAAAGTACCATCAGAATGATTTTTCTAAAACATACTCTGATCTTACCATTTTTCCCCCTTAAAATCCTAAAGGTTTCCCACCATTTTTGCAGTGATTCAAACTGCAGTAGGCAACAGAGTCACCTGGAATAACTTCCTAAAAGTTCCAAAGTCAGAATCATTTCAGCCTCTGTGGCTCAGGGACGTGCAGGTGCACAAAGCTCCCCAGGTGACTTTCATGCCGCAGAAGCTTTCCCTCACCTTCCTTTCCCCCTTACTCCAGTCAGAATTTAACATTTCCTCTTATGTGCTCCCACAGTTCCTTGGTGACACTTCTATTGCCATATGATAACTTTTTAAAAAAGTTATCACCCTAACCAGATAGGGAGCTAACAGACAGCAAAGACCCTGCACATGGAACATCGTATCTCTAGCACCTAATGTGTTGTCCAGAAGGCAACAGACACTCACGTATTTGGGTGAATGATGAATATAGACCAATAAGCCCTAAATTTTTACCTTGTAGGACAGGCCTGTTTCCTCTATAACTTTGTTTTTTTCTGCCAAATGAGTAAATAGACCAAGAAAAATATAGACAATTACAAATTACACAAAAATACAGGGTATCAGGAACCAGTAGTTAGCATAATGGCTGTGTCGCTGGACTCCCACGTAGTCGACCGCAGCTCGCGTCCCGGACCAGGTGGCTTAGAACTCACGCTGGGCGCATGTGCGCGCGTGCCCAGGATCCCGAGAGGAGAATGGAGGAGAAGGGATTGCAGCGTGACCATCCCCCTTGGGGGGTGATTTCTCACTTTCTGTCTCTCTGTCTCTCTCTGTCTGTCTGGCGAGCGCACGCGCCCTATAGCGAAAACCTCTCCAAAAAAAAAGAAAAAACATACAGGGTATCTCATTTACCAGAATCAGTGAAGGTGGTCTAAAACCCCAAGGACCAATTCTTGTCTCTAACTACCAAGAAAATGGAGAAGCCAATCAAACTTTACAGTGCAAATCACATTCTGAAAACGCCCTGGCACTTGTCTGCACCTTGCAAATGCCACTATGACCAACCACTATCAGTTCTCAGCAAATAATCATAGGTGACCTGCTGGAACCAGCCCAAAAAGCAAGTTTTATTACAAGAGTGTTTCCCAAGAAATCTACTTAGCTATATCCTTCAGGATGTGCTGGGCATGTTCCCCAGTCACACAGAGAGGGAAAACCCTTCACTTTCCCAAATCTCTATTATCTGAAATGTACTTTATCCCAATTCCAAGAATATTTTGATACTACATTCTACAAAATAAATTTTGTAGTCTGCTCATTCACAGGTATATTGGGGGACAGAATGGTGATGAGAACTAAAGCTAACTGAAAACAGGGGACTGCAGGTAGTATAATGATTAGGGCACTGGACTCCCAAATGGCCAACCATGGTTCACATCTTGGACCTGGCAGCTTGCTTTCCCATTTTCCTTCTCTCTTTTATTTTTCTGGCAAAATTTAAAAATAATAATATTAAATAGTAATTCTTTAAAAAAAAAAAAAAAAAAGCTTACTGAAGACATACCATTATATATCAGGCACTGTGCTAAGCATATCCTGGTAAGTATGGAATCATTTGTGCCCATAATAACTAGCAGGTAATATTCTTGTTTTAAAAGAAACTGGGATTCAGAGTTGTTTAGCAACTTTTCCACAATTATACTACTTGTATATACTGGTGGTGGGCAGATCTGAGATGTAGACCAGGGTCTGCATCATCATTTTTCAGGACCGACTCCTTCTTCCTTCTATTTCACTCCCCTAGTGTCTATCCTGGGGGAAGGAATAACATAGCGTCACCCCATGCTAAACACTTTCTGAGTGTTCGCTTCTTTAATCCCCAACAAATCTGTAAGGTGATTATTTTTCCCCCCATTTCACAGATAAACCCACTGAGTACAGAGGTTAAAGAAAGTGACCAGATCACACAGTTAGTGATAAATATAGACTTTACTTTCAAAGACCATATTCTTTCCACTTCATCATGCTGTCCCCTTCTCCTCAGGGAATGTAGTAGAGTTCTTTTATGGAGGGAGTGTTCCCCAAAGGAAAGAGAAATGTCTCACAAAGAGAAAACAAGAAATGAGGCCGCCTTGGAGTTTTTATTAAGCCTCCAAAGGGTCTCTTTAGGAACAGCCATCATCTATGCTTCAGCACTTTTCTGTCTAAATAAAGCTTTCCAGATGTATGATCTCATGTAATCCTCAGGACAGCCTAGAAAGGTAAGTACTAACATTTCCAACTTTCAAGCAGGAAATTAAAGCTCAGGTTAATAATCTGGGCAAGGTCACACTGCTCTAAAATACTTGAAGATGGACTCAAACTGTCTTGCAGGCTAAAAGATAATATCTTCCTACCTCAGATAATACCGCCTCTCACAGACTCTTGCTAATTTGAGAGAGGGAAGCACATGTGCCCAGCGTGAGTTTAAGCCACCGGGTCTGGGACTCGAACCTCAGTCAACTACGTGGGAGTCCAGCAACATAGCCATTACGCCAACTGCTGGTCCCAAAAGTATGTGGTTCTCCAAGGCAAGATTGTAGGACCAAGTTATCATGCCTTTAAATGTCTCCTGGAGTCCACCCACACCCTGAACAAAAGGACATTTTCTTTCCACCATTAACATCTGGATAATTCTGAGCTCACAAAAACCAAGTGTTCCTTGACCAAAAGGCCAGACCTATCCACAAAGAGGGTGGGGTTCTGGAAGTGCTTACAGCCAACTTTCCAATCAGGTCTGCACATGCTCAAGTTTGCTCTGAACCCTTTTATTACTCAAACAGATCAACACACATAACCATCAAGCCTTGCTCCACTCCACTTAAAGAAAAATTGGAGAGTTACTCTTCCACATCCACAACGTAGAGGACAAAAGTGCCCACATATAATGCCCCTTGTTTTTATTCCAGGGAAATTAAATAAATAAATAAATAAATAAAAAATAAACTATAGTAAAGTGGCAGAAACTAGCAAGCTTTTATTGTTATTTGTAATGAAGTAGCTATCACTCATTGAGCCCATATAAGGGGTCTTCAAAAGGTTCTTGGAAAATGTATATTATGAAAAAACTATATACATGGATTTCAAAACTTGCTACACCTAAATAAACTCATACTTTAATTCTATTATTCCACAAATTTTCTGAAATTCCCTAGTATACACCAGATACCATACTGAATGTTTTACAAACATTAACCCACTTAATTCTTATAATAACCCAATGGGAAATTATATTATCAACCCCAAATAACTGATAATAAAAACCAAAGTTTGGCCATGTTAAGGAACATTCACAAATTCACCAACTGTTCAGAAGCAGGGCTGAGACTTGAACCCAAATTTCCCTGACCCAAAGCCTATGTTTCTGTCCACACTACTGCCTCAATTAGTTTTCCACCATTGCTCTCTACCACAGCACCATCATACCAAGGACCTTCAAGATCTAAAAGTATATGAATCTATAGACATGAGCCTATCCCCTAGTGAGCTGTATGAAAATAAACTGGTGGTTTCTTGGCTTTTCAATTATTCCGTACAAAGGACTATAAACATTTTCAGAAATAAGTTTGATCTATCTGAGTCACAGGTCTAAGGTTTTGGCTTATAGGATGTTTTTAATTTTATTTTCTTCAAGAAAGACAGAGAGACAGATAGACAGGGAGAGGCACCCTAGACAGGGTCTTCATACCATGATCCTCCCCCATCCCTATAGCCAGCCAGAAACATGGGCACACTCACAGACTTGTTCAGGAAGGTCCAGGACTGAACCCTGAGCCATCCAGCTGGTTCCAGCATCATGCAGCAGCTCCCCTGCTACCTGTGGAGCTAGGCCAAGATTCTTTTTTTTTTTTTTTCCACATTCATGGCTGTAACCCCATGATTGAGTCTAAATTGAAATTAGGTATTTTGGCAAGAAAGAATATCATTAAAATGTTGTCACGTAGCCTAAGACTTTAAATGCAGCTCTTCAATTAAATATAATTTCCCTTCTTTTGACCTCCTTAAGATTAAAAATCCAGATCCTCCCAAGTTAAGTATGGAAAAGAGAATCTCCTTGTAATTTCATTGTCTGGCCATCCCACCCCAGTGAAAGACTGTAACCTGCCTCTGCTCTTCTTGAAAATCTGGGATGTTTTATTCTTACTAAGGAAGCTGTATTTCCTTATGCACACTCAGAAAAAAATACAGGAAGGTTGCCTGCCTCAGAAAAGAACTCATCCATGAAAGCTGTGTTGTCAATAGCGATCTCAACCTCGTCCGCATCATCATCCTGCGTCAGCTGCTTCTGTAAGAAACAAAAACGGAGCAGAGTAAGAATAAAAACACAATGAATAGATAACTTTATCAAATGCTCACTAAGTACTAAGCAGCTATATTAAGCATTTTCTGCATAATTCCTTTAAAACTCGTAATATGAGTTTTAATATAATATAATATGATATATCAAATTCTGGTGTTATACTGTCTGCAATTAAATTCTAGCTCTACCATTTACCAATTTTTTGCAGGGGATGAGCAAGAAGGAAGACTGGGAAGAGGAAGTTACTAATCTTGCTGTACCCAGGTTTTCTAATCTGTTTCTAAGGGTGACAATAGCACTGCCTACTTTATAGAGTCATTTAAGGAACAAAGGAGTTAATTAATACAAAATACTTTCCTGCAGTGCCTGGCATACTGTAAATATTCAATAAATGCTAGGTTTTGCTGCTGTTGGTGGCGGTGAGGATATTACTATAACTCACTCAAGTTAGGAAATCTAAAACTTAGGGAGGTTAAGTAACTTGGCCAAAACTGAATAGCTAAAACACAGGAAAGGCAAATTCTAACCCATCTTTAGATCTGCACCCCATATTCCTAGAAACAATTCTCTCAAATCTTCACAGTAGGAGTAAAGATTTTCCTGTTTTCAGAAACCACCTATTACAAAGGAAACAGAATTGTGTAGCTACCTGTCAGAGAGCTCATGTTTATACGGAAAAGGAAGCTCTGCCTTCAGCCCCCAGCAACCTCTGGGGACCCAAGCTTTCTCAATCTCATTCAACTTCCTCGGCAAAATCACAAACTGGCTATCTAAAGGAAGTGATTCCATCCCGCCCAGCATCAGAGGCCTGAGCTGTCGCTACCTTTTTCCTGAGTGCACCCCCTTCCCACCCCCCTGATACTGCTATACTGCACCCTGCCCGTTTCTAAGCACAGAGGGAGAACTGGTAACTGTGGGTGAAGATGGGGCCCTGGGGAAACCCCCTAAGCCTACTTCCCAACCTTCACTACCTTCTAAGTCCAAGAAACATCATGCTCACTGAAAACTCCACAGGCAATGGGCGCCGCCTGCTACCATTCCCCTGAATCTAAAGTAGAAAGAAGGAGGAGTTACTGAGAATTCCCATGAATATTTGGGGCTCTCAAACCATGTGGGAAATCTCTTGATTGGATAGATCCTCTAGCATCTTCTCCGTGGCTATTCTAGAACAATCAGCATCCTCATTTTAATAGACACTTTCAAGGGAGTTGAATTTGAGGGCACTGCTACAGCCTTCATGGTCATCAATCTAAACCTCAGAACTGATCATGTCTTTCTGCTACCTAAAGTCACTCAATGACAGTTCATTTCCCAGGTTCAAAGTCCCAAAGCCTAACAAAGCACACGGCCCTTTAAGATCCAGCCCCACCCCATGCTCTATGATGTACTCTGTGGACTAGGCACTCAGAACGCTTTGCATTTCCTGGACACACCATTCTTTCGTATCACTTAAGATCACAAAAGGGTTTCTTCCTGAAAGGCATTCATTTGTCCAAGTGGCAAAGTCTCACTCAGTCTTTAAAATTCTGCTCGATCCTTATGTACCTTACCTGACACAGGCCTCCACCATGAAAGATTTAAAACCTAAGTTCTCACAGCACTTTATACAAATCTTTCACAGCAACCATCAACACCTACTGTTATTTATACCTTGACTTATCTATTTCTTCCCACTAACTATAAACTCCTTTGAGGTTCAGGATTGCCTATACACCTGTTAGAGTAGGTACTTTGCATGTGTACATGTGAGTGTATCCAGAGTACCTCCTCTTACAGAACTCCTTCCCTTCCCCATGTGATTCTGGAGAGGTTAGCAACCTTGACTCAAACTCTCCGAATAACCTGAATTATCACAGTAGTCTGAAGTGAACGAAGCTGAGTCAACCCATGACAACCCCCAAGAGAGATGTGCATGAAACTCCCAGAGTTGCCCTCATTACCCACCCCTTGGCTCTGGGCTGGTTCAACAAATCTTCCCCTCTGTTTTATCAATGAGCTGAACAGTATCCATCTAATATATTTCTTTGATTCATTTAGCCAGAATCAGTGTTTGTGACTTTCAATTAAAACTAAGCACTGTGTTTTTCTGTTTAGTTGCTTTGGTTTCTTAATTTGTTTTTTTTCTTTTTTAATTTTTGTTTTTGTATTTTTATCTTTATTGTGAGCACTCTATTTTTCATTAAGTTATTCCTTACTGAGCACTTACCATGTACTAGGTATAACAGAAATTTTATCATGTACTAGGTATAACTAGCTTCCACAGAGATCAGCAGCCTGGACTTGCCCACTAGGTTATGAAGTTGGAAACAAAATGTTCCCCTTCATCAAGGATCATCAACACAAAGGCCTCTCAGCAGCCTCCAGAGAGTTAATTTCATCTCCCAAGAAGATCTCCGTAATCCTTATTTGGAAAATAGGAATCCAGTCATCCCCTAGGAAGATGGCAAGTTAATAAGCTTTTGTTGCAGGTGTCCTTTCTTCAGAGGTCATATAAAGACCACAGTGAGGGGCGAGACCCCAAGTATGTACCCATGCGTATTCCCACAAGATGTCAATGCAGTCTTCAAGCAAGCACACAGCTAGGGAAGTGGGAAAAGGCTACCATCATGGGGTGGATTAAGTTTAGTTCCCAGAGGCTGGAGACAACTGTGTGCTGGATCATGAGAGGCAAGCGCCTAGCTTCCTATCCTGATGTGGGTTTTCAAGATTCCTGGAACTGGTACAGGGATTCCACATCCGAGATAGCAACCTCTTGGATTTAAGCAGGTTCCAGCCTGATCCACCTTTGGTGAGTGAACATATAACAACTAGAAAAGGGAAGCCAAACTGAGGTCCGAAACCTGCTGCTACTAACTCCTGGCTGTGAGACATCAACCAAGCCTGTACCTCTCTGAGTTTCGTACTTACAAACAGTAATAACATCACATAACCATGCTTTGTATGAGGCCCAGAAGAGATCTTATGTGAGAATCTTCTGGCACAATACAGGGCACACGCCATTGCCTAGTAAGTGTCAGTTTCCCCCTTACCTAGCTGTAAAGACGAGGGTTTAAAAAAGAGGATCCCCTGTGAGACGAACTGTCTCCTACAGGAAGTTCTCACACTACAGGGTAAGTCACTATGGTCAGTTCCGCAGCATCGCGATGGCCGGTGTTCTGCACCTGGCTCTGTCGCATGCCAGTCACTGAGCCCTAAAGAGTTCATTGAACATCTCTGAGCCTCAATCTCCTTATGTGCAACACAGGAATCATAGTGTGTTGCTGGACCCTGAGAAGTAGCCTCTATAGCCTTGCAACAGCCTCCTATCCACTCTGTTCTCTCTGCTCCAACCCCATTATGTCCCTGTTTCCCAACAGAGGATGGTTCCCTATCACCTGCTGGCTAAGGTCAAAGTCCTCAGCTTGTCTGTCAAGGTCTTTGGCAGCTGGCCACAGTCATGCTGTTCGTCCTGTTTCCCAGTGCTCCCCACCAGGTGCCTTCTGCACACATCACATTAATTCCTGCTCCCAGCCTTCTATTAGCACTATCCCCTCATTCCCTAGCACCACAATATATGGATAATTGGAATGTGTCTCACCCTCCTCTGCTATCCAGACTCAATCTGCAAGGCTTAGTTCAAGTCCCACTTCCCCATAAAACTTTCCCCACTTCATTTTCACCGAATAGTTTTGTGAGGTGTAATCTCAACTCCATGCTCAATTTTAAGCAACTTAAGGTCAAGAACCGTATCTCACAATTCTTAGCTCCAAGGGCTGGGCGTCTAAAAAGTAAGTAGGAGTCAACTGACTGTCATGTTCAACATGATGTTCATGATGTTCAATGTGGCTGCATACCTACCACCACCGCTAAAGTGTAAGGTAATCCTGGGTTTTACAACCACAGAGAGGCTCCCGGCAAAATCCACCCAGCCCTTTCTCTGCCTCCTTCATCTCTAAAAATTAATACTGTCTGGCAGGGCTGTTGTGAGGATTAAGTAAGATAGTATTTTAAAACTCCTTATGCAATGTCTAGCATATAGTAAGAATTTGACAAAGTGGAATCATGTATAAGACCTAGCCTACTTCTGTACAGCTTTAACCTAGATCTAAATACATTTTAAGGACAAAGAGACGAAAGATAAGGAACTTTTATAACTGAATGCAATCTTAAACCTTTTTCCTGTCAAGTCCTCTCACTTAGAGATGGGGGCACCGAAGTCCTAAGACCACATAATAACTCACCAGTGCAGCAGGAATAGAACCCAGGTTTCTGGGTTTCACACATAATATTTTCCACTGTCACATGTCACTTCCAAAAAAATGTAAAATAATAAAGACAAAGTTTATTCCAGGTCAGAAAATGCAAGGAAGAGGTCATCATCACATGTTATCTGGAGTCTCGTGAAACTGGAAGCACCACCAGGCTTCCCTCCGGTGGACTCTGTCCGACCCCTGGGCAATGGCTTCTTCCCTTTGACAGAGGAGGGATCTTACAGACCAAGGGTATCATGAGACCCATGAGCAAGGCACGCACACAGCGCTCTTTATCTTCAGCCCACATGACTGAGCTCAGCAGAGAAGAGAACTTCAGCATCTTTATCAAAGAATCAAAGCATATGGCAATAGGAACGTTGCAGAACCACAATATCACCACAGTAACGAACGTACCGGAGAACCACGAGCCCAGCCGCCCGCTTCCTCTCCTCCCCAGCCTCCCAATGCCTCTCAGGTCAAGGAATGGGAGAGTCTGGAGGGTGAGGGATGGGGAAGGGTCCCAGAGATTTGATTATTACATATTATACACATGCTTTAAAAACCACTGTAGCCCCCAAAATGTACAACGATCATAGGTAAACCAGAAATTAGGACTGAGAGGTGAGAGCTATCGTCAATGAAATAGCAACACTGAGTTACAACCTGGGATTTAGCTCCCCTTGGTCCCACCCTTCACTGTGCCCCAAAACTCAAGGAGGACAGCCAGGGCTATGACTTCATCTCTAGAGAGAAAAAAAAAGAGTTCAGGGCCCCAGAACTCCACTTGAAGAGACTTAACCTGCAATTCCTCTCAATGTTCACTGCCTTGCTCTCAATTGCTTTCTCTTGTCTTCCTCTGTCAGCTATGAGTCCTTTTCATTAGCTCAGAAAATTAATGAAAATATTTGCCACTATAGAGCCCCTATTGGCCACCACACCGTAGCTGCTTTATGTACACCGAGTCAACGAATCCCATCTATCTCTTGTAGTTGAGAACTTTCAGGTCAGGCAGGTTATAAGGTAATCAAGGTCTCCCAGCTACTGATTTACAGAACTAGGGCTCAAGCTGAGGTCGTCTGTCCTAAGCCCTTCTTACGGTACTGCATTCTGCTGAAAGCAGCCTGTCACCACGGAGAGCAGCCAGGGCTCAGAGGAGCAACAGCCCAGCCCTGCAGAAATCTCCAGCTGGGGAGAAACGAGCTGTGGGCCCTGGGGATAGCACTTGTCTCTGTTAAGCCTTGGTTTTCTCACCAAGTAAGGGGATTAGCTTTCCAGCGCTGCTCTGTGGAACCCCAGGATACCTCCCAGGTGCCTGGGAAACCACCCATGGTAGTCAGGGACTACCCCAGGTGGGTCTCCTGGGCCTCATCCTTCTTCAATCTGCATAGCATCACTTGTATCTGCTTTAAACACCAGGCTTGAATATAAGATTTTATTTTAAGAAATAGTCCTGTTGGCAAAAAAAAAAGGGGGGGGGGGGGGGAAGGAAAGGAAGGAAGGAAAAGAAAGGTGGAAAATGACCAAAGTAGATCATTGGATGTCTCCAAGAAGAAAAGAAAACAAGGGAGTTCCAAAGCTAAAACATGATGAGTGGTAAGTTTAAATCATTAGCATTTCCTTGAGGATTTTTACAAACCAGAGCAGCAGGACAGAGGAAAGGAAGATCACACCATTTACCAGCTCTCTGCTAGGCCAGATGGAGATGACTGGGTCCCAGGGGGAAAAAAAATAAAAATAAAAAACAGAAAGCTCAAGAGATCCCAGGAAAGTTTCTGGGTGGAAAAAATAATAACAGAAGAGACAGACATCTGGTTCTTAACCTCTCACCATGCGAAATTAAAGGATGGTGGACTGGTGGGGCCAGGACTCTCCTGGCACAAGGAGTGAGTACAAATTCTTGTACCTTTTCCTCTTACATTCACACAGCTCTTTGCTCTAGAGACAGACTCTCCTTTCTAACCCAGATTTTCTCCTGACAAATCGATTCAAAGAGATGATGACATCTGGTCTTTCTTGTCCTTGCTGCCCAACTGCCCCACCTGTCTCCCTCTAGGATGAAGGTCTGTGGATTCCTAAAGACAAACTCCACCATTTACAAGGTTTCCAGACACACTCATTCGCACCGCCGTGCACATGCTGCCCATTGTTTTTCCCAATCCCTCTTCTTTCATTTAAAGAGGCGGAAATTCCGAGTGAGCACGTACAATTGCTGCGTGCTCTCTGTTCCCCTTTCATCGAGTCAGATGACCCTGCCCGGTGCCCAGTTCTCCCTGTTACTCTGTGTTTTCTCCTCCAGTGAAACCCTCCCAGAAAGAACACTTCCCCTTTCCCCTGAACTGCATTCCCCAACCCCTGTCAGATGAATCAAGAGGAAACGGGCAGCAGATGATACCCGAAGTGAGCCTGTGCTTTTACTTTCAAGATGTTCAAGGTGGAGAACTGGAGGCAGGAACGAGCCCTATTTGAAACATGAAGATAGGGAGGAATAAGCTGAGATTAGGCCAAGGAGGTGAGTCTGTGGACAGCTAGAGAAAGCCAAAGTCCCTAAAGACCCTCACCTTGCTTTCTGCTGTAAGATTAAGAGTAGATAATAGAGTGTGTGCATGTGCAGGTTCTCCCAATGGTTTCAAATATATTATTTAATGCTTGCATCCACTCTATGAGGGGCAAATGTTGCTTTCTCTATTTACAGATGAGACAACTGTTTGAGGAGGTTAAATAATTCATCCAAAGTAATTCAGCTAAGAGCATCATTAGGCCTCCAAGGTAGATCTGTGGGAACCCAGGGCAACCGCTCTCACCTCTACACCCTAGTTGAAGGCGCCCTTCCTGCCCTGGCTAAGCACACACCCTTTCCTATTTCAGATGCTGCTGCAACATCCGTAAAACTGAACTGGATTGATCTATACACGTGAATGAAAGAAACACCAGTGGGTATAATCCTGTGGGTGTGAGACTATGCAGGGAGACAGAGTTACATCTGACTGACTGAGCAGAAAACCCAGCTCTGCCCCTTAGCAGTCATGTGATCTTCATCTTGTTACTTAACGTCTCTGTGCCTTGGTGTCCTTGTTTGTAACATGACATGAATAATCTGCTCAGAGAATTGTTGTGTAGATTGGGCCAGCCGGTGGCATGATGATGAAGGTGAATGGATCCCACATGGTTGACTATGTGGTTCAAATCCTGGACCCAGCAGTTTGGGAAACATGCTACACACATGTGTATATGCACCCAGTCCTGAAAGGTGGAATAGAGGAGAACGGACTGCAACATGCCATCACCCCTGAGGTGCAACATGCCATCACCCCTGAGGTGTGGTTTCTCACTTTCCCTCTCTCTTTATCCAGTGATCACAAATACCCTCTAGGAAAAAAAAAAATATAATAAAGATTGTTGTGAGAATTAAATCAGTTAAAATATTACATGTGAAATGTGTGGAGTGTTTAAAGGAACAATGGATACATATTAAATGCCCAAGACCATGCTAGGCCTTGTTTTCTCTAAGAGGGGTTTCTACTGAAGATGTGAATCTAATGACAACTCTTAGAAGGTGACAGCAAATGTCTCAGAAAGAGGAACTTTCACTGGAATTTATTTCATTTATTTTAAATGTTTCACTTTTCTACTTTATGCATTCAAAGAAACAGAGGTCCCTCTGAATGCTGCTTCAGCTACATGCTCACAAATTTTGATGTTTACTGTTCTCATCATTCATTTCTGTTTTCTTTTTATATTATTGTAATTTCCTTTATTCATGATAGAGTGTGTGTGTGTACTCACATGAGAATGAGAGACACACAGACAGGAGCACCCTCCACAGGGTCTGGTGTGCCACGATCACCTTCCTCCGACGTTCCAGCCCACTAGATCCTCAACGCTCATGCATGACTGGCATGTTTCAGGAAGAAGAGACCAGAGATCTGAACTGTGGTCACCATAGGGGATCCAGCCTCTCCTGAGCAGCACATGACAACTGCACCACAGAGCTGGTCCTGTTTTGTTTCCTTTTAACCCAAGAGTTATTTAGAAAGATATTATTAAATTTCCACAGTAAGTTAGCCTAAGGACTATTATCATGCTGTTAACTTCTAGTTCTATCATTGTTGGTGAGTGTGGCCCCTAGGACTCAAATCCTATGGAATCTGACATCTTCTTTGTGTACATGACCAATGTTTCTTAATCTTCTATGTGTTCTTCAGAAGAACTTACAGCCCAACCACAGTGGTGCAGGCTGCTAAAATGCTGTGCTCTGCTGGTTGGAGCCACATGGGAGGCCTGGCTTTGTCTTCCAGTCCAACCAAAAGGCCAGGCATGGTGGTATAAGTCTGAAATCCTAGCGTCCCAGGAGGCTAGGTCATGGGGATCACGACCTCAACACTGGCCTAGATAACACAGTGAGACCCTGTCTAAAAAGGAGCCAGGTGTGGTGGTGCAGCTATCTTGTCTGCTGAGAGGCTGAGGTAGGAGAATCACAACAGAGTAAGACCCTGTCTTAAAAAAAAAAAAAAAAAAAAAAAAAAAAAACAGGAGAGAGAAAGAACTTATATTCTGTCTGTCATATATAAAAATCATTGAAGTTCCATTTCCACATGTTATGTCATCCTATCTGCTTTTGCCTCCCAGGACTTGAGTCAGGTCTTGGGTAGAAGCAATGAAAAGTCTCAAAAAACGAAAGAGAAAAAGACAGCATCTGGGTAGATGCTATCTATACGAATGAGGAATCTGTGGTTAGAAAGGTTCGTTCTTCCAGAATCACACAGTTAATGAGGAACAAAGTCCGTGCTGGAACCCTGCTTGGTCCAATCTGATGTTCACTATTGCATTAACTTAAAGAGGGAACTCAGGGTCTCATAACCAACCACCACACCCGCACACCTCTCATTACAAGGTTCCATGCAGATTAATAAATCTGTTATTCATTCATCCAAAAGTAATTATTGACTACTCAACATTTGCCCAGCAGTACAAGATGCTGGAAAGACACAGAACAAACATGACACCCTCTGCTCCCGAGGGTCTCGCCTGCTATGATGGGAGGCAGAGCAGACAGGTGCCGACATCACCACATGATGAGTGAGGGCAGCATTTAACCCAGGACTAACATACCTGAGAGAAGACAGGAACCCAACTCTACCTGAATTCAAGGTAGAGCCTGGAAAGGGGCAGCCTAATAGAGAATGTTTGCAGAAGGCACTCCTTGGGGAAATTTTGAAGATTCAGTAGATTTACACACAGGAAACTTACAAGACGGCCATCACGGTGAGAAGACGACACCTGCTTCTTGCTCTCTCAACTGAGGAGCCATTCAAGGAGAGTCAGATACCTTCTTCCTCCTGAAGAGCTCAGGGCCCCCTTTAGGTCCTTCCTCTCCTATCCCAGACTTCTTCACTCTCTGACCTCCTTCCTGCCCTGGCCCCCCTCAGCCCCCCCACAGAGGTCAGTTCTCAAGGACACACAGTCTAGGAAGGAAGGAACTAACAGTGTCTTACTCCATCCTCTGCCCTCTCCTCAACCCTTCCTTTCAGCCTCTGACCCATAACCTCTCCCCCTGCTCTGGTCAGTCCTTTTAGAGTACTTAAATAATAGTTCAACGAGCCGCATTCACCGAACACTTGCCGTGTGCCAAGGATTCTCCTAAGACGTGCTTTACTTTAACACGACATGTAATCTCTACCCCAAATCTTCTGGGGACACTCCCCATCTTAGAACTGAGAAAATTAAATTATAAAGAAGCCAAGTCACCTGCCCAAGATCTAGCAGGGAGTGCCTGAGCTAGGAGGCCCTGGGCTGCTGGCTGCAAAGTCTTTGTTCTCAACCATCCTGGAGTAATGCCTCTTAACAGCTACCCCACCCCCAGCCCAGCTGTAGCAGGCAGCAGGAGCCACAGGAAACACACTCCCAAAGCACTGTAAAGCAGATGCCATACCCACAAGGTCATGAGAAACCAGGAAAGCCTGAGAAACTGTCACAGTGCACAGGAAGCCAGAGAGACATGACAACTGAATGCAAAGTGGTATCCTGGCAGGGATCCTAGACCAGAAAAAAGAACATTAGTGGGAAAACTGGTGAAATCCAAATAAAGTCTGCAGTTTCAGGAATGGTAATGTACCGATATCAGTTTCTTTGTCTTGATAAGTGAATGCTCTAATGTAAGATGCTAACAATGGGAAAAACCAGGTGAGTGGTAGATAGGAACTCTCTATACTGTCTTTTATCTTGTTTGTAAATCTAAAAATAGTCTAAAATAAAAGTTTATTTAAAAAGAAAAAAAAAAGCAAAAACCTGATGCCAGACCAAGCTGCCCTAACCCAGATGGCTGAGCATACCCAGACAGTGTACGCACCACTGATCTGTTTAGGTGGGGACTGAACTTCAGTCAGTTTCCACCCAGACTGGGAAACACGGCCATGGAAATGCCCCAGTGGTAGAAAGCAGGCTGCCCTTGGGACCAGCGGTTAGCGTAATGGCTATGTCGCTGGACTCCCACGTAGCCGACCACGGTTTGAGTCCCAGATCCAGTGGCTTAAACTCAGGCCGGGCACGTGTGCATGCGTGCCCAGGATCCCGAGAGGAGAATGGAGGAGAAGGGATTGTGGCATGGCCATCCCCCCGGGGGGTGATTTCTCACTTTCTGTCTCTCTATCTCTCTCTGTCTATCTGGTGAGCACATGCGCCCTATAGCAAAAACCTCTCCAAAAGAAAAAAGAAAGCAGGCTGCCCTAACTGGAGACAATGGTGAGAGAAGGAGACTGCAGAAGACCCTAATAATAAAGGTAGCTTCAGACAAGGCCCTTTGGGGGACTACAGAATATCCCCACTACCCACTGGATGGCTTGGTTTACACCTTTCCCGTCTCTGGGCTAAGGAAGAGACAGAACTGGCATGCATGGTCTCTGTTTCCCAGAACACAGACTCTAACAGGACAGGCACTTCTGAAATTGCAATACCATGAAATTGCTTTTATAAATCAGCTAAAATAAAGTTGGTGGGGATGCCAGGGAAGGCCTGGTCAGTTGTCAGCCTGGGAAGCTTCCACACAGTGAAGACCCTGGAACTGAGTGTTATAGGATGAGTACAATTTTGCCAAGGGAAAAAAATGGAGTCGCTAGATTTTCATTGCGGTTTCCACTTCTCCTTCAATGTCTTGCTGAAGGAGGGCAACTCTCCTTGTCACCTTGGGCAGGGAATTTAGGCATAGCTAGGAGCCTTAGAATTTCTCCGTACTTGACGAATCAGTGACCTCTGGCTTCATTAGCAAATTTATAAGTTCCCTGAGTAAATGTTCCACTTCAGGCAGGTAAAATTTTACCAAGCTGTAAGGAATGGAGCAAGGAAAGCCGTAACAATGAATAATGAGTGGGTAAGGGTCAAGCCTGACCATCTATTGATCATCCAAAAGAAAAGGTTTACTACACGTGCACCACACAGAGCACCAGGTACTGGGGCCCCACAGGGACATCATTTCTGCCATTGCCTCACAGGTGTGGTGTAGTCGAGGAGATGAGGAAATACAGATAAGAAGAAGCAAGACAGATGTGCTCACTTCTTGATCCTTTCATACCTTGATGAGGATCACAGTCAAATATAAGATTTAAATCCCTCATCTGTAAAACGGGAATAATATATAACACTACTTGTCTTGAGAAGAGGTAAGCAAGGCGCCTAATACAAATCCTGTTGATAACAAGCAGCTGCTCAGGGCCAGCAGGTGGCAGGGTGGCTAGGGTGCTAGGACTCCCACATGGCCGACCACAGTTCAAGCTCCAGACCCAGCAGCTTAGGAATCACAACAGACATAAGTGTGTGCAAGCCCCAAATCCCAAGAGGAGAATGGAGGAGAAGGGACTGTGGTGTGGCCACTCCCCTGAAGGGTGATTTCTCACTTTTCCTCTCTCCGTCTCTCTTGCTCTCTCTGTGTCTCTTTCTGTGTGCTCAACACATGCCCTATGGAAAAAAAATCCTTGGGACCAGCAGTTAGCGTAATGGCTATGTCACTGGACTCCCACGTAGTCGACCACGTAGTCGACCACGGTTCGCGTCCCAGACCTGGTGGCTTAAAACTCACAGCGGGCGCGTGTGCATGCGTGCCCAAGATCCTAAAAGGAGAATGGAGGAGAAGGGATTGAGGCGTGGCCATCCCCCCTGGGGGGTGATTTCTCGCTTTCTGTCTGTCTCTCTCTGTCTTTCTGGTGAACGCACGTGCCTATAGCGAAAAACCTCTCAAAAAAATCCTAAAAAATTAATAAACAAATAATAAGTAGCTGCTCAATAAGTGGTTTCTGTTACTGGAGTGGATATGATAACAAGTATTAGGACCATCTATCTTAAATACAACAGAACAAAGAAGATAAAAGAAATGCAACTCATAAAAAAAAAAATGGAAAGTGGTTCAAACCCACTTCATGGTAACAAAAAATCCCACTGATTTAATACAAAACAAATATCTCGTTCAAAGTAACACAGTCCGTGTGAGTGCTGCAATGGAGGGAGAGGATTCTCATCTGCCCTGAGAGAGTATGACACTAAAGAATGAGTTTTGGAAGGACGGGTAGGAATTCTGTCAAAAGGCAGGAGATAGCACTGGAGGGAGAGAGGACAATATGAACAAGCGTCTCTCCCTTCTCCTGTCAGTTCCCCAACCTCCCCCACGCTCACAGGAATAAAAATAAAATTAATCCCCTTCTCTCATCCAAGCATTTTCTCTTCGGCCTGATGGCTCTGTAATCCCCGCTCAATCCCCCTCACTCTCATCCCAGCCTAGCTTGTCTGCTCACAGCAAAGCAGCTCTCCCTGGGAATGAATCTTCCCAGGTACGGAAGGGAGGGGAGGAAGAAATCTTAACTAGTAAGATATCTTATCAGTAAAGACAGAGGGATTCTCAATGAAAGGGCAAGCTGATACATTAACATTTCTTTATGATCCAAAGCATCAGCACACAGTGGGGGCTCAGTCAATATTTACTGAATGAATTCAGTGTTAAAGAGAGGTTCAGCCCCATATTTCTGATATACATAAGGTGGTCAGGAAAGTCATGATGCATTTTTGCATAGAAAAACACACCATGACTTTTCCAACCACCCAATAATATTATAATATTATCCTGAGGAATTCTGATCTCATAGAGATCCTGGAACTTCCAGTAGGAAAGGAGGCCAAGGATAACTTTAGAACGCAGCAAAACACATGCTAGAACAAAGAAAAAACAATAAAGATCATACAAAATGCAGAGGGCAGCAGCCAAGATATGCTGGTGTGTGCTACCCACCCACGACGCTGACCAGAGACTTCTTTTTCTTGAATGTTTGCCACAGAGCGTATGTCACCAGAGAGAGACAAAGAGAGGGGAGGTAAGAAATCACCCTCCCAGGGTGGATGGCCACACTGCCATTCCTTCTTCTCTAGTCTCCTCTCAGGACTGGGCATGCACACACACATTCTTGACATAATTTTCACACTGCAGCGTTCAGGACTCGAACTGCAGATAGGCCATGTGGGATCCAGTGCCTTAACCACCATGCCACCTTCTGGCCCCTGGATTAGGGTTTTATGAGGGACAGGTAGTGAGTATCCCGCTGGGCATGATTTTAGGCAGAATTATGCAAAGTCCTGGCCTTAAAGAGTAAACACCAGACCCTTAGAGCTTAGTGGCTGAATTCATTGGTGTGTCCCAGGTGCTGGCTCTGGAGGGGCCAGTACACCCGCGTCATTTCTGGACCTTCGTAGATCAGTCTCCAAGGGGATACAAAGTCCTTGACCCCTGCACCATACCTCACTGGCTTCTCCACACGCATCACTCTACCTCTGTGGGGTTTTTGATGTTTGTTTGTTTTGTTTTCATGAAATACATTTCTTTGTTTTCCTTATATAACTATGTACTCCTTATCTCTCTCGAGAGGGTTTTTGTTTGTTTGTTTGTTCCCCCCCCCCCCCCCCCCCCCCGCTGTGGGTGCACGTGCTCACCAGAGAGACAGCAAGAGAGAAATCACTCCCCCAGGGGGGATGGCCTTCTCCTTCATTCTCCTCTGGGATCTTGGGCATGCACGCACTTGTGTCCAGTGTGAATTTTAAGTGACCAGGTCCAGGACTCAAACCATCGTCCACTAGGTGGAAGTCCAGTGATGTAACCATTATGCCATCTGCTGGTCCCACCATGTACTCTAAAAGACCTGAACTCTCATATAATTCTGCCTCATGCTTGACACATACAGGTCAAAAAACCTGACTGGTGGTTGGCCAATACCATACATGCATGTATGCCTTGCACGTGTTGTATGTTTTATGATGGTTTATACATGAAGCACTCACCAATGTAGGAATTACTGAAAAAAATCTAGGATCCTCACTCAAGAGACTACAGACATCTGAAGAGATGAGGTTAGACTTGAAGCGGGATCTGAGATCAAGCATTACTTTACCTGGGACTCCCACCACCGCCATGCCTATCTCCCAGAGGCCAGCCCACAGGATCTTCCTGTGGCTGCTTCTATCAGAAAAATGTGGGACGGGAACCAGCACTTAGCGTAATGGCTATGTTGCTGGACTCCCACATAGTCGACCGCGGTTCGCGTCCCGGACCCGGTGGCTTAAAACTCACGCCGGGCGCGTGTGCGTGCGTGCCCAAGATCCCGAGAGGAGAATGGAGGAGAAGGGACTGCGGCGTGACCATCCCCCCTGGGGGGTGATTTCTCGCTTTCTGTCTCTATGTCTCTCTCTGTCTGTCTGGCGAACGCATGCGCCCTATAGCGAAAACCTCTCAAAAAAAAAAAGAAAAAAGTAAAATGGGGGACCAGCAGTTGGCATAATGGCTCTGTCGCTGGATTCACGTGTAGTCAACCACGGTGGCTTCAACTCACACCAGGTGCGTGTGTGTGCATGCCCTAGATCCCAAGAGGAGAAGGGAGGAGAAGGGATTGCGGTGTGGCCATCCCCCCGAGGGGTGATTTCTCACTTTCTGCCTCTCTGTCTCTCTCTGTCTTTCTGGTGAGCGCACATGCCCTGTAGGAAAAACCTCTCAAAAAAAAAAAAAAAAAAAAATAGCATCACGAGATCTATTTGCTATGTGTCTCTACCTGACTGAATTTCCTAAGGGCCAGGAATATGTGCTAATTACCACTATACCCCAGCACCGACTGCCTGCAGTCTGGTACACAGTAGGGATACCATAAATGTTTACTGAATAAAAAGAAAGCTAGGCAAAAGGTCCCTGAACCAGGAATTGTGCAGACTCAGTGGATTCAAAGTTCACTTGTGAGAAATCAGGGAGAACCACCTTCTGAGATAGGCTGGGTGTAGGCAGCACATTCCTGTACACTCCTGGCAAGCCTGTCCTAAGTCACTGAAGACGCAGGAGCCAACCTGGAGCAGCCGTGCAAGAGACAGAGGTGAGCCAGGTCTTGAAACTATGGCCTCAGGAAGGTAAGGCCTTTGTGTGGACCATGCTCCTGGCGGGCCAAGTTTGGCGAACTCACATTTACTGCAGTGGGTGATTGTCAGGGATGATCTCATTCACCTTCACAAAGGCCCGATGAGAAAGGATGACGGTCCGTCCAGTTTACAGGTGCAACTCTGAGGCCTCAGTCCTCAGGGACTTCAGAGCCTTAGGATGGGCTCACAATGATGCTTAAGACAGGCTCGCAAAGCAGTGAGGAGGGTTTAGGATAGGCTCAGAAACAATGACGTATTTATAGAACCACACATTCCAAACGCCTTAAATCTCCTAGTTTCCCTCTCCTTCAGAGAGAGATACGAATTCCTCTAACATTAACATCCCAACAAGCTTCTTGCCTCCCTCCCATGCCGGAGGGCTCACTACCTCTCCAGTCAACCGACCTCCTCCTTGGGCAGCTCTGACTACTGAAAATGCTTTCTTACAAATTCCTGATTTCTGCTACTGACCCCACATATTTTCCTCATATCTACATGGAGCAAGGCTAACCTTGTACACGTGACAGCCCCACAGCGATCTGGAGGCCGTTATCAACTCCTCTCCCCCAGGGGTTTAGAAAGATCGCTGCAAAAGGAGATTGCACAGGCTGGTCATGTGAAATTTATTTCATGCAGGTTAACGAATGCTTTTCCTTGATAAGAGGAGTTAGAAGATGCCATAGCTTTGCAGTGAGGTCAATCCCAAGATGGGGAAGCAGGGAGGGTGGCGATGGCTGAGAAGGTGAACTAGACACCGAAATCCACACACACCTGAACAACCATCTTCATGGAAAACAATAATGCAGAAGGGGCTTCTTAACTAGTAAGATACCTTACCAAGAAAGAAGGATGGACTCTCAATGAAAGGCATGCTGATAGTTCATTTTTGGTTCACCAAACTCCCTGTTTTACAAAGACGGGATCAAGAAACAGAGGGAAAGCAGCGCAAAGGAACACCGCTCTTACGAGGCAGGACCATAATTAAAAACCTTGAACCTGCAACCCAGTCCTCTTTGCACTACACTAGCAGGCATCTCCCTGCTCCAGAAAGCTACAGCAGTCACTCGTGACCTCAGAACACTCGCGTAATAATAACAGCACCAGCTACAGGCTCACATTCACCACGTTTCCGAGAGGTAAAGGGAAGAAATGCATCAGCTCCGTTTTACAGAGGATGACCATGAGGCGCAGAGTGGCAAAAAGGACTTCTCAGGTTCTCTGGCAAATTGGATTTATTCTTGGAACTCGAAGCTCAGTTAAGACTCTGCTTCTTCATTGACTATGAGCTATTGAAAGGGACTATGGAGTATCTTTCCCTCAAAATGGATTTCCTAACTCAAGGAAGGGACAGCCCCTGTCCGCTGCACTGTTTTGCACTGTTTTCTAACTGTTTTATAAGCTGGGTGTGCTGATAAAGAACAATCTTCAAAACCAAGTTCTTCTTTCCTTCCTGCCTCCCCAGCCAGCATGCTTCAAGGAACAGTGACAGAATTCTGGTTCCTGGTGGTGCCCTGACCGGCTCTGTGACCTGGGGCATCTCTCCTACACAGACCAAGCTCCAGTTTTCTCATCTTTCAAAACAGAAGCAATAAATGCCTCTTTGGTAACCAGGATGCTGTAGACTCAGATGACAAAGAGTAAGTGTGGAGAAGTGAGGCTCACTCCCACAGTCAGCAGCTGGTCCTTTGCTTTTTTCATATTTCCAGCTCCCTCACCGCCTTCCCTACTGTCCAGAGCAGGTGGAAGGGACATGAAGGTCTCTCCCAAGCAAGAAAGAAGAGAAACAATTGTGACACCCTTCCAATAGCCCTCAACACTTGTATTTTCCAAACAGCACTGAACAGTCATTAGCACAATATCTACGATTTGTGTTTCAGTCCTGTGCCACACACCATGTAAAGGGTTTTTCTACATGCTCTGCTGCTTTTAGTCCTCACAACTACCCATTTTACAGATGACAAAACTTAGCCTTCGAGTTTAAGGGACGGCCAGTCGGCAGGGAAGCCAGGAAGCACTCCAATCCTAATCCAGCCAGGTGCATCTCAAAACTGCAATGTGCCCATGAATCAACTGGAGGAGAGTAACAGATTCTGCATCTGTAGGTCGAGACTGGGGCCTAAACTGCCACACTTCTAACAAGCTCCCTAATAGTACACGCTGAGATGTTTTTAAAGGCGAGATTTTAAATTCCATTAAAGTAGAGCCTGTGTCACGGAATCCCCAAGGCTTAGCACTGGACATGCTCCAAATACTGTCAATAACCACTTACTACTGAATGAGTCAATGAATATCTGGCTCAAAAGCCCATGCTTTAACACGTCTCTGTATCCAAGTGCCATTAGGTTCATTCCATCCTCAGCTCCCTAAGGTGTGATCACTACCATTTGCCAGACCAGGAAACAAGCTGAAAAGTGTTAAGTGGCCTAAGGTCTTACAGGCTTTGCACAGCAGGGGGTGGTCTGCCTTCAGACCCTTTGCCCAGAGCACACCAGTCCCAAGGGATGTGAGAGGAATGATTCCAGGCCAAGGGGTGGTGTGGTGAGGACCCACCCCAGCACGTGGCTGAAGAGGTCACCAGGGTGCTCTGCGCTGGTCCCCGGGGGAGAAAGGCAGCAGGCCGGTGCTCCCCAAGAGGGAAACAAGACGGAAGGAGAAGGCTGGTTCTGGGCTTAACGCCAGGCAGCAGCAGGCAGATGGTGAGGTGACCCCTAAGCTCATGGGAAGCCCCGCTGGGCTCAAGCACCCCCTGCGGGTCCCAGCTCTGGACAGACGCTGTCCAGCTTAGGAAGTGGGAAGGTTAGAGGCGTTTAGGGAAATCGCTGCCTAGCGATGAATCACCCAGCACATGACCCCGCCAGGGAGGGGAGGGTGAGGAACCGGCTCAGGATGCGGCGGGGGCTTGGAGAGGTCAGGCCTCGAGCCCAGCCCGCTTCGGCCATGATCTGGGGAGTGAAAAGAAGCCCCTCTCTCACTCAGCTCCACCTCCAGGCAGCCCCGTGCAATCCCCACCGGCAGGGTTCCCGGGGGCGACCGGACTCACGGCCTTGAGCTGCTCCAGCCGGTCCTTCATCCTGGTGCCCAGGCGCCCCGAGGCAGGTAGCGCGTCCCAGGTGAGAGCGTCCCAGGTGAGGGGCCGGAAGTGGCGGCTGGGCCTGGCCGGGGCGACAGAGCTCCGGGCGCAGGCAGAGGCGGGCGGCGGTCACCAGCTAGGAGGAGCGTCCGAGGCCACGGGAGGCTCCGCCGCGCCGCCCCCTCCGGCCCCAGCCGGCGCCGCGAGCTCCAAATCCGGCTCCCGGGCCGGCGCCGGCGCGCAGCGCTCAGCCTCCCGCGGGCCCGCCCCTTACCTGGCCGCGCCCCGCGCTCCTCCTTAAAGGGCCCGCGCCCGGCCGCGCCCTGGCGATCCTGGCGGCTCTGACTGCACGTTCCCTAACTGGAGAGGTCCAGATGGAGGCTCCGGCGCTGACACATCCCGCCACAGGGCTAAGGAAGAGTTAGGTGGGGTTCTGGCCTCAGCGCCTTCTCCACTGACAGCCACTTACTATCTGTGCCAGGCTCCGTACTAGGATCTGGTCCTCAGTTAATTCACTAGGCGGGGACACCCTCCCTAAAACGGATGGATAACTCTAAGACAATGTGATGTGTGCTATAGCAGGTGGGAGGAAATATTCTAAGAATTTTAGGAGATATTCCGCCTGAAGTAAGGGCATTCCAAATAACGGAACCTGCGCGGTCTGGGGACGGCTTTTGAAACTGGTGGGGAAATGGGAGTGTTCCCAGAGGAAATACTTAAAGACGAAGCAGGATGGGCCAGACTGGGGCGAGGAACTTGGACACTACAACATGCTGTTGGCGATCGAAACCCCTTCGGCAGATGGAAGCGGCTCCGTGTCGGAGTCAGACACCTGCCACTAACAGTTCGTGTGACTTGGGGAAGCTGTTTGTCAAAAGGGCGCTACTTACTTCCAGGTTTATAGCTCGGAAATAATGTCTAAGTTCGGGGTTCGCAGAGAGGCCTGCGTGAGAGGCGAGGGATTGAACCCTAGCCTGCAGCTCCGGGCTGTGAAACAGCAAAGTGCGCGTTGGCAGCTTTAAACCCGGTGATGTAACCATTCCCAGGTTTGGAAAGGTAGGTTCTTCTCCCTGCCCCTCCCTCTTTTCCCTATCTCCTCCCCCACCCCTTCCTCTTTCCTATTTGTCTTCTTAGGAACAAATGACGTAATCGGCAAAATGGAGCTCAATAAAAAGAACTGACGAACCGAAGATTTTATTATCAAGTTAGGGAAAAGAATCTGCTCTATCCATTCCGGTTAAAAGACTGTAGTTTTCCTGATTCTCACAGGACTTTGCCCTCTTCTGCGACCTCAGTGGGCTCCATGCTGACTTCGACCGCTCCCACGAAGATCCGCTGCGTGCAGCAGAAGTCGCCCCGCAGTTCTCAGCGCTAATCCTCTCGGAGGCCCTGCGCGTCTTTGCTCTCTGCGCTCAGGGCTGGAGTGACTTGTTTAGTGCCTGGAAGACTTCGCGCCCCCTGGTGGTCATACATGGGAAAGGAGAGTGAATCAGAAACAACCAGCCCACCTCTTTGGCTTAACGAATTTTTGATGGTGGGATAGCTAAGTCCCCTTGCTTCAGAAGAACGAAGTCTCGTGGGGGAGACAGAGATGTGAATAAACTTGCATTAGAAGTCTGAAAAGGACCGTAGGAGTAGAGAGTAATTCTTTCTAAGGTATAAATCAAGCGACAGCCTGTCAGCCTCCACCTAAACCTATCCAGGGGCTCCTGTTAAAGGATAATTGTTGGAACCAGCAGTTGGCGTTATGGCTATGTCATGTCGCTGGACTCCCATGTAATCGACCGTGGTTTGAGTCCTGGACCCTGTGGCTTAAACTCAGTCCAAGCGCATGCACATGTGTGCCCAAGATCCCTGGAGGAGAAAGGAGGGGGTGATTTCTCACTTTCTGTCTCTCTGTCTTTCTGGCAAGTGCACAGGCCCTATTGCAAAATCCTCTTCAAAACAAAACAAAATTGTTGGGTTTTGCTCTTTTAAAAGTTTTATCTCTTCCTTCGGTAAGTGATAAAGAATGAGAAGGAGAGAGAGGTCCTCAACAGAGTCTGGATGCTGCAATCCACTCCCAGCTTCAGCTGCCCTGGGTCAGGGGCATGGACGTGCCTGCCTCAGGTCCTCAGGGGGTTTCCAAATGTGTACCTGGAACCTTCCTATGTGGGCAGCCTTCGTGAGCATTGTCTTACTGCTGGCCTCCCACAATAATTTTAAAAAGAATAAAATCAAGACTCATACAAACGTAAAATGAGCATATAGAAGATTTTAATATAATCCATTCGTTAATGAACCAGTATGAGGTTAAACCTATCCAGAGGAGAACTCAAACAGCAGATACCTACACAGGCAATCAGGAATGCTAAAAATGAGTATGTTAATAAATGTAAAACTGGCCTTAGGGATGGTGGGAAGTCAACTGCACTTCTGCCAAAGAAAATTCATTTGCATCTCTATGATCAAAAATAATTTGCATTACCATCAATTTTCTCCAATTTAGAGAGTTAGAAAACAGCTACAAGACCATTGTTCTAGTTCATTCCATTGCTAATAGCAGAAATACCACACTACTGATAATTTATGAAAACAGAGGTTTATTTAGCTTATGGTTTAGAGATGCGAGGTGAAGGGCCACATCAGCCGCATTACCGCAGGGCATAGAGCAGGGAGCACACCCTGCAGTGTGTCTCTGTCCACATGTCTGCCTCATTCTGTGCCCTTATAAACTCACCAGAATTCAATCATGGGGCCCCATCCTGATGACTAATCACTTCCCAAAAGCCTCTCCTGTCTTTTTTTTTTTAATTGCCAGAGGGTGCATGCACTTGCCAGTGAAAGACAGAGAGAGAGAGAGCAAGAAAGAACCCCTCATTGGGATGGGGTCACACCATAATCCCTTCTCCTCCATTACTTCATCCTGCAGAACTTTAGGGCATTCACACACACCTGCCAGGTGTGTTTTTTGAGCCACCAGGTACAAGATTGGACAGTGATAGGCCATGTGGGGTTTTACTCCCTAACCACTAGGCTATGGGGTCTGCCCCAAAGGGCCTACAATTCAACAATACAATTGGATTAAGTTTCTTCCTTGTATCTTCATAATACAATGACGTTTCAACACATGAATTTGGGAGAGCGTGGCATAGTTACACAATAGTAACCACAAAAGGCACAGATCATTATAAAATGCACAGATCATTATAAAATCAGATAGTCCAAAAGCATGCATTAAACAAGGCCTACCATGCTATAGAACGTCTGATTTCTCTCTCCATCTACCTATCTCTCCATGTATCTCTTTGCCATTTAATTTTGTCATGTGTTCCAGACACTCCCACAGTAGTACCTTCCATGGTTGAACTGTTCTGATTGCATTAAAAGACTTCTTTGTTCCAAGAACAAAAATTTCTCTCCCTATAATTTCTACCATTATTTCTTGTTCCTTGCCTTTGTCCAGAGAGTTGAGTAATGTAATCTCTTTCATAAAGTGGACTTTCCATAGAGCAGTAGAACAATTGCTCTACACATCGCCAGGAGAGCTGAGTCATAGACACATCTCTACCACAAAAAAAGCTGTCACTTGACTTCACACAATCTTTTTCTCTTCTGTCAAATAAAGGGATTGATCAAAATAGCTGATTCCTAGAGTTTTCAAGGTCAAAAAGATTATATATTCATTATTTTCATTCATTGATCTGTTGTTTTGAAAGACTTCAAATCCCTAACAAGTACATTTACTAAATAATAATAATAATTTAAAAAAATGGTTTCCTAGGACAGGATGTTTCCATGAAGAAGGAAAAAAAAATGACATTTTGTTAGCCTTATGCCCATAACAAAAATGACTACATGGTTTTCCTTACTTTTTTTTAAACTTTGACTGCAATTGGAACCCAAGAAGAGAAGCATCAGCACCATTCTCTCATCATGCCGTTCTACGCAAAGGTAGTTATTATAGACTCTGAGCCTTCTTTGAAATTCCTATTCGGTGTTAACTAAGTTGTCAATTTTATGTTAATATTTGCTCTTCCCCAACAGGCAGAAATATGGATTACATCTGCCAGTCATGTACAAAAAAACTTAAAAATGTCAGCTATCTGCGGGATAAGGGACCTGGGAGAAGGGAGTCCACGGGCTGGTGAGGAGGCTTCATCATCTAGCCAAGTGGACTACGGGGTCTCCACGTAGAGCCTGGAGGCTCTAGGATCAGTAGGAGCCCCTTCTTTCTGCACATTTTTTTTTTTATTTTTCTGCCTCATGGTGGCACTTGATTTCCCACCCTGTAAATGCAGCCGTTTCCCCTATTAAATAAGAATGGTCAAAAAATTAAAATAAAACAGGCACACTCAGGAATTATTCAAGTGTTTGCATTTTGGTTTTAAAAAATCAGCCAATGCTTAATTGTGGCTTTACAAACAAAGCAGAGATCAAATCTTGAGATCTGGAAGCTCCATTTTCCTCTCTCCTCACTCTGAGTCTATTTCTTTCCCACTGGGGTAAAAAAGGGTGGCATCACTCTACCCCACCTGACCTCTAGGCCTGCTGTGGAAGAGGTGAGACCGCTTTCTGGCTGGTATACCTAGTGTCTCCAGGTAGTGGTGCTTAATAGAAAGAGTTAAAGGGGGGTAGAGAACTGAAGAGGAAGATTCTTTCCCCCACAGCAACTCTTTCTTGAGGCAAAGAGGACAGAGAATAACCAGAATACGAAATAAACTTCCGTTCTCCCCTTTATAGTTTGTGTTAGCTACCTATCATTACCTAATAATTTGTCCTAAAATCTAGCAGCTTGAAACAATGAACATTTTTTAGCTCACAGTTTCCATAACATAGGAATCTATGTACAGCTTGTCTGGATGACTCTGTCTCAAGGTCTCTCAATGAAGAGACTTGACTACAGTCAAGCTGTCCATCTGGGCTGCAGTGTCATCTCAAGGCTCAACTGGGGAAGGATCTTCTTCCCAGATAGTTCATGGGGTCGTTGACAAGTTTTAGTTCCTCAAGTGCCACTGTACTGGATGCTGTCCTTAGTTCCTTGCCGTGTGGGCCTCTCCACAGGGCAGCTCACAACATGGTAGCTAAATTCCATTAGAGCAAGAGAGGAGAGAGAGAGAAATAAAGTAGGAGATGAGTGGAAGCTGAAGGGCTTTTTGTAACCCAGTCTCAGGTGTGACACCCCATCATTTTTGCTATGTTCTATTATTAGAAGTAAATCACCCAGACCAACAGATGGCAAAATGGTTACCTCACTAGACTCCCACGTAGTCAATCACAGCTCAAGTCCTGGACCCAGCAGCTTAAAACTCACACCAGGTGCATATGGGTGTGTGCCTAAAATCCTGAGAAGAGACTGGAAGAGAAGGAATTGCAGCATGACCATCTCCCCTGGGGGGTGATTTCTCACTTTCTGTCTCTCTGTCTCTCCCTGTCTCTCCAGTGAGCACATGCATCCTATAGCAAAAATTTCTCTTAAAAAAAAACATCACTAGTTTCAGCCCTTGAAGCAAGGGGATTATAGGAGGACATGAAAACAAGCAGCCAATTCGGTGACTGCCTAGAACACAGTTCAGATCCCAAAATAATGCGATTTCACCTTCCTAGTGCTTTCTTTCCCCCACATCCACCCTGGACAACTCCAACCCATTCTCCAGACCTCAGAGTGGATGCTTAGAGGGAAATACCTTACCCTCCAGAATGCAATCAGCATCCTTTGAATGTGCCTCTTTGACACCCTAGACTTTTCCATCAGAGCCCTGCCATACTACACAATTACCTAGCCACTTGTCTGCCTCCTGCACCTTCTATAAGCTCTGTGAGAGGCAGCAGCCTTCGTTCTCCTCTTCACAGCTGTGGATCCTGACCTGATCATAAAATCAAAATGTACCAGGTACACAGTCAATGTTTACTATGGCTCTGTTATGTCTTTCTTCTGATTAAAACTACCAGCGGCTTCTTAATACAAAGAATAGGGAGTCCAGACTCTTCACAGAATGGCATTTAAGGTCTTGCCAAATCTGGCCCCAGGCTTACGTATTTCACTCCCTAGACACAGTCCGCCATCAGCTTCTCCAAACAACACCTCTTCTCTGAGCCTGACTCACTCTTTTATTTCCCACCTCCCTCTGCCTATGTTCTTTTTAAGGTCATCTAAGGCAAATTCCCATTTCTCCTTCAAGAAGAAAGCCTTCCCCAGTTCCTCCAAGTCGTCTCCAGATTGGTTTCTCAGTACCTCTGCCAATAATACTTATTCAATCTCTCTCTTGGTCTCTCCCTCTCTCTCTTTATTAGAAAGAGGGTCTTACTATGTTATAACCCTTTTGCAATAGCCTCTTGAGCAGCTAGGGCTACAGACCTGCTCCATCCACCTGACCTCTAGGGTGGCCAAGGAACTGAACCTGAGTCTTCTATGTGGCCTCAGCCTGCCAAGTGTGTGTCTATGAAAGCACACTCCTGCAGCTGGGCCCACACCTCCTTTTAAAGCACACCCTATGTTGTCTTGTACGTAACTACTTACAAAACTACATCCTCGGCTAGACCGTGAACTGAGTTTCATTCACCTTCCATGGCTAACATGAAGTAAGTGTGCTGCAAATATCTGGAGAATAAATAAAATACCAGTAGGCTACTAACACAGACACACACACACACACACTCACATCCCTTGGAGATGCTTCTTTTCTCCTCCAAAGAAGGATAGAATATCTTTCCTGGATCCTGGCTCTTAAAATGAAATGCAATTGGGACCAGCAGATGGCATAATGATTTTGTCACTGGACTCCCACATAGTAGACCACAGTTCAAGTCCTGGACATGGTGGCTTAAACCTCACACCTGGTGCATGTGTGTGCATGCCCAAGATCCCAAGAGAATGGAGAAGGGATTGTGGCATGGCCATCCTCCCACCGGGGGTGAGTTCTCACTTTCTGTCTCTCTGTCTCTGTCTCTCCAGCGAGCACACACACCCTATAGCAGAAATCTCTCTAAAAATAGAACTAAATGCAATGGCAACTCCATGGATAAACGTGATGTCACTAAAGTAAGCATGTAAAGTAACTTGTTTTATTGATAAAGATGTCTATATCAGTGTTCAGATGTTTTCCTAACATTAATTCCCATATAACATATACCCAGGCTTCTGATTTAATAAGGTAAATTATTTGCACCACAATTTGCTTTGTATTTTGATACAAGTGCCTCGGTCCCTGGAGCCTAAACCATAGATTGCTCCTCCGAAGAGCTGGTAAAGGAAGTGGGAGAACTCAGTGGGAAGCAACCTACCAAAAAAGCTGCTGTCGTGTATGAAGTGCAGAAGAAATGAGTGTTTATTACCTTTGAATGCAGGCCAAGAGCAGTAGGATAATGATGAATAAGTGCAAGTGAAAGGCAATTAGATAATTATGGCTTTAAACCGCATGTAATTAGTTTTTAAAACTTAGTCATCCAGTGTGAGTACTTCTTTGGATGTTTGAGTAACTATGCCGAATCTTTTATTGTGCTTTTACAGTTAGGTTTTGTTGTCTCCCAATAACTCAAAGAGGGAGGAAGAGTAGGTATTATTGTTCCCATTTGGAGTGAAGTTAAGTATGGAAAAACATGGTCATTTTCCAAGCTCAGAGAAGATGCGGACAGAGTACTGAGAGGTGGTGGTTGCAGGCCTAGGCTGTGAAAACAAGCTACCCAGATTGAATCTCAGTTCCACCATTATTAGGTGTGTGACCTTGGGCGATTTATCTAAGCTCTTTGTCCCTTAGTTTCCTTATCTCTAAGTAGAGGTGATAGACAGCCCTGTAGCAAAGTGGTTAAGCGCTGTGTGTGGAGAGAACCAGATCCACATAACCAACCGCAATTTGAATCCTGTACCAAAATCCTGATAGAGACATGGAGAAAAGGGGTAATAGCATGACCACACCCCACTAAGAGGTGCTTTCTCTGGAGAGCACACATGCCCTAGGGAAATTTTTTAAAAATTATAAGTAGAGAGAGAAATAATGACACACCTCATGAATTGTTTAAAAGTAAACGAGTTAACGGGACCAGCAGTTACTGTAATGGCTATGTCGCTGGACTCCCATGTAGTCGACCGCAGTTCGAGGCCCGGACCCAGTGGCTTAAAACTCACACCGGGCGCGTGTGCGTTTTCTATCTCTCTGTCTCTCTCTGTCTTTCTGGTGAGCGCATGTGCGCTATAGCAAAAACCTCTCAAAAAAAAAAAAGAAAAGAAAAGAAAAAGTAAACGAGTTAATTCATGGAAATCATCAATTCCTTCATGAGATCACTTGGAAAGAAGACTACTAGGCCAGCAGGTGGTGTGAAGGTTAAGGCGCTGGATCCCACATGGCCATCTGCACAGTTCAAGTCCCGGATCTGGCAGCTTGAAAACCACTCCAGGAACATGTGCATGCATGCCCAAAATCCTGAGAAGAGACTGGAGAAGAAAGGATTTTGGCATGGCTGTCGCCTCTGGGGGGTAATTTCTCACTTTCTCTCTTTCTCAGTTGCTCTGTCTCTTTCTGGTGAGTGCACACATTCTATAAAAAAACTAAAAAAAGTAAAGAAGATTTCTAACCCATTGTAACTGCACTTCTTTTTTTTTAAGAATTATTTCTTTTATTTTATTTATCATTATTGTTGTTTTTAATTTGACCAGAGTGAGACAGAGAGAGAGAGAGAAAGGGAGAAAGCCACCAGGTCCAAGAGTCAAACTATGGTCAGCTATGTGGGAGTCCAGTGCCTTAACTACCATGCCACCAGCTGGCCCCAGCATGAAGAACTGAGAAATACCTGGACTATTTCAATCACTATTTTTTTAATTTAATTTTTTTTGAGAGGTTTTTGCTTTAGGGCGCATGCACTTGCCAGACAGACAGAGAGAGAGAGAGAGAGACAGAAAGCGAGAAATCACCCCCCAGGGGGGATGGCCACGCCGCAATCCATCTCCTCTCGGGATCTTGGGCACGTATGCACACGCCCCCGGCGTGAGTTTTAAGCTACTGGGTCCGGGACGCGAACCGCGGTCGACTACATGGGAGTCCAGCAACATAGCCATTACGCTAACTGCTGGTCCCTCAATCACTATTGAAGTAAATTGCCATGTTGCAATCCTTCTCCTCTATTATCCTCTTGGGATTTTGGGCATATATGTACACACACACCCGTGTGATTTTTTTTCAAGCTGCCAGGTCTGGGACACAAGCCACGCAGTCAACCAGGGGATCCAGCACTTTAACCTCCACCCCATCTGCTGGCCCAGAGCAGCATTTTTCTTTCTTCTTTCTTCTTCTTTTTTTTTTTTTTTTTTTTTTTTTCAGAGAGATATTTTTGCTATAGGGCACGCACACTCACCAGAGACACAAAGACAGAGAGACAGAAAGCAAGAAATCTCCCCCAACGGGAGAATGGCCACACTGCAATCCCTTCACACTGCAATCCCTTCTCCTCCATTCTCCTCTCAGGATCTTGAGCATGCACACACATGCTCAGCATGAGTTTTAAGTCTCTGTATCCAGGACTTGTATGGCAATTGACTACATGGGAGTCCAGCAACATAACCATTACACCAACGGCTGGTCCTCCAATGCAGCGTATTTCAAAGGAGGCTTAACAGAATAAAACATTTAAAAAGGTACTCAAAGGAAAAAGAATTTGAAAAAAATGGTGAAAGAAATCCCCCCTCTTAGAGAGTCATGACAGTATATGTGTATGTAACAGGTATGGAGTAAAGCTGTGGTAAACCACTAGAAGCACTTGAGTCAGCCCGATATTCTTCACACCTATTTTACCATCTCACACTTACTTCACCCAAACACCGAATATCCAGAGGACTTGTACTGCGTGGATAGCACTGACCTAGTAGAACACTGCACAAGAACCTAGAAGCAGCAGTGTCAATGAATGAAGCAAAGAAGAGCCTTTCAAGTTCTCATTTTTCAAAGGAGGAAAGCAAAATTTTAGTTCTATATGTGAATTCTAGTCATGGTTTTACCTTTTAGGCCTGTAATACTTTTAAAAAAATAAATAAGTACATTTTGGAGCATACTTTTATACTTTCCCAGATGAAGAAACAGAGACCCAAAGGGATGATTCCTTGTTCTTATGCCCTTCCAGTTTCTGCTTCAGAAATGCCCTCCTGGCACCAGCAGTTAGTGTAATGGCTATGTCGCTGGACTCCCATGTAGTCAAACGCAGTTCGAGTCCCGGACCCGGTGGCTTAAACTCACACTGGGTGCATGTGCGTGCCTGCCCAAGATCCCGAGAGGAGAATGGAGGAGAAGGGATTGTGACGTGACCATTCCCCTGGGGGGTGATTTCTCGCTTTCTGTCTCTCTGTCTCTCTCTCTCTGTCTTTCTGGCAAGTGCACACGTCCTGTAGCAAAAACCTCTCAAAAAAAAAGAAAAAAAAAAAAAAGAAGGGACCAGCAGTTAGCATAATGGCTATGTCACTGGACTCCCACGTAGTCGACCGTGGTTCACATCCTGGACCCAGTGACTTAAAACTCATTCCGGGCGCGTGTGCGTGCGTGCCCAACATCCTGAGAGGAGAATGGAGGAGAAGGGATTGCGGCGTGGCCATCCTCCCCGGGGGGTGATTTCTCGCTTTCTGTCTCTCTGTCTCTCTCTGTCTGGTGAGCGCACACGCCCTATAGTGAAAACCTCTTCAAAAAAAAAAAGGAAAAGAAAAGAAATGCCCTCCTGCTGTTCTTTGTACAACCAGAGACTGGAAGACCTTTCGTGGTGAAGCTCAAAAAACCTCCCCATAAAATTCACCTTCATTTCCTTCACTTTCCTTTATCTAAAATCTCAGACTTCTATCACTTAGCCTTCGTGTAACTGTGACTTGAGTTCTTAAATCTCACGAGACTTTTATCTTCCTTCAGGGAAGGAGCTGCTGCTGACTTACCTTCCCACTTCCCACTTCACCCACCACAGATGGCTATGTAATACATAGCAGAGTCTGGGGCTGGCAAGTAGCCTGGTGGTTAAGGTGTGGACTCCCACATGGCCAATCACGGTTCAAGTACCGGACCTGGCGGCTTGCTTCCTCACTTTCTCTCTCTCATCAAATCAAAATAAATAAATAAAGTTAAATAAACAACTCTTAAAAAAACATACATAGCAGAGTTTAATAAATAATTGTTTACTGTCTTGTTGATTTTTGTTGAACTATTAAATCATTAAGCGATCAGTGGATAGAGAAATGAATGTGTATCTTACATCTGCAAAAAGATGGTAAAACATCCATGTTCTGACATCATTGCCTTGAGACAAATAACCATCACAAAAATGACTGTCGTCCTGATCGATCGCACTCTGGGTCCTTTCAGCTATTCACTGTGCCCAGCCCATTTTTGTCATCATAGAATTAACTTTGCTCTTTGTGAATCCAAATTTAAGCCAACACTATCCCTCTCCCATCTATAGAGGCTTAATGAACAAAGTAATTTTTCCATATTATGCATACTTAGCTATGGATGGACAGAAGGGGGGATATGAGGCAAATACATGAGAGTGGAGGGAGGGAGAAAGTGTGAGAGAGAGAGAGAAGGAAGAGGAGAGTAGTGTACTGTACAGTGTCGGGCGACAGCGAGGAGCTCAACACTGGCTGTTAAAAGTTTTGCGGCTCGCTGGCCCAAGATGAAGACAAAGGTACTGTCCTTGCTGACAACAAATGTAAATGTGCCCGGGTTACTTCCAGGATCATCCCTTCTCCAGAAGATCCAAATCAGGACATTGTGGAGCGAAACATCCGAATAATTGTTCCTCTGAGCAACAGGGAGAATATCTCTGATCCCACCTCACCATTGAGAACTAACTTTGTGTACCATTTGTCTGACCTCTGTAAAAAATGTGATCTTACGGAAGTGGAGCTGGATAATCAGATAGTTACTGCTACCCAGAGCAATATCTGTGATGAAGACAGTGCCACAGAGACCTGTTACACTTATGATAGAAATAAGTGCCACACAACTATGGTCCCACTTATATATGGTGGTAAGACCAAAATGGTGCAAACAGCTTTGACCCCGGATTCCTGCTATCCTGACTAAGCCATCGCTGACTGTATAGTCTTTATCTTGAATGGCTCTCCATTTTAATTCAGAAAGTTAATGTGTATGCTACCAGTGAATCTGAAATCAAGATTTCTTTTTTTGGATGATGAAAAATTATCTTTTCCCTCCAAATAATTGAAATAGTAACATCATTATCTTCATTAGGTAATTACTTCTCAAATATATGTTCATACTCTGTTATCTGTCAGTTATGCTTGCCTGATGGGGTATGTTTCCTTAAGAATAAAGTTTCTAACATTTAAAAATATAGGAAGTGGGAGAAAGTAAAACTCAAATAATTAAAAAAAAGTAAAAATCTGGAGGCATAATTAAATGTTGCCTTTTTAAATATTTTGGCTTTGCCTTGGAGAGCCAGAGCTTTTGCGTTCTATACTATTCCTTTCATACAAGTTTCACTGTGTAGAGAAAATATATTTGTAAACATAAATCAATTATAGGTCTTCATTAGGAAGATAATAATTGAAAAACATGTTTTGGAACCATTTATAAAAGTAATTTAGCTTAAAGGGATATAACTAAATACATAATTTAAAACTGTGTTTTGACATAACACAGATTTGACAGCAGAAGATGGATATTTTTCTTTTTTGATAAAATTACTTTTGGTCCGTTTAGTATAAGAAATTCCCACTGGAAATCATTTATATTGTAACTAATGAAATATATATTCCAAAATATGTATTCTCTATCACAGTTTGAACAATTAAATAGATTCCTAAGCATAAAAAAAAAAAAAAAAAAAAAAAAAGGAAGAGGAGAAGGAGAAGTGAGGAAGAAAAAGGGGTGGGGACAATATTTTAGAGGCAGAATAATATAGACTTAAAGGTTGACAGGAAGACAGATTAGCCCAGGTAAGAAAAAAGATAAGAAAAAAGAAACTCCGGAAATTTCAGCTTCAGTGCTTTCCCCAGCACCTTTTCCTGGTAGAGAATTTAGAGTGAAAGAGATATTTTTAAGAGACACAAACTAAGCATTTGTACCATGAGAATCATGAGAGAGTGGCCGGGGTGGTCGAAGTTCTATTTGCATCTTATTCCTGGCTCTACTCCCGCCCAGACATGCACTGTTCTGGCCTGCTGGAAACCTGAGGACTACAGCTAGAGATAAATACAGGTAGGACACGCCGTGAGGCTGGTGATAACCACACTCACCACTATCTCACCCTTTAAAGGGCACAAGGTATTTTCGCTAAATGTATCTTCTTTCTTTCTTTCTTTCTTTCTTTCTTTCTTTCTTTCTTTCTTTCTTTTTTTTTTTTTTTGTGTGTGTGCTACATGGTGCATGCACTCATCTGAGAGAGACAGAGAAAGAGGGAGGAAGTGAGAAAACACCCTCTAAGGCAGATGGCCACGCCACAATCCCTTCTGCTCTATTCTCTCTCAGGACTTTGGGCATGCACACATTCCTGGCCTGTTTTTCAAGCCACCAGGTCCGGGACTTGAAGCCTACGGTCAGTCAAGTGGGATCTAGCTGCCTTCACCACCATGCCACTGGGAGGCCCTTTAGTGTATTTTTCAATCCTCCTAAGAACTCCAAAGTCAGGGTCCTGTGGGTCTTTAAATCACAATTTCAGAGGATGAGGAACATGAGGTTGAGAAGAGAAAAAATGACTTTTCAAAAATAACGTCACTGGGAAGAAGGAATGGTATAAAAATAATGGACGGTTATCCCCCTTCCCCAAATGTCTGGGGCCTTATGTCTGTACCCAGCGATGCTGCAAAGGATCACTCAGGGGCCTTGCTGTGTTTCCAGCAGCAGGAACTTTATCATCGCTCTCTTCAAAGCATCCTTGAGTTCTCTGTTCCTCATGCTGTAGATCAAGGGGTTCAGTACAGGGGTGATGAAGGTGTAAACCACAGATACTACCTGCCCCCTCTCAGGGGAGTAGCTAGAGCTGGGGCACAAGTAGATGAGGCTTCCACATCCGTACTGCAGGAGGACCACAGTCAGGTGGGAGGAGCAGGTGGAGAAGGCCTTGCGCCTGCCCCCTGCTGAGCGGATCTTCAGGATGGCCGCCACAATGAAGACATAGGAGACAGAGATGAGCAGGAAGGGGATGGTGAGGACTGTGATGCTGACCACAAAGAGAGTGGCCTCGTGGACCTGGGTGTCTGCACAGGCCAGTCTCATGACAGGGAGGACATCGCAGTAGAACATGCTGATTTCTTTGCTGCTGCAGAAAGGCAGTCGGAAGATGAGCACGGTCAACTGCATGGCCAAGATGAACCCTAACAGCAGAGACCCCAGGGCCAGCTGGACACAAAGCCTCCAGTTCATGATAAGGGTGTAACGCAAAGGGTGGCAGATGGCCACAAACCGGTCGTAGGCCATGACGGCCAGCAGGATGCAGTCAGCACTGCCGAGAAAGATGAAGAAGAACATCTGGGCACCACAGCCAGGCAGGGAAATGAGGGTTCTCTCGGTGGCCAGGATGCTGGCCAGAGTCAGAGGGGCGATGGTTGAAGAGTAGAAGACCTCCAAAGCTGCCAGGTTTGCCAGAAAGAAGTACATGGGGGTGTGGAGACAACGGTAGAACCAGATGACGAGGACAATGGACACATTGCCGCTGATGCTGAACAGATACATAAGCAGGAAGGTCACGAAAATGAGCATTTGCACCTCTGGGAGCTTGGAGAAGGGGCGGAAGTGGAAGTGAACTGTCCCGGTTTGGTTAGCATCCTCCATGTCGTCTGTGTATCAGGCCTGGTAATAGCACAGATGCTGTCCCTGAGGGAACGTAAAACTCAGGACCAGATGCTACAGATGGGGTGAGCCATCCAGCTCCTAGCTTCACCCCTCCTTGATCTCAGCGCTAACTACCTTCACCTTCAGTCTGAATCCGGCAACAACGCCTATGTGGTAATCACTCAGAAATAGTTCATTGCTGATTTTTTTTATTGTGAAAAAATATAGGAGGATTTCAAAAAGCTTGCGGAACATAGAACTAAAGTACAAGTTATTTTTAATCTTCTTTTTTTTTATGCTAAAGAGTGTATGAGAGAGAGAGAGATAGAGTACACTCCCACACCAGTGTGGCCTGGTCATGCTCCTCCAATTCCTTTTCTTTTGATTATGTGTACACGCACTCAATTTTTTTTTTTTTTTAAGGATTTTTGCCATAGGGCATGTGCACTTGCTGGAGAATCAGAGACAGAGAGTGAGAGGGAAAGTGAGAAATTACCCCCCAGGGGGACGGCCATTCACAATCACTTCTCCTACATTCTCCTCTCAGGATCTTGGGCATGCATGCACATGTGTTCAGCGTGAGTTTCAAGCCACCCAGAGCCAGTACTTCAACTGCCGTTGGCCATGTGTGATTCCAGGGTCTTAATCACTATCCTATCTCCCAGCCCCATGTACCCAGTATATTTTTCAAGCCACCAGCCAGCATTCAAACCCTGGTTGGTTGGCAATGTGAGATCCAGTTTCCTCTGCGAAGTGCATAACAGCTGCACTACAGGACCAGCCCACAAGTGTATTTTGATGCAAAAAATTTTGAAATTCATGAAGACCTCACATATACAGAGCATGATTTGTATCATTTTAACCATTTGTAAGTGTAGAGTTTGGCTGGATTAACTACATGCAACTTGTGTAACCATCATCCCATCTATACTGAAAATTTTTATCGTCACCCAAAAAATCTCTATAATTATTAAACAATAACTTCATATTATCCCCTCCTCCCACCCTCTAGTCACCTCTGTTCTATTCTTTCTCTGTAAATTTGCCTAGTCTAGCTATCACACATAAGTAGAATTATACAATGTGTCCTTTGGTGTCTAGCTTATTTCCCTAATCATAATGTGAAGGCCCATCCATGTAGCAGCATATATAGAAATTACATTTCTTTTTATTGTTTAATAATATTCCAAGCGGTGGGACCAGCAGTTAGCGTAATGGCTATGTCGCTGGACTCCCACGTAGTCGACCGCGGTTCGAGTCCCACACCCGGTGGCTTAAACTCACGCCGGGCGCGTGTGTGTGCGTGCCCAAGATCCCGAGAGGAGAATGGAGGAGAAGGGATTGCGGTGTGGCCATCCCCCCTGGGGGGTGATTTCCTGCTTTCTGTCTCTCTGTCTCTCTCTGTCTGTCTGGCGAGCGCACGCGCCCTATGGCAAAAACCTCTCCAAAAAAAAAAAAAAAGAAAAAAAAAAAAAAAAAGAAAAAAAAATAATATTCCAATGTTTGTATTTGCCCCAGTTAATATATGTGTTCACCTTTGAGTAACTCTAATTTCCACCTTCCGGCTTTTGTGAATGCTACTATGAACATTGGTATATGAATATCTGTTTGAGTCACCACTGAAATCTTACACCACAATATACCCTTCCCAGACCATAAACCCCTTTACTTCCTTGAGCTCATGCCTGGTGTCGAAAGCATAGCTTCAGGCCCAGCAGTAGGGGTGCAAGCGGTACAGCTCCATTGTGCCATACTGGAGCAGCATAGAGAGGCCCCGGGCCAACCTTAACACTCCCTGGGAGGCAGCCGTACCCCGGCTGACTGGCTGAAAGGCTGGAAAGCAGATGAGAAATGACAATGTGGTGAGACCCATGCCAAAGGTACCTGCCTACCTCTCTCTCTCTCTCTCTCTCTCTCTCTCTCTCTCTCTTGCTCTCTCTCTTCCTCTATTTCTCATGAAAGAAAGAAAGAAACAAGCAACAGCCACAAAAACAAGATTGAACCTGGTAGTGCAGATAGTAGCAAACTGAACTGCCACTGGAAGCCATGAGGATGATCATGGTTCAGATCCCCAGGTAAGCTTGAAAACATGCAGGGTACACGCATGGGTGCCCAAGATCCTGAGGAGTTGGATGGTTGAGGAAATGGGATCATAGAATAACATTTTATTGAGGCTCCTTTTTTTTTTCTCTATCACAAGCACTTGCACACACACTCTTTTCCCCTGGCTTCTGCACACATGCTTTCTATTATGAATACAATAAATAAACTATAATTTTTTTTTTAAATATAGCTTCTGAGGCCAGCAGGTGGCATAGTGGTTGGGGTGTTGGACTCTCACATGGTGCACTGCAGTTTGAGTCCTGGACCTGCAAATTTATTTTCCTACTTTCCCTCTCTCTCTATCTCTTCGCCTCTTTCTGGTGAACACACATGCCTGTAGCATATGTCATAATAACATAAAATTAAAAACAAATAATTCTTATCGTTTTTTTTTTTTTAGAGATATTTTTGCTATAGGGCTTGTGCACTCACCAGAGAGACAAAGAGACAAAAAGCAAGAAATCACCCCCAAGGGGATGGCCACATCACAATCCCTTCTCCTCCATTCTCCTCTCAGGATTTTGGGCATGCATGCACACACACCTGGTGTGAGTTTCAAGCCTCCAGGTCCAGGACACAAACCTCAGTTGACTACGTAGGAGTCCAGCATCATAACCATTACACTACCTGCTGGTCACAAAACAAAGGGTACCAGTCAATCCAGTGGGAAAAGGAAAACCTCTTTAGAAAATGATGCTGGAAAAACTGGGTATCCACCTGCAAAAAATGAATCTGTATCCCTATCTCTCACCATTAACAAAAAACAACTCAAAGTGGATCAAAGATCTAAACCTAAGACCTCAAACTATAAAACTACTGGTGGAAAACACTGGGGAAACTCTGGGATACAGTGGGGTAGACAAAGACTTCTTAAGTAAGACCCCCAAAGCACAGACAATAATTCCAAAAATAAACAAGGAAGATTGCATCAGATTAAGAAGTTTCTGCACAGCAAAGGACACAGTAAGTAGTGTGAATCAACAACCCTCAGAATGGGAGAATATTTCTGTAAACTATGCCCCAGATAAGGGACTGATAACACAGAGAACTCAAGCTTACCCAGAAAGAAGTGATTAACCCAATTAAAAGATGGGAAAAGGAGCTGAATAAACAACTCTCTAAAGAAGACATACAAATAGCCAAAAAGCATGTAAGAAAAAATGCTCAATATCCCTCATCACAAGGGAGATGCAGATCAAAACCACAATGAGATACCACCTAACTCCGGTCAGAATGCCAAAGATTAAAAAATACAAAAAATGATAAGTGCTGGCAGGAATGTGGTGAAAGGGAAACACTCCTACATTGTTGGTGGGAATGTAAATTGGTCCAGTCACTGTGGAGAATAATATGGAGGTTCCTCAAAGACCTACAAATAGAGCTACCATATGATCCAGCAATTCCACTCCTGGGTATCAACACAAAGGACCAGAAAATGCTCCATTGGAAAAGAGCTTGCACATCGATGTTTACTGCAGCATAATTCACAATTGCTAAGACATGGGGCCAACCCAAATGTCCATGAATAGATAAATGGATTGAAAAAGTGTGGCACACGGGATCAGCAGTTGGTGTAATGGCTATGTCACTGAACTCCCATGTAGTCGACCGCAGTTCCAGTCCCAGACCCGGTGGCTTAAACTCATGCCAGGTGCATGTGCGTGCGTGCCCAAGATCCTGAGAAGAGAATGGAGGAGAAGGGACTGCAGCATGACCAGTCCCCCGGGGGGTGATTTCTCACTTTCTGTCTCTCTGTCTCTCTCTGTCTGGCGAGTGCACACGCCCTATAGCAAAAACCTCTCAAAAAAAACCCCAAAAACCAGAAAAAGTGTGGCACATATACTCCATGGAATACTATTCAGTCATAAAAAACAAGACCCTGGCATCTGGTAGAAAGTGGTCGAATATGGAGGATTTATTGCTGGGTGAAGCAGGTCAGGCTATGAACGAGGGACATTATTTGTCTCCACTTACTATATACTGATTGTCCACACTCTATGGTAGAGACTGAAAGATTGGAGGATATAAAGGCATTGAAAGTAGTTATGGACACTGGAGACAGGGTTGAAGGAGGGTGGGAGAGGGAAAGAATGTAGGGAAGGTAATTATGGAGAAAAAAATAGGTAAGACATTTGTAAGACAGAAATGGTTTATTACCTGTTGATGACATGTATAGTCTTCTCGACTCGACTAGTCTAAGATGCATTTCATGTTGGGTAAATTCTCTATGCAAGCCAAATGATGTATAGTGATCGAATATATAAATAATAATAGTAATAGTAAAATTTTAAAAAAGAAAAGCCATACTGTACCGGTATCAGCAGTTGGCGTAATGGCTATATCACTGGACTCCCATGTAGTCAACCACAGTTTGAGTCCTGGTAGTTTAAACTCACACTGGGCACATGTGCGTGTGTACCCGAGATCCCAAGAGAAGACTAGAGGAGAAGGAATTGCAGCATGGCCATCCCCCTCTGGGGGGTGATTTCTCACTTTCTCTCTCTCTCTGTCTCTCTCTGTCTTTCTGGCAAACACACATGCCCTATAACAAAAACCTCTCAAAAAAAAAAAAAAAAAACTATACTGTACCTCACAAAGATGTATAACGATTATTTGTAAATCAGGAAACATAATTTAAAAATTAAAAAGTTTCTTGAAAATTAAAAAAACATTCAGTTGATGAGCAAGTCAAATAAAAGACTACTATAACTTATATACATACATAAATCTTTTCCCAAAAAAGTGTAGCCTTTAGGGTCAAGCTGTATTTTTCTTTCTTTCTTTCTCTTTCTCTTTCTTTCTTTCTTTCTTTCTTTCTTTCTTTCTTTCTTTCTTTCTCTCTCTCTCTCTCTCTCTCTCTCTCTCTCTCTCTCCTCTCTCTCTCTCTCTCTCTCTCTTTCTTTCTTTCTTTCTTTCTCTCTCTCTCTCTCTCTCTCTCTCTCTCTCTCTCCTCTCTCTCTCTCTCTCTCTCTCTCTCTCTCTCTCTCTCTCTCTCTCTTTCTTTCTTTCTTTCTTTTTTCTAGAGGGCATGAGTGCTCACCAGAGAGAGAGAGAGAGAGATCACCCCCATGTGGAATGGTCACACTGCAATCCCTTGTCCCTCCTTTTGGATTTTGGACACACAAGCACACATGCACACATGCCCAATGTATTTCTCAAGTCACTGAATTCAGGACTTGAACTGTGCAGTTGGCCGTGTAGGATCTGGCTACTCTAAGCCAGTCCCAGACCATATAAATTATATATCCTAATTCAACTTACCAATGTTATGACCTGGGCAACTTGTTGAAGTTTTCTGCTACAATTTCTTCTTCTATAAAGATTTTTGTTTTAAAAAGTCAGACACAGCTCTTAAGCCTGAGGAAGGTCAGCAATGACTTTCACGCTGTTGAATCTACCGGATATTCTTGACCTCTGCTGCTGTCGAGGTTGTTGGTACCCCTCTTTCCTTTGAAATCCCTGTTCTCCGTGACACTGTTTTTCCAGGCTTTCTTTCTACCTCTCTGAATACTCCAATTCCAACATTTTCAAAACTGCCCTTCCTCCTGATGACTCACAGAAGGGAAGGTTTTCCATCTGAGAATAAATGTGTCTGACCCCTGGTAAGATCTCCATCTACACTAGCATAAGTATTAATAGTACTTTCTGTCCACCTTTTCCAAAGGAACAGCCTGTCCGTCTCTTCTATTAGTCTTTCACCAAGTCACCATCCTTGACACCTCGACTTCCAGTTAACCCTGTGGCCTCTCGTACTGTTCCCCTACTCTACCCAGGCTGAACATGGAGGCAGAGCTCAAGCTCCTGTTCACTGGTGCCACAACAGAGACAATGTGGCATTATCTACCCAAGCACTGCCCTCCTCTCTCTGAGTCAGAGCCTCACTCTGGCCCTCACCAGAACTAGTTCAAATTTCAAGTTTTCTTTTCTGTTATTTCCTCCCTTACTGATGACTCAGTCTCCAACTTCACAGAAACAAATCAACAGAAGCTACCCAGAGGCAATTTATTATGACCAGCACTAGTTCTGGAACTATGACATCCTCTGCCGACATTTGTATCCGTAACCCATTCTCTTGTGTTTCTGTAGTAGTTGCCTTCTGCCCTGCAAATCCAATGGTCTCAGTTCCTGCTTCCTCTGGGGTCTCACTGTCCAAATTATTCCCTCAATCTCCAGTGTCTGCCTCTGCTTCTCTCTCTAAAGCCACTGTATCAACCCAGTACGGAGAAACTCCCCACAATCATATCCTCCAAAGTCTCCCTGCCTAGCTCCTTCCCATTGCAACCATTTCATGTTATTTCATTAGCACAGTCATCTGGTTTTCATCATAAATCTCTACTCTCTGAGACTACTCGGTGGAAGGTCAGCAATGACTTTCACGCTGTTGAACCTACCGAATATTCTTGACCTCTGCTGCTGTCGAGGTTGTTGGTACCCTCTTTCCTTTGAAATCCCTGTTCTCCGTGACACTGTTTTATCCAGGCATTCTTTCTACCTCTCTGAATACTCCAATTCCAATATTTTCGAAAACTGCCCTTCCTCCTGATGACTCACAGAAGGGAAGGTTTTTCCATCTGAGATTGGCCCCCAGATCTTCTCTCTATCCTGCTAAATGAAGAGACAAGATTGCATACAGAGTGAGATGTCAATCATGTCATCAGTCTAAAAAGAAACTATAAACTCTCTCTCTCTCTCTCTCTCTCTCTCTCTCCTCTCTCTCTCTCTCTCCTCTCTCTCTCTCTCTCCTCTCTCTCTCTCTTTTAAGGTTTATGCTAGAGAGGGCATGTGCTCACTGGAGACAGTAAGGAGAGTGAGAAATCACCCCCCGCCCCCAGAGGGAATGACCATGCCACAACCCCTTCCCCTCCTGGGATTCTGAACACACATATACACACACCCGGCGTGATTTTCACGCCAAGTCCAGGACTCGACCTGCCATCCCACCTGGTAGTCCAAGAAGCTCTAAACTCTTAAACAGAGTATTTAAAAGAAATGGGTTCTCCATGCTTTTCAAATGTTCTATAAAGAATGTGTGTTTATTTTTTTAAATCATAAAAATGGTACTAATTTTTTTAATTCCCATTTGAGAGGCAAGGAAATTGAAGTGACATCACATACTCCCAGTTGTGCAACCAGCATGTGTCAAACCAGGATTAACACCTAGATGTGACCACAACATGTGCACACTTGCCAATGATGCAATCCAAGATTGTGGCAAATTTAGATATCTATTTATATGTTTGTTCATTTCCAGACACTTGGGCCAAGTTGTTATGGGCTTGACCTACTTCTAGCCTGTTTTCTTTCCTTCCTTCCCTGTATTTTTTCTTAATTCTTTCCTCTTCTGAAAATGAATCCTGTAGCTTTAGCTTATAGTGAAACCCATTCAAATCTTGTGTAGAGTTACCATTCTTCAGTCCAACAAAAAACTATTTCTCGGGACCAGCAGTTAGCGTAATGGCTATGTCGCTGGACTCCCACGTAGTCGACCGCGGTTCAAGTCCCGGACCTGCTGGCTTCAACTCATGCCGGGTGGTGTGCGTGCGTGCCCAAGATCCCGAGAGGAGAATGGAGGAGAAGGGATTGCAGCATGGCCATCCCCCCTGGGGGGTGATTTCTCGCTTTCTGTCTCTCTGTCTCTCTCTGTCTGGCTGGCGAGCGCACACTCCCTATAGCAAAAATCTCTCAAAAAAAAAAAAAAAAAAAAGAAACTATTTCTCCCCACTGTCATCTGAAAATTTAGTGAACATATTTTTCAAAGCAAAATCTGTTCAGTGAACCATAACTCTGCTAAGCCACATCCCTCAAACATACTCATCTTAGCATTCCATCGAATTTTCTTTAGAATATCAATTAGTTTTTAAGTTTCAGAATAAGAAAAGACTCTCTAGAATATATCTAAGACACCTTTTTAAAAAAATTTTTGTCATAGGGTGTGTATGCTTGCTGGAGACACAAAGAGAGGGGGAGAGTGAGAAAGCGCACCTTTCCCTGTCCCCCGACCCCTCACCAGGGAGGATGGCCACACCACAATCCCTTCTTCATTTTCTTCTCAGGCTTTTGGGCATGCATGCACATGTGCCCGGCATGTTTTCCAAAGCCTGGCCCAGGACTTGAATCACAGAGTCAGCCGTCAGCCATGTGGGATCTGACACCTTAACCACCATGCCACTTTCCTGGCCCCATATCTGGAACACTTTAAAACTACAGTGAATTTTATTGCTATAAACAAGGGTACTGTTTACAAAAGGGGTATTTACTTGAATACTCAATACTCTGCACCAACCCTCACCAGATGTACAGATTTCTCCGTCTGAATGAACACATCACCCATGTGACACGAAAGATGCAAAATTTATGTTTTTGTTTTTTTGCCTTGCCTGCTAGCAAGCCCAAAACTAAGCTTTACCTTCAATTATTTAGCATTCTCCAGCCCCAGTATCTCCATTTCTATTTAACTATTGCCTTTTATTTTTAAAGAAAAATTATTTAGTTTTATTTGTTATTATTATTATTATCTTTTAATTTTGTTATAGGGCACATGCACTCACCAGAGAGAGAGACAGTGAGAAAGCAAACTGCCAGGCCCAGGACTTGAGCCACAGTCAGCCATGTGGGAGTCTAGTGCCTTAGCCCCATGCCACCTGCTGGCCCCTAACCATTATCTTCTATCCTGAGCATGCTGATCATTACCTTATTATAACTGGGCTTTTATTGAAAGGTACTCTACTTTTAGGAGCATTCAAAGCATAATAAATACCTTAGACAGTCAAAGAAGCCATCCTTGCCGTTCGTGTCTTCATCCAAAGCCTGATGAATCAATGAGAATCAGCCTCACGCTTTCCTCCCAAGTTTGCTCCTCCTCTGAGATCTTCTCAATGAGGTAAAATGACAACGTGTGAGCTTCTGTTGTTAGAAGTCCTTTCCGTGGTACACTTCATCTCTGTGCTGCTCCACAGCCCCCTGCCCCTTGAAGGCTGAACTGGTGAACTCCAGGCCTCTTCTTACTCAGCAGATATGTGCCCTCTGAAATGCTGCGTCTTCGTTGATGGGTCTCTTGTTGTGCCAGTCCTGTCTCCAAACACTTGGTGACCATTCACAGAGCCTTCATTTTCTATAAAGATCTTTGTTCCTTTTCTCCTTTACTTTCCTCCCTTGCAGGTGCAGATAATAGGACTGTTTATGAATTCACTTATTTGTCAAGAATTTATTGGCTGTGTAATTTGGATACTGAATAGATTACACCATCACTTCTGGGTGCCCCCAGCAAAGCCTCCTTTACAAGGAAGGGCAGGTAACTCTTCCTCACCATGCTCAGGAAATCTACAAAAATTACTCACATTTTGAAAAAGAGACAGGCTTATTCTTCCTTCATCCTCAGCCGTGAAGTACCTGTTTTGAAGACTAGATCGTTTTTAGTACCATCAGCATAATGTTACTGAAGTAACTCAGGGAGGTTAAACTACTGTTCCAATTGATTTGGGACTGCACATCAGACAGCCCACCGCGGGGTCAGGAAATCTCCGGCCACTGGGGTTGATTGGTTCAGTTGTTAGGCTCTATATCACACCACAGCTCAATCAGCCTGGTCTTCACTTTACCCATCCTTACCTTCTGCCTGGAGAGGCTGGAAACCACATCCTTAAAAACTTCTTAATATACCGGGAACTGTGGTTATCAGAGGCTGTGGGGAGAAGGGATGGGGAAAGGAAACATGTTGACCCAAGGGTACAAATTCTCGGGTTGAAAGAATAAAATGCAGTGATCCATTGCACTGCATGGTGACCACTGTTAATAATAAGATATCAGACATTTCAAAATCGCTGAATGAATTGATAGTTAATGTTCTTACCACAATAAAAGGTAAGTTGGTGGAATAGTGGATATATTAACTAGCTTGATTGACTCTATAAGGTCTACACAGATCAAAACATCATATTGAATCCCATAAATATACAAAATTATTACTAGCTTGTTGTCTATAAAGAAATACAGCTGACTCTTTGAGACACTACTTTCCACTGAGGGAAGCACATTTTAGATACCATTCATCCTGCCTTACCTCCCTTCACCAGGGAGGAACATGGGACTTTGGGACTTACAGACACAGAATCCTGGGTTCTCTCTCAGCCCTCACTTCTGGTCTCATTTCTGGAGAATCCTCTTCTTATTCTGGCTTGCTAAAGTCCCAGAAGGCTAACTTAGTTCTCAACTTGACCATCCCCAGTGGCTTTGAATACAAATATGACTTGTTTGGGAAAATGACATTCTAAACTGGTATAATTGCTACAAGACTTAGCTAATTTTAATTGTTGCTTATTTTTTTATTCTCTGAGTTGAAGGTAGTCCAGCAAAATAGACAGTTTTAATATACCCAGACAAATTCTCAGAATTCTTCAATTCACAGCCAAGTATCAGTTATTAAATGAAGCCTTATTTTTTTTCTTTTTTTTTTTCTTTTTTTTTTTTTTTTTGGAGAGGTTTTTGCTATAGGGCGCATGCGCTCACCAGACAGGGAGAGACGGAGAGACAGAAAGCGAGAAATCACCCCCTGGGGGGATGGCCACGTTGCAATCCCTCCTCCTCCATTCTCCTCTTGGGATCTTGGGCATGCACGCACACATGCCCGGCGTGAGTTTAAGCCACCAGGTCCGGGACTCGAACTGTGGTGGACTACATGGGAGTCCAGTGACATAGCCATTACGCTAACTGCTGGTCCCAAATGAAGCCTTATTCTGATACACAAACCTTCCCTCACCCTCTTTCAAAAGGAAAAATCAGGACCAGCAGTTAGCATAATGACTTTGTCTCTGGACTCCCATGTAGTCAATCGTGGTTTGAGTCCTGGACCTGGTGGCTTAAAACTCACGCCGGGCGCGTGTGCGTGCGTGCCCAAGGTCCCAAGAGGAGAAAGGAGGAGAAGGGATTGCGGCGTGGCCATCCCCCCTGGGGGATGATTTCTACTTTCTGTCTCTCTGTCTCTGTCTTGTGAGCGCACGCGCCCTATAATAAAAACCTCTCCAAAAAAATAAAGGAAAGATCACTCTAGCTTCACGCTTGGTAGTAGCTCTGTGCCCATCACTACCGTGGCAGTGATCACTCTGTACTGTGTTTATTGTGGTGCCATGTGCTTCACTCCTCCTAGGACAGGAACTCAATGGGAGTAGCTAAGCCCACTAGGTATTGCATCATTCTCCTAGAACGTGCTAAGCGCATCACAGACATCTAGAATTCATTGACTGCAAAATGCTCCATCATTGGGCATTCCTTTATCGACCACCAAATTTCGTCAAGACCCTACCACACGCCTTACGAATGAAGTGTTTTATACAAATTGCTGATATTGATCCTGGTCAAGGATATTGTAAAATATGGAAAATAAATTTTTCCAAATCATAATTTTTCACTTTTCATGAATAACCTTCATGAATTATGTTTTATCTGAGTTATCACTGTTACTTTTTTTTTTTCTTTTGGAGAGATTTTTGCTGTAGGGTGCGTGTACATGCCAGAAAGACAGAAAGAGAGAGAGAGACAGAAAGCGAGAAATAACCCCCCAGAAGGGATGACCATACCGCAATCCCTTCTCCTCCCTTCTGTCTGGATCTTGGGAATGCACACACACACGCCTGGCGTGAGTTTAAGTCACCAGGTCCGGGACTCAAACTGGGGTCAACTACATGGGAGTCGAGCGACATAGCCATTACACCAACTGCTGGTCCCTCACTATTAGTTACTTAATGTTTTTCCTTATTTAAATGTAACTTTTTGGTACATAATATTGTATATTATACTAGTTACATTTTTATCCCTCACTAGTAAATAATTACAAAAGAAAATCTTTAACTGCTCATTCATACATCAACTAAAACTTCCATTTCAAATTCCAGTCACTCTAAAAACTCTGGAAACATTGTTTAAAAGATCTCAAGGCTGTGGGTTGCATGTGTGAGAGAGAGGGTGATAGAGACAGACAGCGAGATGGGGGGGAGGGAGACATTTGGCAGGAGTTAGTGAAAGCAATCTTGAAAGAAAAGAACGAAATTTTCCCTCAAGAGACAGTCACCAATCATTTGAAGGTCTAATTGTACGTCCTGAGCTGGAACATCTCTCCAGAAGTGGTCAAGTGTCACACAGAGGAAAATCAAACAGAATTATTGTATTGTTCTGGAGCTATTGTTGCAAGCTTCTGGAATACATTCTATGAACAGAGCACGGACAGGTTTTCAGATGGATTGTACTTAGCAGTTTTGTTAAACTGCCCATTGCTTCAGAATCCATCGGGGTAGAGAAGCTGCCATGTTTAGTCAGAACTCAGTTTATTTGGAGTCTAGACTCTACAGCCAGAGCAACAGTTGTTTCAGAGTGACCCAGAAGCCATTGTTTGTGCCAGGCTTAGCAATTCTAGCTCAACAAAAATTTTTAAAGAATTATTTATTGGGGCCACCAGATGGCATAGCGGTTATATCACTGAACTCCCACATGGCTGACTGCGTCTCAAGTCCCAGACCTGGTGGCTTAAAAATCACACCGGGCCCATGCGCATGCATGCCAAGATCTCATAATGGAGAAGGGACTGCAGCATGGCCATCCCCCAAAGGGGTGATTTCTCACTTTCCCTCTCACTGTCTTTTTTTCTCCTCTCTGGCAAGTGCATGTGACCTAAGACAAAACCTCTAAAAATATATCATTTATTTTTATTTATTGTTATTATTATTTCTTAATTTGCTATAGAGCATATGTGCTCACCAGAGAGAGAGAGAAAGTAAGAAAGTAGGACACCAGGTCTAGGACTCAAACCATGGTTGGCCATGTGGGAGTCCAGTACTTTATCCACTACACCACCTGCTGACCCCCACACAAAATATTTTTAACCTTTCTCTTAAGTTCTTCATTTTTTTTCTCTCCAAGTTCTGTTTCTCTTTCTCTCTCTCCATTCCTCCTTCTCTCCCTCCATGTCTTTCGCTTTCTTTCTCTGTTCTTTCCCCTACACTCCTATTATTTTCTATTGCTAAATTTAATATAGCTTGTATTTCATAGGAACTAAATATTCATTTTAAAAGGGGGGGAGTGAGCAACTAGATCCCACATGGCTGACTGTGGTTCAGTTCCCAAAAATGGCCACTTGAGAATCACGCCAGGCACATGTGCATTTGTGCCCAAAATCTTGAGAGAAGAATAGAGTAGAAGGGATTGCAGCATGGCTATCTCCCCTGGAAGGTGGTTTCTCGTTGTGTGTGTGTGTGTGTGTGTGTATGTGCACGCGCGTGTGCGTGTGCACGCGCACGCACCAGGCAAGTGCATCCACCCTATAGAAAAAACCTGCAGAGAGAAATCTACTGCCTCCTTAGAAGGTGTCTCCAGTCATCTTGTGACTCTCTGCTGAAACAGACTTAAGTTTGGAGTGAACGTGCCAGTGTGTGCTGTGTCTCTCTGGGTTGAGGGGACCAGACAACCTTGCTCTTGCTAGGATGAGTCCCTAACCAAAACCTACATCTCCCTCTCCAGGAAGAGAAAGAGAAAGCAGAAATGCACAAGTAAGCTGTATGCCCCCAAAATATCTTTATCTTGCCAAGAGCAATTTCATTACCAAAAAGAAAACCAAAAACATTGAATCATTGCACTGTCACTATTCATTTTTTTTTTTTTTGGAGAAGTTTTTGCTATAAGGCACGTGCACTCGCCAGACAGAGAGAGACATAGAGACAGAAAGAGAGAAATCACCCCCCACGGGGGATGGTCACGCCGCAATCCCTTCTCCTCCATTCTCCTCTCGGGATCTTGGGCATGCACGCACATGCACCCGGCGTGAGTTTTAAGCCACCGGGTCTGGGACGCGAACCACGGTCAACTACGTGGGAGTCCAGCGATATAGCCATTACGCTAACTGCTGGTTCCCCACTGTCACTATTCTTGAAGTTTTGTAGTTTGTAGGTCAAACTCATCCTGCTAACAATTGAACCTTAAAGTCTATCTAGAAGGACTTGCGTTCAATAATGCAAAGAAGGGCATTAGCTTCGGGGCCAAATGGTGGCCAGTAGTAATGCACTGGGACTCATGTAAGAAGGTTCTCTATGCACATCCTGAGACTTCTCTGACACACTAGCACACGCATGCACGCCCATGATCCAGGCTAGCTGAGGCTGGGAGTCGAATACAGCATGAAGACCCTATTGGAGGTGTCTGTTTCTCTCTCAGAAATTATAAATAAACTTAAAAACTGGGTGGAGAGGGCATATGTCTAACAGGTTGCATTTTCGATCTGCTTACATGTTTACTCCTACAGCCTGGCTTTTTGCTACAATAAAATCCTTTCATTCAGAGCTGAGACACCACGCTATTGGGTGGTCAGAAAAGTCATGACACATTTTTTGCATAGAAAAACACATCATGACTTTTTCAACAACCCAATAAATAATTTCTCCTGGTTATTTACAAAAACATTTTCGTTTGAGGGTCCCTAGAAGATTGTTTTCATGGCTTAAATGAATAGATGTTGAAGAAAGAAACGGTTCTCGTGGTCAGTGAAGAAAGCTGCAGCTCTACCAACATTGCCCCCCTCTAGAGCATGTGAGTCTCCACGAGGAAAGCAAATTGTTCACCCTTCCTACTTTTAGTTAGCCGTAGGACTCTTCCCACAGAATCCTCTGTGGGAAGCAGGCCTTTGAAAGTAAATCCACATTTCTTAAAATGCTGACTGACACTGTTCTAGCAGAGAAGATGATACAGTCTCTACTGGTAACTCTTTTCAACAGCCTTTGGGAATTCTGAGATCTCTGTAGCTATTGGAATTGGAACACTTGCCATTTTTGCTTGGAGTCATCTAAATAATGTAAACGAACTTTAGTAAGAAATGGATCTCGTTTCTAAGGAGCAATAGAATCACAAGATACAGGCTGCTTGGGCTCGGATGCTGCATCTGATACAATTGTCGTACATTTTCTCACCCTCTCACTTGACCCTTTCTACAGGCCTCACAAGCAGGCTAATTTTACAGATGAAGGCAACATGGCTCCACAGCCAGAAAGTGAACACAATTAGAATCTTTTAACAATCCCTGAATTGTAGGTGTCTTTTTTCCCCTTAGCTTCTAGCCTTTTATACATTTCAAGCAATTTTCATTTCCATGTAGGGACAGCTGTTTGAGCAACAGTACCCAGAATGAGTCGTTGTGTTCTGAGTAGCAAGAACCTTTTAATTCCTTCTTTTAAAAAGAGCATCCTTGGGACCAGCAGTTGGTGTAATGGCTATGTTGCTGGACTCCCATGTAGTCGACCACGGTTTGAGTCCCAGACCTGGTGACTTAAACTCACGCCACACGTGTGTGTGCGTGCGTGCCCAAGATCCCGAGAGGAGAATCGAGGAGAAGGGATTGCGGCGTGGCCATCCGCCCTGGGGGATGATTTCTCACTTTCTGTCTGTCTTTCTGGTGAGCGCACGTGCCCTATAGCAAAAACCTCTATAAGACCAGCAGTTAGCGTAATGGCTATGTCGCTGGACTCCCACGTAGTCGACCGTGGTTCATGTCCCAGACCCGGTGGCTTAAAACTCACGCCAGGTGCGTGTGCGTGCGTGCCCAAGATCCCGAGAGGAGAATGGAGGAGAAGGGACTGTGGTGTGGCCATCCCCCCTGGGGGGTGATCTCTCGCTTTCTGTCTCTCTGTCTCTCTGTCTGGCGAGCGCACACACCCTATAGCAAAAACCTCTCAAAAAAAAAAAAAAAAAAAAGCAAAAACCTCTAAAAAACAAACAAACAAAAAAGAGCATCCTCGAACTTTTTCTTCCTCATGCTGCAGAACAAGGGGCAATGTGGGTATAAACCAAAGACACTTCCTGGCCCCTCAGGCAGAGTAGTTGGAAGAGGGTCATAAGGTTCGTGGCTTGACCCTCCACACTGGAGAAGGACTCAGTCAGGTGGGAGGAGCAGGTGGAAAAGGCCTTGAGCATCTCTCTGCAGAGCTCATATCATTTGTAGTTTGACTCAGTGGCTTAAAACTCACGCCAGGCATGTGTGCGTGCGTGCCCAAAATCCCATAGAGGAGACTGGAGGAGAAGGGATTTTGTCGTGACCATCCCCCCTGGGGGGTGATTTCTTGCTTTTTGTTTCTCGGTCTCTCTCTGTCTCTCCAGCAAGCACACATGCCCTATAGCAAAAATCTCTAAAAAAAAAAAAAAGAAAGAAAGAAAGAAAGAAAGAAAGAAAGAAAGAAAGAAAGAGAGAGAAAGAAGACACTAGACTCCCACATAGCTGACTGTGCATTGAGTCCTGGACCCAGTGGCTTGAAATTTATACCAGGCACAAGTGCGTGCATGCCCAGGCCCCTGAGAAAAGACTGGAGGAGAAGGGATTGCAGTGTAGCCATTCCCCTCACAGGGGGTGATTTCTCATTTTCTGTCTCTGTGTCTCTCCAGTGGGTACATGCGTCCTATAGCAAAAATCTATTAAAACAAAAAAAGTACTGGGGCCAGCAGGTAGCATGGTGGTTAAGATTTGCCAGATTCCCCCATGGTAGACAGCAGTTTAAGTCCCGGAGCTGGTGGCTTGCTTTCTCTCTCTGTCTCTCTCTAGTGAGCACACAGGCCCTATACCAAATTAAAAATGATAACAATGAAACCAGCAGATGGCGTAATGGCTACCTTGCTGGACTTCCATGTATCTGAAATGGTTAAACTGCTGGACTCCCATATGGCCGACCGCAGTTCAGGTACCAGACCGGGCAGCTTCAAACTTATGCTGGGCGTGTGTCTGTGCAAGCCCGACATCCTGGTAGGAGAAGGGACTGTGGCATGGCCATCTCTTCCCGGGGGTGATTTCTTGCTTTCTGTCTCTACAGCAAGTGTATGTGCCCTATAGCAAAAATCTCTCTCTAAAAATAAGATAATAAAATTAATAAAATGAAATCAATAATTCTTTAAAAATTTTAAAAAGCCATACCAAAACATATGACACTCAGTTGCATGAAAAGAAGTATGATTTAGTAACAAGAAAATGTTCACCGTCAGATAAAGGGGCCAGACAGGTTTTTTTGTTTATTTGGTTGGTTGGTTGGTTTTTTTGGGAGAGGTTTTCGCTATAGTGCGCGTGCGCTAGCCAGAAAGACAGAGAGAGACAGAGAGACAGAAAGCGAGAAATCACTCCCCAGGGGGGATGGCCACGCTGCAATCCCTTCTCCTCCATTCTCCTCTTGGGATCTTGGGCAGGCACGCACACACACCCAGCGTGAGTTTAAGCCACCGGGTCCGGGACTCGAACCGCAGTTGACTACATGGGAGTCCAGCGACATAGCCATTATGCTAACTGCTGGTCCCAAGGGGCCAGACAGGTTTTACTAAGGCCGTGGAATGTAAGCAGGTCTTAAATGAAAACAGAGAGAAGCCAAAAGGGCATGTGGGTTTGTGTGAATGATCCATTTGGTCCGCATGCCTTCGGGAATATAGACCCTTAAAACAGGTGACAGCATCTGGTCCATCAACTGCTGTCACCACCCTCTCTGGTGGCCATTTGTTCATTCTTTTCTTCTCTGACCTTCCTCTGCCGGTACTTATTCTAAGTCCTATGATGGAACAGAAGGTGCTTAAGGTGGCAGGAGCCAATCCAGGGTTTTGTCATTGAAGTCTAGTGAAAATGGAAGATTGATGGTGCTTAGCATTTCACAAACCAAAACAGCGATAGAGACAGTCACACACCATTCCTTCCTTTTTTCCTTTGAGCTTCCTGTTCTTCCAGTCCATTTCCCTGCTCTTGGTTTGGGGAATATTTTTTTCTAGAAAGAAATTTTTCTGGCCTTCTGAACCATAGCATTCTTGCCATCAGTTTCTTCCATGTATCAGTCACCTCTTCATTCCTTATGCTACACAGCACAGAGTTCAGCACCGCGGAGAAAACGGTTTATGTGTATCAGACACCATCTGGCCCTCATTTGGTGAGGAGCTGGAGCTGGGGTGAGGGTACATGAGAGTGCAACACCCATACTGCAGGAGAGCCATGATGAGGTGGGAGGAACGAGTGAAGGCCCAGTGGCTTCCCTTGGCTGAATTTATTAATATGGTAGCCACAGTACAGCCAGGGTAGAGGCAGGTAAACAGGAAGGCGATGACCATAGCAGCCACACTGATGGCAAAGAGAGCTGCTGTGGGTGGCTGCACAGGTCAGGGGCAGGACTGCAGGCATGTCACAGACCAGGTGGGGGGACTTCGTCTTGTCCACAGAATGGAAGATGGCAGATCAGAATGGTCAAAGACAGTGACAAGAAACCCGCCCCAAAGAACCTAGAGTCGTCTGCCCACTCACTGAGCTATCAATTCATAATGAGGTTGTAATGCAGTGGATGACAGGTGAACACAAACTTGTCAAAGGCCAAGATGAAGAACGTCTGGGCCCCACATCCAGGGAGCGAGATAAGCATCTTCTCCATGGAAAGGCTGCTAGCCAGTCAGTGGAGCAATGTTGGTGGAACAGCCTATCTCCAAAGTGATCAATGCAAAAAAGAAGAAATACTTTGGGATATGGAGGTATGGTTGCCAGACGAGTGGCTGAAACCCCCAGTCCAGGAACACAAAGTAGGCCCTACCCCTCCCTGCTCGGCAGAACACAGAGAGGTAAAACTGTTGATAAGAGAGGAAAAGAGAATTTATTACAGTATGGCCGTACCTGGAAGACAGGTTAGAATATCTTCAACTGGTCAGCCAAAGAAAGATGTTTTTATAGGAAAAGGGGGGCAGCACGTGGCTTTCAGCTCTCTGTAGGAAAACATAGAAAAGCATAGATCAGTTTAACTTTTTAGCTAGGGGACACGACTGAGCAATTTGTCTTTGAGACAGAAGTTTCAGTCTTAGCTAAGGAGCACAATCAAATGACTCATCTTCAAGACAGAAGTTTCAGCTTGTCGCTAGAGCAGAATGCCCCTCACTGTTGCAAGTCCAAGGTGGCCATTTGTCTCCTTGGAGATGCTATGAGAAATCTCAAAGAGTATCAGGCAGAGAGAAAAACAGTTGTTAATTTAACGAGGCGAAGTCTGTCTGGTTAAGACAGGCTCCTTTTACATGATCTAGTCACACTATGAACCTGATGGCGAGGTTTCCAGCAAGATTTCCTGGGTACAACAGTAAGACAGCCATCCATACAAGGGAAGCCACTGTTAGGTCTGTTGAAAAGGAGCAAAAGTGGAAGTAGACCACTCTCTTCTGTCTTGCCTCTTCGATTAGATCTGGTACAAGGAAGAAAAAGTTCGTGGACAAAGTCACTCTCCTGTGTCAGCAGGAACAGGCCCAGCTGTGTTAAAAACACAATCAGCACTCACCCAATATTTAACCTCATCGCTTTCTTTGGAGTTCAGTCAATGTTATTATATCTTGCCACTCCCCCCCCCCCGCCCCACTAATCTACCAGCCTCATGACCATGGAGAGGTTATGAACTACAGCATTCTTACTAAAACATGAGAAGAGTGTAACATCCACCTCAGAGTGGTCAGGAAAATGAAAAAAGTCCCATATCTGAAACTGCCAATCCCAATGCCAGGCACACAGTAGGTCCTAATAAGTACATCCTTCCTTTTTTCATTTCTTTACTTGATCTTTATTCCTTTTTTTTTTTTCAGCAAACTTCAGATCATGATTCTTCATTACTATAATTATCTAACCACCTAAAAATAGCTTAGAAGCATATATCTCTACAAAGAGCAAATGTGTCTCATGCCAAACACAGAGGGCAGGCAGGCACAGGTGTTTTCTTTTTCCGTTCCACAAATGTGGAAACCAGAAGCCCAGAGAAATTAAATAGTTACACTGTTAATCTCCCTATTCCTCAAACTCAGAAGTTTGGTATAGTGTTTTTTTATTGTATTTTTTTTTCATAAACCTTCAACAATCCTGTTTTGTTGCGCCAAATATTAACTCTGTTCTTATTCTACCTTCTTTCATATGTCCACTTTCTTTTGTGTTATTAGGGTGTCCACCCAAGATAGAGTTTCATTACCTTGTGCATGGCATACCCTCCTACCAAGCCAACTTGTCATATTTTAATCTCTCTCTCTCTTTTTAGGTTTTGCCATAGGGTACATGTGCTTGCTGGAGAGAGACAGAGAGAGATAGAGGGAAAGTAAGAAATTATCCCCCAGAGGGGATGGTCATGTCGCAATCCCTTCTCCTCCATCCTCCTCTTGGGGTGCTGGGCATACACGCACATGCGCCCAGGCTGATTTTCAAACTGCTTAAACTGTGGCTGGCCATGCGAAAGTCCAGCACCTTAAGCACCATGCCATCTACTGGCCCCTTTAATCTCTCTTAAATACTTTTTAGGTCACATCAGTTCACTGTGAGTTTAAAAAGTACATAAATCTCAGGAAGCAGACAGTATAATAGTTAAATTGCTTACTCATCTTTTTTTTTTTTTTGGTTTTAATTTGACCAGAGAGAGAGAGAAAGTGAGAAAGTAAGCCGTCAGGTCTGAGACTCAAACAGCAGTTGGCCACGTGGGAGTCCAGCACTTTATCCACCATGCCACCTGCTGACCTCCCAAGTCAAGTTTTAATATTTTGTTTTGTTTTGATTCATTTTTTTCAATAATGATGCTCAGTGTTGGTGAAGTTATGGAAAAAAGCAGCTTTACAAGCTCATTGGGAGAGAGATGAAAAGGTCAGAACTTCAGGAAAATGACTTAATATTTTTATATGTTCACATTTTATCAAAATACTATTTTCCAAGCCAGATAATATTTTCATAAAAATTCATTGTATTATCCTTTTAATTTGTGTAGGTTTGAAATTTTCCAAACATAAAACTAACATTTTGACTTTAAATTTAGTCACTGCTCTTCAAGAACTCAAGCTTAGAAATTAATTTAAAATGTAACAATGACATTACTGACGAGGGTCTTTTTATGCAAAGTATAAGTCAGCATAATTTTAATAGAGAAGAATGAATACAACCTAATATAGAACACTAAATTAAACTGGTGAAATACTAGGCAATTATTTATAATTGCTGAATATTAATTATATTTATATTGACAATCTAATAATATAAAATATACTGTAATATAATAATAAACAAAAATGTAATAAAATATTCTGATCTGGACTCCCAGATGGCCAACTGTAATTTGAGTCCCAGACCCAGTGGTTTGAAACTCATGCCAGGTGCATGTTCATGCATGCCCCGGATCCTGGGAGGAAAATGGAAGAGAAAAGATTGCGATGTGGCCATCTCACCTGGGGGGGTGATTTCTTACTTTCCCTCTCATTGTCTCTTTCTATCTCCAGCAAGCACACATGCCCTGAGGCAAAAACCTCTATATAAAAAAAAAAACAAAAACATATAGGGAACCAACAGTTAGCGTAATGGCTATGTCGCTGGACTCCCACGTAGTCGACTGCGGTTCGCATCCTGGACCCGGTGGCTTAAAACTCACGCCGGGCGCATGTGCGTGCGTGCCCAAGATCCCGAGAGGAGAATGGAGGAGAAGGGATTGTGGCGTGACCATCCCCCCTGGGGGTGATTTCTCGCTTTCTGTCTCTGTGTCTCTCTCTGTCTGGCGAGCGCACGCGCCCTATAGCAAAAACCTCTCCAAAACACACACACACACACACACACACACACACACAATATACTATATAAAGAATGCAGACTTTGGGCCAGCAGGTGGTGAGGTGGTTAAGGTGGCTGGATCCCACATGGGCAGTCATGCAGTTTTAGTAACACTAGTGGCTTGAGAAACACACCAAGCTCATGTATAAGCATACCTAAATTTCCAAAGGAGGGAGAAGTGAAGGAGAAGAACTTGTGGCCAGACCATCCCCCATGGCGGGTATTTTTCACTTTCCCTCTCTCTCTAGCAAGCACACCTGCCCTCTGCAAAATCAAAGCAGAGAGAGAGAGAGAGAGAGAGAGAGAGAGAGAATCCAGGCTTTGGATGACAAGCCTGAAATGTTTCTCCTGTTTTGTATGTTGCAATATTCTTTAACAAACATTTCTTTAATTACAAATATAACATAAGGAGAGAGAAAAGAAGTACTGTCTTCAAACTAGGAAATGCAAAATTACCCAGTCTGTGGTATTCTAACAACAGAAAATAAAAACCGTTCCTAAATACATTAAATGTCGGAAGCCACTAAGCAAAAGGAGGGGAATTTTTAAACTAACCACATATTTGAACATACATATGACAACTGAAAGCCCCTAAAAGCCCCAGTTACATGTCCTTTCTCACTTCTAATTTTTTGTACCTAAGTTTTCTCTCGACTGTCCCATTTAGACTAGCAGAAATGTCTCTCTCTGGTGAGTGCACATGTCCTATAGCAAAATTTTAAATAATAATAATAATAAGGGCCAACAGATGGCTTGGCAGTTACATCTCTGGACTCCCACATGGCTAACCACAGTTCGAGTCCCAGGCCCGGTGGCTTCAAAGTCACACTGGATGTGTGTGTGTGTGTGTGTGTGTGTGTGTGTGTACGTGCCCAAGATCCCAGGAGGAGAAAGGATTGTGGCATGAACCATCCTCTCTGGTGAGTGATGTCTCATTTTCCCTCTCACAGTCTCTGTCTCTCTCTCTCTCTCCAGCGAGTGCACACACCCTATGACAAAAACCCCTAAAAACAATAATAATAATAAAATAAGTCTTTTAAAAATTAAGATAATAATAATAAAATATTCTAGCGGGGGCCAGGGGTGGCATGGTGGTTAAGGGTGCTGAACTCTCACATGGCTGACTGTGATTCAAGTCCTGGACCCGGTGGCTTGCTTTCTCACTTTCCCTCTCTCTTGCTCTCTCTCACTCTGTCCCTCTCTGGTCAAATTAAAATAAATAAATGAATGAATAAAGTTAAATAAAAGAATTCTTTTTTAAAAAATGCTAGCTCAGAGGAAAATACAAACAGCATGATTTCTTTTTTAACTCCTGCAATGACACCTTGGAAACAATGTAGATTGCAGAAAATGGGGTCCCAGTATGGCAGCCTTGATATTCACAGTAGGTCACTCAAATCTCACATTCTCATCCTTACTTTTGCTTGTTACTCTTAGAAAGTGGAGATACATGTTGTATATCTATGATTTTACTCAGAAGTCTTCTAGTGGGGCCGACAGGTGGCATGGTGGTTAAGGGCACTGGACTCTCACATGGCCAACTACGGTTCAAGTCCCAGACTTGGCGGCTTGCTTTCTCTCTTTCTCTCTCTCTCATTCTGCCCCTCTCTGGGCAAATTAAAATAAATAAATAAATAAGTTAAATAAAATAATTCTTTAAAAAATAAGTTCTAGTAAAAGCTTCCTTAGGTTTTGATATAAGGCAGACAATTATTCCCTAGAACCATCTCTTATGTAGTTTCTACTCCCCCTTCCCAATTTAGTTCCCCATAGTGAATTATCTAGGGTAGTAGATTACTACCTGTCAAAACTATGGGAAATGAATAGCTGTATTGTATTGGAAGTGAGCTTGAATAAGATCAGCAGCTCTCAACTCTTCTGCACCATTGGAATTTTGTAATGTTTTCTCCATAGGGTTAGATAATAGACACTGAATATGCATTATGTCATCAACCTCTACAACTGCTTTATGAGCAAAGAATAGGGCTATTACTTCCTCCCAGTTTACATATCAGGACATCAAGGCTTAAGAGCAGAGGAAGAGGAAGAAGCAGAAAAGGAAGCAGCTCTAGATGCCCTCTCATTTCTCCAAGGGACACTAGAAGAAAAACCATCTCTCCAGATGTTTTACATAAGCTATATAAAATTTAGTGAAGCATTAATATTCATGAATTTTGGGACCAGCAGTTAGCGTAATGGCTATGTCGCTGGACTACCATGTAGTCGACCGTGGTTCAAGTCCCGGACCCGGCGGCTTAAACTCACGCTGGGCAGGTGTGCGTGTGTGCCCAAGATCTGGAGAGGAGAATGGAGGAGAAGGGATTGTGGTGTGGCCATCCCCCCTGGGGGGTGATTTCTCGCTTTCTGTCTCTCTGTCTCTCTCTGTCTGTCTGGCGAGCGCACGTGCCCTATAGCAAAAACCTCTCTCCCCCTAAAAAAAAAAAAATTTATGAATTTTAACACAAACTTATTTCTGTTAGGATTTGAATGGTTGGATACATAAGAGCCAAGCGGATGAGGGATTAAAAGTTCTATAATACATAAATTACATTCTATGTAATCGTTCTATGTAATATGTTAAATGTGACATAAGTATTAGTGGCCCAAGTAGAGAAAGATGTCAGGTAGACATTGTGTACCCAAGTCTAGAGTTCAGGGACGAGGTTAGGCTGGCTTAAGACACACATTTTAGAGTTATCACCATAGCACTTATATTTAAAGCGAAACAACTAAATTGCATCACCTACAAAAATAGGTAAATAGAAACAGCTTGGGTAGAAGTTATAGAGATAGAAAAAGTCACAAAGCAAACTAAAGATGGACTATCGGAGAGATGGCAGTAAAATTAGAAGGAAATTACTTCCCCAAAGCGAAGAAGCAGGAGACATTGTGGACTATAGAGAAAGAAAGAAAGGAAGATGCTACATGTAAAAATTTTGTTTTAAAAAAAAGTCAAGCAATAACAATACTTTTTGTTCCCCCCAACTGACCTTATTGAACTCAAACAAATTACTAAAAGACAGCCCCTAGGGATGATGTACCAATGGAATAATTCTGATGCAATTTTAACTTTTAGGTACTATATTTAATCTTGTTGATTTATGCTTCTCAAGCAGACCTCCGTTATCTCAGAGGACCAGCAGTGACTCATTAGCCAGGTTAGTTATGAATGTCATTATAATTTAGAGTCTGAATTCAGAGCAGCTTCATAGGTATGTTCCAAGTTATAGAAATGTGCTGAGTAAAATCCAGACGTTACTTTATCCAAAGAAGAAAGAGGCAGGATGGAACATACCTTTGGTTCAGGAGTGGATCTGACAGATAGCAGGTGTGGTTGAAGAAGTGTTTTAACACAGAGTTCTGAGTAAGGGAGGTATAGGACCCGGAAGTGGTCAGCATGCCAGTCCAGGGAGTCACCGAGGACAGTAAGGCCTTGGGGCAGTTCCCTGCAGTCTTTAGTATTTAGCAAAAGATTCAAGTAAATCTGCAATGTCTTACAGGCCACACGAGTCCAGAGAAAGGTAAGCATCTCCTGCCAAACCCCAGGATTTAGATTAGAAAAATCCCTTGCCTGTAAGTACACAAAGGGTCAGAGTAGATAGACATTGGCCAGAGAACAGAGTTAAGTACGGAGCTTTTCACAGAACGAGACAGTCCAGTGTTTTACAAGAGTACTTCAGAAAGTCCATGGAAAAGGAATTGAAGTATGAGTTTATGTTGGTGCAAACATTTCTAAAATCCATTCATGGTTTTTATCGTATGTATTTTCCACAAATTTTTTTGAAGATTTCTTGCCCTTTTATTCACATGGCTTAAAGAGGACTCAAAAACTCAGACTATAAAACTTGCTCTCTTCAGACTTATAAAAGGCAAAAGAAAAGTGTATTCAAAATGGTCAAAGGATCTCACTCCAGATCAGGTGAATAAGCTTAACACTAGTCCTGAAATGCAAAGACGTGAACACTTTCAAGGGGTCCTCCACTTCTTATAAATATCCAGCAGCCCAAATTTTGAATTTAAAAAAGTTGAAAAATTAGAAAATAGGTACTTCTATTTTTTAAAGAATTATTTAATTGTATTTATTATCATTTTTAAAATTTGCTGTAGGGCATATAAACTCACTAGAGAAAAACAGAGGAAAAGTAAGAAAGCAAGCTGCCAGGTCCGAATTTTGAATCACAGTTGGCCATGGGGAAGTCAAGTACCCCAATCACCACACCACCTGCTGGCCCCTGCACTTCTTTTTTTTTTCCCACTAAGAGAGACTTTTGCTAGAGGGTGCATGTGCTTGCTGAAAACACAGAGACAGACAAAGAGAAAGGGATAAATCACCCCCTGGGAGGGATGGCCACACTGCAATCCCTTCTCTACTATTCTCCTCTAGGGATTTTGGGTACACATGAACATGTGCCTAGAGTGAGCTTTAAGCTGCCAGGTCTAGGACTTGAACCACATTTGGCCATGTGGAGTTCAGCACCACAGCCATTACACCACCTGCTGGCCCCTGTATTTCTATTTTTCTAAAAATGACCAGAAAGTGACAATTTGTTGATAAAGGATAATTAGAATGAAAGAATGCTGTCCATGTTGCCAGCAGGTGGCATGGTGGTTAAGGCTCTGGACTCTCACCTGGCAGACTGCAGTTCGAGTCGTGTAGTAAACATTTGCAATCCTCTTGTCTAGCTATTTTGAAATATATATTGAATTGTCACCAACTATAGTTACTGTACTGCGCTATGCACTGCAGAACTCATTCCACTTCTCTGCTTCCACTCTTACATGCCATTTGTGACAATATGGGCAATCCTGTAATAAATAATGTCAAGTGAAGCCAGCCAGGCACTGAAAGACAAATGCCCTATGTTCTTGCTTAATGGAACCGTAAAGATCTGACCACCTAGAAATGGAGAGTGAAACTGGGTGTCAGCAGCTGAGAACTGCAGGTGCAGCTTATTTTAACTATAGAAACAGACTTGTTTACAGAATGACCTAGGAATTAGGTTCTACTCTATCATTTACTAGCTGGGCAAGTTAGTTAAACTCTGAAGCCACAACTTCTTCATCTGAAAAAAACATAAACATTAACTGTACCTATTGCATAGGACTGAAGAACTAATTAAATAAACCGATGTCTGTAAAATGATTAACACAGTGTGGATTTTGGTAAGGCCCAATAACTGTTACCCATTATTATTATTATTATTATTATAGGAGAATAATAGTTTATTGTTGAACATCATAATGTTTCATAGGACATTCTCCTAATTCATTTGCAAAAGTATCATGTTGAACCATTGAAATTACTGATATGCGAGGGACCAGCAGTTGGCGTAATGGCTATGTCATTGGACTCCCATGCAATCAACCGTGGTTTGAGTCCTGGACCCGGTGGCTTAAACTCACACCAGGCGAATGTGCATGAGTGCCCAAGATTCTGAGAGGAGAATGGAGGAGAAGGAACTGGCCATCCCCCTTAGGGGGTGATTTCTCGCTTTCTATCTCTCAGTCTCCCTTCGTCTTTCTGATGAGCACATGCGCCCTATAGCAAAAACCTCTCAAAAAAAAAAAAATAGGGAACCAGCAGTTAGCGTAATGGCTATGTCGCTGGACTCCCACGTAGTCAACCGCGGTTCGTGTCCTGGACCCGGTGGCTTAAAACTCACGCCGGGTGCGTGTGCGTGTGTGCCCAAGATCCCGAGAGGAGAATGGAGGAGAGGGGATTGCAGCGTGACCATCCCCCCGGGGGGGTGATTTCTCGCTTTCTGTCTCTATGTCTCTGTCTGTCTGATGAGCGCACGCGCCCTATAGCGAAAACCTCTCCAAAAAAAAAAAAAGAAATAAATTACTGATATGTTACCATTGTTAATCTTCAGAAACAAATTTCTTGTGAGTCAACAGATTTGTAGTAAAGAGATACAATGCTATCTCTCTCTTCTAGATGCTGCTGCCAAAACGTACTCACAGGAGTTTCTTCCAAAAAGTACATATGGGAATTTCTTTAGATATACAGAAATGTTACTTCAGAATGTTTTTAAGGACAAAATATGTCTTTTGCATACATCTGACACCGGAACATTTTCTTTTCTTTTCTTAAAGAATTGTTTTATTTACTTTTATTCATTGTCATTATTTTAATTTAATTTTATTTTTGAAGTTGACCAGAGAGAGAACGAAAGTGAGTAAGCTAGGTCCAGGATTCAAACCACGGTCAGCCATGGGAGACCCAAGCAGCCTTAACCACCATACCACCTGCCAACCCCAGAACATTTTCTTTAAATAGATCATCAATACCTCTCCCCTGCCTCTGCTACAACTAAGATGAGTGTGTCCAGAAGTCACAAATAACTATGCTCCAAGCAGAGCTTTTTGCCCTATGAATTATGGTGTTTTTTTTTTTTTTTTGAGAAGTTTTCGCTATAGGGAGCATGCGCTTGCCAGACAGAGAGAGACGTAGAGACAGAAAGCGAGAAATCACCCCCAGGTGGGATGGTCACGCCACAATCCCTTCTCCTCCATTCTCCTCTCGGGATCTTGGGCACACACGCACACGCACCCGGCGTGAGTTTTAAGCCACTGGGTCCGGGACGCGAACCGCGGTCAACTACGTGGGAGTCCAGTGACACAGCCATTACGCTAACTGCTGGTTCCCAAATTTTTAAAAACTTTTTTGATTTTTTTTTTAATTTGGGCATGCACACATGAATTATGGTTTTAACATTGCTCTTCCTTCTCTGTTCATCCCACAATCAAAATCTCCAAATTAGGATTTATTCCCCTCTTCAGGCAAATCCAAATTAACGTTTACAGCTATATCATATAGGTCAATTAGACCATCCAGATAGACCTAATAAAGGTTTTATGTACATTATTTCCCCGTAGTAATAACTAGTTTGTAAGTAGATGAAGGATGGTCATTCTTGGGACCAGCAGTTGGAGTAATGGCTATGTCGCTGGACTCCCATGTAGTCGAACATGATTCGCGTCCCAGACCCGGTGGCTTAAAACTCATGCCAGGCGCGTGTGCGTGCGTGCCCAAGATCCTGAGAGGAGAATGGAGGAGAAGGGATTGTGGCGTGGCCATCCCCCCTGGGGGGTGATTTCTCGCTTTCTATCTCTCTAACTCTCTCTGTCTGGTGAGCGCACGCGCCCTATAGCAAAAACCTCTCCAAAAAAAAAAAAAAAGGATGGTCATTCTTCACTCTACTTACAAAGGGGTTATATAGATGATGTAGGAAACCAGGAGTGGACCCAAATGCAACAAAAAGTCTCTCCCAGAGGGGCCAGGTGGTGGTGTAATGGTATTGCAATTGGACTCAACGTAGGAAGGGGGTATCTCTCTCTCTCTCTCTCTCTCTCTCTCTCTCTCTCAATAAATAAAGATAAACACTAAAAAAATTAAAAACTAAATCTCCCCCAGAAAATATTAGATAGTCTTGCCAGATATTCCATTGTCTTGGCAAAGTTTTTCAGTCTCAGGATAGATAATAAAGCAGTCAATGAATTGATATGTTTTATTGAGCAGTTACTATGTTCTAGGCATTCCATTAGGTTCTTTTATGAACTTTGTTTAATTTACATCCCAGAACAATCTTGTAATGATGGTTCTTCTCAGCAAAAGAAGGTCTTAAAGAGAGTAGGTGACCTAGCAAGATCATGACTAATAAGTGGAAAAATGGGTTTTGAACACATCATTTAGCTCCAATGTAACTTATTTTCTATCATATTTCTTGGAAACATCATTTTTTCCCAACTTTACATGTTTTTTATAGATATATACATCACCCTAAAATCTAGTTGTATAATCAGAAACAATTTTACTGACTTAAGTTAAAGGGCCACTAGACTTCTCTTTTCCTTGCAGTTTTTGGTAACTTTACAAACTATGATTTTCTCCCTGTGATTAAATGCTATCTACAAATCTAAGATGAGAGAAACCAACAAGGGGAAGGTACAAAACTATTACAAACAAAACCAGAATGAGGGAAAATACTATTGTCAGTCTGGTCCCTTTGAATCCACAGAATAGAGTGAATCTCAGTCATCTCTGAGTTCCCTGGAATACCATATACATTTAAATGATGAAATAAAAATTAACCCACTTGTGCAATTTAGACAAGTCATGAACTCTCTTTGGAAGAGTGGGACCAAAAAATCTGGCATAACTCTGCCTCTGGACATCTGTGACCTTCTAATGCCACTAGTCAACTTGTACAAGGTTATGTGAAAAACAAAGAATTTGTGGAGCTGTGTTTTGGTTGCTTGATGGTAAACAGTCTCAAGGGACAATAAACTATCTTTCCAAAGACTAGTTATCTCCTGAGAGTTTTTCTCTGGATCATACCTAATTTAGAAGAAGTTGGCCATTACTTTAGTTGTTTGTTGTTGTTGTTGGTGGTGGTGGTGGTTTTATTTGTTTGTTTGCTTAATAATGAGGGAGGAGCACTTCGGAACTTTGAGGAATTGTAGTTTCCTTTGGGCAAAAAACAATCTAGGATTTATATCAATAAACTCTAAATCTTTTGTACGTAAATAATCTGGTGAGCAAGAGAGACAATTTACATTTGTAAGGACTTGATCCGCCACAAGAAAGAAATTCTCCCAAATTCATGAAAATATTCCTCTGCCTTATAGTATTTCCATTTTTTTTTTGAGAGGTTTTTGCTATAGGGCATATGCGCTGGCCAGAAAGACAGAGACAGAGAGACAGAAAGCGAGAAATTATTCCCCAGGGGTGATGGCCACGCCACAATCCCTTCTCTTCCATTCTCCTCTGGGGATCTTGGGCACGCACGCACATGTGCCCAGCCTGAGTTTAAGCCACCGGGTCCAAGACTCGCACCATGGTCGACTATATGGGACTCCAGCGACATAGCCATTACGCTAACTGCTGGTCCCTCCATGTTTGTTTTGATATGAAATTATTCTCCAAAACTTTTCCAGTTAGAATTGACCCTTAAGGGGCCAGCTGGTGATGTGATGAATAGGTAACTGGATCCCACATGGCTGACTACACAGTTCAAGTCCCAGATCTGGCAACTTGGAAAACAAGAAGTCCTATGGAATTGTCCATGTAATGAGGATCCAAGGTCTCCTATGAGCAGCAAAGCAGGAACTGATGCCTCTTGACAGCAGCCATGTAAGTGAGCCTTCTTGGGAATGGATCCTCTGACCCTAGTCTAGCCTTCACATACCTGAAGCCCCGGATAACATGTTCACTGCACTGAGCCAGAAATACCTGATTAAGCAACTCCCAGATCCTGACCTTCTAAAACTGTATGAGATGATAACTGATTTTCGTTTTAAACTTCTAAGTTTTAGGGAAATTTTCTAGGCAGCAATGGCTGAATAACAGACTTAGTGAACATAGTACTTCTGAAAGGAGGAAGAAATGAAGGAGAAGGGATTACAGCATGACCATCCCCAATGGGAAAGTCCTTTCTCACTTTTCCCTTCCTCTCTTTCTCTCTGTCTCTCTCCAGCAAATATACACATCTTCTCACAAACTTGAAAAAAAAATTGACCCTTGGGACCAGCAGATGGCATAATGGTTACATTGCTGGATTCCTATGTAGTCAACAGCAGTTCAAGTGCCAGACTGGGTAGCTTAAAACTTAAGCCGGGCAGGGGGACCAGCAGTTAGCGTAATGGCTATGTCGCTGGATTCCCACGTAGTCAACTGCGGTTCACGTTCCGGACCGGATGGCTTAAACTCACTCTGGGCGCGTGTGCGTGCATGCCCAAGATCCTGAGAGGAGAATGGAGGAGAAGGGATTGCTGCGTGGCCATCCCCCCTGGGGGGTGATTTCTCGCTTTCTATCTCTCTGTCTGTCTCTGTCTGTCTGGCGAGCGCACGCACCCTATAGCAAAAACCTCTCCATAAAAAAGAAAAAAAAAAACTTAAGCCAGGCATATATGTGTGCATGCCCAAGATCCTGAGAGAAGAATGGAGGATGAGAGGAGAATGGAGGAGAAGGGATTGCGGCGTGGCCATCCCCCCTTGGGGGTGATTTCTCACTTTCTGTCTCTCTGGCAAGCGCACAAACCCTATAGCAAAAAAAAAAAAAACCTCTCCAAAAAAAAAAAAAGCTGTGTCTTGTTGGTTTCTTCTGCGCAATAACAAAAGCACTTCATATACTTTAAAGGTTATGTAACTTCCAGGCAGCGGAACTTACATCGTTACTATGTCAGGATAGCAAGTACCCCTTTCTAAATTTAGAATAGATTTGGCCTTAGACCAGGTGGGTTGTGTTTTTTCTCATATTTATTTTAAGTACTACTGAACAGGAGGCAGGTGTGGGGAGGACACCACAAAAGTGTAAGTGGAAATTGTTTTCGTAAAGAAATCAAAAGAATAGCTAGACCAATATTGTAATGGATAATGTAGTCCTTAGATGTTGTTATACAGTATGTTAGATTTCACAAAATTTTTCCATGCTTGATTTCCCCTTCTCTTTTGAAACCTTGTAATGAAATGGAACCAATGCAGGTTATACACTAAATTAAGACACAAATGCTTTGAGATTAGGTGGATTTATGCCCTAATTTATTGATTTAGGAGTAGGATGAACTGAAAAGAACATGAAGAGAAGCACTATTGAGACTTTTTATTTCTAGCGTCTTTTTTGTTTCTTGCCATACGGCGTGCATTCACGCCCCTGGGTGCTGGGCGGTGGGGAGAAAGTGAGAAAGCACTCATCTGGGAGGATGGCCACACCGTAATCCTTTCTCCTCCATCCCTCCATTCTCCTCTCAGGATCTTGGGCATGTGCACACATGCACTGAATGTTGTTCAAACCACCAGGCCCAGGATTTGAACCATGCAGCCATGTGGTATCCAGCTGCCTTGACCATCATACCATCTGCTGACCCATTTCTAGTTTCTTAATGAATTGAGCAATTCATTTTGTATTGACTGTATTGGAGGCTACTGTCTCAGTTTTGAGGACCAGATTCTTAGCCACCAAGAGGCAGGAACCTTGTTTTTTTATTAAAAAAAAAAAAAAAAAAAAAGAAAAGAAAAAAAAAGAAAAGAAAAGAAAAGAGAAAAAGAAAAAAGAAAAAAAATGCCAGAGGGCATATGCATTCCCAGAGAAATACAAAAAGTTTTCTTTTTCTTTTTGGAGAGGTTTTTGCTATAGGGCGCAAGCACTAGCCAGAAAGACAGAGAACGAGAAATCACCCCCCAGGGGGATGGCCACGTTGCAATCCCTTCTCCTCCATTCTCCTCTCGGGATCTTGGGCACTCACACACACGTGCCCTGCATGAGTTTAAGCCATGGGGTCCGGGACTCAAACCATGATCAACTACGTGGGAGTCCAGCGACATAGCCATTACTCCAACTGCTGTTACCTCCCAGAGAGATACAAAAAAAGAGAGAGACAAAGTGAGAAAGCACCCCCTACCCCATGGGGGGTTTGTCATACTGCAATCTCTCCTCCTTCATCTCTCCCTCCTTCGGGGATTTTGCATTTGTACAGGCATATGTGCCCAACACATTTGACAAGCCACTGATCTAAGACTCCGACCAAGCAGTTGACCACGTGAGCCCCAGCCACCTTGACCACCAGGCCACTGGCTGACCCAGGAGGAGCCTAAACTTATAGGCACCTACGAAAATTCTCAAGGCATCACGCAGGTCCTGGGTCACAGAGGATTTTACCTTCTCTTTGTCCCATGCTCTCTCTCATGAAGGATGAATTAAACCATTCTTCCACTGTGTCCACCCAATCCATTATAGTTTTTAGCCAAACACTCCCCCCTGCTCCTTAGAAGAGCTCTGTAGTTACATAGACCATGTTCAAACCCTGGCTCTCCCACTTTTTGTGTGACTTCAGAAATTTTCTTAACCTGTTTAAATCTATGTATCTTCATCTGTTAAATGGGAGTGAAGATAGTACATGCCCACTAAAGTGGTTTTATAGATTAAGTGAGCTAATGCCCAGTAAAGCACTTTTCACCTTCATAGTGCTGATCCTTTTTTTAAAGATTTTTTGCCATAGAGGGTGTGCACTCGATAAAGACAAATAAGAGGGTGAGAAATCATCCCCCAGGGGGTATGGCCATGCAACAATCCTTCCTCCATTCTCCTCCTGGGATTTTGGGCACGCACATGTATCCAGGATGATTTTTAAGCTGCCGTGTCCAGGACTAGAACCACCATTGGCCATGTGGTAGTCCAGTGCCTTAACCACAACACCTGCTGGGCCCAGTGCTTACCCTTAAGTACTAGTTTGTCAGGGTTGGAGACCCTGCCCTCAGAGCTCCAGCCCCTACCGTGGGGAACATAAACTATAATAAGAGACAAGACATGCAAATACAGTAAAAGTGTACTAGCACTGAAATCATAATGCTGTGAGCAACACAGAACTTCAGAAAAGAGAGAGATTTACATGGGAGTGGCCTAGGAAGATTTTGTCAAAGAAAAACATATCATAGAATTTAAAAATTGGATAGGATTTGAGTAGGTAAAAGAAACAGGACAGTATTTCTATTGGATTGTCGGGAAAGTCATGATACATTTTTGAACAGAAAAACAGAAAAGCATGTCATAACTTTTCCAAAGACTCAATAGTTGAAAGGAGAACAGAAATATATGAAAAAGAAAGGAGGATCTGGATGAAAGGCCATGAGTAGACCATGTGGTACATAACAGGGATAATTACGCACCTCAGTGGGATTTGACTAAAAAAGCCAGATCAAGCGAGACTGGCACACTTGGCAGAGGAGCGGGAAGGCGGACATTTAAGGAGTTGGAAAGCAGACGAGTAACGTGATAATAGAGAGCAGGAAGGGTTATAGAGGGAAAGGAAGGGAACTGAGAGACTAAACAGCAAGCTATCACAGATAGAGGCTGCAGCGCTCTCTGTTGGAGGTGGGGCGGAATTGCAGGTATCGACTGGTCCCCATGGCCAAGGCGCAGGATACCCGCCAGTCAGCAAAAGGGGAAGATAGAAGATCACGTGGTGGGAACCAGTAGGCTGTGTAATGGTTACATCCCTGGACTCCCACGTAGTTGACCGTGATTTGAGTCTTGGACTCAGAGGCTTGGAGCTCACACTGTGCATGTGTGCATGTGTGCCCAAAATCACAAGAGGAGAATGGAAGAGAAGGGATTGTGGCACAGCCATTCTCCCTGGAGGGGGTGATTTCTCACTTTCTGTCTCTCTGTCTCTCTCTGTGTCTCCAGAGAGCACACACGCCCTATAGCAAAAATCTCTAAAAAAAAATAATAAAAGGTCACGTGATGCTGGAGTATGAGGATTTGTATTCATGACTTTAGGATGTTGGTTTTACTGTAGAAATAATTATAATTATGCAAAAAAAAGCAAAGGATCCAAGAAAGAATTGCCAGAGGAGAAATTAAAAATATGCTATATGAAAGCACCCACCTTGATCTTGAAAGAAAACAAAGCCACGGCAACAAGGACAGTTAAGCAATCTTGAGCATAGACAACCAGCACACAACTACCTGACGTCAGTGTGAACAGAGCTGAGATCAACCACATAAAACATTTTATGTACAGTAAGAAAGCTAACGATTGGGACCAGCAGTTGGCATAATAGCTATGTTGCTGGACTCGATGTAGTCAACCGGGGTTCGAGGCCCAGACCCGTTGGCTTAAACTCACACCAGGTGCATGTGCATGCATGCCCAAGATCCTGAGAGGACAATGGAGGAGAAGGGATTGCAGCATGGCCATCCCCCTTGGGGGGAGATTTCTCATTTTCTGTCTCTCTCTTGCTGGTGAGCGCATGCACTCTATAGCAAAAAAAAAAAAAAAAAACCTCTCCAAAAAAAGAAAGCTCTCAACCAAGTAAATAAAGTATATGTAAGTTGTAGTCTTCTTTTCATACTTATATGAAAACTTGCCAATGCATTCAGACCTTGTATCTGTGCCAGACATTCTTCTATGTTACATTTGATAAACCTGTTATACTTAAAATACAACAGAATTTATTGGCAGTATCACTTAGAACTATACAACTAATGTTTAATGTACTTGAAAGAAAAGTTTCCTTGTAATAAATAATGAACTAAAACTTTCTTTTTTTTTTTTTTTCTTTTTTTGAGAGGTTTTCGCTATAGGGTGCGTGCACTCGCCAGACAGACAGAGAGAGACAGAGAGACAGAAAGCAAGAAATCACCCCCCAGGGGGGCTGGTCACGCCCCAATCCCTTCTCCTCCATTCTCCTCTCGGGATCTTGGGCACGCACGCACACGTGCCCAGCGTGAGTTTTAAGCCACCGGGTCCGGGACACAAACCACGGTCAACTACGTGGGAGTCCAGCGACATAGCCATTACGCTAACTGCTGGTTCCCTAAAACTTCCTTTTTTTAAAAAAGAATCAAATGTAAGATAACAATGAGTAAAACTGATTGGGAGCAATAGAAAAAAAAAGACATGAGGAACTTTTTGAAAGATGAACTATCAGTATTTAGGGACAAATTGGGTAAAGAAAAAGAAAAAACAAAGTCTCTAGGTTTAAAGATAAATGAGGGATCTTCAAAAAGTTCATAGGAAATGCATATTATGACAAAATTGTGTGTGGATTTCAAATTTTTTGTACCAAAATAAACTCCTATCTTTGATTTCATTTGTCTATGAACTTTCCGAAGCCTTCCCATATTACAGCTTATGATACAATATCACAATGTGCCAGTAGCACAATTCTCCTTAAATTATGACATGCCTTTGCCTATACGACCTAAACTTTTTTTTTATTTTTTAAAGAATTGTTTAATTTTACTTACTGTTATTTATTTTTTTAGTTTGTGATTGCCAGATATATATATATATATATATATATATATATATATACATATATATATGTATATATATATATATATATATATGGCAGAGAGAGAGACAGAGACAGACAGAAAGAGAGAGAGAAAGAGAGAAAGCCTCCAGGTCCAGGACTCAAAGCACAGTCAGCCATCTGGGAGTCCAGTGCCTTAACCACCACACCACCTGCTGGCCCCCAAGCCTAAACTTTCATTATTTTAAGCTTCATGAAATGAATCAAAACCCTATTTTATCCATTTTGTAACTTTGAAGCTTAACTTCAAATTTACTTTATTCATTTAGTAAATGTTTCTTGGAGACCCTACTATATCAGACACTGTGTTAGGCACTGGAATTAAACAAAACCATTGAAATGCCCCTTTTGGGCTTTTTCAGTCTTTGGTACTTGGGAGTTAGCAGGGGACAGAAGAGGAGACAGCAGAGGTATAAATTGTATTATAGGGGACCAGCAGGTGGCATGGTGGTTAAGGTGCTGGACACTCCCATATGGCCTACCATGGTTCAAGTCCTAGACCTGATGGCTTGCCTTCTCACTTTCTCTCTCTCTCTCTCTTTTTCTCTCTCCCTCTCTCTCTCCCTCTTTCTCTGCATGTGTGTCTCTCTCTGGTAAAATTAAAGTAAAATGAATGAATAAATAAAATTAAATAAATAATTTAAAAATAATAATAATAAATAAATTGTATTATAGGATCTGCTCTGAAGTGAACGTAGGCACGTCATTGCTGAGGTACCTTGGAGAGTGCTCTAACACTGACTGGAGGAGATGCCTTGAGACTCACATCGTCTTTCCTGTCTGTAGGTCCAATATGCTCTCTATGGAAGGAATAAACAAAACTGCCAAGATACAATTCTTCTTCCGCCCATTCTCACCTAACCCTGAGGTCCAGATATTGATTTTTGTGGCCTTCCTGGTGATGTACCTGACTAGCCTCGGTGGAAATACCACAATTGTAGTCATTGTCCAGCTCAACCACTCCCTCCACACCCCCATGTACTTTTTTCTGGCTAACTTGGCAGTTCTGGAAATCTTCTATACCTCTTCCATCGCCCCACTGGCCTTGGCAAACCTTCTTTCAATGGGCAAGACTCCTGTTTCCATCACTGGATGTGGCACTCAAATGTTTTTCTTCGTCTTCTTGGGTGGGGCTGATTGTGTCCTGCTTGCAGTCATGGCTTATGACCGGTTTGTCGCCATCTGCTACCCCCTGAGATACATCCTCATCATGAACTGGTCCTTCTGTGTGGAGCTGATGGTAGGGTCCCTGGTGCTGGGGTTCCTGCTGTCACTGCCACTAACCATTTTGATCTTCCATCTCCCATTCTGCCACAACAATGAGATCTACCACTTCTACTGTGACATGCCTGCAGTCATGCGCCTGGCTTGTGCAGACACACACGTTCATCAGACTGCCTTGTATATCATCAGCTTCATCGTCCTCAGCATCCCCCTTTCCCTGATCTCTGTCTCTTATGTCTTCATTGTGGTCGCCATCGTACAGATCCAGTCCGCAGAAGGACGCCACCGCGCCTTCTCCACCTGCTCCTCTCACATCGTCGTGGTCCTCCTGCAATATGGCTGCACCAGCTTCATATACTTATCCCCCAGTTCCAGCTACTCTCCGGAGATGGGCCGAATGGTGTCCGTGGTCTACACTTTTATCACCCCCATTTTAAACCCCTTGATCTATAGCATGAGGAACAAGGAACTGAAATCTGCCCTGCGGAAGGCACTGAGCAAGTTCTAAGTGGGACGATCTTATCATGTATTTAAATCTGGACACTGTGGAGAGTGAAATAGGATGTTGCTAATAATTACGCTGGGGTCTCAGCTGCAATGGCGCAAGCAGGAGACTGCCACTAAGCAGTGGCTGAGGTCACATGAGAGGCTGTATTCAGTCCCCAGCCCAACCCATAAATGGGCAAGGCATGGTGGTTCGAGCCTGTAATCTGAGTTAACAGGGAGGCTGGAGCAGGAGCAGCATGGCAGTGCCAAGACTCAAAAATACCACCACCACCTCACACACAAACACACAAAAATAACAATCATAATAATTATACTGGGATGACATTGATAAAGAATGCCCTCAGGAAACCCAGATATGTGGCCCATTTTTCTTGGAACTCCAGAGGAAACAAATACTATCGTCTTATTGAAAATAAAACTGAATCAAGTAGGGCAATATACTGACCTGGGCATGAATGAAGAAAAGAAAATCAACATTTATTGGACAGCTACTACATATCAGGCACTTAACCCACAGTATCATTATCTTCTTTTCACAAGAAAGGAAACTAAACAAAGAAACATACCCAGAATGAGAACAAATTATTTAGAAATATAAATTTTAGGAGGCCCACTGGTGGTGTGGTGGTTAGGGTGCTAGAACCCAAATGGCCGACTATGGTTTGAGTCCCAAACCTGGTGGCTTGCTTTCTCACTTTCCCTCTCTCTCTCTATCTCTCTGGTCAAAATAATAGTAATAATAATAATAATAATAAATAATTATTTAAAAGAAAAAAAAATATATATATATAAATTCTAGGCTCTTGGGGCCAGCAGGTGGCATGGTGGTTAAGGCACTGACTCACATGGCCAACCGTGGACCTGCCAGCTTGCTTTCTCACTACCTGCATCCTCATGTGTGTCTCTCTCTGGTGAGCCCATGTGCCCTAAAGCAAAAATTTTAATAATAATAATAATAATAATAATAGATAAAATTAAATAATTCTAAAAAAAAAAGTAGGTTCTCTTCATATAATGCCACTCTCCTGATTCTGGCTTGCTCTACCAATAGGCATATATATAAATCTCGGGCCAGACTCTTTCTAGGCTTAAGTTTCCTTATTTCTAAAGTGGTACAACTGAACTAAAAGATTCCAAGGGGGCCTTCCAATGTTACATTTATGTTCTAAATATTGACCAATAAAGGGGACGAGCAGTTAGCACAATGGCTATATCGCTGGACTCCCATGTAGTCGTCTCCAGTTCGAGTCCCAGACCCGGTGACTTAAACTCACGCCGGGAGCGTGTGCATGCATGCTCAAGATTCCAAGAGGAGAGTGGAGGAGAAGGGATTGACGTATGGCCATCCCCCCTGGGGGGTGATTTCTCGCTTTCTGTCTCTTTGTCTCTCTCTGTCTTTCTAGCAAGCACACGTGACCTATAGCAAAAACCTCTCCAAAAACAACAACAACAAGAAAAAAACATTGATCAACAAGGTCCTGGAATGGCAAAAACAAAAACAAAACAAAACAAAAATTTGCAGGTAGCAGAAGGAAAGAGAACTTTCTTATCTTTGTTTACATTTTTTTGTTGATATTGTTAACAAAAATTAAAACTCTTGACAGTGTTCACTCTTTTTTTAGGTTTTTGCCATAGGGTATGTACACTTGCTGGAAAGAGACAGAGATAGTGAGAGGAAAAGTGTGAAATCACCCACCAGAGGGGATGAGCATGCCACAATCCCCTCTCCTCCATTCTCCTTCTGAGATTTTGGGCACACATGTGAGTACACGTACCCAGCATTGAGTTTTAAGCCACCAGATCCAGGACTCAAACTGCAGTCCGCCCTGTGGGGTCCAGCACCTTAACCACTACATCACCTGCTGGTCCCTAGTGTTCATAATTTTTTCGAGAGATTTTTGCTATATGCACTCGCAGGAGAGACAGAGAGAGACAGAAAGCACAAAATCACCCCCTAGGGTGGATGGCCACACCACAATCCCTTCTCCTCCATTTGCCTCTCAGGATTTGGGGCACACACACACACACACACACACACATCCCCGGTGTGAGTTTCAAGCTGCCAGTTCTAGACTCATACAATGGTCAACCATGTGGGAGTCCAGCGATGTAACCACTGCTGGTCCCAGTTCATAATGTTTAAAGAGCACCCCAATAATAAAAAAGGATGATAATAATGGAGGAAAATGTTATTTAATTTAATATAGGAGGAGGAGAAAGTGGGGGAGCTGGAATTTTACATTCTTCCAGAATCTCTTCTATAGCATCTCGAACAGAAATGAAGATTCTACTTGAGCTTTCAAGGAGAAGATCATGAACTCATTAGATACTTCATTTCTTATTGTACAATTCAAGTTATTAAAGTACTATACCTTATCTTGAGTTAACACCTATCATTTTTGCTTATTTGTTTGTTATAGGGCACATGTGCTTGAGAGACACAGACAGAGAGAAAATGAGAAATCACCCCCTGGGGGGGTAATTGCTGCACCCCAAACCCTTCTCCTCCATTCTCTTCTCAGAATTTTGGGTATACATGCACACATGCCTTGTGTGCTTTTCAAGCACTGGCTCTGGGACTTCAACCATGCAGTTGTCCATGTGGGATCCAGTTACCTTAACCTCCAGGCCACCTGCTGGCTCCACATCTATCCACAAACAACTTTCTCCCACTGGTTCTGTTTTCCCCTCAAAAGATTTCTTTTATGTTAAACCTCTTCAAATTTGTAAAGACAAATTTTGTAACTTCTTTAAGTCCTATTTTCTCTAGTCCAATCCTTTCCCGTGGAGGTTATATTTGAACCCTCTCATTATACCATATCACCAGGTTTTTGTTTGTTTGTTTGTTTATCTTAACTCTATACCTACCTATTTAAAATTTCATCCAGAGAGACCAGCAGTTGGCGTAATGACTATGTCTCTGGATGCCCACGTAGTTGACCGTGGTTCGCGTCCCGGACCGGGTGGCTTAAACTCACGCCAGGCGCGTGTGCGTGCGTGCCCAAGATCCCGAGAGGAGAATGGAGGAGAAGGGATTGCGGCGTGACCATCCCCCCTGGGGGGTGATTTCTTGCTTTCTATCTCTCTGTCTCTCTCTGCCTGTCTGGCAAGTGCATGCGCCCTATAGCGAAAACCTCTCCAAAAAAAGAAAAAAAAAAAATTTCATCCAGAAATAACCACAGTACACTGGAACATTTTGTTCTGAAAAGCTGTTACTTTTCATGACCTATAAACTGTATTTTCCTTAAATTTGTAACATCATTTTAGACCCATAAATTTGGTATCAAATAAAACCTTTATTACTTTTTATAAAACTTTTTATTCTTCCTGACCGTAATTTATTTTAGTAGCATAAATTTAAGACTTTTCATTTAACATTGATAAATAAGTTTACTGGTGAAACAAACTACAGACTTTATTTTATTCATCATAGTTTTATGTTGTGGTCAAAAGTGCAATTGTATTTTATTGCCATTGTCCACATCGTTGGCAAAAATGTAAAATAAGACAAATTGAAGGCAGTCTGTGATAGGCCTCTTCTTTATGAATTGTTCCACTAGATAGAAATTTGCTCAATAATACCATCTGTGAGAAGGTGTGATAATTATGGCCTCTCCTGAATCCCATCTCCCTATCTCCATGTCTTTGTTAGTGTTCTCCCACTTGGCTCTAGGAAAGCCTATATGATTTGCTTTTGCCCATGGAACATTAGCAAGTGTATTGCAGGCATTTACAATTACACTTTGGGGCCTGTACTCTCTTACTGCACTGAGACCTCCCTATGAAAATGCTTAGGCTAGGATCACACCCTGTGAAGCAGAGAGAAGCCATCCAAGTTGAGACTCCCTAGATCAGCCACCCCAGTCAATCTGCCAACTGACTTCAGTCACATTAGTAACTTCAGGAAAACCAGTAGAGCCCAGCCCAGAATGCTGGACCAGAGAATTAAGGGCAAATAAATGATGCTGTATCGGTTATTACAAGTGAGGCCATTTGGGTAAGTAAGTCATGAAGTCCCTTGAATGGACTAGTGCTTTATAAGAGATGGAAGAAACCAGCTTATGCCATTTTTCTCTTCTTTTATCATTTATTTCATTTTATTTATTATTATTATTATTATTTAATTTGCTATAGGGCATGTGAGCTTTCCAGAGAGACAGAGAGAGAGAAACCAAGCCTCCAGGTCCAGGACTTGAACCACAGTAGGCCATGTGGGAGTCCAGTGCCTTAACGACCACACTACCTGCTGGCCCCCATTTTTCTCTTTTGTCCCTTTCACACTGTAAAGACACAGCATTCAAGAAGTCATCTTGGATGCAGAGTCCAAAGAATTTACCAGAAACCAAACCTGCCAGCATCTTCTTTTTTTTTTTTTTTTTTTTTTTTTTTTTTTGAGAGGTTTTTGCTATAGGGCGCATGCACTCGCCAGACAGACAGAGACAGAGAGATAGAAAGCGAGAAATCACCTCCCAGGGGGGATGGTCATGCCGCAATCCCTTCTCCTCCATTCTCCTCTCGGGATCTTGGGCACGCACGCACATGCGCCCAGCGTGAGTTTAAGCCACCGGGTCCGGGACTTGAAGCGCGGTCGATTACGTGGGAGTCCAGCGACATAGCCATTACGCTAACTGCTGGTCCCTGCATCTTGAACTTATTCTTAGCCTCCAATTGGGAAGAAATAAATTTCTGTTCATAATAAATCAACAAGTCTTGAGAAGATTCCTCATGGCTCCTGCAAAGTAGTCATTTCAGGGTAAAAGAGAAATGAAGAGTTCCTACTGATAATTCAGCCTCCAGCAAACAAGCTACCATGGTAGGGAGCTCCTCTATCTAGCCTTCTATCTCTGTCTCTGTGTCTCTGTCTCTCCTGCTCCTGTCTTCTCATTTTTTGTAATTTTTCCTTTTTAAAATTTTTTTAAAAGTAAAGATTTTCTCTTGCTCTCAGCTCCGCCTTTTGTGTTGTTAATAATCCCCTCTGGTCTTCCCACCCAGGCAGGAGAGGCAAGGCCCTCAGCAGAAGATTCCTCATGGCTCCTCTGAAGTAGTCATTCTGGTTTTCTATTTTGTGCTTTTTTTTAAAAAAAAATTTAATAATAATTATAATTTTTTTTGTTTTTTTTTTCCATCTTTTTTTTTCTTTTTTTTTTTTTTGTTGTTGTTTCTTTCTCTCTTTTTCGTTTTCTTTTTTCTTGTCTCTCCACTCCTCAGATGACTAGAAATCACCTCAGGACCACAAGAAATATGGGAAAGCAAGAAAATACTTCTCCTCCAAGGGAAAAAAATAACTCCTCTTCATCCACAAGCAGTTCAATGGAAATCATGGAAATGTCTGATAAAGAATTTAGAACATTGGGAACCAGCAGGTAGCGTAATGGCTATGTCGCTGGACTCCCACGTAGTCGACCGCAGTCCGCATCCCAGACCTGATGGCTTAAAACTCACGCCGGGCGCATGTGCGTGTGTGCCCAAGATCCCGAGAGGAGAATGGAGGAGAAGGGATTGCGGCGTGACCATCCCCCCTAGGGGGTGATTTCTCACTTTCTGTCTCTATGTCTCTGTCTGTCTGGCGAGCGTACGCGCCCTATAGCGAAAACCTCTCCAAAAAAAAAAAAAAAAAAAAGAATTTAGAACATTCATAATGGCAAAGCTAACAGAGATGGAAGAGAAGAGAGACAATGAACTGCAGAAGAGAAAGGAGAAAGAAGTTGATGAGTTCCAGGAGGTGAAGAAATTCTTAAAAAATCTAAAAGAGGAATTATATAATTTAAAAAAGAATCAAACAGAACTGTTAGAGATGAAGGCTATAACACAGGAAGTCAAAAGCTCCTTTGAAAGTATTAAAAGCAGACTAGATCATACAGAAAATAGAATCTCAGACGTAGAAGAGAAAATGGCTGGCCTAGAAAAATCCACCATGAAGACTGAGAAAAATGCCCCAAAATTTGAGAATAATATATGAGAAGTACTAGATACCATCAAACGTCCAAACATCCAGATAATTGGCATTCCAGAAGGCGAAGAGACTCATAAGGGCATTGATAATCTATTCCATGAAATCCTGCAAGAAAACTTTCCAAACCTAGAGAGGCACTCAAAGATCCAGTCCCAAGAAATACAAAGGACCCCAAATAGAATCAACCCAAGAAGATCTTCTCCAAGACACATTATAGCCAGGTTGACCAAAACCACAGACAAGTACAAGATACTAAGATTGGCAAGAGAAAAACATCAAGTTACCTACAAAGGATATCCCATCAGGCTAACAGCAGACCTCTCATCGGAAACAATGCAAGCGAGGAAAGAATGGGAAAACATATTCAAAGTATTAAGAGAAAAGCAATTTCAGCCAATAATACTGTACCCAGCAAGATTATCTTTCATGTGGGAAGAAAAGACAAGAACATTCTCAGATAAACAAAACCTGAAAGAATTTACCAGCACCAGACCAGATCTCCAAGAAGTTCTCAAGGGAGTGCTATATCAGGAAATTTAAATACAGACATATAGAAATAAGAGTTCAAAAACTAAAAAAGAGGCCAACTTAATCGTAGGAACAAGTCTGGAGCTGAATATTATGTTCCAGAATTTAATCAGGAAAATCGAACCACAACAGAAGATAAAGTACATGAGACTGAATTGGTGAAGTATAATTTTATGACTTTTGACTAAACTATTGCTGATTTTCTTGTAGGCTTTTTTTTCTGGTTGTAAGGATTTATGTCCTGTCTTGAGATATGGGTAAGTTCATGCACCTACCATGTGAACAGAATCCTAACCTGTTTCCTGGCTTTAAGCAAAGTTCCTTAGCATTTCTTTGATTTAAGTTAAAACTGATTTTCTTGGGACCAGCAGTTAGCATAATGGCTATGTCGCTGGACACCCACGTAGTCGACCGCGGTTCGAGTCCCGGACCTGGTGGCTTAAAACTCACGCCAGGTGCGTGTGAGTGCGTGCCCAAGATCCTGAAAGGAGAACGTAGGAGAAGGGATTGCGGTGTGGCCATCCTCCCTGGGGGGGGGGGGGAGGGGGGGTGATTTCTTGCTTTCTGTCTCTCTGTCTCTCTTTGTCTGTCTGGCAAGCGCACGTGCCCTATAGCAAAAAGAAAAACCCCTCAAAAAAAAAAAAAAAAAAAAAAAACTGGTTTTCTTAATAGTACCAAGTGAACTTGCTTTTGAAAGTAGTTAGATTATTTAAGAAATTGTGTGATCAGTACAATGTGGGGGGGGAAAGGAATGGAAGACAACTGTAGACACCAGAGATGGTGTGAGAAGAGGGTGGGAAAGGACAGATCAGAAATAGGTAAAAAAAAATTCTAGAAACTAGAAATGGAAAATTTTTGATAATACTATGCACAATTAAGCCATTATGCATTATATTCTGGATGGGAAATCACATTTTGTATGCTGTGACGATGTTTAGAGAAAGAATGTAAATTAAGTTAAAAAAGGTTTCAGACAAAAAAAACTAAAACTGTTTTTCTTGAAATTAAAAAAAAATGCATTAAAAATACCTATTCAATGCCTGCAGTAGGATATATAGCCCCAGCTAGGTGCTACTTTATAGGATGTTCATTCTACTCACTGAGGCTTATGCCTAAAGTTGGGCTTGTGTTCATGGAAATGTATATATCAGCTGTGCTTGCTATGAAAATATTCAGATTAATTAAGATCTTTAGTGACTCAATAAAATGTGCGGGGAGAAAAGTATAGAAAGCAAACATAGATACCAGAGATAGTGTGGGAGGAGAGTGGGAGATGGCCGAGGGTAAGAGATAGGGAATCGAGGATGGGGGAAAAAAAAAAAACATACAGGAAACAAGAAGTGGAAAATTATTTGTTGACAATAACATGTATGTTGATGTGCTTGATTGAGCCAATATACAGTGTACTATGGATGGAAAATCTCATTTTGTATGCTGTAATGCTGTACAGTTAATGTATGTAAATAAATAAATTTAATTTTAAAAAAATAAATAAAATAAATCAACAAGTCTCAAGTATGACTATTCCCCATGAGAGGAGGAGGGATGCTTTCTGTTTTCCTTCTCTCTGTCTCTGTGTCTTTCTCTGGGAAGCCTTCCGGGGGGGGGGGGGGAGCTACTTCAGTAAACGCATGAATGATAAGAAAGTAAAATAATCTTGTTGCTGATATGGAGAAAGTTTTAATGGTCTGCATGGAAGATCGAACCAGTCACAGCATGCCTTTAAGCCTAATTCAGAGCAGTGCTCTAACTCTTTTCAATTATTTGAAGGATGAGAGAGGTGAGGGAGCTGCCAAGGAAAACTGTAAAGGGTAGCAGAGGGCAGAGGTTGTTTATGAGGTTTAAAAAAAGAAAGAAGCCATCTCCATAACATCAAAGTGCAGGGTGGAAGCAGCAAGTGCTGATGAGGCTAAAACCACTGATGAAAGTAGCGACACCAGACAAAAGATTTTTCTGTGTGGACAAAACAGTCTTGTACTGGAAGAAGATGCCATCTCAGACTGTCATTGATAAAGAGAAGTCAGTGTCTGTGCTCTAGAAATGGAGCCACAAACCCTGGATGACAGTGCACTTGCTTACAGCATGGCTTACTGAGTATTCTAACCGGGCACATGTGTGTGTGTGCCCAAACTCCCAAGAGAAACTGTGACAAGGCCATCTCTCCTAGAGGGGGATTACTCACTTTCCCTTCCATTGTCTCACTCTCTCTGACAAACACATACGCCCTACGGCAAAAACCTTAAAAACAAAAAAAACAGAAATGCATTTCCTCACTTCCAAAGGCTGCAAATCCAAGTTCAAGGTGTCAGTAGGATTGATTTCTTCTGAGGCCTTTGTCCCTAACTCATGGATACCAGTCTTCTCCCTCAGTCTTTACATGGTCATTCTTCTGTGCTTGTCTGCGTCCTACTTAGGGTCCACCCTAATGACATCACTTAATCTTTATTACCTCTTTAGATACCTCATCTCCAAATCTATTCTAAGGTACTGAGGTTTAGGACCTCAGCATATGAATCCAGGGAGACACAATTCAGCCCATAAAAAGCTTTAGTCTCAGAACATAGAAAACCAGAGGATTATGCTTATTAATATCTAAGATAGCTTCAAACACTGAGTATCATTTCTAAATTAGACTACTACTTTCTATTTACTTCTATCGTATGCTGAAGATTTTCACACATTGCGGAGGCTTCTGTCATGCTTTTCCATCTTTGATAGGGATGGTTTCTTAGCTGCTTCTTAATCAGAAAACAAAATATTGGGTTGCATAGAAAAATGCATCATGACTTTTCCAATGACCCAACAGAACAACTTGGGCATGACTAAATGAGACAGCAGTTACCCTTCTTTTCTCCTAAGAAGGACAGAAAGATCAAGTGCTAAGATTCCATGAGTATCTAACTTGGGAAGACATCCTCCTTCCCAAAGTGGTTTCAGTTGGAGGTCTTTTGGAAGTCAGATGTTGCCACGTGACTTTCTCATTATTTAAAAGCTGTAGAATGGTATCAGTGGGGACAGTAAGTAACTGGCTAGAGTGTGTGTACAGGTTCATTATAAATTACAGACTTGGGGCTTGCCCTGTAGCCCAGTAGTTAAAGAAACCCATCTGTTTCTGTCTCTGTTAACTGTCTTTCTCTCTCTGGTAAGCACAAGCACCTTGTGGGGGATGAAGCAACTTTATGTGTTCAACCACCATTTGGTGAATCTTTGCATACTTCTCAACCTGAGAAGCTGGACATAGCCTCTAGCTCTGCACAAATGCTTGCTTTATCTTTAGTAGTTAGGTGGTTCAGAATCAATGGCAACTTGAAAAAAGGGAAAGTCTGAATCTCCTACACTGTACATCTGTGATACTATGCATTTCCTTCTACTGACATAATGAAGGAACTAAGAAACTAAGAAAAGTTCTCTCTCTCTCTTTTTTAGATTTTTGCCATAGGTTCTGTGCTCACCAAAGAGAGACAGAAAAAGAGGAAAAAAATGAGAAATCACCACCACCACCCCCTGGGGGGGACAGCCATGCCACAGTCCCTCTCCTCCACCCTCCTCTGGGACCGTGAGCACACATGCATATGAGCTCAGCATGGCCCTCAAGCCGCCAGGTCCAGAACTTGAACCATGGAGTGGACTATGTGGGATCCAGTGCCTCAACTACCATGCCATCCTCTGGTCCAAAAAAGTTGTTTTTATAATTCCTTCATTTTCTGCTTATATTTATCTTTTAATCTGAAGTGAAGTTCTTATACTGGACCTACAGTTGGATCTTGTGGGTTTTTTTTTTTAGATCCATTTATCCACTCTTTATTATTTTATTGGGATTTTAGCCCATTAACATTTAAATCATTGTGTTTGTTTGTTTGTTTTGAGAGGTTTTTGCTACAGGGCGCGTGCACTCTGCCAGAAAGACAGAAGAGACAGGCAGAAAGTAAGAAAGCACCCCCCAGGGGGGATGGCCATGCCATAATCCCTTCTCCTCCATTCTCCTCTTGGGATCTTGGGCACGCACGCATGCACACACGCGCATGTGCCCAGTGTGAGTTTAAGCCGCCAGGTCCAGGACTCGGACCATGGTCGACTACATGGGAGTTCAGCGGCACAGCCATTATGCCAACTGCTGATCCTGACATTTAAATTATTGTTAGGGAAGGATTTACTATTGCCATTTTGATGTTTTCTGTTTGTGTTGTACTTTCTTTGTCTCTCTCTTTTATTTCTTTCTGTCTTTCATTATGCTTCATTGTTGTTTTGTGTTGATAGGTTTTGACTTATTTCTCTTGTTCTTTTCTGCAACTTCCATTGAAATTCTGTTTGTGGTTAACAATGGGCTTATACAAAATATCTAATATTTATAACAGTATAAAACAGTATGTTTTAAACTGTGAATAATTTAAATTCCCTTGCATATAGAAACACTGTTTTTATCTTTCTTCTTCTCAACTTTTGATGTCACAATTTATAGCTATTTATATTATATATCCATAATACATTTCGGTTATAGTTATTTTTTAACTATTTGTTTTTTATTTTATTTATCCATTCACTTATTTTTTAATTTGACCAGAGAGAGACACAGAGAAAGAGAGAGAGGGAAAGTAAGAAAGCAAGCCACCAGGTCTGGGACTCAAATCGTGGTCAGCTATGTGGGAGTGTCTAGCACCTTAACCACCACTCCAACCTGCTGGTCTCCCTATAGTTATTTTTTTAAAAGAGATTTTTGCTATAGGATGCATGCACTCACTGGAGAGACAAAAAGACAGAAAGTGAGAAATCACCCCTCCAGGGAGGATGACCATGACCCAATTCCTTCTCTTCCATTCTCCATGCATCCAGCATGAGTTTTATGCTGCTAGGTCCAGGACTCGAATGACAGTTGGCCATGTAGGAGTCCAGTGACATACCATTATACCATCTGCTGGTCCCCAGTTATTTTTCATTCTTTAGTCTTTTAACTTTTATAGTAGAATTTAAAGAGATTTGCCACCAGCATTATAATAAAATACTTTCTTTTGTCTACATGTTTACCTTTATCAAAAAGTTTCACACTTTCTTATGTTCTTATGTTGGTGCTTATCATCCTTCATTTCAACTTGAAAAGCTCCATTAGCATTTATTGTAAGGCAGATAGAGTGGTGATAAAGTTCCTCAGCTTTTGATTGAAAACATTCTCTCCCCTCCTTTTCTTTTTGGAGAGATTTTTGCTATAGGGTGTGCGCTCGCCAGACAGACAGACAGAGACAGAGAGACAGAAAGCGAGAAATCACCCCCTGGGGGGGATGGCCACGTCGCAATCCCTTCTCCTCCATTTTCCTCTTGGGATCTTGGGCACGCACACACACGCACCCAGTGTGAGTTTTAAGCCACCGGGTCCGGGACGTTAACCGCAGTCAACTACATGAGAGTCCAGCGACATAGCCATTATGCTAACTGCTGGTCCCTCTCCCCTTCATTTTTGAAGTACAGGTTTTCCAAGCGTATTAGTCTTGGTTGGCACTGTGTGTGTGAGTGTGTGTGTGTGTGTGTGTGTGTGTGTGTTTCTTTCATATTTTGAATATGTCATACTACTCTTTTCTTGCCTATAAAGTTTCTATTGAAAGATCTGTTGACAGTCCTATAGGATTTACTTGTACATAACAAATCACTATTCTCTTGCTGCTTTCATATTTGTCTCTCTTTTTAATTTTTGATAATTTGATGGCAATATGTCTCATTGTGAGCCTCTTTAGAATCGTCATATTTATTGCCCACTAGGCTTCTTGGATTTCAATGTCTACTTTCTTCTCCAGACTTGAGAAGTTTTCAGCCATTATTATTTCCAATAAGCTCTGTACATTTTTCTCTCTTTCTTCTTTAGGGACTTTCATAGCACATATATGGAGTCATTCGGTGGTGTGTAATCAATCTCTTAAACTGTTTTCAGTCTTTTTTATTTGCTTCTCTGATCAGATGATTTCCAATGACCTAATTCTCTCTTGCGTTTAATATAGTTATATTGAAACCCTCCATTGGATTTTTCAGTTCACTTATTGTGAACTTCACATTTCTGTTAGATACTTTTTAATATTTCTTATATGTTTGTTGAAATTGTCATTTTGTTCATACATTCTTCTGATCTTGTTGAGCAACTTTATGACCACTATTTTAAATTCTCTATCAGGTACATCACAACTTCACTAAGTTAGGGCTGGTTTGAGCCGGCAAGTGGTGCGGGGGTTAAAGCAGCTGAATCCCACATAGCCAATTATGCAATGTGAGTCCCAGACCTAGCGGCTTGAAAAGCACATCAGGTGCATGTGTATGTATGCCCAAAATCTTAAGAGTTCAGAATGAAGGAGAAGAGACTGTGGCATGGCTATCCTCCCTAGAGGGGTGATTCCTCTCTCTCAATCACTCCAGCAACTACACATCCCCTATTTCAAAACTTTTCAAATGAGGGACAAGTAGATGGTGTAATGGAGGTCATTGGACTGCCACGTAGTCAACCATGGTTCCAGTTCCAGATCTGGCAGCTTCAAACTCAAGCCAGGCATATGTGCGTGTATGCCCAAAATCCCAAGAGGAGAATGGAGGGGAAGGGATTATGATGTGGCCTTTCCCTGGGGTGGGGGTGGGGGGGTTGATTTCTCACTTTCTGTCTCTCTGTCTCTCCAGTGAGTGCACAAGCCCTATAGCAAAAATTTCTCTCTGAAAAAAAGAAAGAAAAATATATAAAAAACCTTTTTTAAAAAATTAGGGTTGGGGGAGTCCAGGAGGTAGAGCAGTGGTTAAGGTTCTGGACCCCCACATGACTGATGACAGTTCAAGTCCTGATTCTGGTGGCTTGAAAATCACTGGGGCTGGCAGGTGGCATGGTAGTTAAGGCACTGGACACCCATATGATTGACCACAGTTTGAGTCCTGGACCTGGTAGCTTGCTATCTCACTTTCTCTCTCTTTGGTGAACACACGTGCCCTATAGCAAATTAAAATAATAATAATAAATACATTTTTTAAAAAAGAAAAGAGTATCATGCCAGACATGTGTGTATGTGCATGTCCAAAATCCTGAGAAGAGAATGGAGAAGAAGGGATTGTGTTGTGGCCATACTGCATGGGGGATGATTTCTCATTTTCTCTATATGCATCTCTGTTTCTCTCTGTCTGTCTCCACCAAGCACATGCACCCTATGGCAAAAACTTTAACAATTTATTTTTAAACTGTATTCATTTACAGAGACTTATTTTGTTTTTTTGTTTGTAATATATTTCCTTGTTTCTTCATTTTACTTGATTCTCTATGTTGATTTCTGTTCATTAGATAAGATAACCACTTCTCCCAGTCTTGAGAATCTGGCTTTGTGCTCATCACTAAGATAAATTGCCAATTATTCAGGCCAGGAATTCTGGGTGCTTCTCAAACTCCTGTGCTTGTCCAAACTGCCATCTGTGCACTTAGTGGGCCCCAGGAGGCTAGAGTGTGCCAAGTCCCATCAGTGCTCTGAGAAAGGTGATATTGAAGCCAGTACTGTGAAAAGGAGAGTTTGCTAGATGTGTGGTCTAAACTGTTCTCTCCTTTGGAAAAAGTCATAAGCTGAAGTCTATCTATCGCTTGCTCTGCACTGAACTGGGAGAGGATTTGTGTCAAATGAATGAACTTTTGATTGCATCACTCACTATATCATCTCATTGCTTTATTCTTTATCACTGTCCCCACCCCCCAAGAGGCCCAAAGGACGCCAAGACCCATCTGCTCTCTGAGACAGGTGGCTTAGCTAGAGATACTATTTTACCTCTTTCTTTTTTGGCGGGGGGGGGGGGGGGGGTGCATGTGCTCACCAGAAAGACAGAGAGAAACAGAGAGACAGAGAAATCACTCCCCGGGGGGATGGCCACACTGCAATCCCTTCTCTCCATTCTCCTCTCGGGATTTTGAGCGTGCACACACACGCGCCCATAGTGAGTTTAAGCCACCAGGTCCAGGACTCGAACCACGGTCAACTACATGGGAGTCCAGTGACATAGCCATTATGCCAACTGCTGGTCCTGATACTGTTTTATCTCTAAAGCTAGCTAGGGGCAGGGGCTGTAGGAATGCCCAAATGCCCCTTTGAGCTTCCAAAGGACTACTAATTGCCTGCTCCTTCAGTTCCCAGATCATGCTATTTAGAATCCTGACCACTGGTAAACAGCTGGGAAAATCAGAATATTAAGTATGACATCAAACATCCTCCAGGGAGAAACTGGGAGTTAGGCGTATTTGCATTCTCACTCAGCAGTGAACCAGGAGATCAGCTACTATGAGTATTCAAGTGCCCATTTAAAACTACTTCTTTGGGACCAGCAAATGGCGTAATGGTTACATCGCTGGACTCCCACATGGCCGACCTTAGTGTAGTCCAGGACCTGGAGACTTGAAATATGCTGGGAATGAGTGCATGTGTGTCCAAAATCCTGCGAGAAAAATGGAGACGGGATTGCAGCATGGCCATCTCCCCTGGGGGGTGATTTTCTCACTTTCTATCTCTGTCTCTCCACCAAGTGCACACACCCTACAGCAAAACTCTCTACAAAAAAAATTAATTAAATTTAAATTAAAAAATAAAACTACTTGAGATCAGCAGTTAGCATAATGGCTATGTCACTGGACTCCCATGTAGTCGACCACAGTTTGCGTCCCGGACCCGGTGGCTTGAAACTCACGCCGGGTGCGTGTGCATGCGTGCCCAAGATCCCAAGAGGAGAACGGAGGAGAAGGGATTGTGGCATGGCCATCCCCCCTGGGGTGTGATTTCTCGCTTTCTGTCTCTCTATCTCTCTCTGTCTGTCTGGTGAGCACACATACCCTATAGCAAAAACCTCTCCCCCCCAAAAAAAAAATAAAATAAAATAAAACTACTTGATTTCTATAATTTTGAGATATTCATGAATTCTGAGCCCCAGTAGCTACTAGTACTAGTAGATATAGAAGCCAGTCGCTCAAGTAAAAGCTATAACATTTGAGGTGCAGGCTGACAAATGGCATGGAGGTTAAGGCAGCTGGTTCCCACATGGCTACCTGACTGTACAGTTCAAGTCCTGGACCTGGCGGCTTGAAAATCACACTGGGCGTGTGTGTATGCATGCCCAAAATTCCAAGAGGAGAATGGAGAAAAGATTGCAGTAGGCCATCCTTCCTGGTGAGTGATTTCTCACTTTCCCTCCCTCTCGTCTCTGTCTGTCTCTGGGGAGTGCACATGCCTTATTGGAAGGGGAAAAAAAAGTTGAGTTGCCTCAATGTGTGTGTGTGTGGGGGGGGAATATACACACACACTCTTCCAGGGATAAGCTGATTTTACTGTTGGAGAAAACCAGGGAAAAAAGACTAGAAGTCTTTTTTAAAAGAGCTTTAAGACTTTTAAAAAGACTCCTTGATGACAATTAATTACCTGCATTATTGGCTCCAAGGTGCGTGCTAGTTAGAAACCCAACCTTTGGGCACTAGCTAGGGAAATATAGAGTCTGTGGGAGAAACTAGATTCCATGCTGAGCCCACTGAATCTGTGCATGTACACATTTAAAACTATCTCTACGGGGCTGGCAGGTGGCATGGTGGTTGAAGTAGTTGAGGATTCCCACATAGTTAACCATGATTCAAGTCCTAGATCCAGCAACTTGAAAATCAATCTGGGTGTGTGTGCGTGTATGCCCAAAATCCTGGGGGGAGAATGGGGAACTATCTCTTTGTTCCCTGTGGTCCTTGGGGACTTGAAAGTGTCAATCCCCACCAGCTTCCAGAGCTAGGTGGTTTATTAGCTAATGCCTTGGTTGGTAAAACTTGGGATGCTAAATGTATCCTCCAAACATTTTGCTTCTAGTTGGGAGAAGCCAGAAGATTAAGGTTCGTTCATAATGGCAAGGTGTTGTGCTTAGTGTTGGGTTTGTAGTGCCAGTGTGCTTCAGATGTTCCTACCTATGCCAGTGTGCGTGTTTTTTCAGTTTCTTAGTGTACAGAAGTCTCTAAACTAGCTTCTGAATTTCTCTCAGAAGAAGTTGACCCGTGTATAGCTCTCTGTTCAATGCATCTGTAGAAGTCAAGTGATCTCTATCATTTCACCAACATCATGCCTATGAATTCTGTGTTTGGTTTGGTTTTAAAGTTTATTTTATTTCTCCCATGAATGAGAGAGGCAGAGAAAGCAACCCCTACAGGATCTTTTTTTTTTTTTTTTTTTTTGGAGAGATTTTTTTCGCTATAGGGTGCGTGCGCTCACCAGACAGATAGAGACAGAAAGCGAGAAATCACCCCCCAGGGGGGATGGTCACGCCGCAATCCCTTCTCCTCCATTCTCCTCTCGGGATCTTGGGCACGTACGCACACGTGCCCGGCGTGAGTTCTAAGTCACCGGGTCCGGGACACGAACCGCGGTCGACTACGTGGGAATCCAGCGACATAACCATTACGCTAACTGCTGGTTCCCCCCCTATAGGATCTTGATGCCATGACCTACCCCTGGCTTCAGCCAGCCCAAATTATAGGCACGCATGCCCAGTGTACTCAGGGAGTCTCTAGACATACAAGCTAGAAAAATTCCGATATGCATCAGTTTTGCAGAGCATTGCAATTTACTGCGATAGCACCATCTAGCTCAGAATTTCCATTTTAAATAACATACTGGCAAGTCACACAGCAGAAAAACAATATAGTGAACAATTAATATTTCAGTCCCAGCCTCCAGTATGCAGTAGCATACTGCACTGTAGTGCCAGAAGCCACATAGCCTACCACAAGTTTGGATTGTGAGTCAATATGAAACATGCTGAACAGGCTTGTATCCAAGATCCTGAGTAGCTGGAGGGCTAGAGGGAGTGGATCATGGTGCAACAAGATATTGTTGAGGGTGCTCTCCTCATGAAAAAAACTATTAAAATTTAATATTGCAATATGAAAGGAGTTAAAATATGGAGAGATTTCGTGATTGGATACTGGTTTTGGTTTGTTTTAGATATTTTTGCTATAGGGCATGTGGACTTGCCAGAGAGACAGAAAGCAATAAATCACCCTGCAGGGGGGATGGCCACACTCCAATCCCTTCTCCTCCCTTCTCTCAGTATTTGAGGCATGCACACACTCTCGCCCAGTGTGAGCTTTAAGCCCCCAAGTCCAGGACTCAAACCACAATCAACTATGTGGGAGTCTAGCAATGTAACCATTGTACCATCTGCTGGTCCCAGAGATTTTCTTTTTTGAGGACCTAAAACATGATAGACATTGATCTGGATGCATTAAGTGAATGTTAGCTTTTTCTGTCATTCCAAACAAGCTTAATCTGGACAAAAATCATTTGAGTGGATGTGATATATGAAAACGTTACAAATTTGTATAAAATACATGATATATTGAGACAAAATATCCTCTAAACTATATTAGACTGTTATGTAGTGAACAATGCAATAAAATTTTCTTTTGACAACATTGGATTTTTATGTCATCCAAGAGTATTCCACTATTTTTTTAATTCCAAAAGCCCCTTAAGAATGTATTGAGGGACTGGTAGGTGGCATGGTGGTTAAAGGCACTGAATCCCCACATAGCCGACCATGGTTCGAATCCCAGACCTGGTGGCTTTCTTACTCACTTTCTCTCTCTCTCTGTCCCTCTCTGGTCAAATCAAAATAACCAAATGAATGAATAAATAGAGCTAAATAAAATAATTCTTTTTTTTTTTTGGAGAGGTTTTTGCTATAGGGCGTGTGTGCTCGCCAGACAGACAGAGAGACAGAGAGATAGAAAGCGAGAAATCACCCCCCAGGGGGGATGGCCACGCCGCAATCCCTTCTCCTCCATTCTCCTCTAGGGATCTTGGGCACGCACGCACACGCGCCCAGCGTGAGTTTAAGCCACCGGGTCCGGGACTCGAACCGCAGTCGACTACGTGGGAGTCCAGCGACATAGCCATTACGCTAACTGCTGGTCCCAATAAAATAATTCTTTAAAAAAAAAAAAAGAATGTGTTGAGGGACCAGCAGTTAGCACAATGGCTATGTTGCTGGACTCTCATGCAGTCGACCGCGGTTCGAGTCCTGGACCCGGTGGCTTGTGTGCGTGCATGCCCAAGATCCCGAGAGGAGAATGGAGAAGGGATTTTGGCATAGCCATCTCCCCTGGGGGGATAATTTCTCTCTTTCTGTCTCTCTGTCTCTCTCTGTCTCTCTGGAGAGCGCACACGCCCTATAGCAAAAACTTCTTAAAAAAAAAAAAGAATATATCGAATACACAATTACCGAATATAAATTTGAAGCTATTGTCAAATATCTAATAGAAGAATTGAGTGACCATCATGCCTTTAAAAATACAGCAGAGGCAGAATGCAATGCCCTTTAAGAAACTGCTGATGAGCTGAGAGAGGTCAATAAGATGACAGAGCAGGAGATCTAGCCTTTATCCCCATGGTGAGGAAAACCAAAAAAAAAATGAAAAGAAAAGAAAGAGAAGAAACAGGTACCCAAAAATAAAATATCCCAGAAAGGGCTCAAGAGTCCAATTAAGAGCCTATAACAACACAGTGATACTACAAAAGAGAATAACAACACAGAGGATCGCTGGAGAGAACAGTTTGGCAGAGACAGCTAGATAGCTAGGATCAAAAAAGAAAGGTGGGGGAGATATCTGTACTAGCTATGAGGCGGTGCCATCTTGGTCCCCTGTGACCCAAATTCTGGGGAATCCAATAGCATTTGCCATGAAGGAACAGCCCCTGGAAGAGCCATTGGCTTCTTGCAACTTCCTCAGCAGAGGGCCCTACATATTGCATTGACACCAACTCTAGGAACCTGCTCCACGGAAAACATCAGCAGCTTTTGACACTGAGTTAAACAGCAGCCACTGTCTCCAAAGACCCACTGGAGATGGAGATACTTCTGTAACACATGCAGAGGAGGTACTTTTGTATAACCCTGGGGAAAAGACTGCCATCCTCCCTCTAACACCACACATGCATCAAACCTCAGTGTCATGGCCAATCTTCATGGACCAATATTCCAGACCTTGGCTCTGTGGCTGCTTTATGCACACCCCTGCTACAGACTAAGCTCCGTGGCTGCTTCATGGGCATATGCTACTCAGACACCAGTGCCACCACCACTGAGAGAGCACATACAACCCATACCTGGCACCCAGAGGGCCCCTCTCAGCCACAACAACATGAATCTTGACATGAATCATGAACACTCAGCTTCTTGGTGATTTCTGTGTTTATTGCAATCACTCCCAAGACACTGAGTGCTATGTTCCTTAACACTCTATGTTCTTTAGCCATTGCAGCATGCAAAATTTCCCTAAAACTTAGAAGTTTAAAACAAAAATCATTTATTATCTCACAAAGCTTTAGAAGGTCAGGAATTAGGAGCAGCTTAGCTGCGTGCTCCTGGCTCAGTGCAGGGAACATGCTGGCTGGAGCTCCAAGGCTTGACGAGGGTTGAAGGATCTGTGCCCAAGACGGCCCACGTACATGGTTTCTGGAAGGAGGCATCAGTTCCTCACTGACAGTTCGTATGAAGATGTAGATCCTCACTACATGGACAGCACCACAGGGCTTCTTGATTGTCCTCAGGGCATGGTAGCTTCTCCCCGAGTGAATAATATTAAGATGCTAAAGCCACGATATCTTTTATGACCCAGCATCGGAAGTCAAACACTGTAACATTTGCCACATTCTAGGAGCTAGAGTTAAATTTCTTCAAGATTTACCTCTCTAATTTTCTTCTTTATTTGTGATAATGTGTATATGAGAGTGAGAGACAAAGAGACAGAGAGAGGAAATTGAGCGCCCTCCGCATAGTCTGGTCACACCAAGCTGCCCTTTTTCCAGTTTTCTAGTCCATTGCAACTTGGACACTCATATGTGTGCCTGACTTGTTTCAGATCAACCAGGCTGGGGATTCCAATGGCAGTCACCTTGTGAATGTGGCTTCTCCTGAGCAGTGTGTGACTGCTGGGCCACAGAGTGAGTCCTAGAAATAAACGATCACATACAACCTACACTCAAAGGGAGAGCTCTTAGGCTCCACTTTGTAAGAGAGAGTTTAGGTGGGAGGGGTCGAGAATTTGTAGACATATTTTAAAACCACCACAACCTACTTGAAAGCAAACTCCAAAACCTTTGACCGATGGCACACTTTCTGGCAAGTTCTAATATCGTGATACAAATGATTATAAAGCATCAGTGATACAAATAATGTGGTATTGGTAAAATTGTATACTGACTCAGGGAACACACTTTATGGAACATAGTAAGCAGCCAGGAAACAGTACTTAACATAAATATGCATTAGTATGCAATAAAGAGAACCTCTCAATTCCGTGGAAACATGATTTGAAAAGTATGCTGAAGTGGGACCAGCAGGTGGCGTGGTGGTTAAGGTGCTGGACACTCCCACATGGCTGACCATGGTTCAAGTTCCAGACCTGGCAGCTTGCTTTCTCACTTTCTCTCTCTCTCTCCCTCTCTGTATCACTCTCTCTGGTCAAATTAAAATAAAATAAATGAGTAAATAAAAATAAAATTAAAATAATTCTTTAAAAAAAAAAAAAAAAAGTATGCTGAAGTAAGGCTGGCCCGTGGCATGGTGGTTAAAATGTTGGACTCCCAACATGGCTGACCATGGTTTGAGTCCCAGACCTGGCAGCTTGCTTTCTAACTTTCTCTTTCTATGGTCAATTTTTAGAATAAAAATAATAAAAAGTAAATAAGTAATTATTTTTAAAAAAGGAAAGTATGCTGAAGTAATCAGTTATGTGTCTTGGTAGGAAAGCCAAAGTCTCATAGCATAGCATAACAACAGAATGAATTCCAAAGTGGCAAATAAGATCATGTGAAATTTTGAGACCAGCAAAAGGTAAAATGATTACAATGCTGGACTCCCACATAGTCAACCACAGTTCAAGTTGTGGACCTGGTGGCTTAAAACTCATGCCAGGTGTGTGTGTGTGCAAGTGCCCAAAATCCCAAGATTCCAAGAGGTAACTAGAGGAGAAGGAATTGTGGTGTGGCCATTCCCTGGGGGGGGGAGGGGACTTCTCTCTTTCTCTCTCTCTCTTTCTCTGGCAAGTGCACACACCCTATAGCAAAAATATTTCTGGAAAAAAAAAGTAAAAGTAAAGCAGCAAGGGGCCAGCAGATGGTGTGGTGGTTAAGAGCGCTGGGCTCCCACATGGCTGACTGCGGTTCATGTCCCGGACCTGGCAGCTGGCTTTCTCACTTTCCTTCTCTCTCACTCTGTCCCTCTCTGGTCAAATTTAAATAAATAAATAAAGCTTAATAAAATAATTCGAAAAAAAAGATAAGCTACCAAAACAAAATATGAGTGAATATGTGTATGATTTCAGGAAGAATTTTCAGAATATATTTATTATAAAACTGGAAAAATCACACAACAAAAATGTGAATACTGTATTTTAGAAGGATAAATATATACGAATATAGATAAAACCATTAAAAACTTACAAAATATTTTCCACATATATTATAGAAAGTGTTTACATAAAATACTAAGATATAAGACTCAATCCTAAAACTTTAAAGAGTCCTTGAAAAATCCACAAAATAATTACAAATGGCTATAAAATATGTAACAAGAAGGATTAGATTAACAAGTAAATGCAAATAAGATAAATAGGTGCCATTATACAACAACAAATTGACAAAGAGTGGAAAGAATTTTAAAAAGACAGAGGGAGAAAAGGAATGAGAAAAGAAAGCCCATCGTTGACCATGAAATTACAAGGTGAACATGTATGTAAATAGTTGGTGTGAGTATAAATTAATATTCCCTCCTTAATGCATTTGGCAATGTGTATCTGGGGGGGGGGTTAAATATTTTAATCTTTTTTTTTTGAGAGGTTTTTGCTATAGGGCGTGTGTGCTTGCTAGAAAGACAGAGAGAGAGAGAGAGAGATACAAAGCGAGAAATCACCCCTTGGGGGGATGGCCATGCCACAATCCCTTCTCCTCCATTCTCTTCTTGAGATCTTGGGCACGCACGCACACGCGCCTGGCATGAGTTTAAGCCACCGGGTCTGGAACTCGAACCGCGGTCGGCTACATGGGAGTTCAGCGACATAGCCATTACGCTAACTGCTGGTCCCATTTTAGTCTTAAAAATGTACAGAGTTACATGAACTGAATTAAATACAAGCACAGTTACTACAGTGATACTTATAATAGTGAAAAATTTGTAGCCATCTAAATGCCAATAATGAAAAATGGATATGTAATAACAAAATCATATTTTACAAGGTTACTTCAGTATGACATTTATTTATGTTATAAGTTAAAGGGAAAAAGTAGTATGTAAAAACTCTGCATAAGGTAATATACACTATGTATAAAAAAACCAAAAAGTATCTGTAGTTGGGATAATTTTTTACTTTTTTTAAGTATATTCATGTATGTTTTCCAATTTTCCTAGAATAGATGTGTACTATATTTATGAATGAAAAAAATTTAGAGATTTTTGCCATAGAGTGTGTGAGCTCTCCAGAGAGACAGAGATAAATCACCCCCCGGGGGGATAGCCATGCGACAATCCCTTCTCCTCCATTCTCTTCTCAGGATTTTGGGTACACATGCACATGCACAGCATGAGTTTCAAGTTGCTGGGTCTGGGACCCAAACTGTGGTCGACTATGTGGGAGTCCAGCACTCTAACCACTATGCAACCTGCTAGTCCCATGAATGGAAATATTTTAAAAGATGAACCATAACAAGATACAGAACAAGAATGGAGAAAGGAGGGGCCAACAAGTGGAATGGCTATTAAGGTGGTGGATTCCCACATAGCTAACTACTATTCAAGTGTCAGACCCAGTGGCCTGAAAATCAGGTTAGTCACATGTGCATGCATGTCCAAAAACCCAAGAGAAGAAATGGAGAAGGAGTTGTGGCACCCTAGGGGGGTGATTTCTCACTTTTCCTCTTTCTGTCTCTGTCTCTCTCTGGCAAACACATACCCTATAGTGAAAACGACAACAACAACAAAAAAGAATGGAGAAAGGAAATTCTCATATCAGTTCTGCAAAACGATCATTAATCCTTTAAATCCTTCCTGATATTTTTCATTCTGAATAAAGAGAAAATACAGTGAAGATGTATTTTCCAATTCTGAACAGCACCAATTCTACTTTCTTTAAAAACAAAACAAAGCAAAATGAAAAACGGTAAATACTTGGGGCCCGGCAGGTGGCATAGTGGTTAACATGCTAGGTTCCCACATGGCTGACAGTGGTTGGAGTCCCAAACTGAAAATCATGCCAGGCACATGTGCATGTGTGCCCAAAATCCCAAGAGGATAATGGAGGAGAAAGGGTTGTGGCATGGCCGTACCCCCTTAGAGGTGATTTCTTCCTTTCCCCCACTCTGTCTCTACCTGTCCCTTTCCAGCAAGCGCATATACCCTCTAACAAGAATTTTTTTAAAAAGGCAGTATATACCAGACAGATATATAACTTCTCTATATTAAGCTGTCTCATAGTAAATATTTCCCAAATAAATAGAAAGAAAAACAAGAGTTTATGAGAGGAAACAAAGAATTGTTAGTGGTCTTAGAATAGATACCTTTCAGTTATGCTACAAATACTTGGTTCAATGCCTCGCATATGTCGAGCTCTACACAGTATTGTGGAGAGTTGACACAAAACAGGAAAGTTCTTTGCCATCACCCATTAACTCAATAAAAACGTATTGAGTGTCTACCTAAGCTAGCCATTGTTCTAGGCACAGAGGATCAATCAGTGAACAAAACAAATTTCTGCTCAAAGAAATTTTTTGCATTTTTAAATGACAACCTACTTTCAGGAGTTTATACTGGAGTCAGAAGCTATCCTACAATAGAACTGGGACACAAAAAAGTAGCGAATTCCATTCCTCAAATATTTAGGTCATCCAACCCCTGAATTTATCATTTTCTAAACAATTAGTGTCTGCCATTTTATGTGAGCCCAGAAACTCCCATATTTTCTAGTACAGTAAATGTCTTTTCACTACCTTATTTAGTGCATCTTTCAGCTCCTTGTTTCTCATGCTGTAGATCAAGGGATTCAAAACAGGGGTGACAAAGGTGTAGACCACAGACACCACGCGGCCCATTTCCGGGTTGTAGCTGGAGCTGGGGCGTAAGTAGATAAGGCTACAGCAGCCATATTGGAGGAGAACCACCGTCACATGAGAAGAGCAGGTGGAGAAGGCTTTGTGCCGTCCCTCTGCTGAGCGGATCTTCAAAATGGCAGCCACAATGAAGATGTAGGAGACGGAGATCAGGGAAAAGGGAATGGTAAGAATGATGACACTGACGATGAAGATCATGGCCTCGGGCGTTCGAGTATCCCCACAAGCCAACCGCAAGACTGGGAGTACATCACAGTAGAAGTGAGTGATTATACTGTGGCCACAAAATGGTAAGTTGAAAATAAGCACTGTCAGTAGTAAAGCTAGGATGAAACCCAGGACCAGAGCTCCCACAGACAGCTGGGCACACAGCTGCCATCTCATGAGGAGGGTGTAACGCAAGGGATCCCGGATCGCTACAAACCGATCATAAGCCATGATCCCCAAGAGGATACAGTCAGCACTGCCCAGAAAAACAAAGAAGAACATCTGCGTGCCACATCCAGTGAAAGAGATGGGTATTCTCCCCATGGTCAGGAGATTGACCAAAGCCAGGGGAGCAACAGTAGAAGAGTAGAAGATCTCCAGAAATGCCAGATTGGCCAGAAAGAAATACATGGGGGTGTGGAGTGAACGCTCAGCCCAGACAGTGAGAAAGATTGTGGCATTACCAACGAGACTGCCAATGTACATTAGCAGGAAAATCACAAATATAAATATCTGTACCTCCAACATAGGTGAAAATGGGTAAAAATGAAACTGGATCTCTGTAGTTTGGTTTTCATCCCCCATAAAAGTGGCACATTGGATTTTCTAAGAAAAAAAGAGAAAAAATGTTAGGAAAGAACATGCTGTGTCTTAGGATAAAGATGATGGTATTGTTTTATCACCTATAATTTTAACAATTACGTTAATGAACTTATAGGCCACTATTTCTGTCTATGTCTTCACTTCATCTTTTCAAGGGTGGCTGAGGTTAAATATATAAACCCTAGGCGCTGGCAGGTGGCATGGTAAATAAGGGCGCTGAACTCCCACATGGCCGTCCACGGTTCGAATCCCGGCCCTGGCAACTTGCTTTCTCACTCCTCACCCTCTCTCTCTCTCCCTCTCTTGTTCTGTCTCTCTCTGGTCAAATTAAATTATGTAAATATATAAATTTTAAAAATATGTAAAGCCTATTGCCACAAATAAGAACCATGTTAAATTGATCCATGTGGCATTTGAGCTCAGAACTTTGACTTTATTTTTCTTGTGCAAGAACCAATTGAACTAATAACCTCCACACTTCTGAAAATACAGCAATCATCCACCAGCCACCAGATGTGAAGATATATAATCCTGATTCCATAATATCCTGATTCCGTAGTACTCTTTCTGTTTTCTATGAGAAAGGGTACTACATTTTTTTCTGAAAGGCTGTCTTCCTAGAGAGATAAAAGAATTGACTTGTGCCCACTGAGCCTCACAAAGCATGATGGCTCCATTACTGGTCTGTGGTTGCAAAGGCAGCTCAGAGTCTTCTGGTACACTGGCTCTTTAGTGTTCCCACACTATCCCATGCCTTTTTTGGAGAGGTTTTTTTTTTCTTTTTTCTTTTTTTTTTTTTTTTCGCTATAGGGCGCGTGCGCTCGCCAGACAGACAGAGAGAGACATAGAGACAAAAAGCGAGAAATCACCCCCCAGGGGGGATGGTCACGCCACAATCCCTTCTCCTCCATTCTCCTCTCGGGATCTTAGGCACGCACGCACACGCGCCCGTCGTGAGTTGTAAGCCACCGGGTCCGAGACGCGAACCGCGGTCGACTACGTGGGAGTCCAGCGACATAGCCATTACACTAACTGCTGGTTCCCTCCCATGCCTTTTATAAACTTTTGCTATGCTTTTCACCAAGAGTCAAGGAAAATATAGCAGTTGTAGAAACGGCAGCCATATGGACTTCCAGCTTTGGAGAGTTTACCGATATTCCTCTTCCCATCACATGTAGTACACAATCTTGTGCATGGTAGATGATAAAAGGAATATTTTATACACCTTTCTAAAACTGACGTTCATTCTATTTTTATGATCATTTACTTTATACATGTCTATATTCCTCGTAATTACATAGTCTCCTACAGGATAAGGATTGTGTCGTATTCCTTATCCTTTAATTCCTAGTCAGTGACCAATAAATATGTGTGGAGTGAATGAGTATATAAATGTCTCTTTCACATCTGGAGCAGCTTTTATTTAGGTAGAGCACACGGTTTTGTAAAGGGTGGCTTGTGGCTTTACAGAAGGAAAATATTTTTCTTACAGGCCTACTACAGCATCATTTCTTTTTGTTTAGAAAACAAGATCCTAGCAGATGGTATGGTGGCTAAGACACTGGACTGTCATATAGTTGACTGTGGTTCAAATCTCAAACCTGATGGCTTGAAAATCATAGCAGGAATATGTGTGTGTGCCTAAAGTCTAAAAAGGGGAATGGAGAAGGGATTACAACATGGTCACCCCCATGTGGGGTGATTTCTCACTTTCCCTTTCACTGTCCCTCTCTCTCTCCTGTGAGCACACATACCCCATGGCAAAAAAAAAAAAAAAAAAAAAAAAAAACTTAAAAAAAAAAAAGGAAAAGAAAGAAAGAAACAAGATCTCTGAATTTTCCCCATCATATTGGTGTTATTATTTTGTTTTTGTTGTTAGCTTTTGCTATAGGGTGCTTGCGCTCACCAGAGAGAGAGAGAAAGTGAGAAATCACCCCACCAAAGGGAGGGGGGATGGCCACATGGCAACCCCTTCTCCTCCATTCTCCTCTCAGGGTTTTTGTGTTCACACATGCACAGGCGCCTGATGTGTTTTTCAAGTCAACGGTTCCAGAACTCGAACCATGCAGTCGGCCATGTGAGATCCAGCCATTTTTACCTCCATGCTACCTGCTGGCCCCAGTGCTTATTATTTTGACTAAAATAATTGAGTGGTCAAATATCAAAGTGTTTTTTGGTTTCAGGAAAATGTCATCTCTTTGTTTCCCTGAATCTCTGCTTGAAGGAGATCAGGCTTTTGTGCATTTCTGATCTGAGCACTGCTCTGGCTAGGTCCTCACCACTAAAGGGGACTGAACGCTGAATGTAGTTTTCTCTGCACAATTGAGAGTAGATAGGGCTTGAAGAGAAGCTCGAAGAGAACCTAGAGAATATAAAGCAATCAGGGCTTTGTTTCAGCTGCTTCATGACTGCTGGTGTACTGATAAACATTCCCTTTACCCAACAATCGCCATTGGGAAGCCACATAAAGTCTCATGTGTTTTTTTTGTTAATTATTGCTTGGATCTGGGTCAGGCTGGTCCTTAGGGAAAAGAAGGTTAGATTTTACTTTAGTGATAGAGTTTTAAGATTCTTGAAAGAGCTTTATTCATAACATTTTCATTTTCACTGGTAAAATGAAAATATGCTCGGGTAAGATGAAAATGTACCCATGTAAAATGAAAACATGTTAGCCATATTGGCTAAAATGGAAATGTGAACCAAGATGGATGGAGGTGAAAGTGGAAATTAAGAGACTCACATATAATACCATTATACTTGTCAACAGCATCTTACCTGATTTTATTTGCCAGAACCAGTTCATTTGATCTTTAGGCCCTGGAAAAAAGGAAAATGTTAGAGTACAGTTACATGTGGGAAGAGGAAATGGCATGACCTAGGCATGGACCTTGGAGAGTGATCATTTATTATTGACTACTTCAGTTTTTTCAGTGTTTTCTGTGATCCACTGTCTCATCTAATTTTTATTTTATTTATTTTTTTTTTGGAGAGGTTTTTCGCTATAGGGCGCGTGCGCTCGCCAGACAGAGAGAGACATAGAGACAGAAAGCGAGAAATCACCCCCCAGGGGGGATGGTCACGCCGCAATCCCTTCTCCTCCATTCTCCTCTCAGGATCTTGGGCACGCACGCACACGTGCCCGGCGTGAGTTGTAAGCCACCGGGTCCGAGACGCGAACCGCGGTCGACTACGTGGGAGTCCAGCGACATAGCCATTACGCTAACTGCTGGTTCCCTCATCTAATTTTTATAAAATGTTCATTAGGTAGTAAGATATGTATACATATCTGCAACCTAGGCTAATCATGGCATGGTTGTTTAGGTGGATGAATCTCACATGGCCAACTTTGCAGTTCAAGGTCTGGACCCAGTGGCTTGAAAAACATGTTGAACATATGTACACGTGTGCCCAAAATCTTGAAAGGAGGGAGAAATGGAGAAGGGATTGTAGCATAACCATGGTACAAGGGGGTTCTCTCTCCCTCCCCATCTCTGTCTCTCTCCAGGAAGCACACATGCCCTCTTGGAAATTTAAAAATAAATAAATATATAGATACCTGCAACTTGAAAGTCAAGCGAGGTTAAGGTATAGAAAGGATGATTGGCCCATAATCTTGCAGTGATTTAGAGATGGAAGTAGAGCTAACATTTGAATTTCCTTATATTTGTCTATGATTACATAAATCGCATCTTGATTCTAGTTATGAATTAGCTGGGGATTTGCCACTGGCATACTCAGGACTTGACAACCAATGACATTCCTTAGGTTGAGGCTCTCATATTCATGAAGGCGTTAAGCTGGCTGATACTAGAGAGAAAGATTAAAAGATTTCTACTCAGAATTCCTACCTAATCCCCTGGATCCATATGGTTTCCATATGTCTAGAGACTACACCAAAAATACTACTGACTCAAAACAAAATTACATGGGTGAGACTTGGCTTAACATGTGTGGTGCTCAGATACAACAGAATTAAGGATGTGGCTACAGGCAGCAGCACCAGTCTCCAGTCACTGAAAACACAGCCAGTCCAGCTGGTCGCTTTTTGGCTCACAGTCTTAGCAATAAAGTCTACTAGGGTTAAGAACATGAGCTATGGAGTGGAAACCATCACCCAGCTCTGCTATTTACCAACTGAGTGATCTTGGCAACTTAATCTCTGTGAATGCCAGTTTTCTCATCTTCAAAGAGCAAATATTATCAACATCTATCCTCTCAAGTTAACATAAAGATTAACTTTATGAAATAATGACTGTAAGATAATTTGTACAGTGTCTCCTGCAGGTACGTGTTCATTAAAGGCTAGCTATTACCATAACTGATTATTTCCCCCTCAAGGTTTTTGCCATAGGGCACAGTATGCTCACCAGAGAGAGAGACAGAGACAGACGATGAGAGGAAAAGTGAGAAATCACCCTACATGGGGGATGGCCACACTTAAATCCCTTCTTCTTCATTCTCTTCCTGGGATTTGGGGCACACGTGCACAGTCACCCAGCATGATTTTCAAGCTGCCATGTCTGGGATTCAAATCACAGTTGGCCATGTGGGAGTCCAGCACCTTAATCAGTGCACCACCTGCTGCCCCTCAATAATTGATTTTTTAAAAGGCTTTTCTAATGTCTTTTTGAAAGTCTTACTAGAAACAGCATATTTCCTTATTTCAATATAACAGTGTGTGATTTTTTTTCTAGTTTTTGAGTCTGTATGTACAATAGCATGTCTTTCTGTGCCTGATTATCTCCATAAGGCATAACACAAGTATGCTGATGTTGCATTGCTATTACTCCAATTTAAACCAGGACAATACAATCCTGAGGAAATCTAGTGACTAAAAAGATATTCCTAACCCTGTCAGAAGCTTTCTGTTTATCTTTACCTTCCAGAATTTTAATTTCTGTAATTGATGACTCAGGTTGTTTACATTATATTTTCTCTTAGTCCATGTTCTCCAAGAAGGAGGAAGCGATGATTCTCAAATACTGTGCTTACCACTATATACAAAACCTTTCATAACACCTGGATACAGGAGACAATATAAGAATGAATTCATGAATAAGAAAATGAGTGCTTTTTTTACTAGTACATGTTGAGAGGAGGGAAAATATATAGTATTGTCAAGGATTTCAAGGTCCTTGTAAAGACCAGTTTAATGTAGGGTCTTATTACAGTTCTCATTTTTAAAAGAAGAAATAGGAGACCACATCTCTAGAACATTCTGTATCTTGGAACTAGACCAGAATTTTCATCAGTTTCATCAGGACCACAAAGATTTGTGCTAAGTAATGGGAATGGCAAGGTGTTAGCCAAATTACCCATAAAATGGTCATTGCCATTCTTGTGAGTTGATGTACCACAGCTACTCTGTGCTCTTCATTTTTAGTTTATCAGATGTTTCTCTGCTATGAACCCAAAGTGGAAATTGTTCAATACACAGAAAAACTGTGAGACTGTGTGAATAATCTCACGTGATAAATGTCAGGTTGATAAACCATTGATTATCTGGATATAAAGTCAAAAATCAAGTAAAAATTTGGTGATGCTGCTAAATCATCTGGATTTTTGCAGAAGTTAGAAAAGCTAAAGACAGTGACAAAAGTTATATTTATCTATATTGTCATAAGGCATAATTAGTACCATTATATTATTTTTAAGACCTGATGGTGAATCTCCTTTACTGTTATCTGTATCTTCATAGTTAGCTCTCAAACACAGAGGAAGACTATGACAGCCTAAAAGGCAGCTCAGAGAGATGCTGGAACTGGCAAGGAACTTACCTTCCTCTAGAAGGATGAACCTATCTTCTAAACCAAGTATGGCTTCTAAATATCTCCCTCAGTCCTCAGTCTTTACAACACTTCAGGGACTTTTGGGACCAATTTCTCTCATGTCCCTAATCCCCGTCTGCCAACAAGCGCCAAGTCCTGGCATGAACCTCATCACTGCTGCTCCTTCTCAGAAGTCAGCCTCACCCTCAGGAATCTCAGTCAAAGTATCTCTTCAGTGGTTTTACATCCTGGTCTGTTTTTTTGTTTTGTTTTGTTTTTTAATCAGTCTTTTTTTTTTTTAAGAATTATTTAATGTAATTTATTTTAATTTGACCGGAGAGGCAGGAAGAGAGAGAGAGAGAAAAAGAGAGAAAGGAAGCCACGAGGTTCAGGACTCAAACCATGGTCAGTCATGAGGGAGTCCAGCGCCCTTAACCACCATCCCACCTGCCAGGCCCATCCTGGTCTGTTTTAATTCAAGTGAGGCATTTACCCTTCAGAACCTGGTCATTAGGAGTGTTTTAACAATCCACGGGGAAAGGTCCATCACTAACAATGGTATGTGTATAGCCCTTGGAAAGTAAAAGCAAGGAAAAAAAAAAAATCAACGGCCCTAAGAGCCACTAGTAAGTAACATTTAAAGAGCAGACTGGCCTTTGTCCTGATGATGTCATGTTCTTTCTGTATTTTTTTTTAAAGACTGTTCTTAGAGGTTAGCTGGTGGTATGGTGGTTAAAATGGTTGGATCCCCACATGATGGGCCATGTTTTTCAAGTCCTGGACCAGCAGTTTGAAAAACACACTGGGTGCATGTGGGTATGTGCCCAAAATCCCAAGAGGAGACTGAACAAGGGATTGCAGCATGGCCATTCCCCCTGGGAGGGTGCTTTCTCACTTTCTCTCTCTTTCTCTGTCTCTGTCTCTCTCAGATGAGTACACACACCCTACACAATTTTTTTTTTAAATAGATAGTTCTGGGAACCAGCAGTTAGCGTAATGGCTACGTCGCTGGACTCCCACGTAGTCGACTGCGGTTCGCATCCCGGACCCGGTGGCTTAAAACTCACGCCGGACACGTGTGCGTGCATGCCCAAGATCCCGAGAGGAGAATGGAGGAGAAGGGATTGTGGCATGACCATCCCCCCTGGGGGGTGATTTCTCGCTTTCTGTCTCTATGTCTCTGTCTGTCTGACAAGCGCATGCGCCCTATAGCAAAAACCTCTCCAAAAAAAAAAAAAAAAAGTTCTTAGAGTGTTATTTTCTATGGTGGTATCATTAGGTCAGAAAATAAAAAACAGAATAGTCTACTCTGTAATAAGATCACTAGTGTTATTTTCATAGAGAAAAAGCAGATCTTAGTGCAAGAAGTTTGGCATTTATTGGGGAAAATGTCCCACCAGAAGAACTATTCCTATCTATAGATTTAGGGGAAGGCAGGGTTGAGGTATCAAGTAGCAATATCTAATTGTTTTGTACATGTATGTAACCTGGAGCTTTGTAACAAGACATCTTAAATACTAATGTTAACTTTTTTTTTTTTTGAGAGGTTTTTGCTTTAGGGCACATGCACTAGTCAGAAAAAGAAGAACAGAGACAGTGAGAGGGAAAGTGAGAAATCACCCACCCACCCCCCCCCAAGAGGAATGGCCACACCACAATCCCTTCTCTTCCATTCTCCTTCCGGGATCTTGGGCACGCACGCACACATGCCGAGCATGATTTTCAAGACACTGGGTGCAGGCCTTGAACCATGGTCAGCCATGTGGGAGTCCAGCAATGTAACTACTACACCATCTGTTGAGCCCAACTTTTTCATTTTTAATATTGGGTCATCAGAAAAGTCATGACATACTTTTTTGGTTTTCTATGCAAAAAATTCATCATGACTTTTCTGATGACCCAATATTTTAAAATGAAAATTATATTTCAATCTGTTTTTGCAATTAAAAAATGATTTATGATAAAAAAGGAAAATACACACTAAATATTCTGGTTTCTTGTAGCTTATATAAAAGGCTGAGAAAGGGACTGGCATTAGCGTAATGGCCATGTCGCTGGACTCCCACGTAGTCAGCAGCGGTTCGAGTCCCAGATTCAGTGGCTTAAACTCACGCTGGGCGTGTGTGCGTGCATGCCCAAGATCCCGAGAGGAGAATGGAGGAGAAGGGATTACAGCATGGCTATCCCCCATAAGGGGTGATTTCTTGCTTTCTGTCTCTCTGTCTCTCTCTGTCTTTCTGATGAGCACACGTGCCCTCTAGCAAAAACCTCTCCAAAACAAAAAGGTTGAGAGAAAAACTAAACATATGATTGTATTGATACAAACCCTTTGAAATTTTTTGCAATGAAGGTCATACCAGTCTTGTGAGGCTGAGATAACCATTGTTACTACTTGTTATTGATGTTAATCTATGGAATTTTTACTATCGTGTTGGGTGCGTATGCACGCATGTCCAAAATCCCAAGAGGAGATTAAAGAAGAAGGGATTTGTGGTGTGGCCATCCCCCCAGGGGGTGATTTCTCACTTTCTACCTCTCTCTCTTTTTCTTTCTCTGGCAAGCACATGTGCCCTATAGCAAAAACTAAATAATAATAATAACAGGGAATTTCATTACCCTACTTTCAGCAAAGGACAGATAATTTAGACAGAAAATCAATAAGGAAATATTGGACTTGAATTACACTCTAGACAAAACAGAACTAACAGACACACACGGTACATTTCATCCAACAGCAATAAAATGTATGTTCTTAGGCACACATAACATTCTTCAGGAAGGCTCGTATATTAGAACACAAAACAAATCTTAAAGAATTTAAGATTAAAATAACATTAAGTACCTTTTCTGATCACAATGGCATGAAACTAGAAATTAAGAACAGGAGATATCATGGAAAATTCACAAATAAGTGGAAATTACAGAATATGCACTTAAACAATCAATAAATCACAGAAGGCATTTAAAAAAATAATTTTAAAAAAACTTCTGAGAGGGGCCGGCAGGTGTTTTGGTGGTTAAGGGCACTGGACTCCCGCATGGCCAACCATGGTTTGAGTCCCTGACCTGGCAGCTTGCTTTCTCACTTTCTCTCTCTCTCTCTCTCTGCCCCTCTCTGGTCAAATTTAAATAAATAAATAAATAAATAAATAAATAAATAAATAAAGTTAAATAAAGTAATTCTTAAAAAAGATCTTCTAACGAATGGAAATAGAAACACAACATACCAAAATGTATAAGATGTAGCAAAGGCAGTCAGTCCTAAGAGGGAAATATATAGCAACAAATGCATATGTCAAAAAGAAGCCAAATATTTCAAAAGCTATTATAGTGTGACAACACAAGGAACTAGAAAAACAATAAGATAAATCCAAAGCTAGCAGCAAGAAAGAAAAAACCCAAGGATCTAAGCAGAAAGAAATTAAACAGACACTAAAAAAAAAAGAAAAAAAAATTAGAAAAAAATTAACCAAACCAAGATTTTCGGAAAAGACAAAAGTCAGGAAATTCTTACCTAGATTAGAGAAAAAGGAAATTTAAAAATGAAGATAAATAAAATCATGGGCCAGCCTGTGGCATGGTAATTAAGGTGACTGGATCTGACCTGACCGACTGTATGGTTTGATACCTGGGCCTAGAGGCTTGAAAAACATCTCATGTGCATGTGTGTATATGTCCAAAATACCAAGAGAAGGAAGAAATGAAGGAGGAAGGATTGTGATGTGGGCATCAGCGGGGGGTACTTTCTCACTTTCTCTCTTTCTGTCTCTCTCCACCAAGTATATGTGCTCTCTGGCAAAAAAAAAAAAAAAAAAAAAAAAAAAAAAAATTAATGAAAAAGGAGACAGTTGTTACTGATATCACAGAAAAACAAAAGACCATAAGAAACTACAAGGAACAATAATAGAACAACAAATCGGATAATCTAGAATAAATAAATTTTTAGACACGCACAACCTACCAAGAATGAATCATGAAGAAATAGAACATCTGAACAGACTGATAACAAGAGATTGAATCAGTAACTACAAACCTCCTATTAAAGAAAAACCCAGAAACAGATGGCTTCACAGCTGAATTATAAAACATTTAAGAGTAATTAATACCAATCCCAAAGAAATTGAAGCAAAGGGTACACTTCCAACTAATTTTACAATACCAGCATTACACTGATAACAAAAGCAGGCAAAATACTACCCCACCGGAAAAAAAAAAAAAAAAAAAAAAATTACAGGCACAAGGGAGGGAAGGTGGCATAGCAGTGAAATGCAGCTCTCTGAGAAGCTGACCCATATGGGCAGTTTCCAGAACACACAAGTTTGTAGACCTCCCTGAGTACCCCAGGCACACAGTCTGGAGCTCATAGTCTGGAGCTGTCTGAAGCTGAGGGCAGATTGGGTAATTAAGAGCCTGTTGAGGGTATTCTCTGTGTTTCTCTTGCTCATAAAAAAAAATAAATTTTCTGGGCTGGCAGATGGTGTGGTGGTTAAGACACCGGACTCTCCCATGGCCAACTGCAGTTAAAGTCCTGGACCTGGCAGCTTGCCTTCTCACTTTACTTATCTCTCTCTGGTCAAATTTTTAAAATAATAATAATTGGGACCAGCAGATAGCGTAATGGTTATGTTGCTGGACTTCCACGTAGTCAACCATAGTTCAAGTCTCTTAAAACTCACACTGGGTGCATATACATGCATGCCCAAAATCCAGCGAGGACAAGGGATTGTGGTGTAGTCATTCCCCCTGGGAGGGATGATTTCTCTCTTTCTATCTCTCTGTCTCTCTCTGTTTCTCCCTGTTCATCAAGTGCATGTGCCCTATAGCAAAAATCTCTCCAGAAAAATTAATTAATTAATTAATTTAATTAAAAAATAATTCTTAAAAAAACAGAAAAAATTTCTTAAAAATTACAGGCCAATATCCTTTATGAGCATAGACACAAAAGTTCCCAACAAAATACTAGCAAATTGAATTCAATAGCACATTAAAAGAATTATCCACCATGATCAAATGAGATTTAAATCTGGGATGCAAGGTTGGTTTAACATACAAAAACTGATAAATGTGATACATCACATTAACAGATTAAAAGATAAAAATCAGGGCTGGCTGGGTAAAATAGTGGTTAAGGAAGCTAGATCCCACATAGCCAACTGTGGTTTGAATTCCAGCCCCAGTAGCATAAACAACACACTGGGCATGCGTGCATGTCAGCCTGAAATCCCAACAGGACGGAGGAATGGAAGACAAGGGATTGTGGCGAACCACATCCCATTACGGGATGCTTTCTCTCTTTCTCTGTCTCTCTCTCTCTCTCTCTGGCAAATACACATCCTTTGGCTAATACAGAAGTAATAATAATAAAGAAATAAAAATAAAAATCATATGACCATCTCAACAGATACAGAAAAAAATTGACAAAATCAAATACTCATTCATGACAAAAACTCTCAACATATTAGATATGAAGGAAATGTATCTGCATTCAAGAAAAGCCATATATAGAAAATTCACAAATAACATCATACTCCATGACAAAAGTTGCAATTTTTTCTTGTAAGATCAAGGACAACACAAGGATACCCATTCTCAACACTTCTTTCCAACATCATCCTCAAAGTCCTAGCAGAACAATAAAGCAAGAGGGTGGGAAAAAAGCTTCCAAACACAGAAGGAAGAACTGAAAGTGTGGGGCCAGCAGATGGCATAGTGATTAAAACATTGGACTCCCACATGGCCAACTGCAGTTTGAGTCCTGGACCCAGAGGCTTGAAATTCATGCTGGGAGCGTGTGTGTTTGTGCTCAAAATCCTGAAAGGAGAATGGAGAAGGGATTGCAGCGTGGTCATCCCCCTCCTGGGGTTACTTCTCACTTTCTCTTCCTCTGTCTCTGTCTCTTTAGTGAGCATTCATGCTCTATAGCAAAAATCTCTCTAAACAAAAACAAAAACAAAAAGAAAGGAAAGAAATTATCTCCACTGGAAAAAAAATGATTTATAAAGAGAACATTAAACTAAACTAAAGGCTCCACCAAAAACTGTTAGAACTGATAAATTCAGTAAAGTACCAGGTTATAAAATCAAAATACAAAAATCAGGAGACTTTTGTTTTGTTTCTCTTTTTTTATATGAAGTGTTTTTACACACTAATAACAAACTATATGATAAAAACATTTAAGAAAGCGATCTCTGGCATGGTGGTTAAGGTATTGGACTCCCACCTGGCCAACCACAGTTTTATCAAGCCCTCAACCCAGCACTTTGATAAATCATACTGGTCACATGAGCACATGTGCCCAAAATCCTGAGAAGAGAATGGAGGAGAAGGAATTGCAGCATGGCCATGCCCCCTGGGGGTGATTTCTCACTTTCTCTCTTTCTTTGTCCCTTCTGCAAGCCCATACACCCTATAGCAACCCCTACCTAAAACAATCTCATTTACAATTTCAAAAAGTAAAAATAAAACAAGGGACCAGCAGATGGCATAATGGTTATGTTGCTGGACTACCACATAGTCAACTGTGGTTCCAGTCCCAGACCAGCTACTTAGAACTCACACCAGGCACATATATGTGTGTACTCAAAATCCTGAGAAGAGAATGGAGAAGGGATTACCATCCCCCCAGGGGTTGTAATTTCTAGCTTTCTGCCTCTCTGTCTTTTTCTGTCTCTCCAGCAAGTGCACATGTCCTGTAGCAAAAGTCTCTCTGTAAAAAACAAAAAATAAAAATAATTTTAAAAAAGAATAAACTTAACCAAGGAGGTGAAATATTTGTACACCTTAAACTATAAACACTGATAAAAGAAAGAAATTTAATAATTCTTTAAGAATTATTTTATTTTACTTTATTTATTCATTCATTTTAATTTGACCAAGAGGGACAGAGTGTGTATGTATGAGAGAGAGAGAGAGAGAGAGAGAGAGAGAGAGAGAGAGAGAGAAAGAAAGTGAGAAAGCAAGCTGCCAGGTCCAGGACTCAAAACACATTCCGCCATGTGAGAATCCAGTGTCCCCAACCACCACGCCACATACTGGCCCTCAGAAATTTTTTAAAAATAAATGAGAAGAGGGAGCCAGCAGTTAGAGTAATGGCTATGTCGCTGGACTCCCACGTAGTCGACCGCGGTCCGCGTCCTGGACCCGGTGGCTTAAAACTCACACCAGGCGCGTGTGCATGCTTGCCCAAGATCCCAAGAGGAGAATGGAGGAGAAGGGATTGCGGCATAACCATCCCCCCTGGGGGGTGATTTCTCACTTTCTGTCTCTCTGTCTCTCTCTGTCTGTCTAGCGAGCGCACGCACCCTATAGCAAAAACCTCTCAAAAAAAAAAAAAAAAAAAAAAATGAGAAGAGATCGCCTGCGCCTTGGCTTGCCCAGCATCTGCGCCTGCCTGCCCGCCAAGGTTTCGACAGATATCACCAAAATGCCATCTCAAATGATGCATGCCATGGAAACCATGATGTTTACATTTCACAGATCTGCTGGGGACAAAGGCTACTTGACAAAGGAGGACCTGAGAGTACTCATGGAAAAGGAGTTCCCAGGATTTTTAGAAAATCAAAAAGCCCCTCTGGCTGTGGACAAAATAATGAAGGACCTGGACCAGTGCCGAGATGGCAAAGTGGGCTTCTAGAGCTTTTTTTCACTAATTGCAGGCCTGACCGTTGCATGCAACGACTATTTTGTAGTACACATGAAGCAGAAGGGAAAGAAGTAGGCAGAACTGACCAATTACTCCTATCTCGCTTAAAAGTTCTCCCACAGGGTCACTTAAGGAATCCACTTTGCAGCTCCCCCTGTATAAGGATTTCATGAGTGGATGAGGACCCTTAGAAAATGTACAAAGAAAATCCAACTCCCATTTGACACAGAAAGAAAAAAGTGAATAAAATACCAGACAAGCTTTTGATTTTCAAATTGTTTGCATCCTTTTGTCCTCAATAAATAAAATCTTTTTTTAGTTCCAAAAAATAAAAATTAAAAGCAAATAAATAAAATAAATAAATGACAAGATATTCCATGTTCATGAACTGGAAGAATTAATACTGTTAGTATGTCTGTACTACCCAAACCAGTCTATAGATTTAATACAATCCTTACCAAAATGTCAATGTCATTTTTATAGAAACAGAAATTAAATATTAAAATCATATAGAAACACAAAAAATCTTGCATAGCCAAAAGAATCTTGAGCTAGAAGAACAAACCTGGAAGCATCGCAGAACATTACTTCAAAACATATTACAGAACTATGATAATCAAAACAACATGGTACTAGCATAAACACTGAATAGGACCAGGATACAAAACCCAGAAATAAACCTACATAATTTTTAACAAAAGTGCTAAGAACACGTGATGGAGAAAATAGAATCTCTTCAATAAATGGTGCTGGCAAAATTGGTTATCCATGTGCAGAAAAATGAAATTAAACATTTGTCTCATGATATATACAAAAATTAACTCAAAATGAATTAAATAATTAAACCTAAAACTACTGGAAAAAAAATAGGGAGACTATTCCACAACATTGGTCTGTGTAACAATTTTTTAGATATAATTCAAAAAACAGAGGTAACAAAAGCAAAAACAGACAAATGAGATGGCACCAAATTTAAAAATTTCTGCACAGTAAAAGAAACAAAGTGAAGAGACAACTCACAGAATGGAGAAAATATTTACAAATCATGAATACGATATAAAGTTAATATCTAAAATATATAAGGAACTTCAACAATTCATAAGAAGAAAATAAATAACCTGATTTAAAAAGGGCAAGGACCAGGGGCTGCAGCAGGTAGCATGTTGGTTAAGGGCACTGGACTCCCACATGGCTGACCATAGTTTGAGTCCCAAATCTGGTGTTTCTCTCTCTCTCTCTCTCTCTCTCTCTCTCTCTCTCTCTCTCTCTCCCCTCACCCCCTCTGGTCAAATTAAAATAAATAAATAAATAAAATAAAGTTAAATAAAATAATCCTTTCCAAAAAGGAGGTGAGGTTAAGAACCTGAACACACATTTCCTCAAAAATGATTCCCCATCAAGTTTATGAAAAAATGCTTAGCATGAATTAGGGAAATTCAAATTAAAACTACAATGAGGTATCACACCTGTTAGAATTAATTTTGTCAAATAGATGAAAGATAGCAAGTGTTGGCAAGAATGTGGAGAAAATGGAACCCTTGTATAGTATGGACAGGAATGTAAATTCGTACAGCCATTACGGAAATCAGCTCCCATGAAGATTCCACAAAACACTAAAAATAGAACTACCACATGATCTAATAATATTACATTATATATATATACAAAAGAACTGAAATCAGTATGACAAATGGATAGCTGCACGCCTATGTTCACTGCAGCATTATTCACAATAGCCAAATATGGAATGTAATTTATATATACGTGTGTGTGTGTGTGTGTGTGTGTGTGACATTTTCTATCATGGATTTCTATTTGGTCTCTCTTTTTTTTTGAGAGAGAGATTTTTGCTATAAAGCACTCACTAGAGAGACAGAGAGACAGAAAGCAAGAAATTACCCTCCAGGATGGATGGCCATACTGCAATCCCTTCTCCTCCAATCTCCTCTCGAGATTTTGGACACACATGCATATGTGTCCAGAGTGAGTTTCAAGCTCCTGGGTTCAGGACTTGAACTGTGATTGACCCTGTGAGAGTCCAATGCCTTAACCACTAAATCACCTGCTGGTTGCTCTATTTAGTCTTTTTTTTTTTTTTTTTTTTTTTTTTTTTTTTTATCTATTTAGTCTCTAAAAGGGAGGAAATTCTCTCATTTGCAACATGGATGAATCTGGAGAATGTTATGCTAAGGGAAATTAGCCAAGCCCAGAAAGACAAATATTTTCACTTATATACAGAATCTGAAAATGTTGAACTCATAAAAGAAGAGAATAGGGTCAGATGGCATTGTGGTTAAGGTACTAGACTCCCACATCACAGACCCAGAGACCTGAAATTCATACAAGGCCCATGTGCGCGTGTGCTCAAAATCCTGAGAAGAAAATGAAGGAGAAGGGATTGCAGTGCAGCCATCCCCCTAGAGAGTGCTTTCTCACTTTCTCTCTCACTGTCTCTGTCTATGTCATGCTCCCTATGGCAAAAATCTAAAACGAACAAACAAACAAAAAAAAAGTAGAGAGTACAATGATGATCCCCAAAGGCTTGGGGAAATAGGAAGAAAGAGAATGGAGATATATGTCAATTGAAGGGTACAAAGTTTCAGACAAGAGGGATAGGTTTTGAGATTTATTGCATAACAGGGTGACAATAGTCTATAATAATATATTGCACATTTCAAAATAACTAAGTGAATTTCAATTTTTCTTTTTTTCTTTTTCTTTCTTTTTTTTTCTTTTTTTTTTTTGGAGAGGTTTTTGCTATAGGGCGCGTGCGCTCGCCAGACAGACAGAGAGAGACAGAGAGATAGAAAGCAGGAAATCACCCCCCAGGGGGGATGGCCACACCGCAATCCCTTCTCCTCCATTCTCCTCTCGGGATCTTGGGCACGCACACACACGCGCCTGGCGTGAGTTTAAGCCGCCAGGTCCGGGACTCGAACCGCGGTCGACTACGTGGGAGTCCAGCAACATAGCCATTACGCTAACTGCTGGTCCCGTGAATTTCAAATTTTTCACCATTAAAAATTTTTTTTATATATAATTACTTATTTTATTTATTCATTCATTTATTTTAATTTGACCAGAGAGAGACAGAGAATTGAGAAAGCAAGCTGCCAGGTCCGGGACTCAAACCGTGGTCAGCCATGTGGGAGTGTCCAGCACCTTAACCACCATGCCACCTGCTGGTCCCCTCACCATTAAAAATTACAGGTAAGACTCCCATCTCTTGACCCCTGGGCCAGGAACTGCGCGGGAGGACTGTCCCCCAAAGCTCCAGTCAAAGGACGCCCAAGCCAGAAACCCCTCCATCAGCCAGGTACCCTTTTTTTTCTCCTTCTCCTCTTCTTTCATTTGTAAATTTCTCTCTTCTCATTACCAAATAGAAAGGCCCTCAGCCCTACAGACACCCCACTCCCGTCTCTTGACCCCTGGTGAAATCGCGCACCGCACCAGTGCGCAGCGCGTGACTTTTTCTTTATTTTCCTTATTATTTTCTTCCCACTTATTTGGTCCTTACTCCCTTCATCTACACCATCCCTGGCAGTTTAGATAGGTCTAGAATTACAGTTCTGAGATATTCTAGTATTTTAAGACTCTCTGGGATCCTCCATTTTACTGAACCACCTGCGAGGAAGGATATACTTTCCTTTGTACAGCTGAAGAGAATACTTTTCCTTTGATCGCATTGCTAAACACAATAGAAGAGAGACTTTGGCAGTCTTCATTCCGCAGCAAAAAGGAAACACTCTTTCTCCTATTCGAGGAAACTTTCTCTTAAAAGGTATTTTAAAGGGAACACATCTCCCAATGGTTAGAAGTAGAAGAAGAACCTCAGGTCTGAGTAAAGCAGGAAATACGTCTCCATCAAAAGAACACAGTAACTCCCTTCCTTTCCTTGAAAAAAATAGAAGACGTTACCAAAATGTCCGAGATAGAATTTAGAACATTCATGTTGAACAAATACTATGAGCTGGAACAGAAAAGAGACAATGACCTACAGGAGATGAGAAAGTCCTTCCACGATATGAAGGAAGAAATGGACATGCTAAGAAAGAATAAGATGAAACTATTAGAGGTGAAGTCTGTAATACAAGAAATCAAAAACTCTCTCAAAAGTATTAAAAGTCGACTAGACCATGCTGAAGATCAAATCTCTGATGTAGAAGGTAAAACTTCTGACCTAGAGAAAACCACCAGAAAGATAGAGAAAATAACAAAAAAACATGAGGATAACATACGAGAAATACTAGATTCCATTAGATGTCCTAATATCCAAATAATTGGTATCCCAGAAGATGAAGAAACTAATAAGGGCATGGAAAACCTATTTCATAAAATCTTGGAAGAAAATTTCCCAAGTCTAGAAAGGCACTCAAGCATCCAGACCCAAGAAATACAAAGGACCCCAAATAGAAACAACCCAAGAAGATCTTCTCCAAGGCACATCGTAGCCAGACTGGCTAAGACCACAGATAAAGATAAGATACCAAAACTGGCAAGAGAGAAACGACAAGTGACATACAAAGGTCACCCCATCAGGCTAACACCGGACTTCTCAACAGAAACAATGCAAGCAAGGAAAGAATGGGAAAATGTATTGAAAGTGTTAAGAGAGAAACAGTTTCAACCAAGATTATTGTATCCTGCTAGATTATCCTTCATATAGGAAAAAAAAGATTAAAATCTTCTCAGACAAACAAAACCTGAAAGATTTTGCCAGCATCAGGCCAGCTCTCCAAGAAACCCTGAAGAAAGTATTGTTCCAGGAAAACTAAAGAAGTAACAGCCAGAAACAAAGGAGTAAAAGGCAACTAAGGCAATGGCCAACTTAAACGTAGGGACAGATCCAGTAATATCGATAATAACATTGAATGTTAATGGATTAAATTCTCCAATCAAGAGACACAGACTGGCTGAGTGGATTAAAAAACAAAAACCCTCTATCTGTTGCCTACAGGAAACCCACTTCATGGATAAAGATATACATAGACTGAAAGTGAAAGGTTGGAAAAAGATTTTCCATGCAAATGGGAACCAAAAAAAAGCTGGAGTCGCAATACTAATCTCTGACAAAATAGGCTTTAAAACAAAAACTGTTCGAAGAGACAAAGAAGGGCACTATATTATAGTAAAAGGGTCAATAGATCAAGAAGGTATAATGCTTATCAATATCTATGCATCTAACACAGGAGCACCCAAATATGTGAAGGAAAGACTGCTAGATCTAAAAAGGGAGATAGACTGCAACACACTAATTGTTGGAGACCTCAACACTGCACTATCCCCTCTGGATAGATCATCTAGACAAAAAATAGGTAAAGAGATAAAAGATCTAAACCATATCATAAATCAAATGGACTTAACAGATATCTATAGAACTTTCCATCCCAAAACCTCGAAATACACTTTTTTCTCACCACCACATGGAACATTCTCGAAGATTGACCACACCATAGGGGACAAAGCAAGCCTCTACAGATTGAAAGGCATAGAAACTATACCCAGCATCTTCTCTGACCATGATGGAATTAAACTTGAGTTTAATTTCAAGAGAAATTCTCAAAAATACTCAAAACATGGAAACTTAATAACTTACTCCTGAATGATTCCACAACTACTGAAGAAATAAAGACTGAAATAAAAAGGTTCACGGAAGCCAATGACAATGAGGACATGAGTTTCCATAATCTTTGGAACACTGCTAAAGCAGTCATAAGAGGTAAGTTCATAGCAATTAGTGCACATAAGAGGAACATGGAAAGAAGGCAAATGGATCACCTAACATCATGCCTCAAAAATTGATACACCACTAGCGAGACTTATTAATAAGAAGAGAGGGAACCAGCAGTTAGCGTAATTGCTATGTCGCTGGACTCCCACGTAGTCGACCGCGGTTCGTGTCCCGGACCCAGTGGCTTAAAACTCACGCCGGGCGCATGTGCGTGCGTGCCCAAGATCCCAAGAGGAGAATGGAGGAGAAGAGATTGCGGCATGACCATCCCCCCTGGCGGGTGATTTCTCGCTTTCTGTCTCTCTGTCTCTCTCTGTCTGTCTGGAGAGCACACGCGCCCTATAGCAAAAAACCTCTCAAAAAAAAAAAAAAAAAAAAAAAAAAAGAAGAGAGAAAAGAACCAGGTGAATCAAATCTGCAATGAAGCTGGAAATATAACAACAGACAAAATAGAAATACAGAACATCATTAGAGGATGCTATGAACAACTATATGCCAAGAAACAAGACAATCTGGATGAGATGGACAAATTCCTGGACACGAATAATCTACCAAGATTGAGCCAGGAGGATATAGAAAGTCTAAATAAATAGGCCCATAACAAGCCAGGAGATTGAATCAGCAATAAATAACCTTCCAACAAAGAAAAGCCCTGGCTCTGATGGTTTCAGCTCTGAGTTCTACAAAACTTTCAAAGAGGAGTTAACCCCCATTCTGCTCAAGTTATTTCTAAAGATCCAAAAGGGTGAATCTCTACATAATTCATTCTATGAAGTCTCTATCACCCTTATCCTCAAAATAGATAAGGACAGGACAAGGAAGGAAAACTATAGACCAATATCTCTGATGAATATAGACGCAAAGATTCTCAACAAGATACTAGCAAACTGTAGCCAATAACTTATAAAAAAGATTACATATCATGATCAGGTAGACTTTATTCCAGGAAATTAAGGTTGGTTTAACATACGCAAAACCATAAATGTAATACACCATATTAATAGGAAGAAAGATAAAAAACCATATGGTCATATCAATTGATGCAGAAAAAGCATTTGATAAGATACAACATCCCTTCATGATCAAGACTCTTGACAAAATCGACATAGAAGGGTCATTTCTCAACACAATAAAAGCTATCTATGAAAAACCCATAGTGGGACCAGCAGTTAGCGTAATGGCTATGTCGCTGGACTCCCATGTAGTCGACCGTGGTTCGAGTCTCGGACCCGGCGGCTTAAACTCACGCCGGGCGCGTGTGCGTGCGTGCCCAAGATCCCGAGAGGAGAATGGAGGAGAAGGGATTGCGGCGTGGCCATCCCCCCTTGGGGGTGATTTCCTGCTTTCTATCTCTCTGTCTCTCTCTGTCTGTCTGGCGAGCGCACGCGCCCTATAGCGAAAACCTCTCCAAAAAAAGAAAAGAAAAAAAAAAAAAAAAAAAAAACCCATAGTGAACATCATCCTCAATGGAGAAAAGCTGAAAGCTTTTCCACTAAAAATGGGTACAAGACAAGGATGTCCACTTTCTCCACTCCTCTTCAATATAGTACTGGAAGTCCTGGCCATTGCAATCAGAAAAGAGGTAAAAAATAAAAGGAATTCAAATAGGAAAAGAAGAGGTGAAACTCTCTCTATTTGCAGATGACATGATTGTATACATAGAAGACCCAATGGTTTCCATAAAAAAATTTCTGGAAGTAATACATGAATACAGTAAAGTTGCAGGATACAAAATTAATATCCAGAAATCTATAGCATTTCCATATATGAACAACAGGCAGACTGAGATAGAACTGAAAAAAGTTGTTCCATTTACTATAGCCACAAAAAGTATAAGATACTTAGGGATAAATCTAACCAAAGAAGTTAAAGATCTTCACAAGGAAAACTATGAGAAGATTAAAAAAAAGAAATTGAAAATAACACAAAAAAGTGGAAGGACATCCCATGTTCCTGGATTGGAAGAATTAATATAATCAAAATGGCAATTCTACCCAAATTAATCTACCTATTTAATGCAATGCCAATCAAAGTACCAGACACATTCTTCACAGATCTAGGAAAGACAATCATAAAGTTTGTCTGGAATCATAAGAGACCCCATATTGCCAAAGCAGTTCTGCACAAGAAGAGGGGAGTGGGTGGCATCTCACTCCCTGATCCAAAAATATACCACAAAGCTGTGGTAATCAAAACAGCATGGTACTGGCACAGAAAAAGACAGGTGGACCAATGGAACAGAATAGAGTCCCCAGAAATGAATGCTCAAACAGACAGCCAACTGATTTTTGACCAGGGGTACCAGTCAATCCAGTGGGGAAAAGAAAATCTCTTCAGCAAATGGTGCTGGCAAAACTGGATCTCCACTTGCAGAAAGATGAATCTGAACCCTACCTCTCACCTTTGACAAAAATAAAGTCAAGGTGGATCAGAGATCTAAATCTAAGACCTCAAACTATAAAACTGCTCCTGGAAAACACAGGGGAAACTCTGGGAGACATTGGGGTAGGCAAAGACTTCTTAAATAAGACTCCCAAAGCACAGTCAATAATCCCCAAAATAGACAAGTGGGATTACATCAGACTAAGAAATTTCTGCATGGCAAAAGACACAGTGATTAGTGTGAATAGACAGCTCTCAGAATGGGAAAGTATTTTTGCAAACTATGCATCAGATAAGGGACTGATAACCAGAATTCACAAAGAACTCAAGCAGTTGTTCCGGAAAAAGACAATCAATCCTATTAAAAGATGGGAGAATGACTTGAAAAAAACTCTCTAAAGATGACATACGAATAGCTAAAAGGCATATGAAAAAATGCTCAACATCCCTCATTGTAAGAGAAATGTAGATCAAAACAACAATGAGATATCACCTAACCCCAGTCAGAATGTCTAAAATTAAAAAAAAAAAAAAAAAAAAAAAAAAAAAAAAATGATAAGTGCTGGTGGGGTGGTGGTGAAAAGGGAACTCTCTTACACTGCTGGTGGGAATGTAAATTGGTCCAACCACTGTGGAGAACAATTTGGAGATTCCTCAAAAATCTACAAATAGAACTACCATATGATCTAGCAATCCCACTCCTTGGTATCTACCCAAAGGACAGAAGAATTCTTAATCGGCAAAGTGCTTGCACATCGATATTTATTGCGGCACTTTTCATGACTGCTAAGTCATGGAAACAACCCAAATGTCCATGAACTGATGAATGGTTAGAAAAATTGTAGCACATATACTCAATGGAATACTATTCATCCATAAAAAACAACAAAACCCTGGCTTTTGACAGGAAGTGGATGAATATGGAAGACTTACTGCTGAGTGAAGCAAGCCATGCTATGAAGGAGAGGCATTGTATGTCCCCACTTAATATATACCGAGTGTCTGCACTCTATGACTGAAACTCATGGTCTAAAGGATATAGAAACACAGTATATAGATGTAAATACCAGATATAGTGTGTGTGAAAGAGGAGGGTCTGAGGAAGGGCATTTGGGGGAGGGACAGGGAGGAAAAGTATTGATGGCACAAAGAGGTGTGGTGGTGTCTGTTGAAGATACTTCGTAGTTTTATCAACCATACTGGGGAGAGATGTTCACCTGTTGAAGTGTCCATTTTGTAAGATAAATAATAATGTGATTGAATGTATGGAAGAAAATGAAATTAAAAAATAATAAATTAATAAAATAAAAAAAAGAAAAGGAAAAAAATTACAGGTAAGCCAAAGTGGGGAACATGTTGATTAGCTTACCTTAATTATTCCATCTTGTATACATATATCAAACATTACATTGTACCCCACAAATATACACAATTATAATTTGTCAATTGAAAATAATATTAATTTTTAAAAGGAAGAAAATTCTTGAGGATGTTATCCTTATTGAAATAAGCCAGTCACAGAAGGACAAATACTGGATGATTTCACTTACATGAGTTATCAAAATAGTCAAACTCATAGAAAAAAAACAAAAAAAAGAAGAAAAAACATGGATGCCAGGGAGAGTACAGAGGGGGAAATGGGAAGTAGTTAATCAATGGGTATAAATTTTCATTAATGCAAGATGATTGTGTTTTAAAGATCTGCTGTGCAACGCTTTGCCTATAGTTACTGATATTTTATTACAAGCCTAAAATATGTTAAGAGGATAGATCGCATGTTAAGTGTTCTTACCCTAATAAAAGCTGAAATTTGCTAAAAGAGAGAGAGAGAGAGAGCTTTGCCTATACATAAAGTAAGAAAATATTTCTGAACTATTCACCACCATATCTGGAAACACGTTCTTCATTTAGATGAGTGTTGAACCTTTGTTTCCAGTTATTACCTGAGTTCTCTGTTACAGTCAATTTAATACAAATGAAACTTTTTTCTTGAGTCATATGATTATGCCTCAAGGTCATACAGTGTCATTTGAGAGTTATTACATCATGCCCACATATATATCCCTAAAGTTCCAACTTCATTTAATAAGGCTGGGATAATGAATCTGGGGAGTGGATAATTATTGTACTTCAGCCTTGGTCTCCTGACAAATTTCTTGGTTCTTTATCAACATTTAAAACTCCAGTTTGCACTGCTGGTTCTTATCCAAATTTTGAAGCTAATTATTTCTCTTGTTTCCTTTTTTTAATGCCCATGGCCTTTGATTATCACCTTTACCAGCTTCACTCATTAAGGTGAGTGCGAACAGGCAACGTCACACTTCCAGACTCATCCCTTTGAATGTCAAAGCAATAATGACTAACACACGTAGTGCACTCTACATACAAAATTTCCTGAGAAAATTATCCTTTTTACCCTAACAGCATCTCTGTGAAAATGACATAATAATGTAAATTTGTCAGACTTAGAAATGGAGAATTAAAACAGTTAATGGATTTGCCCAAAGTCAAACAGCTATGGAGGGCAGGAAGTAGAACTTCAACCAAAATGTTCTGACAAAATCTTACACAACGTTCACATCCATTGAAGGCAGCATAAAAGCTTACAAAGTGATCTGTTGGGTGTATTGTGTGGTTTTATATACAAAATTTCAGAATATAATCTGTCGTCTACTTTATGAAAACTCAGATTCTACATTTTAATTGGTCTATTTCCTGTCAGTATTTGCACACAGAGCATAAATATCAACCTAAGGAGACAATAAACAAATCGACCTAATGACTGTAAGTAAATGTTGATAAAATACCTTCTGTGAGAAATTACTCACTGATTCCAAAGTTTGGGATCAGTTATTTTGCCATTGATTGTTTGACACAAATGGAGGGTCCTGAGAGATCATCTAGCCTGACCCAATTTCTGAAAAGAAAAAGTAAGGAGAACTCTCAGAAGATCTAAACTCACAGCCTCGTTTAAACTCACTAATCATTAGTTCAGTGCTTTTATTTTTCATTTGTTTGTTTGTTTCGCCATAGAGCATGTGCACTCACTGAGAAATCACCCGTAGGAGGGATGGCCACACTACAATCTCTTTTCCTTCATTCTTCTCTTGTGATTTTTGGCATGGCACACACATGTACCCAGCATGTTTCTCTAGCTGCTGGTTCCTGGATTCGAACTGCATAGTCAGCCATATGGAATCTAGATTCCTTAACTACCATGCTACCTTCTGGCCCCATTCCCGGCGTTTTTTTGTTTTGTTTTGTTTTTTTTTGGAGAGGTTTTTCGCTATAGGGCGCGTGCGCTCGCCAGACAGACAGAGAGAGACAAAGAGACAGAAAGGGAGAAATCACCCCCCAAGGGGGATGGCCACGCCGCAATCCCTTCTCCTCCGTTCTCCTCTCGGGATCTTGGGCACGCACGCACACACGCCCGGCGTGAGTTTTAAGCCACCGGGTCCAGGACACAAACCGCGGTCGACTACATGGGAGTCCAGCGACATAGCCATTACGCTAACTGCTGGTCCCCCGGCGGTCTTTTAAAATGACCACATGAGGCATGGTCAGCATGGGACGTGGAGTATTCTGGATTCAGGGCACTGGATTCCCACATGGTCAACTGAGATTCCAGTCCTGGACCCAGCGACTGGACTTTCAAGAAAAGGGATTGTGGCATGGCAATCTCTCCTGGAGGGTGATTTCTTTTTCTTAAAGAATTATTTAATTTTATTTATTATTATTAGTTGTTTATTTTTAGAATTATTTTTATTTAACTCTTATTTATGTTTTTATTTTAATTTGACTATAGGAGGGAGAGAGCGAGAGAAAGCAAGTCACCAGGTCCAGGACTTACACCATGGTTAGCCACATGGAAGTCCAGCACCCTTAGTCACCATGTCACCTGTCAGCCCCTAATTATTAGTATTTTTAATTTGCTACATGTGCTCACCAGGTAAGGGCATATGTATTCACTAGAGAGAGACAGAGAGAGAGACGGAAAGTGAGAAAGCAAGTCACCAGGACCAGGACTCAAACCAAGGTCTGCCATGTGGGAGTCCAGAGCCTTAACCACCATACCACCACTGGTCCCATCAGAGGTAATGTTTTACTTTCTTTCTCTCTCATTTGCTCTTCCTCTCCCTGTGGTGAGCATGCCCACCCCATAGCAAAAATAAAATAAAATAAATATAAAACAAAAAAACTGACCACATGAAACTAAAGAGTAAGAGTTTCTCACAGTCTGTTATCAAAAACATGCCGTGTGATTATAAACTTCCTGGTTCTAGCTATGAATTGTGTCTCAGAAATATTTTACAACTGTGTAGCAATGTTCTCACATGTATTTAATCCTCAAGACCAAAAGGTTCCTAGTTGAGTATTATATTATCCTCATTCAGCAAATGAAAAGTATACTTAGTTTCTGGAGTTTGAGCAATTTGCCCAAGGCCCTCTAACAAGTATATTGAATTTTCTATTTTTTTAAGTTTTCTTTTCAGTAAACTACTAATAGGAATATTAGAAAAGATTGTATATCCAAATAAGTAACCTGACTTGCCCAAGGATTTGAGTTTATGCTTAAATCTAACATCATTATTTTTATTACAAAAATATTCCTAATTTATTAAAGTACTTAACTGAAAGTAAAAATTAAAAAGTTTTTAAAAATCATCTTTATTCCTATCACCAAGGAACAACTGTTATTAACATTTTGTTAAATTTCATTTCATTTATTGTATAGAATTTTTTTTTCTTTTCTTTTTTTTTTTTAAATTTTTGCCACAGGATATGTGCTTTTGTCAGAGACAGAGAGAGGAAAAGTGAGAAATCACCCCACAGGGTGGATGGTCATCCTTTCTCCATTCTCCTCTCAGGATTTTGGGCACACACACCAGCATGGTTTTCAAGCCACTGAGTCTGGGTCTTGAACTATGGTTAGCTATGTGGGAATCTAGCTCCTTAACCACTATAGCATCCATTGGCCCTGGAATGTTTTTAACATAGATATAATTATAGTGTACTCTCACTCACTTGAATTTATGTCCATTTCCTATGTAATTTAAACTTACTGTTGGAACTAGCAGATGGTGTAATGGGTATGTCACTGGACTCCCACAGAGTCAACCATGGTTCAAGTCCTGGACCCGGCAGCTTATTTGATAACTAATATCATGTTCTCAAGAATTTGATAACTAATATCATGTTCTCCAATTCAGGAGAGTGATTAGTAGTATAGTGCACAGAAGGATAGCCAGAAGTTAATAATTTTTGAAGGTAGAAGCTGAGTAATGGCTACATAGGAGTTCATCGTGCAGATGCTCCTTGACTTACCTGCCATAGGGTTACCTCCCAATACATTCATCAAAAATTGAAAATATTCTAAACCATAAATTCACTTAATATACCTAACCTACCCAATGTCATAGCCTAGCCTAGCCTGTCTTAAATGTGCTCAGAACACTTAATTAACCTACAGTTAGGTAAAAATACTCTAAAACATAGCCCATTTAAAAATAAAATGTTGAATGTCCCATGCAATTTATTGACTACAGGACAGTGTACAATATAATATTAATTATTTATCCTCAGGATTGCATGGCTAACTGGGATTTGCAGTTCACTGTCACTGTCCAACACCATGAGAGAGGGTCATTCTGCTAATAGGTAGTCCGGAAAAAGCTCAAAATTCAAAATTTGAAGTATGGTTTCTACTGACTAAATATAGTTTTTGCAACATCATAAAATCAATATATCAAGCCATCCTAAGTCAAGAACTGTCTGTACTCTTATTAGGGGAGAAAAAAAAAATTGATTGTAAAGTTGGTAAGAGAATTAGGTGGATGTTCGCAGTTCTTCACCCTCTCCCTCTGCTATGAAACCTTGCAATGCCCTTGTAGGTGTCGAGTACTCAATGATGTTGCCCTGGGTTATGAGACTGTCCAATTGAATGTTAGCTGAATGATGGAAATAAGTCTTCAGGCATGCTTCCTTAGTTTGGCTGATTCCCTTCCTGTATCACAATGGGCATGTCTCAGGAAGCAGCTAATTCTTCAGTCTGGCCTCAAAATGAGACCTAAACACAAACTAGATCCTGGAGCCAAGCAGAGCCAACCTATATCCTGAAGCAGATCTGCCTAAGCTAACCAAATCATGTACATGAATAAAGTAAAAGAACTTTAGAGTCACTAGGTTTGGGATTAGAGTGTTATGTATCATTTTTGTACCAATACAGAGTTATCCTAACTGATGCACAATCATATTCACAAGTCAGTAAATAAATAAGTACATACACACATATATATTTATAAGACATTGGGTTTGGGTTTAGTTCGAGTATATCATTTTTGCAATAATAATTAATACAGAGTGTCAAATCATTCTCCCAAACTAAACCTTTTTAGTGTTGGTGTTTTGTTTTGTTTTGTTTTCTGGTGTGTAAAGCTTCTGTACTATTTCTAGTCATTAAAGTCAGATACACTGTTAGGATGCTGTTGATATAGGTAAACCAAGAAAGTTTGTTTGCTTGATTGGTTGGTTGGTTTTTGTTATGTTTCCCATAGGGTATGTGTGATGGCTAGAGAGAAACAGAAAGAGAGAAAGTGAAAAATGACCCCCTGGGGCAATGGCCACACTGTGATCCCTTCTCCTCCATTCTCCTCTCTGGATTTTAGGCTCACATGCACATACGCCCAGTTTGATTTTCAAGCTGCCATGTCTGGGACTCAAACCGTGGTTGGACATATGGGAGACCAACACTTTAACCATCAAACCACCTACTAGCCTGAGAAAGTTTTATTAGTGGATATTTTACAGAAAAAGAAATTAATGAAATGAATTAGAACATACTCTATTTTCCATTTCTTGATGTCAGAAAGAATCTAAATGTAGTTTGTGTTTTTCTTCTTGATATTCAGAAAGGTTCTTTCTTGTTTCTCATGGGTCTTGGTAAAAATCAGCCCCTTATTGTAATGTGTAAAAACAAACAAAACAAAACAAAATAAAAAATAAAAAAAAAACAACAGTTTATACTCTCATTCAACATTCTGGCCACCAAATATGTGTGTGGCAAAGGGAGCTTTTCCCACCAAGAAATTATCCTATTGTTTGTGGACACCAGCTAAGTGTCTTATGATTTAAATCAATTTTTTTAATTAATTTATTTATTTACAGTCATTCGCTGTACATGATTTAACTCGGTTCTGACACTGTCTACCAGGAGAGCACATTGGATCCCACAGATTGAGTTCAGTCCCACAAGACTATCCTACTTTTCAGATGGTAACCTCAAGTTGTTTTTTGTGCTTCTGACCAACCAGGTATAAATCAGAGGTTCCCATGCCTTCTCTTTGGGTTTTATTTGTTAGAATGGCTCCCAGAGCTCAGGGAAACTTTATGTTTATCATTTATCATATTTATGCCATTTATATAAATAATACAAATGAATGGCCTGATGGAAAAGATACATGAGGCAAGGTATGAGGAAAGAGGCGTAGAACTTCCACATCCCCTCCAGGAATGACACCCTCCTGGAACCTCCATGTGTTCAGCCACCCAGTAGCTCTCCAAATCCTGTCTTTTAGGGTTTTTATGGAGTCCTATACACAGATTCATTACTTACCTGGAAAATTCAAGAACATGTAGTCAAGTGCTAAATATGCCAAAATGCTTCAGAGTATCTATGAGCAACAGGAGTGCCAGTGTCCAATGTTGGAACACTCTGCTTGAAGAAGAATTCTTATCTGAAGAATTCTGTGGCCTCCTTCTGATGAGTATTCTAATTGCTCGGATGAAAATTCTGAGTTTTCTTACTATTGTATCTGAAAAAAGAAGAGGAATTTAATTAGGGGAGAGGAAAAAGGAAGGAGAGAAAACAGGAGAGGAAAAAGGAGACTAAACGGCCACTGGTGTTTCTGGAGACCGGGGAAATTTCTTTTTCTTTTTTTTCCTTGCCATAGGATGTGCTCACCAGAGAGAGATAATGAGAGGGAAAGTGAGAAAACACCCCCCAGGGGGAATGACCACGCTGCAATTCCTTCTCTTTTGTTCTTCTCCTAGATTGTTAGGCACAGGCACTCAATGTGTGATTTGTATGATTTTCAAGCTGCTGGGTCCAGAACTCAAACCACAGGTGGCCATGTGTGAGTCCAGCACCTCAACCACCACACTGCCTGCTGGCCCTTTACCGTATCTTTTTAATAGTTTATTTGATAGTTGTTAGATCATAGAAAGGGAATGAAGAATGAGGATAAGAAGAATGAAAGAGGAGATAAGAAAACAGAAGCAGAAGTAGAAACATCTGTTACTGGAGGTAAGGAAGAGAAACCAAAGTGTGTGCTCTGTGTGTGTGTGTGTGTGTGTGTGTGTGTGTGTGTGGTGTTTTCAATATGAAATGCCTTTGCTATGTTATTCAGATATGCCCCAAATGTATTCCATCCAGGGATTAGTGAGGCACCTGGAAGGCTGGGAGGTGATTTGTTTATGAACTCGGTTAACTAAGTCTTTAGTATGTGGTTTAAAATCATTTCCATCCAGTGTAGATCAGGGATAACCCCAGGAGCTCATAAATAACTTTATCAGGTCACTCTCCCAAGTCTCCTCTTCCTAAATCCTTCCTGTTAGCTGGGATTCTCCTTTTGCTGAGAAGGCTGACACTTCATTTACTCTGTTCTACAGGTCACTTCTTATGACTGCCCATGTCTGGGCCCAAGCTGCAGGAAGATATGGTAGAGAAAAATGGGCCAGCAGGTGGCACAGCGGTTAAAGTGATGGAATCCCACATGGCTGATCACAGTTCAAGTTCCAGACCCGGTGGCTTGCTCTCTCATTTTCCCTTTCTTTCTATCTCTGGTCAAATAAAAAATAAATAAATAAATAAATAAATAAAACAAATAACAAAAATAATTTTTATAAACCTTAAAAAAAGGAATGGTAGAGAAAAAAAATCAAAAGTTCCATCCCATCCCCTAGGGATAACAGGTACATAGATTGGAGAAGATGACCCTCCCTCAGAGTTTTAAGTGTGCCTTTGGGTCCTATTGTTGCCATTGTCATCACCAGGAGATCCCTTTCCCATTTCTCAACACTGAACTAAATAATTTCCCTTTGACTTCTCTGTATTCATGTCAATGCCACTCTGGGTTTCAAGCTACCTTGAGTCCAGGCCAGGGTAAGCAGGTCATACTTTGAAATCTGGTCTTCTTCCCCAAACTGCCTGTTATTATTTATTTCTCAGAGTCCTCAATAGATGCTTGAAACTTTTGTTCTAGGCTTTATATCTGCATTCAGTGGCAGAGAGGTCTTTTCCCAGCTGAAGCAGTCTATAAAGTCTATAAGAGGTGGCTGCTCCGTCCCATGCACAAGCATCAGTGCAAGACTACAACACAAATGGACAAGCAAAAAAAAACACTAAAAACCAAGTGTTACACCACCAAAAGAACATAATAATTTTCTCTAAAAGAATAGAGATCTATGAACTGCAAGACAAAGAAGTCAAAATAACTAATTTTTTTTTTCCCCTAGAGAAATTTTTGCTATAGGGCATGTGTGCTTACCAGACAGACAGAAAGTGAGAAATCCCTCCGCAGGGAGTGGAGGTGAGGGTGTGTGCAGCTGTCCATATCACAATCCCTTCTCCTCCATTCTCCTCTCGGGATTTTGGGCACACACGCACATGGGCCTGGCATGAGTTTTAAGCCATTGGGTCCAAGACTCAAATTATGGTCGAGTACATGGGAATCCAGCAACGTAACCATTACAGCATCTGCTGGTCCCAATATTTTAATCATTTTACTAAAGCTTGACAAATTACAAGAGAACACAAAAATTTAATGAGAGAAACAGTCCATGAATAAACAGGACGCACAGCAAAGAGACAGAAATAATTAAAGAGAACCAAACAAATGCTAGAACTAAAGAAGTTAATTAATGAAATGAAAAAATGAATAGAGAGCATCAACACCAGACTTGATAAAGAAAAAAAAAGAATCTGTGAACTCAAATTTCAGATCATTTTAAGTTATCCATTCAGGAAGGAAAAAAATAATTAAGAGGGATGAAATCCTACATGAATCACAAAATATTATCAAGTGAAACAGTTTTTGCATTGTGGAACTTTTTTTTTTTTGGAGAGATTTTCGCTATAGGGCACGTGCACTCGCCAGACAGACAGAGAGAGACAGAGAGATAGAAAGCGAGAAATCACCCCCCAGGGGGGATGGTCATGCCACAATCCCTTCTCCTCCATTCTCCTCTCGGGATCTTGGGCACGCACGCACACGCGCCCAGCGTGAGTTTTAAGCCACCGGGTTCGGAACGTGAACCGCAGTCGACTACGTGGGAGTCCAGCGATATAGCCATTGCGCTAACTGCTGGTTCCCTGGAACTTTTAAAAGTAGGAAAGGAGCAGGTAGAAAACTTATTTAAAGAAATAATTGGGGTCATCACTTTTTTTTTGGGGGGGGGAGAGGTTTTTATGCTATAAGGCGCGTGCACTCACCAGACAGAGAGATAGAAAGCGAGAAATCACCCCCCAGGGGGTATGGCCACACCACAATCCCTTCTCCTCCGTTATCCTCCCAGGATCTTGGGCACGCGTGCACACGCACCCAGCGTGAGTTTTAAGCCACCGGGTCCAGGACGCAAACCACAGTCGACTACATGGGAGTCCAGCGACATAGCTATTACACTAACTGCTGGTCCCTGGGGTCATCACTCTTAATTCAGTGGTTAAGCACTGACTATTGGGGGCTAGATCACACATGACTCACACACTTTGAGTCCCAGCCATGGTAACTTGAAAAACACACCAGGCATGTGTAATGGACAAAATAGAAGAAAAAATAATTGTGGCATGATCACATTCAACTGGAAAGTTCTCTCTGTCTCTCTCTTTCTGGTGAATGCATGTGCACTTTGAAAAAAGTTCTGATAATTTGAAAAAAGAAAGAAAGTATGACTGAGGAAGAAAGTAAGACGACTGATGGGGCCAGTAGGTGCTGTGGTGGTAGAGGCACTAGACTCCCACATGGCTGACTATGGTTCGCATCCAGGACCTGACGGCTTGCTTTCTCACTTTCCTTCCCTCGCTCTATCTCTTGCTGTCTCTCTCTCTCATGCCCTATTGCAAAATTTAAAAATAATTACAATAATAAATAAAATTAAATACAGAGATCTTAAAACAATAAAAATGGGGACCAGCAGTTAGCATAATGGTTATGTCACTGGACTCCCATTTAGTCAACTGCATTTGAGTCCCAGACCTGGTGGCTTAAACTCACGCAGGGCACGTGTGAGTGTGTGCCCAAAATCCCAAGAGGAGAAGGGATTGTGGTATGGCCATTCCCCCTGGGGGGGGGGGGGGGGGGTGATTTCTCACTTTCCGTCTCTCTGTCTCTCTCTGTCTTTCTGGTGAGCACACACACCCTGTGGCAAAAACCTCTCCAAACAAAAATAAATTTAAAAAAGAATAAAATAAAAAACAAAAATGACTGTCAGGAAGCACCCAGTGCTCATCCTCTCTGGAATTAAAATATAAAATAATAGTTTTTAGATACCTTTGACTGGAATTCCAAGGAAAACCATTTGAAATCGCCAAGGAAAGATCTTAAGTTTTCTTAAACATGGAAACCTGAGGTAAAAAGCATAGGAAAGGAATTGAAACATCGAGTCAGTTGATATCTTCAGACTGAAATCAATAGAAACTTCCCTTTGTGGGAAATAATGAGAAAGAGATCTCCAGCCACCTCTGATACCACCATGCATACATTCCTAGCTGCTGGGAGAGCAGCATTTTGCATGGCATCCAGCCCAGTATAGGATATTCCTGAGATCCAAGACTGTTATAACTCCAGGAAAGGATGTTACCCTGGTTATTCCCAATTCTCATCACCCAAAAAACTGCAGAGTGGTGCTATTTTGAGAACAGAGAAACTGCTGAAGTGAGTCCTGACCTGAGAACCGAAGGTCTGCAAGTTTTTGCATCACTGAGAACCAACAGAAATCTGACAAGATGTACATGGATGACTACAGTGGCCACCCAGCTAGGATGAGCAGCAGGTGCCAGCCCACTCAGTATTACACACTCCAGAATATAGATGAACCAGCACAATGGGAAAACCGTTCTGAGGAATAGAACGTGGCATGTGAGTGTGCCTTGCACTTACACAGAGGACACCAAAGAAACATGACATTCCCCCCACCCTGCTCCCTCCCCCGGAATGGAAATATCCAAAGCTCCCTGCCCCTTCTATTGCTGTCTATAGAGCAGCATCTAGCGATCTCCCTGAACTGTGAAAGTGAAAGGAGTGGAGGGGAGGGACAGCTGATGGAGAGAAACGTGCCAGGGGTCCCCTCTCCTGGGCAGAGAGGAGATGAGCACACAGTCCAGAGGGCCATCAAAGACTGGGAAGAGCAGGTAAAACCCAAAAGTACTGGGTTGATGGAAAAGTCGTGATGCAGTTTTCCAACAGATGATGCTAGTTCATGTTTGGAAGTACTGGAGTCACTCATTTCTATGTTATTGTTATGTCATTTGACAACTGACAGTTCTGGCTTCATTCTAAAAAAAAAAGCAATTTGTTTGAGTTTTGAAGGTGTTACAAGTTGAAGATGGAAGAACAAACTGTACATTTTTGCCATATTTTACTATTTTACTTCCATAAAGGGAAGAACGCACATCAAGCTTATGAAAAATTGGGTAAAGCTTACATTGACAATGCTCTACAAGAATGTCAGTGCCAATGACAACTCACGAAATTCCGTGCTGCTGATTTTGATCTCATCGACGCTCCTCGGTCAGGGAGGCCCACCAAGGGTGATGATGACGAAATAAAGGCGCTGACTGAGTCAAACCTGCATCACGTGACACGAGAGATGGCAGACACAATGAGCATCCATCACTCAAGCATTCATGGCCACCTGGAGAAGCTGGGGTACATAAGCAAGCTCAATGTCTGGGCTCCTCGTGAACTCAGAGAAGTTCATTTGACACCACATGTAAACATCTGCAATGTGCTCATTAAACATGAGGAAAACAATCCTTTTGTGAAGCAACTGATAACTGACGATGAGAAGTGGAAAGTTTACAGCAATGTGGTACGGAAACGGCCTTGGTCCCAAAGTGACGATTGACTTCAAACGACATCAAAAGCAGACATTGATCAGAGGAAGGTTTTGCTGTCAATGTGATGGGATTTTAAAGATGTCATGTTTTTCAAGTTCCTACCAAGGAACCAAACAATCATTCAAATGTGTACTATCAGCAATTGGACAGTTTGAACAAATCCATCATCCAGAAATGTTCAGAGGTCGTTAATCATGAAGGGGCTGTGTTCCATCACACACTGCAAGACCACACGCAAGTCTGATCACCCGTCAGAAATCACTGGCGCCTGGATGGGTGTGTTACCACACCCACCGTACTCTGACTCTGTGCGGTCCACGCTTCCACTTGTCTCACTCTCTTCATAACTCCTTGCGTGGTATAACGTGCAATTCAGATGAGGCTGTAAATCAGCACCTTCTACAGGTTTCTGTCCATAAAGACAGTTCCTTCTATGAATGAGGAATTATGAAGCTCACTAAAAGACGGCGAAAGGTTATTAAAGAAAACAGGAAATCTATCATTGCTTGATCTTTGTTCTTTATATAAACAAATGACTTTGAAAAACATAGAAAAAAATAAGTCATAATTTTTCCAACAACCCAATAATGTAGCAAAGGAAATAATAAAGATCAGAGTTGAAATTAATAAAATAGAGAATAAGAAGGCAATACAAGAAAAAAATATCACTGAAGCGAAAAGATGTGGGTTTTGTTTTGTTTTGTTTTGAGTGGATAAACAAAATCAACAAACTATAAGCTAGAACAGTTAACAAAAAGAGGGAGATGAACAGATAAATAAAATCAGAAATGAAAAAGGCCGAAATGCAAATATCAATAGGAAATACAACTAGCAACATATGCCCACAAGTTGGAAAACCTAGAAGAGATATACAAATTTTTGGACACATATCACATACCTAGATTGAACCAGGAAGAGTTAGAGAGCCTGCACAGATGAGTAACATAAACAGAATAAATAAATAAACTTAAAAAAAGAACTATAAGATGTGGGCTGGGCCCATGGCTCAGGGAAGCTGGATCCCATACCACAGGGCTGATCAGGGTCCTAGTTCCAGCCTCTCTCTCTCTCTCTCTCTTTTTCACTGTCATGCATGCATGTACACTCTCTAGCATAATAAAAAAAAATTAATTTTAAAGTGTTTAATGTAAGCCTTATAGTAACTACAAAGCAAAACCTATACAATAAATACACAAAAGATAAAGAGAAAAGAATCAAAACATACCTGTATGGAAAACCATCAAGTCACAAAAGAAAACAGCAGGAGGAAGAAATTTTTTTAAAAGGAACTGCAAAAGCAGTTAGGAAACAATTAAGGAGACAACAGTAAGCCATTACCTTCCAATAATAACTTCAAATGTAAATGGATCAAATTCTCTAATAAAAAGATGTAGAGTGGCTTAGAACCAGCAGATGGCGTAATAAATATGTCACTGGACTCCCATGTAGTCGACCGCCGTTTGAGTCTCAGACCCGGTGGCTTAAACTCACACGGGGCACATGTGTGTGTGTGTGCCCAAGATCCTCAGAGGAGAATGGAGGAGACAGGATTGTGGCATGGCCATCCCCCCTGGGTGGTGATTTCTCACTTTCTGTCTCTGTCTCTCTCTGTCTTTCTGGCGAGCATACACACCCTATAGCAAAAACCCCTCCCCCCCAAAAAAAGAAAAAAAACGATATAGAATGGCTGAATAGATCAAAACAAAACAAAACAGAATAAAATGCAAGTATAGGTGACCTACAAAAGATTCATATCAACTTTAAGAATACACGTATGCTGAGAGTGAAGAAGTGGAAAGGAATACTCTGTCCAGATAATAACCAAAAGAAGCAGAATTCATTAGATAAAATAGGCTATAATTCTTTTTTCTTTCTATACTGTGTGTGCACTCTCACCAGAGAAAGACAAAGAGACAGTGAGAAATCATCCCCCGAGGAGATAGCCACGCCACAACACCTTCACCTTCCTTCTCTTCCTCGGATTTTTGGCAACACACACACACATGCCCAGCATGATTTTCAAACTGCCAGGTCCATCATGTGGGAGTCCAATGTTTTAACCACCATGCCACCTGCTAGCCACAAAATAAGCTACTTTCTAGTTAGAGCTTTGGAAAACAAAGAAGACCACTAGATAATAACAAAAAGGTTAATTAACTAAGAGGCTATAACCAGAGTAAATTTATATGTACCCCAACTGGAGCACCTAAATATATTAATCAAATGTTAACAGACCGGAAAGGAGAAATAAGAAACAATGCAATAATAGTAGATGACTTTTAATAATCTACTTTCAGTAATGGATAGAAGTACTGGACAAAAAAAATCACTAAGGAAATAGCAGACTGGAACTACACTTTAGACCAAATGGACCTAACAGACATATGCAGAACATTCTATCCAAGATCAGCAGAATATACTTTCTTCTCAGATGCGCACAGAACATTCTCCAGAACAGATCACAGGTTAGGTCATAAAACAAATCTTAAAAATGTAACAATATTGAAAATATATCAAAGACCTTTTCTGACCACTATGGTATAAAATTAGAAATGAATAACAAAAGGAAACTAAAACATTCACAGATATGTGAAAATTAAATAATATGCTCCTGAACAACTATTGGGTCAAAGAAGAAATCAAAACGTTTGTCCTGAGACAAACAAAAATGTAAACAGGAGTCCACCATGAAAGCTGAGACCTGGGGCTTTCAGAGATAAGAGCAATGAAGATGTGCTGCTGAGAATTTACCCTGGTAGAGCCCCTGTATCCTTCTCTCTGTCTCTCTCTGTCCCTTTCGGCCTGTCTCTGTACTCATTTTTTTTTTCATTTTTCTTTTGAAAAATGTGTTAAGGTAAAGTGTTTTCTTGGCTCTGAAATCCTCCTTTATCTTGGTAATAATTCACTCCCCTTTCCCTCTCTCATCTAGACAAAAAAATATATAATTAGATAATTTTTAAAGAATTATTTAATTTTACTTAATATTATTTTTAATTTTGATATAGGACATGTGTGCTCACCAGAGGGAAACAAAGAGAGAAAGAGAGGGAAACAGAAAACAAGTCACCAAGTCTGGGGCACGAACCAAAGTCAGCCATGTGGGAGTCCAGCACCTCAACCACCAGGCACCATTGGTGCCCCAATCTGATCAATTTTAAAAGGAAAAAACCTGAATAAGCATCTTTTACTGATTCAGCGCACAAGATTCCAATGGGTTTGCAGCCAAACAATAAGGTGTTTGACTTTTTTTTTTTTTTTTTTTTTTTGAGAGGTTTTTGCCATAGGGTGCATGCACTTGTCATAAAGACAGAGAGAGAGACAGGGAGACAGAAAGTGAGAAATCACCCCCCGGGGGGATGACCACACCACAATGCCTTCTCATCCTTTCTCCTCTCAGGATCTTGGGCACGCACGCACACGCGCCTGGTGTGAGTTCAAGCCACCACGGTCAGGACTTGAACCACAGCCAACTATATGGGAGTCCAGCGACACAGATGTTACGGCAACTGCTGGTCCCTGTATTTGACTTATTTTCTCAATCATTTAGGCAATTAGAAATCAGGATATTCAATATGTTTTTTCTTTATGAAGTGACACTATTGATAATACTACTGAACAGACAATTCTGGTCGTGTTCTGGCATAATAATTTCTTTATAGGAAATACCACCATGAAAACTATCTTTATAAAAAATAAATAGCATGACATCATCAGAGTATAGCACCAACGAAAATGAAGTGTGCTTTCTAAATACTACTTGAAAAGTAACTGGTAAATTCTGTTAACTGTTTGTGTTTTCTTTGTTCTTACTGTAACCACTGCTAGAAATGGAACTTTACTAATGGATTCTGGAAATCCTCTTAGTGACCAGCTTCTGAAGGGTGAATAATTCACTTCCTCTAAAACAGACCAGGAGCAAAAACCACTGAAGACATGCTTTGGCTGAACTGGGGCTCCTGAAGGGGAGGCTGATTCTGAGAAGGAGCAGTAGTGATGAGGTTAATGCCAGACCTGGCACATGCTGGTGGACAGGGAATAGGGACACGAGAGAGATTGGTCCCAAAGCTCCTTGAGCATTGTAAAGTCTGAGGACTGCGGGAAATCCTTAGAAACAACACTTGGATTCGAAGAAAAGTTCATCCTTCTAGAGGAAGGTAAGTTCCTTGCCAATTCCAGCATCTCTCTTAGCTGACTATTAGGATGTCAGGGTCCTTTTACATCTGTGCTTAAGATGTACTACCAGGTGGTAGTAAAAGAGATACACCATTAGGTCTTGAAAAGAACAAAATGATCCTCATTATAGGTGGGAACAAACTAAATTCTGTCCTTGTCCTTGGCTTTTGTAATATTTGCAAGTCTGAAAGACTTGGCAATATCACAGAATTTTTACCCAAGGTTTTGGGATGTTTTCTAAGTTTATTTCTTTCATAAGAGCAAGAAGTGGGGAGAGACAGAGAGAGAGAGAGACAGTTACTCTTAACACAGTCTCACATTAAAGCTGCCCTACCCCTGCCTTCCTATACAGCCCTGGTCATGGGCACAGGGGCCTGGCATTTACAGATGATAAAGGAACCAAACTCCTGATCCTCCAAATGGATCCAGCATCACTTGAACAAAGCACAACTCTATGCTACCCAGACAGCCCACATTCCGATCTAAGATTTTATTTTCTGTCCAGATAATCAGTCCCTTACAGACTTGTCATTTATCATGATGTCTTGTTCTCACCGTCTACTCCAAGTAAAGATTGAGAAAGGGGAATAAGTTTTGCTATCCATTGAACAATTTCTGAGCTTGGGTTCAGAGCAGAAAAACATCTGATAACTGCAATCTTTTGATTATGCAATCTTTATGAGAGGGACCAGCTGTTGGAGTAATGGCTATGTCAGTGGACTCCCATGTAGTCAACCACAGTTCAAGATCCAGACCCAGTGGCTTAAACTCACACTGGGTGCATGTACATGCGTGCCCAAGATCCCGAGAGGAGAAAAGAGGAGAAGGGATTGCGGCATGGCCATCCCCCTGGGGGGTGATTTCTCGCTTTCTGTCTCTCTGTCTCTCTTTTTCTGGTGAGCGCACGTGCTCTATAGCAAAAACCTCTAAAAAAAAAGAAGTTATGAGAAACTATGCATCTAGTCATATGAATGGCAATGATCATATTCTGAGTAATCAGCCTAACTACTCTTTATCGTTCCCGTTAGCTCCACAAATTTACGTGTTCCTAAAGAATCAGGTGAAAACTCTTACAGTTCTCACTCCAAAATCAGGGATTTTCTAGACAAGGTCCTCCTATTTCTCATTTCTTCCTTCCGTCCTCCCTCCTTCCGTTTTTCTTCCTAACTTTCTTCCTTTCTGTTCTTTTCTTCTTTTCTGTTCTTTTCTTTTTAATTGCCAGAGGCTGCATGTGCTTGTCAGAGAGAAAGAGAGGAGAGAGAGAAAGCAATCGCCAATGAGACAGCGTGTTTTTCAAGCTGCCAAGGCTGTGATTCACAACATAGTCACCCTTAGGTGGCTCCTTAACTACCAGGCTATGTAGCTAGTTCTATTCTCACTTCTTACGAAGACTGTAATAAGACTCTATATTAAACTAGTCCTTACAAGAGCCTTAAAATCTCCCAGAGTTTAATACATGTTCTCCCTCTTCCTACCATATACCAAGAAGAAAATGCTAATTCATTCACTCGTGTGTTCATTTTTTTCTTGTGTTATTATATTTTTTCCTATTTTTTAAATAAAAATGACTGTTTATCACAACATTGAAAATGAATATTCCCATCACGAACACCCTGTTAGTCGAGTGAAAAAAAATGATCATGTATGTTGTCATCAGCAGATAATTTTGCATTCATTTTTATATTGTCTCCGTATTCAAGTATTATAATCGATGTTCAGTGTATGGTTGTATGCACAATATTTGAGAGCCACAGCCCCATTTTCTTAGAGAATGGAGCAATAGAAAATAGAATATAACCAACCTAGGTCGTCAGTTACAGCAAGAACGAACCAGGAGGACCGGCCGCAGTGTGGAAGCGGTCGGGGTGCTGTTGCATAACACGAGTGGCCACCTGGGAAAGCTCCAGGTTCCCGTCCAACGTCCACCTCAGTCAGCCAGGGCAGCCCATGATCCAGCTGGGCACAGAACTAGGGGGAAGACAGGGAGTCTCTCGCTCTCTCTTTTTCTCTCAATAAATAGATAAATAAGTGTCAAAGGAAAATAAAGATACACAGGGTTATTGTTCAGGGTTAAGAATATTTTTATATTAACTAGATTCCCCCATGGCATTGGACTGTCCTGATTCAACCTGGAGTAATAATGTCCCACTAACATATTTATACTATGGTAATAATTAGGTGAAAGAAGTCATGTTATTGTACATACATACCTAAAGCAGAAAAAAAATGTTCACCAGTAATATTACACACTTTATATCAGGATAAGAATCTGTAGGTCAATAGGGGCAGCTTTATATTTCTAAGTTTTTTGCCTTGCTTTCTAGAGAGAGAGAGACAGAGACAGTGAGAGAGAAAAATCCTCACTTAGGGTGGATGGTCATACTACAGTCTTTTCTCTTTCATTCTACTGGGAACTTGGGCACACAAGCACACACCCTGGCATGACATTTTTATCTTTTCTTTAAAGAATTTTCTAACTTTATTTATTATTATTATTATTGTCATTTTTGTTTTTAAAATTTGACCAAAGAGAGACACAGAGAGAGAGGGAAAGCGAGAAAGCAAACCACCAACTCTGGTACTCGAACCATAGTCAATTACGTGGGAGTCCAGTGACATAACTATTATGCCATCTGCTGGTCTCTGCTCATGTTCTTAATCCTACTGGACTTACTGCCAATGCTGTGAACCAAAAAGAACCAGCCTGTGTTTTAAATAGAAACGTGTTGGGCATTGGACACTCTCCAAGGTCCATGCCCAGGTCATGACACTCTCTCTTCCCACATGGATAGCACTCTAAGGGTTTCCCCCTTACCAGGGCGTAAACGGCAAATGAATTGGTTCTGGCAAGTCACCTCAGGTGAGATGCTATTGACAAGTATAACAGTATTATATGAGAGCCTCTTAATTTATAATCTCATCTTCACTGATCTAGGCTCGCATTTCCATTTTAGCAAGACATATTTTCATTTTATATGGGTACAATTTCATCTTACGTGGGTATATTTTGATTCTACAAGGGAAACATGTTCATTTTCGATGAGGGTCTTTCCTTCAATTCAAATCCTATTACCAAGGTAAAAATCTAACCTTCCTTCCCCTAACAATAAGCCTGACCCAGATCCAAGCAGTAACTAACAAAACACATGAGATTTTGGTAACTTCCTGCATGGTGATTAATGGGAAAATGGAATATTTAGCATTACAACAGGAGCTATGAAAAGACTCTGTTTTATATTCTCTAGTTTCTCCTTGAGCATCTATGCAAGCCCTATCTATCTTCAACTGTTCAGAGAAAAATCTACATTTGGTGTTCGGTGGTGAGGACTCAGGCAGAGCAGTGCTCAGATTGAAATGCAGAAAAGCTAGATTTTCAAGCAGTGATTCAGGGGGGAATGGAGAGAGAACATTTTCCTAGAACGGGAAAAGAGTTCAAGATTTGAATACAGGATGAATTACGTCAAACTAAGCATAAGATGGACAAACTTTGGGGACTACGTTTTCTTTTCTCTCTTTTTTTTCCCCTGCTAGTAGGGATGTGTACTTGCCAGAGACAGACAGGGAGGAAGAATAGAAAGCACTCCCCACCCCCTTCTGGCCATGGTCTCACTACAATCTCTTCTCCTCAATTTCTCCCTCTTTTTGGGATTTTGGGCATGCAAACACACACACACACACATACACACACACACACACACACACACACACATACACACCTGGCATGTTTCTGAAGCTCCTTGATCCAGGATTTGAACCACATAGTAAACCACAGGGAATCCATCTGCCTTAACCACCAGGCCGCTGAGCCAGACCATGTAGCCTGGCCATAGGGTGTGTGCACTCGCTGGAGAAAAGAGAGACAGGGAGAGAGAAAGATAGAGGGAGAGAGAGAGAAAGTGAGAAATCACCTCCAGAGGGATGGCACGCCACAATCTCTTCTCCTCCATTCCCCTCTCAGGATCTGGGGCACACATGTACACTCCAGGCATGATTTTCAAGCCACTGGGTCAGGGACTCATCCCACAGCCAGCCATGTGGGAATCCAGACACCTTAACCACCAGGCCAGCTGCTGACTCCCAGAGCATGTATTCTAAATGCAAAGGAATGGTGCTTATCAGGCTGTAAAAGGATGGTTTCCTTCCATGAACCCCAAGCCACCCTCTACAAAACCATGTGCTCTGCCTAAATAAAAACATATCCTGGTTGTGAAAGAGACATTCATATATTCATTCATTCAACACACATCTATTGGACACAACACTAGGCATTAGAGGATGAGGAATAAGATATACTCCTTGTCCTGTAGGAAATTGTATAATTATGAGGAATAGACATATATCAAACAAGTTATCATATAATTGAATAAAAGTCTGTTTTGTAAAGATTTCTGCTTCTATTATACCATATATGAGAATGTGTCCACTGTCCAGTACCAACGGAGAGAAATGTCTATAAAGCTAAAAGCCTGTATTGCTGTTGTTTACACAACAGCTGTACCTCTCTCTCTCTCTCTCTCTCTCTCTCTCTCTCTCTCTCTCTCTCTCTCTCTCTCCCTCTCCCTCTCTCTCTCTCTCTCTCCCTCTCCCCACTGGAGGGCACATGACATGTGAGAGACACAGAGAAAGAGAAAGTACTCTTCAGTGGGGCATCGTCACACCCCAGTCCTTCGTCCTCCACGTCTCCATCTCATCAGATCCTGTGCCTAGTGTGTTCCCACCTGGGGGTATTATTAGACCCCGGTTGACCATTGACATTGAGCTGCGTCTGCATAGTGCTTCAGCACTATGCTACCGGGCCTACCCGGACACTGCTTGACTCTTGGTTATAAGCAGAGACAGTTTATTAAAGGTATAGGGATGTTGTGGCTACAACTACGCACTAACGTACTGTAGGACGTCAAGCTGAATCCAGAACCACAAGACAGCGATGAAGTCATCCTGCTTAGTGCTGCTGAATTAGCACAAGTGAGTCCCCTTCTCTCTAGGATAATCATGCAGAAAACACATTTAGTTCCCTTTATATACTCATATGACCGCAATGTTTATTATAGGTCATAGAATCAGAAACATTACGACTGTGCATTTGATGACTAGTAGATTATTACTAAGCAGTGTATAAACTCAAGGGTTATTAGTTCAGCTAGTTTTTTTTTTTTTTAAATATAATTATTTATTTTATTTATTCATTCATTTATTTTAATTTGACCAGAGAGAGACAGAGAGAGAGAAAGATTGAGAATGTAAGCTGCCAGGTCTGGGACTCGAACCGTGGTCAGCCATGTGGGAGTGTCCAGCACCTTAACCACCATGCCACCTGCTGGTCCCAGTTTTTTTTTTTTTTTTGAAGAGGTTTTTTGTTTGTTTGTTTGTTTGTTTGTTTTTCTTTTTTTTTTTTTTTTTTTTTTTTTTTTTTTTGCTATAGGGCGTGTGCACTCGCCAGACAGAGAAAGACAGAGAGATAGAAAGCGAGAAATCATCCCCCGGGGGGCATGATCACGCCACAATCCCTTCTCCTCCATTCTCCTCTCGGGATCTTGGGCACGCATGCACACGCGCCTGGCGTGAGTTTTAAGCCATCAGGTCCGGGACACGAACCGCAGTCGACTACGTAGGAGTCCAGTGACATAGCCATTATGCTAACTGCTGGTCCCCCTAGTTCAGCTAGTTTTTGAAAAGAAAAATTGTAGATTGTAGTCAAAATTCAGAGCTCAAATACCACATGGGTAGATTTAACTTGTTTGTTTGTTTGTTTTTTTTTTTCCCATGGCAATAGGCTTAACCTCAGGCACTCTCTTGCAAATGTGAGATGACATACAAGAATAGTGTCATACACAACATAAATTGATCTTCAAAACTATTATAACTATAGGTGAAGTATCCAGTAGGTGGTATGGCAGTTAAGGTGCTGGACGCCGATTGGTCAAGTCCTGGATATGGTGGCTTGGTTTTTCACTTTTCCTGTCTCTCTCTGTCTCTGGCAAGTGTGTGTATATGCCCTGTAGCACATTAATAATAATAATAATAATAATAATAATAATAACAAATAAAAATAAGTAATTCTTTTTCATAATTAGTTAATTCCATTTTTTATTATTATCTTTTAATTTGACCAGAGAAAGGGAAAGCAAGAAGGCAAGCCTCCAGGTTCAGAACTCGAACCTCAGTTGGTCATGTGGGAATCCAGCACCCTTATCCACCATGCCAACTGCTGGCCCCAGTGCTAATTCTTTAAAAAAAAAAAAAAAAAAAAAAAAAAAAAAACTATAGGTTATAAAATATAATCTCTTATCCTAAGACACAGCATGTTCTTTCCTAAATTTTTTTTTCTTTTCTTAGAAAATCCAATGTGCCACTTTTATGGGGAATGAAAACCAAACTGCAGAGATCCAGTTCCATTTTTACCCATTTTCACCCATCCTGGAGGTACAGATATTTATATTTGTGATTTTCCTGCTAATGTACATTGGCAGTCTCGTTGGTAATGCCACAATCTTTCTCACTGCCTGGGCTGAGCGTTCACTCCACACCCCCATGTATTTCTTTCTGGCCAATCTGGCATTTCTGGAGATCTTCTACTCTTCTACTGTTGCTCCCCTGGCTTTGGTCAACCTCCTGACCATGGGGAGAATACCCATCTCTTTCACTGGATGTGGCACGCAGATGTTCTTCTTTATCTTTCTGGGCAGTGCTGACTGTATCCTCTTGGGGATCATGGCTTATGATCGGTTTGTAGCGATCCGGGATCCCTTGCGTTACACCCTCCTCATGAGATGGCAGCTGTGTGCCCAGCTGTCTGTGGGAGCTCTGGTCCTTGGTTTTATTCAAGCCTTACAACTGACAGTTCTCATTTTCCATCTGCCATTTTGTGGCCACAATATAATCACTCACTTCTACTGTGATGTACTCCCAGTCTTGCGGTTGGCTTGTGGGGATACTCGAACGCCCGAGGCCATGATCTTCATCGTCAGTGTCATCAGCCTTACCATCCCCTTTTCCCTGATCTCCATCTCCTACATCTTCATTGTGGCTGCCATTTTGAAGATCCGCTCAGCAGAGGGACGGCACAAAGCCTTCTCCACCTGCTCTTCTCATGTGACGGTGGTTCTCCTCCAATATGGCTGCTGTAGCCTTATCTATTTACGCCCCAGCTCCAGCTACAACCCGGAAATGGGCCGCGTGGTGTCTGTGGTCTACACCTTTGTCACCCCTTTCTTGAATCCCTTGATCTACAGCATGAGAAACAAGGAGCTGAAAGATGCACTAAATAAGGTAGTGAAAAGACATTTACTGCACTAAGTATGTGGAGGGATCTGGGCTCATGTAGGCGGCAGGAAATAATTTTCTAGAAAATGATAAACCCAGGGATTAGCTGACCTAATCATTGAAGAACTGGATTTAACTTCCTTATGCCCCTGGGACCAGCAGTTAGCACAATGGCTATGTCGCTGGACTCTCATGTAGTGGATCTCCTGTAAGGGATCATGGTGTGGCCATCCCCTCTGGGGAGTGATTTCTCACTTTCTATCTCTCTGTTTCTCTCTGTCTGGCAAGCACTCATGCCCTATAGCAAAAACCTCAAATAAAAAACTTCCTCGGGACCAGCAGTTAGCGTAATGGCTATGTCGCTGGACTCCCACGTAGTCGACCGCGGTTCGAGTCCCGGACCCGGCGGCTTAAACTCACGCCGGGCGCGTGTGCGTGCGTGCCCAGGATCCCGAGAGGAGAATGGAGGAGAAGGGATTGCGGCGTGGCCATCCCCCCTGGGGGGTGATTTCCTGCTTTCTATCTCTCTGTCTCTCTCTGTCTGTCTGGCGAGCGCACGCGCCCTATAGCAAAAACCTCTCCAAAAAAAGAAAAAAAAAAAAAAAAAACTTCCTTATGCCCCAGTTCCTATTTCTAGCTACCAAGTACATGAACGCCCATGAAAGTAGAATTGTCATTTAAAATACAAGATAGTAAAATCTTTTTTTTTTTTTTTTTTAGAGAGATATTTTTGTTATAGGGCACCTGTGCTCACTGGAAAGAGAGAGAGAAAGAAAGTGAGAAATCACTTCTCTTTCTAGGTGTTATGGCTATGCTACAACCTCTTCTCCATTGTCCTCTGGGGATTGGGGGCATGCACGCACACATGCCTGGCTTGAGTTTCAAGCTACCAGGTCCAGAAATTAAATGGCAGTTGGCCACATGGGAGTCCAGTGTCTTAACCACTACACCACCTGCTTGCCCTGAGATAGTAAAAAAAAAAAAAAAAAAAAAAATATATATATATATATATATATATATATATATATATATATATTTAGAGAGATTTTTGTATAGGGAATGTACAGTTGCCAGAGACACAGAAAGCAAGAAATCACTCAACAGGAAAATGGTCATGCCACAATCCTTTCTCCTCGTTCTCCTCTCGGGGTTTTGGACACCCACACCTGGTTTGAGTTTGGGGCTGCCAGGTCCAAGACTCAAACCATAGTTAGCTATGTGGGAAACCAACGACATAACCCTTCCGCCATCTGCTGGTCCCTGATAGTAAACTCTTAATGAGCAAAAATTTGTCTGTTTTGTTCAGTGATCCATTCCCAATGTCTAAAACAGTACCTAGCTAAAATAAATACTCAGTAAGAATTTAGTAACTTCATGAGTACACTCAGGTGATGACTAAGAACTTTCCAGTCCCTTTATTAAATATCTCCAGACAATACTCTAGAGTTTTGCATATATGAGGCATTCAACAAACATGAAAGATGTCTTCTCTAAGACCACTAATAATTCTTCAAGTTTCTCACTCAGAAACTCTTATTTTTTCCTTTATATTAACTGGGTCTTTAGAATTGTTTATGACATAGATGAATATAGACAAGTTTTTAAATGAAATACATAAATATCTAGTATATACTGTCATTTTCTTTTTTCTTTTTTTTAATTTTTTTTTGCCATAGGGCATGTGTGCCAGAGAGACACAGAGAGAGGGAAAGTGAGAAATTACCCCCCCCTCAAGGAGGATGCCCATGCCACAATCCCTTCTCCATTCTCCTCTCGAGATCTGGGTCACAGGCACAGATGCCCAGCGTGATTTTCAAGCCATGTGGGAGCCCAGCACCTTAAACACCACACCACCTGCTGGCCCTGTACCGTCATTTCTAACAGTATAATTGGTGATGCTTCAAAGTTAGAAAAGTACATTTGCTCCATTTTCTTCTCATGAAAAGTTTCAAGAAGGGGCAAGAGGATTAATGGTGGTTTGGCCGAATGGGTATGAGAACTGTCATGGTTCAGAGTGAGACTCGGGAGGCAATCGTCTCAAGAGAAAAAGGGAAGTTTATTGAGCAAGGGCACCTGGAGCTCTGAAGCCACATATGCTTCAGCCAACCTGCCAGAAAAGAACAGCGGAGGCTCTTTTATGGGACAACTGATGAAGCTATTTGTAGAGACTGTCTGTATGGCAGATAGGCAGGTGCGGCCGGGTATGGTGGATCAGCACATTCTGCACATACCCAACAAATTGTGGTTTTTGTTTTATTTGGGGCTGTTAGACCCTGTACTTGTTTTGGGTTCTTGAGTAACAGTTTTTGGTTAAGCATACCCTTCCAAAACTTTCTTCTCCAGACTTAGCTATGTATCTTATGATGGTTCTACTTTTAAGTTAATAACATGTTTGTATTTATTTGGGACACATTCCTTTTAGAAAACTAAGGGGGAAAAAGTTTAAAACAATCATCTCTAGGGACCAGCAGTTAGTGCAATGGCTATGTCGCTGGACTCCCACGTAGTCGACCGTGGTTCGAGTCCCGGACCCGGTGGCTTAAAACTGACGCCGGGCGTGTGTGCGTGCTTGCCCAAGATCCCAAGAGGAGAATGGAGGAGAAGGGATTGCAGCGTGGCCATCCCCCCTGGGGGGTTATTTCTAGCTTTCTGTCTCTCTGTCTCTCTCTGTCTGTTTGGCGAGCACACGCGCCCTATGGCAAAAACCTCTCCAAAAAAAAAAAAAAAATCATCTCTAACCACACCAATTGAAAATAACCTTAGATCATATTTGGGAACTTTTTACAGTATATATTTCAAGTTATAAAGAAATACAATGTATTGGATTGTTCACAACCTGCTTCATTCCCTAACTTGTTACATGAAACAGTTGAAGCAGCCTTCTAAAACCATTTTGAGGGGCAATGGTGCAGAAGTAAAACAGACTCATTAAGACTGATGCACATTGGGTGTTTCCAGGTTTGAATCCAGAGACCTCCCTGAGTATGCCAGGTAGGTGCGTGCCTACAAACTAAGACTGGTTGGAGCTGGGGTGGACTGCAGTATTAGTGCCCTCTTGGGATCCTGTCTATGTCTCTCTCATTCATAGAAGTGAGGGCAGAACTCTGACTACTTTGTCCTATTCAAACATTGCCAAAAGGCCTGAGGGGTGGGGAGAGTCACACCTACAAATATTAACAAACCCTTTAGGCAGTGATTGCAGGACACTCCCTACATCCTGTCCCTGACTTACTGTTTTTAAGAATAGTAAGAACAAAGGACCAGCAGTTATCGGAATGGCTATGTCGCTGAGCTCCCCTGTAGACGGCTGCAGTTCGAGTCCCGGACCCGGTGGCTTAAACTCACGCCAGGCACGTGTGCGTATGTGCCCAAGATCCCAAGAGGAGAATGAAGGAGAAACAATTGTGGTGTGGTCATCCCCCTAGGGGTGATTTCTCCCTTTCCTTCTTTCTGTCTCTCTTTCTTTCTGGCGAGCTCACGCACCCTATATCAAAAAACTCTCAAAAAAAAAAAAAAAAAAAAAAAAAGAATAATAAGAAGAAGAATAGTAAGTACTTTGAAGAGAATAGGAGTAAATCTGGGGCATGGTAGGCTTATGCTTTATCTTCTGATATTTACTGAGTTTCCTGGTGCATGAAAAGATTTCAGCAAGAATAGTAGATGGGATGGACCTTTCAGAGACCAAACATGGACCACCCAAAAAGCCAAAGACCCCTTCCAGATAATCAGCCTTAGTGTATTGCTACAACTGTACAGAAAGGCCATTATGGATGCAAATGCTCAGAAAGACAGATCATAAACCAGACATTGCCAACATCTCCATTCATCTACTACTATGATGACAAATAGGAAATTCAGGAGAGAGAACAAAGAATAAAACGAAAATAAAAGAACTCTAGGGGACCAGCAGTTAGCATAATGGCTATGTCGCTGAACTCCCATGTAGCCGACCGTGGTTCGAGTCCCGGACCTGGTGGCTTGCTGTCTTGCTTTTCATCTCTCTCTCTCTCTCTCTGGTCAAATTAAAATGAATGAATGAATAAATAAAATTAAATAATTAAAAAAATAAACTCCAGAAAAATGGGAATTCTCCAAGGCAGTTCGTGAGACCTCACATGGAAGTGGCAGGTAAGAAGCCTTACTGTGTATGAAGAAGTGCCATGCCTCCTTGAAGAGCGACAGGTGGCCTCAGGAAAATAAAGAAACCCCCAAAGAAATGGGGACTAGAAATAGAAAACGTGGGAAGAACGGAAGACTGGCGGCCATGGCAAAGTAGATGAGGACCTTCCCAGGGGCCCAGAAACCCCTGGCAGCTTTAACACCCAGAAGCCTCCCAAGGCGTTTCACCATCCATCGCATTACCTCCAGCCGAGATGACAAGCTTCCCAAAGAGGGCAAGAGGGGCAAGGAGAAGAATAAGGAGACATACCTAGAAGAGGATGGCAATGCTAATAATCTGTTTCTTATTAAGCAGAGGAAGAAGAAACCTAAGCTGTAAGACAGTCTCTAATTTGGTTTTCATTGTTTAATTTGCCATCATGTCTACAGTGTTCTGATGATATTTTTATTATGTATGATTAAAGTGAGTTTTGTGGTTTGTTTGTTTGTTTGTTTGTTTGTTTGTTTTAATTTGAGCCATACCTAGAGTTGCTAAACAGAGACCATAGAGCTCTTGATTCTCTTAATACCACCAGGTTTTTAGGTTAGAAACAGGAAGATAGACTTCCCCTGTTTCAATATGTCATTTTTACTCAGAATACTATGGATAGGAAAAATTAATCTTTTCCAAAGAGTTTTTTTTAATACTTTGGGGAAAAAAATTTCATCAGATATAATTCATCTGCATTGTGAAGATGAAAATTAAATCCTTGTGAGAAGAGAGATTAACACTAATTGTAAAAATCATGAATCTTTTCTTTTTTAGAGGTTTTTGGTATAGGGCGCGTGCACTTGCCAGAAAGAAAGAGAGACAGAGAGACGGAAAGTGAGAAATCACCCCCCAGGAGGGGTGGCCACGCCGCAATCCCTTTTCCTCCATTCTCCTCTCGGGATCTTGGGCATGCACGCACACACGCCCGGCGTGTTTTAAGTCACCGGGTCCAGGACGCAAACCGCGGTCAACTATGTGGGAGTCCAGCGATATAGCCATTACGCTAACTGCTGGTCCCAAAAATCATCAATCTTTTTCAGCATTGCTTCTTCTTTTTTTTTTTTTTCAATTTATTTATTTGCATTCATTCTCTGAACATCATTACAGCATACAAAATGAGATTTTCCATCCAAATTACACTATATATTGTCTCAATCAAGCACATCAACAAACATGTTATTGTCAGCAAATGATCTTCCATTTCTTGTCTTCTGTATGTTTTGCTTTTTTCCCCCCATCCTAGATTCTCTATCTCTTACCCTCTGCCATCTCCCACTCTCCTCCCACAGTCTCTGGTATCTATGTTTGCTTTCTATACTGTTTTCTCCTCACATTTTATTGTAACGCCAAAGACCCTAATCAATCCAAATACCCTCATAGCAAACACAGGTGATACCCACATTTCCATGAACACAAGTCTTACTTTACGCATCCTATAAAGTAGCACCTAGCTGTGGCTACATATCCTACTGCAGTCATTGAATAGATATATATTTTTTTCTGAAACTTTTTTTTTTGTAACTCAATTTACATTCCTTCCCTAAGCTTCATCACAGCATACAAAATGCAATCTCCCATCCAGTACACACTGCATAGTGATACAATCATGCACATTACAAAAAATTTTCCATTACTAGTTCCTAGAATTACTTCCACCCCTCTTTCTGACCCTCTGTCCCTTCCCACCCTCCTCTCACACCACCTCTGGTGTCTACAATTGTCCTTCATTCCCTTCCCACCCACGTTGCATTGATCACACAATTTCCTACATAATCTAACTACTTTCAATGGTGAGTTCACTCATTACTACTAAGAAAACCAGTTTTAACTTAACTCAAAGAAATGCCAAGGAACTTTGCTTAAAGCCAGGAAACAAGTTAGGATTCTGTTCAAATGGAAGGTGCATGAACCTATCAGTCTCATGTACTTTTATCTTCTGTTCTGGTTCAATTTTCCTGATTAAATTCTGGGATATAATATTCAACTCCAGACTTGTCCCTCTGAGTAAGTTGGCCACTTTCATAGTTTTTTGACTCTTACTTCCGTGTGTCTGTGTTTAATTTTCTTGATACAGCACACCCTTGAGAACTTCTTGGAGATCTGGTCTGGTGCTGGTAAATTCTTTCAGGTTTTGTTTATCTGAGAATGTTCTTGTCTTTTCTTCCCACCTGAAAGATAATCTTGCCGGGTACAGTATTCTTGGCTGAAATTGCTTCTCTCGTAACACTTTGAATATATTTTCCCATTCTCTCCTCGCTCGCATTGTTTCCGATGAGAGATCTGCTGTTAGCCTGATGGGATGTCCTTTGTAGGTAACTTGATGTTTCTCTCTTGCCAATCTTAGTATCTTGTCTTTGTCTGCGGTTTTGGTCAACCTGGCTATAATGTGTCTTGGAGAAGATCTTCTTGGGTTGATTCTATTTGGGGTCCTTTGTATTTCCTGGGACTGGATCTTCGAATGCCTCTCTAGGTTTGGAAAGTTTTCTTGCAGGATTTCATGGACTAGATTATCAATGCACTTATGGGTCTCTTCACCTTCTGGAATGCCAATTATCCGGATATTTGGACGTTTGATGGTATCCAGTACTTCTCGCATATCATTCTCAAATTTTTGAGCCATTTTCTCAGTCTTCGTGGTGGATTTTTCTAAGCCAGCCATTTTCTCTTCTACATCTGAGATTCTATTTTCTGAATGATCTAGTCTGCTTTTAATACTTTCAAGGGAGATTTTGACTTCTTGTATTATAGACTTCATCTCTAGCAGTTCCGTTTGAGTCTTTTGTAAAGTGTGTAATTCCTCTTTTAGATCTTGCAAGAATTTCCTCATCTCCTGGAACTCGGCAACTTCTTTCTCCTTTCTCTTTAGCAGTTCATTATCTCTCTTTTCTTCCATCTCTGTTAGCTTCGACATTACGAATGTTCTAAATTCCTTATCAGACATTTCCATGACTTTCACCGAACTGCTTGTGGATGAAGGAGAGTTACTCTTTTCCATTGGAGGAGAGGTATTTTCTCGTTTTCCCATATTTCTCATGATCCGACGGTGATTTCTTGTCATCTGATGAATGGCGTGTTTCTTCCAAATTCTTGAAGTTAAGCCTCAATGTTCAGGAGCAAGCAGACAGAGGTGTTCTAGAATCTATTTGCCGTTCTGTTGTGATCGCACACGAGTTTTGTTTGCTGGAGGCTGAATTATGAGTAGAAAATCTTCATTTCTCCTGTGCCCTGAAATATCTAGTTCCCAGTATCCATGAGGAATCTTCTCAGAGAAGGGCTCAACTCTCCTGCCACACTAGCTTTGCTTGCTGGAGGCTGAATTATGAGTAGAAAATCTTCATTTCTCCTGTGCCCTGAAATATCTAGTTCCCAGTATCCATGAGGAATCTTCTCAGAGAAGGGCTCAACTCTCCTGCCACACTAGCTTTGCTTGCTGGAGGCTGAATTATGAGTAGGAAATCTTCATTTCTCCTGTGCCCTGAAATATCTAGTTCCCAGTATCCATGAGGAATCTTCTCAGAGAAGGGCTTAACTCTCCTGCCACACTAGCTTTGCTTACTGGAGGCTGAATTATGAGTAGAAAATCTTCATTTCTCCTGTGCCCTGAAATATCTAGTTCCCAGTATCCATGAGGAATCTTCTCAGAGCAGCATTGCTTCTTTTTAAAAATTGTAGCGTTGGAAAGGACAATAGCTGTAAAAAATCTAGATTTTCTTGCTTCTGAAGCTGTTGACAGAATCTTCCTTTGGACAGAACATCACCTGCTGACTATGAAAACCAAGGTATCATCAGCGGACCCTGTAAAGGCAGGTACTGGGCTACAGGAAAGTGCAGGTAAGGGGGTCACCCAGCATAAATGTCACAAGACAGGTTTCCAGAAACAAGTGAAAAAGAGTCATCAAAATGTTACACAGTGTAATAGTTTATACCGTTTTTACAGCCACATTTTAGGAAGACTGTCACTCAGACAGAGGTGAGCATTACCCAACTTCAAAAATTGTTTTCATGGATTTTTAACTACCACAAAGCTATACAGAATCTTTTGTATTTATGAACCTTTTGTACTTATCAAAGCCAAATGTTAGAATGAGAAAAATAAAATGTCTCATAGCATAAATAAATTTGTCTATTGTGTAAAAAGAAAAAAAAATTTTAAAAGATAAATAGTAAGGGGCCAGCAGGTGGCAAAGTGGTTAAGGGCACTGCAGTCCCACATGGCTGACTGTTGTTCTAGTCGCGGACCTAGTGGCTTCCCCTCTCTCTCTTTCTTCTCTTTCTCCCTCACTTTCCTTTTCTCTCTGTCTCGTCAAATTAAAATAAAGAAATAAATACAATTAAATAAAATAATTCTTTAAAAATACAAAAAAGAAAGAAGAGAGATCTAACAAGATGTGCATGGATGACTACAGTGACCACCCAGCTAGGTTAAGCAGCAGGTGCCAGCCAACTCAGTATTACACACTCCAGAATATAGATGAACCAGCACAATGGGAAAACCGTTCAGAGGAATGGAATGTGACATGTGAGTACACCTCACACCTCACACAGAGGACACCAAAGAAACGTGACATTCCCCCCACCCTGCTCCCTCCCCCGGAATAGAAATATCCAAAGCTCCCTGCCCTTTCTATTGCTGTCTATAGAGCAGCATCTAGCGATCTCCCTGAACTGTGAAAGTGAAAGGAGTGGAGGGGAGGGGCAGCTGATGGAGAGAAACGTGCCAGGGGTCCCCTCTCCTGGGCAGAGAGGAGATGAGCACACAGTCCAGAGGGCCATCAAAGACTGGGAAGAGCAGGTAAAACCCAAAAGTACTGGGTTGATGGAAAGGTTGTGATGCAGTTTTCCAACAGATGATGCTAGTTCATGTTTGGAAGTACTGGAGTCACTCATTTCTATGTTATTGTTATGTCATTTGACAACCGACAGTTCTGGCTTCATTCTAAAAAGAAAAGCAATTTGGTTGAGTCTTGAAGGTGTTACAAGTTGAAGATGGAAGAACAAACTTTTCATTTTTGCCATATTTTACTTCCATAAAAGGAAGAACGCACATCAAGCTTATGAAAAATTGGGTAAAGCTTACGGTGTCAATGCTCTACAAGAACGTCAGTGCCAATGACGGCTCACAAAATTCCATGCTGCTGATTTTTGGTCTCATGAATGCTCCTTGGTCAGGGAGGCCCACCAAGGGTGATGATGATGAAATAAAGGCGCTGACTGAGTCAAACCCGCATCACGTGACACGAGAGATGGCAGACACATTGAGCATCCATCACTCAAGCATTCATGGCCACCTGGAGAAGCTGGGGTACATAAGCAAGCTCAATGTCTGGGCTCCTCGTGAACTCAGAGAAGTTCATTTGACACCACATGTAAACATCTGCAATGTGCTCATTAAACATGAGGAAAACAATCCTTTTGTGAAGCAACTGATAACTGACGACGAGAAGTGGAATGTTTATAACAATGTGGTACGGAAACGGCCTTGGTCCCTAAGTGATGATTCACTTCAAACGAAATCGAAAGGAGACATTGATTACAGGAAGATTTTGCGCTCAGTGTGATGGGATTTTAAAGATGTCATGTTTTTCTTTTTAATTTTTAAGAGGTTTTTGCTATAGGGTGCATGAGCTTGCCAGAAAGACAGAGACAGAAAGTGAGAAATAACCCCCCAAGGGAATGACCTTGCTGCAATCCCTTCTCCATTTTCCTCTAGGAATCCTGGGGACACATGCTCTTGCTCCTGGCATGAGTTTAAGTCACCCGGTCTAGGACTCGAACTGCAGTCAACTACATGGGAGTCCAGCAACATAGCCATTATGCCATCTGTTCCCGATGTCATGTTTCTGAAGCTCCTATCAAGGAACCTAATGATCCATTCAAATGTGTACTGTCAGCCATTGGACAGTTTGAATAAATCCATCATCCAGAAATGTTCAGAGGTCGTTAATCATGAAGGAGCTGTGTTCCATCACACACTGCAAGACCACACGCAAGTCTGATCACCCGTCAGAAATCACTGGCGCCTGGATGGGTGTGTTACCACACCCACTGTACTCTGACTCTGTGCGGTCCACGCTTCCACTTGTCTCACTCTCTTCGAAACTCCTTGCATGGTATAACATTCAATTCAGATGAGGCTGTAAATCAGCAGCTTCTACAGGTTTCTGCTTATAAGGACAGGTCCTTCTATGAATGAGGAATTATGAAGCTCACTAAAAGACGGCAAAAGATTATTGAAGAAAACAGACAATATATCATTGATGATCTTTGCTCTTTATGTAAACAGATGACTGTGAAAAACATGGGCAAAATGAGTCATAACTTTTCCAACAACCCAATAATATATCAAAAGAAATAACAAAGATCAGAACAAAACTAAATAAAATAGAGAACAAGAAGCCAATATGAGGGAAAAAATCGATGAAGCAAAAAGATGTGTTTGGTTTTTTGAGTGGATAAGCAAAATCAACAAACTATAAGCTAGACCTGTTAAGAAAAAGAGGGAGAAGAACAGATAAATAAAATCAGAAATGCAAAAGGGAGCACTACATCAGATATCACCCACAAACAAATGTCATTAGGGAATACAACCAGCGACGTATGCCCACAAGTTGGAAAACCTAGATCAGATGTACAAATTGTTGGACACATATCACATACCTAGATTGAACGAGGAAGAAATAGAGAGTCTGCATAGATCAATAACATAAACAGAATAAATAAATAAACTTTAAAAAAGAACTATAAGATGTGGGCTGGGCCCATGGCTCAGGGAAGCTGGATCCCATATCACAGCGCTGATCAGGGTCCAAGTTCCAGCCTCTCTCCCTCTTTCTCCCTGTCATGCATGCACGTGCACGCTCTAACAGAATAAAAGAAAAAATAATTAAACTAGAAGATGTTTAATGTAAGCCTTATAGTAACCACAAAGCAAAAACCTATAGTACAATAAATACACAAAAGATAAAGAGAAAAGAATCAAAGCATACCCCTATGGAAAACCATCAAGACACAAAAGAAAACAGCAGGAGGAAGAAATTTTTTAAAAAGGAACTACAAAAGCAGTTAGGAAACAATGAAGGTGGCAACAGTAAGGTGTAACTTCCAATAATAACTTCAAATGTAAATAGATCAAATTCTCTAATAAAAAGATGTAGAGTGGCTGAACAGATCAAAACAAAAGAAAACAGAATACAATGCGACTATAGGTGACCTACAAGAGATTCATTTCAGCTTTAAGGACACACATAGGTTGAGAGTGAAGGAGTGGAAAAGAATATTCCATCCAGATAATAACCAAAAGAAGCAGAATTCATTGGGTAAAATAGGCTACAATTCTTTTTTCTTTTCTTTATATACTGTGTGTGCACTCTCACCAGAGAAAGACAAAGAGACGCTGAGATATCACCCCCCGAGGAGATGGCCACGCCACAGCACCTTCACCTTCGTTCTCTTCCTGGGATTTTTGGCAACACACACACACATGCCCAGCATGATTTTCAAACTGCCAGGTCCATCATGTGGGAGTCCAGTGTTTTAACCACCATGCCACCTGCTAGCCACAAAATAAGCTACTTTCTAGTTAGAGCTTTGGAAAACAAAGAAGGCCACTACATATTAACAAAAAGGTTAATTAATTAAGAGGCTATAACCAGAGTAAATTTATATGTACCCCAACTGGAGCATCTAAATATATTGATCAAATGTTAACAGATCGGAAAGGAGAAATAAGAAACAATGCAATAATCGTAGAGGACTTTTAATACTCTACTTTCAGTAATGGACAGAAGTACTGGACAAAAAACCAGTAAGGAAAGGGCAGACTGGAACTACACTTTAGACCAAATGGACCTAACAGGCATATGCAGAACATTCTATCCAAGATCAGCAGAATATACTTCTCAGGTGCACACAGAACATTCTCCAGAACAGATCACAGGTTAGGTCATAAAACAAATCTTAAAATATAACAATATTGAAAACATAGCGAAGACCTTTTCCACCACTATGGCATAAAAGTAGAAATGAATAACAAAGGAAACTGAAACATTCACAGAACGTGAAAATTAAACAATATGCTCCTGAACAAATATTGGGTCAAAGAAGAAATCAAACATTTGTCCCGAGACAAATGAAAATGTAAACACAACACACCAAAACTTAGAAGACGCAGCAAAAGCAGTTCTAAAAGAAGACTTAGTTTGTTTTTTAATTCCTACATTTAGAAAAAGAAAGATGGCCAGTGACAGCGGCACAGCAGTAATACAGTGGTCCGCGCTACTGAAACCTTAGGAGAAATCCCAGGTTTGGATCCAGAAATGTGTGTGTGCATGCCTTAAATCTTTTTTTTTTTTTTTTTTAGAGGTTTTTGCTATAGGGCGCGTGCGCTCGCCAGACAGAGAGAGACAGAGAAACAGAAAGTGAGAAATCACCCCCAGGGGGGATGGCCACGCCACAATCCCTTCTCCCCCATTCTCTTCTCGGGATCTTGGGCACACACGCACACGCGCCTGGCATGAATTTTAAGCCACCGGGTCTGGGACACGAACCGCGGCCGACTACGTGGGAGTCCAGCAACATAGCCATTACGCTAACTGCTGGTCCTGCATGCCCTAAATCTCGATGGGACAGATAAATGGAGCAAAAGGCATTGTGGTGTGACCATGCCCCATGTGGTGGGGTGCATTCTTTATCTCTCTCTCTCTCTCTCCTTCTTCCTCTCTCTGTGGCAAGCATATATGCCCTCTGGCTATTAATAAAAATTTATTTTTTAAAAAACAGTTTATATATCATTTAAAAATAATAAAATTTTATCAGTATATTTTTAGTTAAAATTTTTAATGAGTTTTTCACTTAATTAAGTATTATTACAATTTTAATTTGGCAGAGAGAGGGAAAGTGAGAAAGTAACTCGCCAGGTCCAGGACTCAAACCAGGGTTGGCCATGTGGGAATCCAGTGCTCTAAACCACCAAACCACTTGCTGGTCCCATTCAATATATTTTAGACAGAAAGAATTTATGGTTTTAATCAGTATTGAGAAAAACTATAATTAGATAAATTTTTTAATTATTTAATTTCAATTAATATTATTTTTAATTTTGATATAGGACATATGTGCTCACCAGAGAGAAACAGAGAGAGAAAGAGAGGGAAACAGAAAACGAGCCACCAAGTCTGGGACACAAACCACAGTCAGCCATGTGGGAGTCCAACACCTTAACCACCATGCATCAGTGGTGCCCCAGTCTGATAAATTGTAAAAGAGAAAAACCTGAATAAGAAGCATCTTTTACTGATTCAGATGAAGATGCTTTGTGAAGATGATCCTCATCGACAAGTTAAATGGCCACAAGAAGTATGGCATAAAAAAGACAAAAGTTGGACCAGCAGATGGCACAGAGGTTAAGGCAGCTGGATCCCACATGGCTGACTGCACGGTTAGAGTCCTGGAGCCACGGCCTGCAAAACACACTGGGTGCATGTGCGTTCAAACCCAAAGTCCTGAGAGGAGAGTGGAGAAGAAGGGATTGCAACGTGGCCCTCTCTCTCTCTGTCTCTCTCTCTCTCTCTCTCATTCTCTGACTCTCTTTGGTGAGCTCATGGGTCCCCTTGCAATTAAAAATAAATTAATAAATAAAGACAAAAGTAGAGAAAGGAAATTTCATAAGAAAGAAGGCTTAGGCTTGATAAAGTTTACAGTTTAATATCAGTAACAAGTAGTAACAATTAGTATAAAACAGAGTAAAAGTAGCTTAAAATAACAAAAGGAGGAACCAGCAGTTAGCGAAATGGCTATGTCGCTAGACTCCCACATAGTGGACCGTGGTTCACGTCCTGGACCCGGTGGCTTAAAACTCACGCCGGGCACGTGTGCGTGCGTGCCCAAGATCCCGAGAGGAGAATGGAGGAGAAGGGATTGCTGTGTGACCATCCCCCCTGGGGGGTGATTTCTCGCTTTCTCTTTCTATGTCTCTCTCTGTCTGTCTGGCGAGCGCGCGCGCCCTATAGCACAATAACAAAAGGAAGCATTTAAAATCCCATAATCTATAGTTAAGCTCAGGCTCAAACACTGTGACTGCTGAGCACATTACTTAGTCTTGGTGAGCTGCTTCTTTTTTGTTTTTGTTTTTGTTTTTGTCATTCTGTAATTCTGACAGAAGTCACATGCACCAGCTGGTGGGTACAGACAGAAAGAAAGTGACAAAGTGTCCCCCGTGAAGTATCATCCCTGTCCTCCATTTCTCCCTTTCTTCAAGATTTTGGGCACACACACATGCCTGACTATTTTTCAAGAACCCAAGTCTGAAACTCAGAACTTGCAGTCAGCCATGTGAAATCCAGATTATTTCTTCTCCTTCTCCTTCTCCTTCTCCTTCTCCTCCTCCTCCTCCCCCTCCCCCTCCCCCTCCCCCTCCCCCTCCTCCTCCTCCTCCTCCTTCTGGAGAGATATTTGCTATAGGGCACATGTGCTTGCCAGAGAGAGACAGAGAAAGATAGAGACAGAAAGTGAAAAATCACCACCACCATCCCCAGGGGAGATGGCCATGCTGCAGTCCCTTCTTCTCCACTCTCCTCTTGGGACCTTGAGCACACACACACACACCCAGTGTGAGTTTCAAGCCACCAGGTTCAGGACTCAAACTGTGGCCAACTACATGTGAGTCCAGCAACGGAGCCATCACACCATTCACTGGTCCTCAGTCCAACCATTTTAAGCACCACGATACCAGTTGGACAAATTCTGACCAAGTATCTATTGACTCATCCTTAAAATGGTAGTTATAAACCCAACCTTACAAGATTAGTGTGAGGATAAACAAGTGATAGGAGAACTCTAGGAAAACTATACATATTCTGACAAATGCAGTTTTACATATTTTGTTATCTTAAATGTTATACTTAATTTATGAGAATTTAACTTTTTCGCCAACTTCCTTATTCTTATAATTGGAAAAATTTTCAAGTCTTTCTTTTAAAATAATTATTTATTTAATTTTATTTATTCACTCATTTATTTTAATTTGCCCAGAGAGAGACCCTGAGACAGAAGGGGAAAGTGAGAAAGCAAGCCACCAGGTCCAGGATACAAACCGTGGTCAGCCATGTGAGAGTGTCCAGTGCCTTATCTATCACACCACCTGCTGGTCTGAATTTCAACTCTTTTGAAAATAATGGTGGCATCTCCCTATGGGTGTAGTGATACCCAACCAATTTTTTTTTTTTTTTTTGAGAGGATTTTTGCTATAGGGCGCGTGCGCTCACCAGACAGAGAGAGACAGAGAGACAGAAAGCGAGAAATCACCCCCCAGGGGGATGGCCACACCGCAATCCCTTCTCATCCACTCCCCTCTAGGGATCTTGGGCCACGCACGCTCACGCACCTGGCGTGATTTTAAGCTACCGGGTCTGGGACTCGAGCTGCAGTCGACTACGTGGGAGTCCAGCGACATAGCCATTACGCTAACTGCTGGTCCCAATACCTAACCAATTTTTGAGAAAAGGTAAAACACACTGCAGAAGCTTAAAGACCTACCCCAGGTTTATGTCTGCATAACTACACCATTATCAAATAACTAGATATTTGGTTAATTCAAAATTTTGCCTTCATTGCACAAAATTTCAAGGGGTTTATATCCAAACAGCAAGGTGTTAGACTTATTTTCTCAATCATTTAGGTCATTAGAAATCAGGATATTTAATGTTTTTTCTTTACGAAATAACACTAGTGATAATACTACTGAACAGACAATTCTGGTCGTGTTCTGGCTTAATAACTCCATCATCATAGGAAATAACATCACGAGAACTATCTTTTTTTTTTTTTTTTTTTTTTTTTTTTTTGGAGAGGTTTTCACTATAGGGAGCGTGTGCTTGCCAGACAGAGAGAGACATAGAAACAGAAAGCAAGAAATCACCCCCCAGGGGGGATGGTCACGTTGCAATCCCTTCTCCTCCATTCTCCTCTCGGGATCTTGGGCACGCACGCACACATGCCCGGTTTGAGTTTTAAGCCACCAGGTCCGGGACGCGAATCGCGGTCGACTACGTGGGAGTCCAGGGACATAGCCATTACGCTAATTGCTGGTTCCCGACGAGAACTATCTTTTATAAAAAATAAATAGGATGACATCATCAGAGTACAGTGCCAACGAAAACAAAGTCTGCTTTTTAAATACCACTTGAATAGTAACTGGTAAGTTCTGTTAACTGTGTTTTCTTTGTTCTTACTGTAACCACTGTTAGAGATGGAGCTTTACTAATGGATTCTGGAAATCCTCTTAATGACCAGCTTCTGAAGGGTGAATAATTCACTTCCACTAAAACAGACCAGGAGCAAAAACTACTGAACTGGGGCTCCTGAAGGGGAGGCTGATTCTGAGAAAGAACGGCAGGGATGAGGTTAATGCCACACCTGGCACATGCTGGTGGACAGGGATTAGGGACACGAGAGAGATTGGTCCCAAAGGTCCTTGAGCGTTGTAAAGTCTGAGGACTGTGGGAAATCTTTAGAAACAACACTTGGATTCGAAGAAAAGTTCATCCTTCTAGAGGAAGGTAAGTTCCTTGCCAATTCCAGCATCTCTCTTAGCTGACTATTAGGATGTCAGGGTCTTTTTACATCTGTGCTTAAGAACTAACTATGAAGATGCAGGTGGTAGTAAAAGAGATACACCATTAGGTCTTGAAAAGAACAAAATGATCCTCATTATATGTGGGAACAAACTAAATTCTGTCCTTGTCCTTGGCTTTTGTAATATCGACAAGTCTGAAAGACTTGACAATATCACAGAATTTTTACCTAAGGTTTTGGGATGTTTTCTAAGTTTATTTCTTTCATAAGAGTGAGAAGTTGGGAGAGACAGAGAGAGAGAGAGACAGTTACTCTTAACACAGTCTCACATTAAAGCCACCCTACCCCTGCCTTCCTATACAGCCCTGGTCATGGGCACGGGGGCCTGGCATTTACAGATGATAAAGGAACCAAACTCCTGATCCTCCAAATGGATCCAGCATCACTTGAACAATGCACAACTCTATGCTACCCAGACAGCCCAAATTTTGATCTAAGTTTTAATTTTCTGTCCAGATAATCAGTCCCTTACAGACTTATCATGTGGTCTTGTTCTCACCATTTAGTCTAGGTAAAGATTGACAAAGGGGAATAAGTTTTACTATCCATTGAAGAATTTCTGAGCTTGGAGTCAGAGCAGAAAAACATCTGATAACTGCAAAAGAAGTTATGAGAGGAACCAGCAGTTGGCATAATGGCTATAGCACTGGACTCCCATGTAGTCGACTGAAGTTCGAGTCCTGGACCTGGTGGCTTAAACTCACACTGGGCACGTGTGCGTGCATGTCCAAGATCCCAACAGAAGAATGGAAGAGAAGTAATTGCGGTGTGGCCATCCCCCCTGGGGGGTGATTCCTCGCTGTCTCTCTGTCTCTCTCTGCCTTTCTGGTGAGCACATACGCCCTATAACAAAAACCTCTCAAAAAAAAAAAAAAAAGTAGTTATGAGAAACTATGCATCTAGTCACAAGAATGGCAATGATCGTATTCTGAGTAATCAGCCTAACTACTCTTTATCATTCCCATTAGCTCCACAAATTTACACGTTCCTAAAGAACGAGGTGAAAACTCTTATAGTTCTCACGCCAAAATCAGGGATGTTCTAGACAAGTTCCTCCTACTTCTCATTTCTTCCTTCCGTCCTTCCCACTTCCCTCTTTTCTTCCTTCCGCCCTCCTTCCTTTTTTTCTTCTACTTTTCTTCCTTTCTGTTCTCTTCTTCTTTTCTTTTTCATTGCCAAGGCTGCATCTGCTTGTCAGAGAGAAAGAGAGGGGAGAGAGAGAAAGCAACCGCCAACGAGACATGGTCACACTAAAATCCCTTCTAGTCCGTTCCATAAGAATTTGGGGGACCCAGGCCCACATACCCAGCGTGTTTTTCAAGCTTCCAAGGCTGTGATTCATAACACAGTCAGCCATTAGGGGCTCCTTAACCACCAGGCTATGTAGCTGGTTCCATTCTCACTTCGCATGAAGACTGTGATAAGATTTTACGTAAGCTAGTCCTTACAAGAGCCTTAAAATCTCCCAGAGTTTAAATACATGTTCTCCCTCTTCCTACCATATACAAAGAAGAAAATGTTAATTCATTCACTCATGTGTTCATTTTTTTCTTGTTTTATTATATTTTTTATTTTTTAAATACAAATCACTGTATATCTTCACAACATTGAAAATGAATATTCCCAGCACAAATACCCTGTCTGTTAGTCCAGTGAAAGAAATTATCATGCACATTGTCATCAACAGATAATTTTCCATTCATTTTTATATTGTCTCCGTATTCAAATATTATGATTGATGTTCAGTGTATGGTTGTATGCACAATATTTGAGAGCCACGGCTCCATTTTCTTAGAGAATTGAGCAATAGAAAATAGAATATAACCAACCTAAGTCATCAGTTATAGCAAGAACGAACCAGGAGGACCGGCCGCAGTGTGAAGCGGTCGGGGTGCTGTTGCATAACACGAGTGGCCACCTGGGAAAGCTCCAGGTTCCTGTCCAACGTCCACCTCAGTCAGCCAGGGCAGCCCATGATCCAGCTGGGCACAGACCTGGGGGGAAGACAGGGAGTCTCTCGCTCTCTCTTTTCCTCTCAATAAATAGATAAATAAATGTCAAAGGAAAAGAAACGGGAAAATAAAGATACACAGGGTTATTGTTCAGGGTTAAGAATATTTTTATATTAACTAGATTCCCCCATGGCATTGGACTGTCCTGATTCAACCTGGATGTCCCACCAACATATTTATACTATGGTAATAATTAGGTGAAAGAAGTCATGTTATTGTACATAGACACCTAAAGCAGGAAAAAAAAAAAGGTTCATCAGTAATATTACACACTTTATATCAGGATAAGAATCTGTAGGTCAATAGGGGCAGCTTCATTTTTCTAAGTGTTTTTTACTTGCTTTCCAGAGAGAGAAAGAGACAGAGAAAGTGAGAGGGAAAATCCACCCTCAGGGTGAATAGTCATACTACAGTTTTTCCCTTTCATTCTTCTCCGATGAACTTGGGCACACACACACACACCCCAGCATGACATTTTTATCTGTTTTTTCTTTAAATAATTATTTAACTTTATTTATTATTATTATTGTCATTTTTGGTTTTAGAATTTGATCAAAGAGAGACACAGAGAGAGGGAAAGCGAGAAAGCAAACCACCAACTCTGGTACTCGAACCACAGTCAATTACATGGGAGTCCAGTGACATAACTATTATGCCATCTGCTGGTCTCTGCTCATGTTCTGAATCCTACTGGACTTGTTGCCAATGTTGTGAACCAAAAAGAACCAGCCTGTGTTTTAAATAGAAACGTGTGGGGCATTGGACACTCTCCAAGGTCCATGCCCAGGTCATGACACTCTCTCTTCCCACATGGATAGCACTCTAAGGGTTTCCCCCTTACCAGGGCGTAAACGGCAAATGAATTGTTTCTGAAAAGTCACCTCAGGTGAGATGCTATTGACAAGTATAACAGTATTATATGAGAGCCTCTTAATTTATAATCTCATCTTCACTGATCTAGACTCGCATTTCCATTTTAGCAAAACATACTTTCATTTTATATGGGTACAATTTCATCTTATGTGGGTATATTTTGATTCTACAAGGGAAACATGTTCATTTTGAATGAGGGTCTTTCCTTCTATTCGAATCCTATTACTAAGGTAAAAATCTAACCTTCCTTCCCCTAACAATAAGCCTGACCCAGATCCAAGCAGTAATTAACAAAACACATGAGATTTTGGTAACTTCCTGCATGATGATTAATGGGAAAATGGAATATTTAGCATTACAACAGGAGCTATGAAAAGACTCTGTTTTATATTCACTGGGTTCTCTTTGAGCATCTATGCAAGCTCTATCCTCAATTGTTCAGAGAAAAATCTACATTTGGTGTTCGGTGGTGAGAACTCAGGCAGAGCAGTGCTCAGATTGAAATGCAGAAAAGCTAGATCTTCAAGCAGTGATTCAGGGGGAATGGAGAGAGAACATTTTCCTAGAACAGGAAAAGAGTTCAAAATTTGAATACTGAATGAATTACGTCAAACTAAGCATAAGATGGACAAACTTTGGGGACTACGTTTTCTTTTCTTGTCTTTTTTTACCCTGCTAGTGGGCATGCGTACTTGCCAGAGACAGACAGAGAGGGAGAATAGAAAGCACCCCTCGACACCTTCTGGTCATGGTCTCACTACAATCTCTTCTCCTCAATTTCTCCCTCTTTTTGGGATTTAGGGCATGCACACACACACACACACACACACCTGGCATATTTCTGAAGCTCCCGGGTCCAGGATTAGAACCACACAGTAAACCACAGGGAATCCATCTGCCTTATCCACCAGGCCGCTGAGCCAGACCATGTAGTCTGGCCATAGGGTGTGTGCACTCGCTGGAGAAAAGAGAGAGAGGGAGAGAGAAAGAGAGAGAGAGAGAAAGAAAGTGAGAAATCACCTCCAGAGGGATGGCATGCCACAATCTCTTCTCCTCCATTCCCCTCTCAGGATCTGGGGCACACATGTACACTCCAGGCATGATTTTCAAGCCACTGGGTCAGGGACTCATCCCACAGCCAGCCATGTGGGAATCCAGACACCTTAACCACCAGGCCAGCTGCTGACTCCCAGAGCATGCAAATGCAAAGGAATGGTGCTTATCAGGCTGTAAAAGGATGGTTTCCTTCCATGAACCCCAAGCCACCCTTTACAAAACCATGTGCTCTGCCTAAATAAAAACGTATCCTGGTTGTGAAAGAGACATTCATATATTCATTCATTCAACACACATCTATTGGACACGACACTAGGCATTAGAGGATGAGGAATAAGATATACTCCTTGTCCTGCAGGAAATTGTATAATTATGAGGAATAGACGTATATCAAACAAGTTATCATATAATTGAATAAAAGTCTGTTTTGTAAAGATTTCTGCTTCTATTATACCATATATGAGAATGTGTTCACTGTCCAGTACCAACGGAGAGAAACGTCTATAAAGCTAAAAGTCTGTATTGCTGTTGTTTACACAACAGCTGTACCTACCTCTCTCTCTCTCTCTCTCTCTCTCTCTCTCTCCCCTCTCCCCACTGGAGGGCACATGACATGTGAGAGACACAGAGAAAGAGAAAGTACTCTTCAGTGGGGCATGGTCACACCCCAGTCCTTCGTCCTCCACGTCTCCATCTCATCAGATCCTGTGCCTAGTGTGTTCCCACCTGGGGGTATTATTAGACCCCGGTTGGCCACTGACATTGAGCTGCGTCTGCATAGTGCTTCAGCACTATGCTACAGGGCCCACCCGGACACTGCTCGACTCTTGGTTATAAGCAGAGACAGTTTATTAAAGGTATAGGGATGTTGTGGCTACAACTACGCACTAACGTACTGTAGGACGTCAAGCTGAATCCAGAACCACAAGACAGCGATGAAGTCATCCTGCTTAGTGCTGCTGAATTAGCACAAGTGAGTCCCCTTCTCTCTAGGATAATCATGCAGAAAACACATTTAGTTCCCTTTATATACCTATATGACCGCAATGTTTATTATAGGTCATAGAATCAGAAACTTTACGACTGCGCATTTGATGACTAGTAGATTATTGCTAAGCAGTGTATTAACTCAAGGTCTATTAGTTCAGCTAGTTTTTGAAAAGAAAAAGTGAAGTCAAAATTCAGAGCTCAAATACCACATGAGTCAATTTAACTTGGCTTTTTTTTTTTTTTTTTTTTTTATGGCAATAGGCTTACCCTCAGGCACTCTCTTGCAAATGTGAGATGGTGTACAAGAATAGTGGCCTGCACAACATAAACTGATCTTCATAACTATTAAAACTATAGGTGAAGGAGCCAGTAGGTGGTATGGCGGTTAAGGTGCTGGACTCCGATTGGTCAACCACAGCTCGAGTCCTGGACCTGGTGGCTTGGTTTTTCACTTTTCCTGTCTCTCTCGGACTTTGGTGAGTGTGTGTATGTGCCATGTAGCACATTAATAATAATGAGAAGAAGAAGAATGACAAATAAAAATAAGTAATACTTTTTAATAATTATTTAATTCCATTTTTTATTATTATCTTTTAATTTGACCAGAGAGAGAGAGAGAAAGGGAAAGCAAGAAAGCAAGCTGCCAGATTCAGGACTAGAACCTCGGATGGCCATGTGGGAATCCAAAACCCTTATACATCACACCAACTGCTGGCCCCAACAGTAATTCTAAAAAAAAAAAAAAAAAAAAAAAAAAACTATAGGTGATAAAATATAATCTCTTATCCTAAGACGTAGCACATTCTTACCTAACATTTTTTTCTTTTGCCCTAGAAAATCCAATGTGCCACTTTTATGGGGAATGAAAACCAAACTGCAGAGATCCAGTTCCATTTCTACCCATTTTCACCCATCCTGGAGGTACAGATATTTATATTTGTGATTTTCCTGCTAATGTACATTGGCAGTCTCGTTGGTAATGCCACAATCTTTCTCACTGTCTGGGCTGAGCGTTCACTCCACACCCCCATGTATTTCTTTCTGGCCAATCTGGCATTTCTGGAGATCTTCTACTCTTCTACTGTTGCTCCCCTGGCTTTGGTCAACCTCCTGACCATGGGGAGAATACCCATCTCTTTCACTGGGTGTGGCACGCAGATGTTCTTCTTTATCTTTCTGGGCAGTGCTGACTGTATCCTCTTGGGGATCATGGCTTATGATCGGTTTGTAGCGATCCGGGATCCGTTGCGTTACACCCTCCTCATGAGATGGCAGCTGTGTGCCCAGCTGTCTGTGGGAGCCCTGGTCCTTGGTTTTATTCAAGCCTTACAACTGACAGTTCTCATTTTCCATCTGCCATTTTGTGGCCACAATGTAATCACTCACTTCTACTGTGATGTACTCCCAGTCTTGCGGTTGGCTTGTGGGGATACTCGAACGCCCGAGGCCATGATCTTCATCGTCAGTGTCATCAGCCTTACCATCCCCTTTTCCCTGATCTCCGTCTCCTACATCTTCATTGTGGCTGCCATTTTGAAGATCCGCTCAGCAGAGGGACGGCACAAAGCCTTCTCCACCTGCTCTTCTCATGTGACGGTGGTTCTCCTCCAATATGGCTGCTGTAGCCTTATCTATTTACGCCCCAGCTCCAGCTACAACCTGGAAATGGGCCGTGTGGTGTCTGTGGTCTACACCTTTGTCACCCCTTTCTTGAATCCCTTGATCTACAGCATGAGAAACAAGGAGCTGAAAGATGCACTAAATAAGGTAGTGAAAAGACATTTACTGCATTGAGTATGTGGTGCATTCTGGGCTCATGTAGGTGGCAGGAAATAATTTTCTAGAAAATTATAAACCCAGGGATTAGATAACCTAATCATTAAGGAACTGGATTTAACTTCCTTATGCCCCAGTTCCTATTTCTAGCTCCCAAGTACATGAACACCCATGAAAGTAGGATTGTCATTTAAAATACAAGATAGTAAAATCTTCTTTTTTTTAAAGAGAGAGAGATTTTTTTTTTTTAATAGGGCACCTGTGCTCACTGGAAAGACAGAGAGAAAGAAAGTGAGAAGTCACTTCTCTTTCCAGGTGGCATGGCTATGCTACAACCTCTTCTCCATTGTCCTCTGGGGATTGGGGGCATGCACGCACACATGCCTGTCTTGTGTTGAGTTTCAAGCCACCAAGTCCAGAACTTAAATGGCAGTTGGCCACATGGGAGTCCAATGTCTTAACCACTATGCCACCTACTTGCCCTGAGATAGTAAAAAAAAAAAAAATTTAGAGAAATTTTTGCCATAGGGAATCATACAGTTGCCAGAGACACAGAAAGCAAGAAGTCACTCAACAGGGGGATGACCATGCCACAATCCTTTCTCCTCATTCTCCTCTCGAAGTTTTGGGCACCCACGCCTGGTTTGAACTTTAGGCTACCAGGTCCAAGACTCAAACCATGGTTAGCTATGTGAGAAATCAACAACATAACCCTTATGCCAACTGCTGGTCCCTGATAGTAAACACTTTTTTTTTTTTTTTTTTGAGAGGTTTTCGCTATAGGGCGCGTGCACTCGCCAGACAGACAGAGAGAGACAGAAAGCAAGAAATCACCCCCCAGGGGGGATGGCCACGCCGCAATCCCTTCTCTTCCATTCTCCTCTTGGGATCTTGGGCACACTCGCACACACGCCCGGCGTGAGATTTAAGCCACTGGGTCCGGGACGCGAACCGCTGTCGACTACGTGGGAGTCCAGCGACATAGCCATTACACTAACTGCTGGTCCCCCTGATAGTAAACTCTTAATGAGCAAAAATTTGTCTGTTTTGTTCACTGATCCATTCCCAATGTCTAAAACAGTACCTAGCTAACATAAATACTCAGTAAGAATTTAGTAACTTCATGAGTACATTCAGGAGATGACTAAGAACTTTCCAGTCCCTTTATTAAATATCTCCAGACAATGCTGTAGAGCTTTGCATATATGAGGCATTCAACAAACATGAAAGATGTCTTCTCTAAGACCACTAATAATTCTTCAAGTTTCTCACTCAGAAACTCTTATTTTTTCCTTTCTATCAACTGGGTCTTTAGAATTGTTTATGACATAGATGAATATAGACAAGTTTTTAAATGTAATACATAAATATCTAGTATATACTGTCATTTACTTTTTTCTTTTTTTTTAAGTGTTTAGTTATAGGGCATGTGTGCCAGAGAGACACAGAGAGAGGGAAAGTGAGAAATTACCCCCCCTCAAGGAGGATGCCCATGCCACAATCCCTTCTCCATTCTCCTCTCGAGATCTGGGTCACAGGCACAGATGCCCAGCGTGATTTTCAAGTCATGTGGGAACCCAGCACCTTAAACACCACACCACCTGCTGGCCCTGTACCGTCATTTCTAAAAGTATAATTGGTGATGCTTCAAAATTAGAAAAGTACATTTGCTCCATTTTCTTCTCATGAAAAGTTTCAAGAAGGGGCAAGAGGATTAATAGTTGTTTGGCCGAATGGGTATGAGAACTGTCATGGTTCAGAGTGAGACTCAGGAGGCAATCGTCTCAAGAGAAAAAGGGAAGTTTATTGAGCAAGGGCACCTGGAGCTCTGAAGCCACATATGCTTCAGCCAACCTGCCAGAAAAGAACAGTGGAGGCTCTTTTATGGGACAACTGATGAAGCTATTTGTAGAGACTGTCTGTATGGCAGATAGGCAGGTGTGGCCGGGTATAGTGGATCAGCACATTCTGCACATACCCAACATTTTTGGTTTTTGTTTTATTTGGGGCTGTTAGGCCCTGTACTTGTTTTGGGTTCTTGTGTAACAGTTTTTGGTTCAGCATACCCTTCCAAATCTTTCTTCTCCAGACTTAGCTATGTATCTTATGATGGTTCTACTTTTAAGTTAATAACATGCTTATATTTACTTGGGACACATTCTTTTTAGAAAACTAGGGGGAAAAAGTTTAAAACAATCATCTCTAACCACACCAACTGAAAATAACCTTAGATAATATTTGGGAACTTTTTACAGTTATAACATTTCAAGTTATGAAGAAATACAATGTATTTGATTGTTCACAACCTGCTTCATTCCCTAACTTGTTACGTGAAACAGCTGAAGCAGCCTTCTAAAATGAATTTGAGGGGCAATGGTGCAGAAGTAAAAAGACTCTTTAAGACTGACTCACATTGGGTGTTTCCAGGTTTGAATCCAGACACCCCCCCTGAGTATGCCAGGTAAGTGCGCACTTACAAACTGGGACTGGTTAGAGCTGGGGTTGACTGCAGCATTAGTGCCCTGTTGGGATCCTATCTCAGTCTCTGTCATTCATAGAAGTGAGGGCAGAACTCTGACTACTTTGTCCTATTCAAAAATTCTTGCCAAAAGGCCTGGGGGGAGTTGCACCTACAAATATTAATAAACTCTTTAGGCAGTGATTGCAGAACACTCCCTACATCCTGTCCCTGACTTACTATTTTTAAGATGAATAGTAAGGGGACCAGCAGTTAGCATAATGGCTATGTCGCTGGACTCCCATGTAGTCGACCGCGATTCGAGTCCCAGACACTTTCTTAAACTCACACCGGGCGCGTGTGCGTGCGTGCCCAAGATCCTAAGAGGAGAATGAAGGAGAAGGGACTGCGGCATGGCCATCTCCCCTGGGGGGTGATTTCTCACTTTCTGTCTCTCTGTCTCTCTCTGTCTTTCTGGCAAGCGCACACGCCCTGTAGCAAAAACCTCTCAAATAAATAAATAAATAAAAGATGAATAGTAAGGACTTAGAGGAGACTAGGAGTAAATTTGGGGCCTGGTAGGTTTATGCCTTATCTTCTGATATTTACGAAGTTTCCTGGTGCATGAAAAGATTTCAGCAAGAATAGCAGATGGGATGGACCTTTCAGAGACCAAACCTGGACCACCCAAAAAGCCAAAGACCCCTTCTGGACAATCAGCCTTAGTGTATTGCTACAACTGTACAGAAAGGCCATTATGGATGCAAATGCTCAGAAAGACAGATCATAAACCAGACATTGCCAACATCTCCATTCATCCACTACTATGATGACAAATATGAAATTCAGGAGAGAGAACAAAGAATAAAACGAAAATAAAAGAACTCCAGGGGACCAGCAGTTAGCATAATGGCTATGTCGCTGAACTCCCATGTAGCTGATCGCGGTTCGAGTCCCGGACCTGGTGGCTTGCTGTCTCGCTTTCCATCTCTCTCTCTCTGTCTCTCTCTGGTCAAATTAAAATAAATGAATGAATGAATAAATAAAATAAAATAATTTTAAAAAAAAGAACTCCAGAAAAATGGGAATTCTCCAAGGCAGTTCGAGAGACCTCACATGGAAGTGGCAGGTAAGAAACCTTACTGTGTATGAAGAAGTGCCATGCCTCCTCGAAGAGTGACAGGCGGCCTCAGGAAAATGAAGAAATGGGGACTAGAAATAGAAAACGTGGGAAGAACGGAAGACTGGCAGCCATGGCAAAGTAGATGAGGACTTTCCCAGGGGCCCAGAAACCCCTGGCAGCTTTAACACCCAGAAGCCTCCCAAGGCGTTTCACCATCCATCGCATTACCTCCAGCCGAGATGACAAGCTTCCCAAAGAGGGCAAGAGGGGCAGCAGGAGAATAAGGAGACATACCTAGAAGACGATGGCAATGCTAATCTATTTCTTATGTGCTCGCTTCGGCAGCACATATACTAAAATTGGAACGATACAGAGAAGATTAGCATGGCCCCTGCGCAAGGATGACACGCAAATTCATGAAGCGTTCCATATTTAAAAAAAAAAAAAAAATCTATTTCTTATTAAGCAGAGGAAGAAGAAACCTAAGCTGTAAGACATTCTCTAATTTGGTTTTCATTGTTTAATTTGTCATCATGTCTACAGTGTTCTGATGATATTTTTATTATGTATATTAAAGTGAGTTTTGGGTTTGTTTGTTTTTTTTTTTAATTTAAGCCATACCTAGAGTTGCTAAACAGAGACCATAGAGCTCTCAGTTCTCTTCATCTCACCAGGTTTTTAGGTTAGAAACAGGAAGATAGACTTCCCCTGTTTCAATATGTCATTCTTACTCTGAATCCTATGGATAGGAAAAATTAATATTTTCCAATAATTTTTAATAGTTTGGGAAAAAATTTCATCAGATGTAATTCATCTGCATTGTGAAGATGGAAATTAAATCCTTGCGAGAAGAGAGATTAACACTAATTTAAAAAATCATCAATCTTTTTCAGCATTGCTTCTTTTTTAAAAATTTTAACGTTGGAAAGGACAATAGCTGTAAAAAATCTAGATTTTCTTGCTTCTGAAGCTGTTGACAGAATCTTCCTTTGGACAGAACATCACCTGCTGACTATGAAAACCAAGGTATCAAAGCGAACCCTGTAAAGACAGGTACTGGGCTATAGGAAAGCACAGGTAAGGGGGTCACCCAGCATAAATGTCACAAGACAGGTTTCCAGAAACAAGTGAAAAAGAGTCATCAAAATGTTAACGTAATCACAGTGTAATAGTTTATACCGTTTTTACAGCCACATTTTAGGAAGACTGTCACTCAGATAGAGGTGAGCATTACCCAACTTCAAAAATTGTTTTCATCGGGAACCAGCAGTTAGCGTAACGGCTATGTCGCTGGACTCCCACGTAGTCGACCGCGGTTCACGTCCCGGACCCGGTGGCTTAAAACTCATGCTGGGCGCGTGTGCATGCGTGACCAAGATACCGAGAGGAGAATGGAGGAGAAGGGATTGCGGCGTGACCATCCCCCCTGGGGGGTGATTTCTCGCTTTCTATCTCTCTGTCTCTCTCTGTCTGTCTGGCGAGCGCACGCGCCCTATAGTGAAAACTCTCTACAAAAAAAAGAAAAAAAAAATTGTTTTCATGGATTTTTAACTACCACAAAGCTATACAGAATCTTTTGTATTTGTGAACCCTTTGTACTTATCAAAGCCAAATGTTAGAATGAGAAAAATAAAATGTCTCATAGCATAAATAAATTTGTCTATTATGTAAAAAGAAAAAAAAAAAAGATAAATAGTAAGGGGCCAGCAGGTGGCGAGGTGGTTAAGGGCACTGCAGTCCCACATGGCTGACTGATTCTAGTCGCAGACCTAGTGGCTTCCCCTCTCTCTCTTTCTTCTCTTTCTCCCTCACTTTCCTTTTCTCCCTGTCTGATCAAATTAAAATAAATAAATACAATTAAATAAAATAATTCCTTAAAAAATAAAAAAGAAAGAACAGAGATCTGACAAGATGTGCATGGGTGGCTACAGTGGCCACGCAGCTAGGCTGAGTAGCAGGTGCAAGCCAACTCAGTATTACACACTCCAGAATATAGATGAACCAGGGACAGGCCGGTGGCGTGGTGGTTAACGGCGCTGGATTCCCACATGGCTGACCGTGGTTCGAGTCCTGGACCTAGCGGTTTGCTTTCTCACTTTCTCTCTCTCTCTCACTCTGCCCCTCTGTGGTCAAATTAAGAAATATAAATAAATAAATAAAGTTAAATAAAATAATTCTTTAAAAAAAAAAAGAATATAGATGAACCAGCAGAATGGGAAAACCGTTCTGAGGAATAGAATGTGGCATGTGAGTGTGCCTCACACTCACACAGAGGACATCAAAGAAACATGACATTCCCCCCACCTCTCTCTGTCACCCAGAATGGAAATATCCAAAGCTCCTTGTTCCTTCTATTGCTGTCTATAGAGCAGCATCCAGGGATCTCCCTGAACTGTAAAAGTGAAAGGAGTGGAAGGGAGGGGCAGCTGATGGAGAGAAACGTGCCAGGGGTCCCCTCTCCTGGGCAGAGAGGAGATGAGCACACAGTCCAGAGGGCCATCAAAGACTGGGAAGAGCAGGTAAAACCCAAAAGTACTGGGTTGATGGAAAAGTTGTGATGCAGTTTTGCAACAGATGATGCTAGTTCATGTTTGGAAGTACTAGAGTCACTCATTTCTATGTTATTGTTATGTCATTTGACAACTGACAGTTCTGGCTTCATTCTAAAAAGAAAAGCAATTTGTTTGAGTTTTGAAGGTGTTACAAGTTGAAGATGGAAGAACAAACTGTACATTTTTGCCATATTTTTACTATTTTACTTCCATAAAAGGAAGAACGCACATCAAGCTTATGAAAAATTGGGTAAAGCTTACAGTGACAATGCTCTACAAGAACATCAGTGCCAATGACGACTCACAAAATTCCATGCTGCTGATTTTTGGTCTCATGAATGCTCCTTGGTCATGGAGGCCCACCAAGGGTGATGATGACAAAATAAAGGCGCTGACTGAGTCAAACCCGCATCACGTGACACGAGAGATGGCAGACACATTGAGCATCCATCGCTCAAGCATTCATGGCCACCTGGAGAAGCTGGGGTACATAAGCAAGCTCAATGTCTGGGCTCCTCGTCAACTCAGAGAAGTTCATTTGACACCACATGTAAACATCTGCAATGTGCTCATTAAACATGAGGAAAACAATCCTTTTGTGAAGCAACTGATAACTGACGACGAGAAGTGGAATGTTTATAACAATGTGGTACGGAAACGGCCTTGGTCCCAAAGAGACGACTGACTTCAAATGACCTCAAAAGCAGACATTGATCAGAGGAAGGTTTTGCTGTCGATGTGATGGGATTTTAAAGATGTCATGTTTTTCTAGTTCCTACCAAGGAACCAATCATTCAAATGTGTACTATCAGCAATTGGACAGTTTGAACAAATCCATCATCCAGAAATGTTCAGAGGTCGTTAATCATGAAGGAGCTGTGCTCCATCACACACTGCAAGACCACACGCAAGTCTGATCACCCGTCAGAAATCACTGGCGCCTGGATGGGATGTGTTACCACACCCACCGTACTCTGACTCTGTGCGGTCCACGCTTCCACTTGTCTCACTCTCTTCAAAACTCCTTGCGTGGCACGCCGGGCGCGTGTGCACATGTGCCCAAGATCCAGAGAGGAGAAGGGATTGCAGGGTGGCCATCCCCCCTGGGGGCTGATTTCTCGCTTTCTGTCTCTCTGTCTCTCTCTGTCTTTCTGGTGAGTGCACGCGCCCTGTAGCAAAAACCTCATCAAAAATAAAAGAAAAAACTCCTTGCATGGGATAACGTTCAATTAAGATAAGGCTGTAAATCAGCACCTTCTACAGGTTTCTCCCCAAAAGACAGGTCCTTCTATGAATGAGGAATTAATTATGAAGCTCACTAAAAGACAGCAAAAGGTTATTGAAGAAAACAGGAAATATATCACTGATGGATCTTTGTTCTTTATATAAACAAATGACTTTGAAAAACATGGACAAAAGAAGTCATAACTTCCAACAACCCAATAATATAACAAAAGAAATAACAAAGATCAGAACAAAACTAAATAAAATAGAGAACAAGAAGCCAATATGAGAAAAAAAATCAATGAAGCAAAAAGATGTGAGTTTGGTTTTTTGAGTGGATAAGCAAAATCAACTATAAGCTAGACCTGTTAAGAAAAAGGGGGAGAAGAACAGATAAATAAAATCAGAAATACAAAAGGGAGCACTACATCAGATATCACCCACATGCAAATGTCATTAGGGAATACAGCTAGAGACGTATGCCCACAAGTTGGAAAACCTAGATCAGATGTACGAATTGTTGGACACATATCACATACCTAGATTGAATGAGGAAGAAATAGAGAGTCTGCATAGATCAATAACATAAACAGAATAAATAAATAAATTTTAGAAAAGAACTATAAGATGTGGGCTGGGCCCATGGCTCAGGGAAGCTGGATCCCATACCACAGCGCTGATCAGGGTCCAAGTTCCAGCCTCTCTCCCTCTTTCTTCCTGTCATGCATGCACGTGCATTCTCTAGCAGAATAAAAGAAAAATAATTATACTAGAAGATGTTTAATGTAAGCAAAAACCTATAGTACAATAAATACACAAAAGATAAAGAGAAAAGAATCAAAGCATAACCCTATGGAAAACCATCAAGACAGAAAAGAAAACAGCAGGAGAAAGAAATTTTTAAAAAAGGAACTACAAAAGCAGTTAGGAAACAATGAAGGTGGTAACAGTAAGCTATAACTTCCAATAATAACTTCGAATGTAAATAGATCAAATTCTCTAATAAAAAGATGTAGAGTGGCTGAATAGATCAAAACAAAACAAAACAGAATACAATGCAACTATAGGTGACCTACGAGAGATTCATTTCAGCTTTAAAGACACATAGGTTGAGAGTGAAGGAGTGGAAAAGAATATTCCATCCAGATAATAACCAAAAGAAAGCAGAATTCATTAGATAAAAAAGGCTACAATTCTTTTTTCTTTCTATACTGTGTGTGCACTCTCACCAGAGAAAGACAAAGAGACGCTGAGATATCACCCCCCGAGCAGATGGCCACGCCACAGCACCTTCACCTCCGTTCTCTTCCTGGGATTTTTGGCAACACACGCACACATGCCCAGCATGATTTTCAAACTGCCAGGTCTGTCATGTGGGAGCCCAGCGTTTTAACCACCATTGCATCTGCTGGCCACAAAACAAGGTACTTTCTAGTTAGAGCTTTGGACAACAAAGAAGGCCACTACATAATAATAAAAAGGTTAATTAATTAAGAGGCTATAACCAGAGTAAATTTATATGTACCCCAATTGGAGCATCTAAATATATTAATCAAATGTTTACAGATTGGAAAGGAGAAATAAGAAACAATACAATAATCATAGAGGAATTTTTTTTTTTTTTTTTGGAGAGGTTTTCGCTATAGGGTGCGTGCACTCACCAGACAGACAGAGAGAGACAGAGAGATAGAAAGCGAGAAATCACCCCCTGAGGGGATGGCCACGCCCCAATCCCTTCTCCTCCCTTCTCCTCTCGGGATCTTGGGCACGCACGCAAATGCACCCAGCGTGAGTTTAAGCCATCGAGTCTGGGACTCGAACCGCAGTCGACTACGTGGGAGTCCAGTGACATAGCCATTACGCTAACTGCTGGTCCCGTTGTAGAGGACTTTTAATACTCTACTTTCAGTAATGGATAGAAGTACTGGACAAAAAAATCACCAAGGAAATAGCAGACTTGAACTACATTTTAGACCAAATGGACCTAACAGACATATACAGAACATTCTATCCAAGATCAGCAGAATATACTTTCTTCTCAGGTGCACACAGAACATTCTCCAGAACAGATCACAGGTTAGGTCATAAAACAAATCTTAAAATATAACAATATTGAAAACATAACAAAGACCTTTTCCACCACTATGGCATAAAAGTAGAAATGAGTAACAAAGGAAACTGAAACATTCACAGAACGTGAAAATTAAACAATATGTTCCTGAACAAATATTGGGCCAAAGAAGAAATCAAACATTTGTCCCAAGACAAATGAAAATGTAAACACAACACACCAAAACTTAGAAGACACAGCAAAAGCAGTTCTTTCTAAAAGAAGACTTAGTTTGTTTTTTTAATTCCTACATTAAAAAAGAGAGAGATGGCCAGCAACAGTGGCACAGCAGTAATACAGTGGTCCACACTGCTGAAATCTTATGAGAAATCCCAGGTTTGGATCCAGAAATGTGTGTGTGCATTCCCTAAATCTTGATGGGACAGATAAATGGAGCAAAAGGGATTGTGGTGTGACCATGTCCCAAAGGGGGGTGCATTCTTTATCTCTCTCTCTCTCTCTCTCCTTCTCCCTCTCTCTGTGGCAAGCATATATGCCCTCTGGCAACTAATAAAAATTTATTTAAAAAAACAGGTTTTTTATCATTTAAAAATAATACAATTTTTACCAGTACATTTTTAGTTAAATTTTTTAATGAGTTTTTCATTAAACTTTATTTAGTATTACTATTTTAATTTGACAGAGAGAGACGGAGAGGGAAAGTGAGAAAGTAAGTTGCTGTGTCTGGGACACAAACCAGGGTTGGCCATGTGGGAATCCAGTGCTCTTAACCACTACACCGCTTGCTGGTCCCATTCAGTATATTTTAAACAGAAAGAATGTATGGTGTTAATTATTATTGAGAAAAAATATAATTAGATAAGTTTGTTAAATAATTATTTAATTTTACTTGACATTATTTTTAATTTTGATATAAAACATGTGTGCTCACCAGAGAGAACTAGAGCTAGAGAGAAAGAGAGGGAAACAGAAAATGAGCCACCAAGTCTGGGACACAAACCACAGTCAGCCATGTGGGAGTCCAACACCTTAACCAGCATGCACCAGTGGTGCCCCAGTCTGATAAATTGTAGAAGAAAAAAACCTGAATAAGAAGCATCTTTTACTGATTCAGATGAAGATGCTTTGTGAAGATGATCCTCATCTACAAGTTAAATGGCCACAAGAAGTATGGCATAAAAAAGACAAAAGTTGGACCAGCAGATGGCACAGAGGTTAAGGCAGCTGGATCCCACATGGCTGACTGCACGGTTAGAGTTCTGGAGCCACGGCCTGAAAAACACACTGGGTGCATGTGCGTTCAAACCCAAAGTCCTGAGAGGAGAGTGGAGAAGAAGGGATTGCAATGTGGCCCTCTCTCTCTCTCTCTCATTCTCTGTCTCTCTTTGGTGAGTTTATGGGTCTCACAGCAATTTAAAAAAATAAAGACAAAAGTAGAGAAAGAAAATTTTATAAGAAAGAAGGCTTAGTGAAGTTACTATAGTTTAATATCAGTAACAAGTAGTAACAATTAGTATAACCATAGCTTAAAATAACAAAAGGAAGCATTTCAAATCACATAATCTATAGTTAAACTCAGGCTCAAACACTGTGGTTGTTGAGCATATTACTTAGTCTGAGTGAGCAGCTTCTTTTTTTCTTTTGTTTTTGTCATTGTAATTTTCCCAGAAGGCACATGCACTACCTTGGTGGGGTACAGACAGAAGGAAAGTGACAAAGTGTGCCCACGAAGTGCCATCCTCTCTCCTCCATTTCTCCCTTCCTTCATGGGCGTGCACACATGCCTGACTATTTTTCAAGACCCTGAGGCTAAAACTCAGAACTTGCAGTCAGCCATGTGAAATCCAGATTTCTTTTTTTTTTTCTTTTTTTTTTCTTTTTTTTTTTTTGGAGAGTTTTATTTGTTTTGTTGTTGTTGTTGTTGTTGTTCTTTGGTTTTTGTTTTGCTATAGGGCATGTGCACTCTCCAGAAAGACAGAGAGAGAAAGAGAGGAAGTGAGAAATCACCCCCTCCTTGCCACAATCCCTTCTCCTCTATTCTCCTCTTGGGATCTTGAGCACACACGCACACGTACCCGGCATGAGTTTAAGCCACCGGGTACGGGACTGATCCACGGTTCACCACATGAGAGTTCAGCGACATAGCCATTATGCTAACTGCTGGTCCCTTTTTTTTTTCCTTTGAGAGATTATTGCTATAGAGCAGATGCACTTGCCAGAGAGAGACAAAGATAGAGACAGAAAGTGAGATATCACCCCCCTTGGGGAGATGGCCACACTGCAATCCCTTCTCCACTCTCCTCTCGGGACCTTGGGCAGAAACAGACACACGCCCAGTGTGAGTTTCAAGCCACCAGGTTCGGGACTCAAACTGCGGTCAACTACATGTGAGTCCAGCAACACAACCATTACACCATTCACTGGTCCTCAATCCAACCATCTTAAGCATCACACTACCAGCTGGACAAATTGTGAGTAAGCATCTATTGACTCATCCTTAAAATGGTAATGATAATCTCAACCTCACAAGATTAGTGTGAGGATAAACAAATGATAGAACTCTTAGAAAACTATATGCATTCTGATAAATGTAATCTTACGTATTTTGTTATCTTAAATGTTTTATTTAATTTATAAGAATTTCTTCAACTATTTTGCCAACTTCCTTATTCTTACACTAGGCAAAATTTTCAAGTCTTTTTTTTTTTCAAAGAATTATTTATTTAGTTTTATTTATTCATTCATTTATTTTAATTTGCCCAGAGAGAGACACTGAGAGAGAGGGGGAAAGTGAGAATGCAAGCCACCAGGTCCAAGACTCAAACCGTGGTTGGCCATGTGGCAGTGTCCAGTGCCTTAACCATCACGCCACCTGCTGGTCCCAATTTCAACTCTTTTGAAAATAATGGTGGCATCTCCCTACCAATTTTGGAGAAAAGGTAAAACACACTGCAGAAGCTTAAAGACCTACCCCAGGATTATGTCTACATAACTACACCATTATCAAATAACTAGATATTCAGTTAATCCAAAATTTTGGCTTCACTGCACAAAATTTCAAGGGGTTTATATCCAAACAGCAAGGTGTTTGACTTATTTTCTCAGTCATCTAGGTAATTAGAAATCAGGATATTTAATATGTTTTTTTCTTTACGAAATGACACTAGTGGTAATACTATTGAACAGACAATTCTGGTCCTGTTCTGGCTTAATAACTCCATCATAGGAAATAACATCATGAGAACTATCTTTTATAAAAAATAAATAGGATGGCATCATCAGAGTATAGTGCCAATGAAAACAAAGCCTGCTTTTTAAATACCACTTGAATAGTAACTGGTAAGTTCTGTTAACTGTGTTTTCTTTGTTCTTACTGTAACCACTGTTAGAGATGGAACTTTACTAACGGATTCTGGAAATCCTCTTAGTGACCAGCTTCTGAAGGGTGAATAATTCACTTCCACTAAAACAGACCAGGAGCAAAAACTACTGAAAACATGCTTTGGCTGAACTGGGGCTCCTGAAGGGGAGGCTGATTCTGAGAAGGAGCAGTAGTGATGAGGTTAATGCCAGACCTGGCACATGCTGGTGGACAGGGAATAGGGACACGAGAGAGATTGGTCCCAAAGCTCCTGGAGCGTTGTAAAGTCTGAGGACTGCGGGAAATCTTTAGAAACAACACTTGGATTCGAAGAAAAGTTCATTCTTCTAGAGGAAGGTAAGTTCCTTGCCAATTCCAGCATCTCTCTTAGCTGACTATTAGGATGTCAGGGTCTTTTTACATCTGTGCTTAAGAACTAACTATGAAGATACAGACCATTAGGTCTTGAAAAGAACAAAATAATCCTTTTATATGTGGGACGGATACAAATTCCATCCTAGTCCTTGGCTTCTGTAGTATATGCAAGTCTGAAAGACTCGGCAATATCACAGAATTTTTACCTAAGGTTTTGGGATGTTTTCTAAGTTTATTTCTTTCATAAGAGTGAGAGATGGGGAAAGGCAGAGAGAGAGACAGGAATTCTTAACACAGTCTCATATTAAAGCCGCGCTACCCCTGCCTTCCTATACAGCCCCCATCATGGGCACGGGGGCCTGGCATTTACAAATGTTAAAGGAACCAAATTCCTGATCCTCCAAATAGATCCAGCATCACTTGAACGATGCACAACTCTATGCTACCCAGCCAGCCCACATTCCGATCTAAGTTTTAATTTTCTGTCCAGATAATCAGTCCCTTACATACTTGTCATTTATCATGAGGTCTTGTTCTCACCATCTAGTCCAAGTAGAGATTGACAGAGGGGAATAAGTTTTACTATGCATTGAACAATTTCTGAGTTTGGGGTCAGAGCAGAAAAACATCTGATAACTGCAAAAGAAGTTATACATCTAGTCATAAGAGTGGCAATGATCATATTCTGAGTAATCAGCTTAACTACTCTTTATCATTTCCATTAGCTCCACAAATTTACGTGTTCCAGTTCTCACTCTAAGATCAAGGATGTTCTAGACAAGTTCCTTCTATTACTCATTTCTTCCGTAATTCCTTCTTTCTTACTTCCTCCTTTCTTCCCCCTCTTTCTCTCTCCCTCCCTCCCTCCCTCTTTCCTTCCTTTTTTTCTTCCTCCCTTTTTTCCTGTCTGTTCTCTTCTCTCTTTTCTTTTCTTTTCTTTTCTTTTCTTTTCTTTTCTTTTCTTTTCTTTTTAATTGTCTGAGGCTGAATGTGGCTGTCAGAGAGAGAGGAGAGAGAGAAAGCAACCGCCAACGAGACATGGTCACACTAAAATCCCTTCTACTCCATTCCGTAAGAATTTGGGGGACCCAGGCCCACATACCCAGCGTGTTTTTCAAGCTGCCAAGGCTGTGATTCATAACACAGTCAGCCATTAGGGGCTCCTTAACCACCAGGCTATGTAGCTGGTTCTATTCTCACTTCTTACGAAGACTGTAATAAGACTCTACAAAAGCTAGTCCTTACAAGAGCCTTTTATCCCAAAGTTTAAATACATGTTTTCCCTCTTCCTAACATATACAAAGAAGAAAATGCTAATTTGTTCACTCATGAGTTCATTTTTTTCTTATATTTTTTTCTTATTTTTTAAATACAAATCCCTATATATCTTCACAACATTGAAAATGAATATTCCCAGCATGAATATCCTGTCTGGTAGTCCAGTGAAAGAAATCATCATGTACGTTTTCATCAGCAGATAATTGTCCATTCTTTTTTTTTTTTTTTTTTTTTTTTTTTTTTTGAGAGGTTTTTGCTATAGGGTGCATTTGCTCACCAGAAAGACAGAGAGAGACAGAGAGACACAAAGCAAGAAATCAACCCCCAGTGGGAATAGCCACCCGCAATACCTTCTCTTCCATTCTTCTCTCAGGATCTTGGGCACGCACGCACACATGCCCAGCGTGAGTTTAAGCCACCAGGTCTGGGACTCGAACTGCAGTCGACTACATGGGAGTCCAGCGACATAGCCATTACGCTAACTGATGGTCCCACTTTTTTTTTTAAGAGATAGATTTTTGCTATAGGTCGCATACATACACTTGAGAGACAAAGAGAGACAGAGAGACAAAAGCAAGAAATCACTCCCGGGGACATGACCACACTACAGTCCTCTCTCCTCCAGTCTCCTCTTGGGATTTTGGGCACACACACACACACACACACAACACACACATACACATGGGCCTAGTGTGAGTTTAAGCCACTAGGTCCAGGAATTGAACTGCAATAGACTACACAGGAATCCAACAACGCAACTATTATGCCATGTGCTGCTCCCCTGGTACAGCTTTTTGAAAAATAACAATCATGGTGGGACCAGCAGCTAGCGTAATGGCTATGTCACTGGACTCCCATGTAGTCGACCGTGGTTTGAGTCCCGGACCCGGTGCCTTAAACTCACACTGGGCGCGTGTGCGTGCGTGCCCAAGATCCCAAGAGGAGAATGGAGGAGAAGGGATTGCGGCATGGCCATCCCCCCTGGGGGGTGATTTCTCACTTTCTGTCTCTCTGTCTCTCTCTGTCTGTCTGGCGAGCGCACACGCCCTATAGCAAAAACCTCTCCAAAAAAAGAAAAAAAAATAACAATCATGGTTAAAAAAAACTAGTCTTTGGGACCAGCAGTTAGTGTAATGGCTACGTCGCTGGACTCCCACGTAGTTGACCATGGTTCGCGTCCTGGACCCGGTGGCTTAAAACTCACGCTGGGCGCGTGTGCGTGCGTGCCTGGAATCCCGAGAGGAGAATGGAGGAGAAGGGACTGCGGAGTGGCCATCCCCCGGGGGGCTGATTTCTCGCTTTCTGTCTCTCTGTCTCTCTGTCTGTCTGGCGAAGGCACACGCCCTATAGCAAAAACCTCTCAAAAAAAAAAAAAAAAAAAAAAAAAAAAAAACCTAGTGAACAGATACCAACAGTAGACACTATATAAACCATTTTATAGACATTACCTTATCTAATCATTATACCTGTGAGGCTAGATGTTAATATTTGCACTTTGAAGACCAAAGAAAACAAGAGATCTTAGAGATTAAATTGCTAGAATCACATAGCTGATAAATACCAGAGCTGGGTGATGGTCTCAGGATGGATCTACCTCATTGCTCATGTTCTTTTTTTTTTTTTTTTTTTTTTTTTTTTTTGTAAGAGAGATTTTTTTTTTTTTACCCTATAGGGCATATGTACTCTCCAAAACTACAGACAAAGAGACAGAAAGTGAGGGAGGGACGGCCATGCCACAATCACTTCTCCATTCTTCTCTAGGTATTTTGGGCGTGCACACACATGCACCAGCATGATGCTTTGTTTGTTTGGAGAGGTTTTTGCTATAGGGCACATGCGCTCGCCAGAAAGAGAGAGACAGAGAGACAGGAAGCAAGAAATCACACCCCAGGGGAGAGGCTCATGCCATAATCCCTTCTCCTCCATTCTCCTCTAGGGATCTTGGGCACGTACGAACACACATCTGGTATGAGTTTAAGCCACCAGGTCTGGGACTTGAACCGTGGTCGACTACATGGGAGTCCAGTGACAAAACCATTATGCCATCTGCTGGTCTCTGCTCATGTTCTTAATCCTACTGGACTTACTGCCAATGTTGTGAACCAAAAAGAATCAGCCTGTGTTTTAAATAGAAACGTGTGGGGCATTGGTCACTCTCCAAAGTCCATGCCCAAGTCATGACACTCTTTCTTCCCACATGGATATGCCCCTTACCAGGGCATAAACGGCAAATGAATTGATTCTGGCAAGTCACATCAGGTGACATGCTATTGACAGGTTTAATAGAATTACATGTGAGCTTTTCAATTTATAACTTCATCTTCACCGATCTTAGCTCAAATTTCCATTTTAGAGAGACATGTATTCATTTTATCTGGGTACATTTTCATCTTACATGGGTATATTTTGATTTTACGATGGAAAATAAATATGTTTATTTTGAATGAGGGTCTTTCCTTCTATTCAAATCCTATTACCAAGATAAAAAATCTAATTTCCTCCCCTAACAATAAAACTGACCCAGATCCAAGCAGTAATTAACAAAACACATGAGAGTTCAGTAACTTCTAGCATGGTGATTAATGGGAAAATGGGATATTTAGCAGTACAACAGCAGCTATGAAACGATTGTTTTATATTCTCTAGGTTCTCTTTGAGCATCTATGCAAGCCCTATCTATCCTCAATTGTTCAGAGAAAAATCTACATTTGGTGTTCGATGGTGAGGACACAGGCAGAGCAGTGCTCAGATTTAAATGCAGAAAAGCTAGATCTTCAAGCAGTGATTCAGGGGGAATGGAGAGAGAACACTTTCCTAGAATGGGAAAAAGAGTTCAAGATTTGAATACTGAATGAATTACGTCAAACTAAGCAAAAGATGGACAAACTTTTGGGACCAAGTTTTCTTTTCTTTCTTTTTTTTTTTTTTTTTTTTTCCTGCTAGTAGGTATGTGTACTTGTCAGAGAGAGATAGAGAGAGGGAGAGTATAAAGTGCCCCCCCACCCCCTTCTGGTCATGGTCTCACTATAATCTCTTCTCCTCAATTTCTCCCTCTTTATCTGCTTTAATCACCAAGCCGCTGAGCTTGACCATGTAGTCCTTTTTTTTTTTTTAAGGTTTTTGCCATATGGTGTGTGCACTCGCCAGTGAGAAGAGAGAGAGGGAGAGAGAAAGATGGAGAGAGAGAGAGAGACAAAGTGAGAAATCACCTCCAGTGGGATGGCACACCACAATCACTTCTCCTCTGTTGTCCTCTCAGGATCTGGGGCACACATGCACACTCTGGGCATGATTTTCAAGCCACTCGGTCAGGGACTCATCCCAAAGTCAGCCATGTGGGAATGCAGCCACCTTAACCACCAGGCCGCTGCTGACTCCCAGATCATGTATTCTAAATGCAAAGGAATGGTGCTTATCAGGCTGTAAAAGGATGGTTTCCTCCCATGAACCCTCAAGCCACCCTTTACAAAACTATGTGCTCTGCCTAAATAAAAATTTCTCCTGGCTGTGAAAGAGACATTTATGGGAACAGCAGTTAGCGTAATGGCTATGTCACTGGACTCCCATGTAGTTGACTGCGATTCGAGTCCCGGACCCGGTGGCTTAAACTCACGTCAGGTGTGTGTGCGAGTGTGCCCAAGATCCCGAGAGGAGAAAGGAGGAGAAGGGATTGCAGCGTGGCCATCCCCCCTGGGGGATGATTTATCGCTTTCTGTCTTTCTGTCTCTCTCTGTCTTTGTGGTGAACACATGTGCCCTATAGCAGAAAACTCTCCAAAAATAAAAAGACAGATACATTCATATATTCATTCATTCAACACACATTATTGGTCACCACACTAGGCATTAGAGGATAAGGGATAAGATATAGTGCTTATTGTGTAGGAACTTGTATAATCATAAAGAATAGACATATATCAAACAAATTATCATAAAATTAGAATAAAAGTCTGCTTTAGAAAGATTTATACTTCTATTCTACCATATACAAGAACATGTTAACCGTCCAGAAGCAACTGAAAGAAATATCTGTAAAGCTAAAAGCCTATGTTGCAGTTGGGTAAACAGTTGTACATTTCTCTCTCTCTCTCTCTCTCTCTCTCTCTCTCTCTCTCTCGTTTGTACGCCAAAGGGCACATGACATATGAGAGACACAGAGAAAGAGAAAGTACTCTTCAGTGGGGCATGATCACACCCCAGTCCTTCGTCCTCCATGTCTCCATCTCATCAGATCCTGTGCCTAGTGTGTTCCCACCTGGGGGTATTATTAGACCCCGGTTGGCCACTGATATTGAGCTGCATCTGCATAGTGCTTCAGCACTATACTACAGGGCCTACCCGGACATTGCTCGACTCTTGGTTATAAGCAGAGACAGTTTATTAAAGGTATAGGGATGTTGTGGCTACAACTACGCACTAACATACTGTAGGACGTCAAGCTGAATCCAGAACCACAAGACAGAGATGAAGTCATCATGCTTAGTGCTGCTGAATTAGCACAAGTGAGTCCCCTTCTCTCTAGAGTAATCATGCAGAAAAAACATTTAGTTCCCTTTATATACCTGTATGACCGCAATGTTTATTATAGGTCATAGAATCAGAAACTTTACGACTGCGCATTTGATGACTAGTAGATTATTGCTAAGCAACGTATAAATTCAAGGATTATCAGGTCAGCTGGTTTTTGCAAGGAAAAATTGAAGTCAAAGTTCTGTGCTCAAATACCACATGGATCGTTCAGTTTGACTTTTTTGTTGTGGTGATAGGCTTAACCTCAGCTCCTCTCTTCAAACTGTGAGACATGCAAGAATAGAGAATAGTGGCCTGCACAACATAAATTCATCTTTATAATTATTGAAACTATAGATGATGGGCCATGGCATGATGGTTAAGATGTTGGACTCCAACATGATCAACCACAGCACAAGTCCCGGACCTGGTGGCTTGCTTTTTCACTTTCTCTCTCTGTCTCTCTGGTGAGTGCATGTGCCCTGCACAAAGTAATAATAATGATGATGATAATGATAAATAAAAATTAAAATAAGTAATTCTTTAAAAAATACAAGTAATAAAATACAATCTCTTATCCTAAGACACAGCATGTTCTTTCCTAAGTTTTTTTTTTTCTTTTCTTAGAAAATCCAATGTGCCACTTTTATGGGGAATGAAAACCAAACTGCAGAGATCCAGTTCCATTTTTACCCATTTTCACCCATCCTGGAGGTACAGATATTTATATTTGTGATTTTCCTGCTACTGTACATTGGCAGTCTCGTTGGTAATGCCACAATCTTTCTCACTGTCTGGGCTGAGCGTTCACTCCACACCCCCATGTATTTCTTTCTGGCCAATCTGGCATTTCTGGAGATCTTCTACTCTTCTACTGTTGCTCCCCTGGCTTTGGTCAACCTCCTGACCATGGGGAGAATACCTATCTCTTTCACTGGGTGTGGCACGCAGATGTTCTTCTTTATCTTTCTGGGCAGTGCTGACTGTATCCTCTTGGGGATCATGGCTTATGATCGGTTTGTAGCGATCCGGGATCCCTTGCGTTACACCCTCCTCATGAGATGGCAGCTGTGTGCCCAGCTGTCTGTGGGAGCCCTGGTCCTTGGTTTTATTCAAGCCTTACAACTGACAGTTCTCATTTTCCATCTGCCATTTTGTGGCCACAGTATAATCACTCATTTCTACTGTGATGTACTCCCAGTCTTGCGGTTGGCTTGTGGAGATACTCAAATGCCCGAGGCTATGCTTTTCATCGTCAGTGTCATCAGCCTTACCATCCCCTTTTCCCTGATCTCCATCTCCTACATCTTCATTGTGGCTGCCATTTTGAAGATCCGCTCAGCAGAGGGACGGCACAAAGCCTTCTCCACCTGCTCTTCTCATGTGACGGTGGTTCTCCTCCAATATGGCTGCTGTAGCCTTATCTATTTACGCCCCAGCTCCAGCTACAACCCGGAAATGGGCCGTGTGGTGTCTGTGGTCTACACCTTTGTCACCCCTTTCTTGAATCCCTTGATCTACAGCATGAGAAACAAGGAGCTGAAAGATGCACTAAATAAGGTAGTGAAAAGACATTTACTGCATTAAGTATATGGTGCATTCTGGGTTCATGTAGGTGGCAGGAGATAATTTTCTAGAAAATGATAAACCCAGGGATTAGATGACCTAATCTCTGAGGGACTGGATTAAACTTCCTTATGCCCTAGTTCCTATTTCTAGCTCCCAAGTACATGAACACCCATGAAAGTAGGATTGTCATTTGAAATACAAAATAGTAAAATTTGTCGGGTTTTTTTTTTTTTTTGAGAGATGTTATAGGGCACTTGTGCTAACTGGAGAGACAGAGACAATGTGAGAAATCACTTCTCTTTCCAGATGTTATGGCTATGCTACAACCTCTTCTCCATCGTCCTCTAGGGACTTGGGGCATGCACTCACACATGCCTGGTTTGAGTTTGAAGCCACCAGGTCCAGGACTTGAACAGCAGTTGGCCATGTGGAAGTGCAGTGTTTTAATCCCTATGCATCTGCTTGGCCTGAAATAGTAAACTATTTTTAGAGAGAGATTTTTGCTATAGGATATGTGCAATTGTCAGAGAGACAGAAAGCGAAAAATCACCCGGGGGGGTGGGGGGAGGGGATGGCCATGCCGCAATCCCTTCTCCTCCATTCTCTCTATATTTTGGGCATGCGCACACACGTGCCCAGACTGAGTTTTAAGCCTCCAGGTCCAGGACTCAAGCCACGGTTAGCTAGCTATGTGGGAGTTCAACGATATAACCCTTATGCCATCTGCTGCTCCCTGATAGTAAACTCTTAATGAGCAAAAATTTATTTTGTTCACTGATAGATTTTCTTTTCTTTTCTTTTCTTTTTTTTTTTTTTTTTTTTTTGGAGAAGTTTTTGCTGTAGGGTGCATGCACTCACCAGACAGACAGAGAGAGTCAGAGAGACAGAAAGCGAGAAATCACCCCCCAGGGAGGATGGCCACACTGCAATCCCTTTTCCTCCAGTCTCCTCTCTGGATCTTGGGCATGCACGCACACGCATCTGGTATGAGTTTTAAGCCACTGGGTCCGGGACGCAAACCACAGTAGACTACGTGGGAGTCCAGCGACATAGCCATTACACTAACTGCTGGTCCCCATGATGGATTTTCAATGTCTAAAACAGTACCTAGCTAAAATAAATACTTATTAAATTGATAAGTTCATTCAGGTGATGACAAAGAACTTTCTGGTCTCTTTATTAAAGATCTCCAGACAAGACTCTTAGAGCTTTGCATATACAGAGACATTCAACAAATATCAAAGATGTCTTCTCCACGATCACTAATAATTCAAGTGTCTGACTCAGAAACTCTTATTTTCTCCTTTGTATTAACTGGGTCTGTAGAACTGTTTATAATGTCATAAATGAATGTAAACAAGTTTTTAAATGTAATACATAAATATCTGGTATATACTGTCATTTCCTTTATTTCCTTTGTCTTTCTTCATTTTCTTTTTAAGTTTTTTTGTCAAGGGCGTGTGTGCCAGGGAGGGACAGAGAGAGGGAAAGTAAGAAATTACCCCCCACCCCATGGAGGATGCCCATGCCTTTCTCCATTCTCTTCTCAAGATTTGGGGCACAAGGCACAGATGCCCAGCGTGATTTTCAAGCCATGTGGGAGCCCAACATCTTAACTACCACACCACATGCTGGCCCTGTACCGATCTTTCTAAAAGTATAATTGGTGATGCTTCAAAGTTAGAAAAGTATATTTGCTCTCATGAAAAGTTTCAAAAAGGGACAAAAGGAATAATGGTGTTTGGCCGAATTGGTATGAGAACTGTCATGGTTCAGAGTGAGACTCAGGAGGCAATCGTCTCAAGAGAAAAAGGGAAATTTATTGAGCAAGGGCACCTGGAGCTCTGAAGCCAGATATGCTTCAGTCAACCTGCCAGAAAAGAACAGAGGAGGCTCTTTTATGGGACAACTGATGAAGCTATTTGTAGAGACTGTCTGTATGGCAGATAGGCAGGTATGGTCGGGTATGGTGGATCAGCCCATTCTGCATATACCCAACATTTTTTTATTTTTGTTTTGGGTTCTTATGTAACAGTTTTTGGTTCAGCATGCCCTTCCAAGAACTTTCTTCTCCATACTTAGCTATGTATCTTGTTATGATTCTACTCTTAAATTAATAACATGTTTGGGGACCAGCAGATGACATAATGGCTATGTCGCTGGACTCCCATGTAGTCGACCGCGGTTCGAGTCTCGGACCCGGTGGCTTAAATTCGTGCTGGGTGTGTGTACACGTGTGCATGCTCAAGATCCCAAGGAGAATGGAGGACAAGGGATTGCAGCATGGCCATCACCCTTGAGGGGATGATTTTCGCTTTGTCTCTCTGACTATCTGGCAAGGGCAGGCACCCTATAGCCAAAAAGAGAGAGAGAGAGAGAAAAGAAAAGAAATACAATGTGTTGAATTTTTCACATTCCGCTTTATTCTCTAACTTGTAACATGAACATCTGCCTGCTGAAGCAGCCTTCTAAAATATGATTTTGAGGGGCAATGGTGCAGAAGTAAAAGACTCTGCAAGACTGACTCACATTGGGTGTTTCTATGTTTGAATCCAGAGATCTCCCTGAGTATGCCAGGTAGGTGCGCGCTTAAAAAATGAGACTGGTTGAAGCTGGGGTGGACTGCAGCATTAGTGCCCTGTTGGGATCCTGTCTATGTCTCTCTCATTCATGGAAGTGAGGGCAGAACTCCGACTACTTTGTCCTATTCAAAAATTCTTGCCAAAAGACCTGGGGGGGTGGGGTGGGGAGAGTCACACCTACAAATATTAACAAACCCTTTAAGCAGTGATTACAGGACACTCCCTACATCCTGTCCCTGACTTACTGTTTTTAAGATGAATAATAAAGCCTTCTTATCTCTGTCAAAGTGAAGCACATTCATTTGCTAATTTTCTTTTGGAAAAAGACTCCTGTGTTTCTTTTAAACCAATACTAACCTAAGAATTTCTAAATCCACCTATAACCTACAAGTCTCTGTTTCCAGATGACCCACCTTCTTGAGCCAGACCAATGAAAGACTCTTTATGCTGATTTCTAATTTTGTGTCTCTTACTCTCAGAACTAAGGAGAACCACTGCATCTGAGCCTCTCCGGAAACACTTCTGTCTTTCTCTAGGCCTGATCATTTGACTGTGCTTAGAATAAACCACATTAATTCTTATTTCAGTGGAGCTTGATTATTTCTGTCAACAGAAGAAATAAACTTTAAAAAAGACATCAGCAAACGTATATAAGATTTTCAAAAATAAAATAAAACATGATTTTGTTACAACATATCCATTTCTCTTTATAGGCATTTAAATGGCTACCAATTTTTCACTATTATAAAGTCAAAAAAAGAATCTCTGTAGTAAATGTATTTATATGTAACTTACTCTATGCAATTCTGATTGCTTTCTTAGAGTTGAAAAAAAATTTTTTTTCATTAAGTTTTGACATAGTTTATGTGCATTCACCAGAGAGAGACAGAGAAAAGAAAAGTGAGAAATCACCCCCTAGGGAGAATGGCCATGCAACAATCCTCTCTCCTCCACTTTGCTTTTGGGATTTGGGACACACACACACACACACACACAAACCTGGCATGATTTTCAGGCCACCATGTCTGGACTCAACTGGCAGTTACCCTTGTGGGAGTCCAACACCTGAAACACCACACCTGCTGGCCTCAGGATTAAAATATTTAAAATTCCTAGATAGACACTGCTAATTTGCATTCTAAAAACACTACTAATTCCTATTTCCACAAACTATTTACAGAAGCCATCACCTTGTAATAGCATGATCAACATCTGGGCTGACTGACTTCCTGTTATTTCTTCTTTCTTTCCTTTCTCTTTTCATTTTGTCCCTTCCTTCAGTTTTCTTCCCTTCCTTCCTTCCTCTGCATCCCTTTTCTCTTCCCTTTATTTCTACTATTTGTCAATTTTATGGTTTTCCAATGGCAACTATTTCTCTTGTTTGCATTCATTTATTAAGTTGACCTTTTCACATATTTCATAGCCACTGTAATTTTTTATAGATTTTTCTAAAGTGCTTAAGGAATTTTAAGATTGATGCTAAGTCTCTGCATTTTATTCCAACATTTGTGAAAAATATTTTGAAATTTTGTTAATAATATTATATGTTATAAAGTTTCAGTATTCAAATTTTTGTTTTGTGACATTTCTATTTTTATAATAAATAAATTTTGAAATTTTGTCCTGAAATCATACAAATATTTACCTATATTTTTGATGCTTTATGATTAACATTTTTTGGGGGGAGAGGTTTTTGCTATCTGGTGTGTGCACTCACCGGAAAGACAGAGAGAGACAGAGAGACAGAAAGTGAGAAATCATCCCCAGGGGTGGCCACACCACAATCCCTTCTCCATTCTCCTCTCAGGATCTTGGTCATGCATGCAAACGCACCTGGTGTGAGTTTAAGCCACCGGGTCCGGGACTCGAACCGCAGTCCACTACATGGAAGTCCTGCGACATAGCCATTATGCCAACCGCTGGTCCCATGATTTAAATTTTTACATGAAACTAATTTATTTTTCTGGAACTTATTCTATTGAGTGCTTTGCTTTAAGGCTTTAACTTTTCTCCCAAAATAGGTAGCCAATTGCTTTAGTATAATTTTTAAATTATGTTTGCTTTGTCCAGTGAATTGAGATATCATTTTCATCATATACTAAACACATTTACATTAAAGTCTGTTTCTTGGCTGCTTACCCAGTACTATAAATCAGTCTACATATTCCTACATCAATACCATAGCACTTGCATTACCAATATTTTATATCATTTATGTAACAATAGGATCAATTTATCTATACAGAAAATTACCACAATTAAAAGGTCTGTTATGGGGGAAGGAGCTCAAATGCTGTCATGGGTAAGGCACTGCATTCCCACATGGCTGATAATGGTTCAAGTCCTGACCTGGTGACTTGAAAATCATGCCAGGTGCCCATTCATATGTGTCCAAAATCTTCATAGGAGCATGGATGAGAAGAGATTGCAGCATGGGCATCCCCCCTTGTGAGTGGGGTGATTTCTTACTTTTCCTCTCTCTGTCTCTCTTCAGGGAGTTCACATACACTATGGCAAAAGAAAAAAAAATGTCTGCTACTTGCCTTCAATAGACTATGGTGAATTTAAAATACATTCACAATGGGACCAGCAGTTAGCGTAATGGCTATATTGCTGAACTCCCATGTAGCTGACTGTGGTTCGAGTCCCGGACCTGGTGGCTTAAATTCACGCTAGGTGTGTGTGTGCACATGCTCAGGATCCTGAGAGGAGAATGGAGAAGGGATTGTGGCATGGCCATTCCCCATGGGGGTGATTTCTCGCTTTCCGTCTCTCTGTCTCTCTCTGTCTTTCCGGCGAGTGCATGTGCCCTATAGCAAAAACCTCTCCAAAAAAAAAAAAAAAAAAAAAAATCCACAAATTCTCTGATATACCTCCCTTTACTAAGCAGAATCTAATTCTTCTCCTTTTGAGTGTATGTTGTACTTCTCAGTATATTTCTACAAAATAGAATGTGGCAGAAGTGAGGATGTGTAACTTTCAGAGGCTGGTCATAAAAAATATTATGGTATCAGCCTTTCCCTCAGATTATTCACTCTGGGAGAAACTACCATGTCCTGAGTCCAATCAAGAAGCCCTATGGAGATGTCCATGTGGTGGGGATCCAAGTCTTCCTATGAACAGCCAGAGAGGATCTGATGCCTTTTGCAAACAGCCATGTAAGTGAGCCATCTTGGGCACAGATCCTCAGACCCTAGCCTAGCCTTCACATAACTTGAACGCCAACCAACATTCTCATTACAACCTTCTGAAGGACACTGAGCTTAAATTATCCAGCTAAGTTGCTACCAGGTCCATATCCTACAAAGTTTTGTGAGGTAATAAATGATTTTTGTTTTAAGCTGGTAAGTTTTGGGGAAATTTTATATGCAACGATAGATAAAAAACACAGTATGTTAGCAAACCTAGGACCCAGTGTCTTGGGAGTGATAGTAATAAACACAGCAATCACTAAGAAGCTGAATTTCCAGAAGATTTTATATGCACATGGCTTGCACTCCAAAATGGAAATCAGAGCACAACCTCAACAAAGATTTTATTTATTTATTTTTTACCAAATTGTTTTTTTGGTTTTGCTTTTCTTGTTTGCCATAGGGTACATGCACTTTCTGGAGAAAGGCAGAGAGAGGGAAAGTGAGAAATTGCCCTCCCAAGGTGGATAGCCACACCACAATCCCTTCTTCTTCCCTTTTTGCCTTGGGATTCTGAGTATAAACACATGTGCCTGGAGTGATTTTGAAGCACCCGGGTCCTGGACTCAAAACGTAAAGTTAGAAGATTTACTGCTGAGTGAAGCAAGTCAGGCTATGAAAGAGAAACATTGTGTCTCCACTTCACATATACTGACTACCCGCATTCTATGGCAGAAACCAAAAGACTAGAAGATGTAGAAGCACCAAAATGGTTAGAGATACTGAAGACAGTGTGGGAAGAGGGCGGGAGAAGGGGGAGAGTATGAGGAAGGAAATTAAAGAGAAAAATAAAGGCAAGACATTTATGAGACACAGAAATAGATTATTATCTGTTGATGCTAAATGTATGGTATCCTGAACTGGACTGGTGTGAAGTGTATTCATGTTGCATAAATTCACTTTACAAGCTAAGTGATGGATACTGATTGGATGTATAAAATAAATTAAAATAAAATAAAAACATGAATTCTGTCATATGGAATCCAGTTGCTTTAACCTCCATGCTACCTGCTGGCCCAAGATTTTATTTATTTTTAAAAGCTTTACTTTAGGGTGCATGCAGAGAAAGTGAGAGAAACTGAGAAAACACACTGCAATCCCTTCTTTATTCTCTTCTCAGGATTCTTTAAGAATTATGTTATCTTACTTATCCATTCATTTATTTTAATTTGACCAAGGAGACACAGAGAAAGAGAGAGAGAAAGGGAAAGTGAGAAAGCGAGCCACCGGGCCTAGTACTCGAACCATGACTGGCCATGGGAGAGTGTCCAGTGCCTTCACCACACCCCCTGCTGGTCTCCCTCTTCTCAGGATTCCGAATGCACACACGTGCACATAATTTTCTTTTTTTGAGAGATTTTTGCTATACGGCACGTGTGCTCACTGGAGAGACAGACAGAAAGTGAGAAATCACTCCCTGGGGAGATGGCCATACCACAATCCCTTCTCCATTGTCTTCTCAGGATCTTGGGGATGCACGCACACATGCTCGGTGTGAGTTGTAAGCTGCTGGGTCCAGGACTCGAACTGTGTTCGACTACATGGGAGTCGAACGACCTAACCAGTACACCAACTGCTGGTCCCCCCACATGCATATTTTTCAAATCACTAGGTCCAGGACTTGAACCACACAATTGGTCATGTGGAATCCAGCTGCCTTAACCACCATGCCACCTAGTTGGCCCCTCAAAGATTTTTTTTTTAAAGTCTGAAAATAGCTCCTCTGTTTATTTACTGACAAGAGTACGAAAAATAATCATGGTGGATACTGGTTCATCCTTCTAATAAGTCTGTTGATCTGGTCTTCCCTATTGCTAGCATCTCTACCTTCTACAAAATGGGTGGTCTTTTTCTTCACTCCACCTCGTGGAGAAGATAATTTGAAGGGCCACAGGAAGTTATTTGCTTCTTTGAAGTGTTTTCCAACAGTATAGATTTCATGAATCAGTTCCTCCATGCAGATGATGCCAAATTTACCAAGAGATAGAGTAATCAAAGAGTTATATGTCAAAGCAATTAGCTTCTTACTGATTTTACCATAACCACACTTGTAAATCAGTTCATTTACTGACTTCAGGTTCAGGTAACCCCATGCAATATATAGTTCCACAATTCTCAGCATGTTAATTAAGGCCTTATTGAGCTTAGCAAAGGTACCATTAAGGATCTAGTGAAGTCGAAAAAGCTGCAACACCTTTTGAACCTTTGGGCTCACTCCATTGATAACTCTGATCCTGACAACAAACGTCAATTTGGGTCCTGCAGGTACGTAGAAGTTGCCAGCTTTTCTTGTCATCCTGGCCATGCAAATCTCAGTTCTGTACATCTGTCTATATTCCTTATGATAGTGCTTAGCTTTTTCATAGATAAGCTTCCTCCTTGCCTTTCGAAGAATCTTTTGAACAAACTTCTTTCTCAGGCGCTTGATCTTCTGCTCCGCAAAATTCCTTCACTTTTTCTTAAGAGTTACTGGCATAGCAGGAACCTTTCGGAAGCTTTTTCTTGGTGGCTTCCCCACAGCAGGAACCTTCTTTTTCTTCTCTTGAACATCCTCCATGGTTCCAGCCATACCCCTCAAATATTTTATAAGTTCCAAAATTACAGAGTTCCTAAGTCTCCAATTCTGTCCCATCCTCACACATTAGTATAACAAATACAGGTATTGGTGCTGGTGGCTATGGAAACTGAGAGTACATATGTTACCTTATGAGATTTGACTTTTGTTTCAAGAGTTCCTAGCCTCTCTTATCTGAAAAGCCATGTGTCCTGTCCTTGGCCCAGTGCAAGACTGCACTTTCCAAAAATGGCTATAATGACATAACCATTCCTCACATTGTGATGTTGACCCATCCAGAGATGGATGTGTGTGTCCATCTTCTTTCCCTTTGAATATGAGTGGCCTAAAACCACAGCAGAAGTGATGCTATGTGCCTTTGGGGCTAAGTCATAACAGTATACCTTCCAATAGCCCTTCATGGACAGTTGCTCCTGGAATCCAATCATCACTCTGTGAAGAAACTAAGAAGCCATATGGAAAGCCCACATATGAGTGCTCTTGCCAATAACCCTTCTGAGATCCCAGCTGACAGCTAGCATCAACTGCCAGGTAGGAAGTGAAACCTCAGTGCTTCTAACTAACTCCCACCTGTGGTTCTCTCATAACCTTCAAGTAGCACCTGTAGAGGGCACCTGGAGCACAAATGAGCTGTTCCCGTTGTGTCCTGGCCAAATCACAGACTTGTTAGTGAAATAAGTCATTATTATTTCAACACCTAAATCCAGAAGGGTTTGTTACTTGCATTGCCTAACTGTAACATCCCCTGAAGTTAAACATCAAAGTCCTGACAGTCTAGACACCTACATTATAGGGGTCTTAACTCAATTATCAGGGAAGAAATAAAAGAAAAACATGATGCATGTATCTCCCCAGTTGAAATTTTCCTATCTTAAATGTCACCTAACAGGGGAGGAGGGAAGCCAGAGTGCCAGAGTTTTTAAGCATCTTTGTAGTTTACACCAGACTTTTCTATCACTGTTAATAGGATGCCTCAAGACTTTCAATGATGTGCATGGAATTTTAACAAGTGTTCAGATTTAGTTGAACAAGCCTCTCTTCCTTTTAAAAGGTTTGTATAGCCAAGTCTCTCCAGTACAACAGTCTCAGGGACCAAGTCTGAATCTAGATCTCCTTGCTTTCCCGAATTGACCCAAGAGAAGGCCAGAAACTGAAATCTGAAGAACTATCCTACCTTATTTAGGTGTAAGGGAATAAGGGAGTCCCACTAATGCTGTAAATCCATGTCCAATAAAGCCTTAGGCTGAGGGATCAGACAAGAGAGAGAGTAAGGGCTATTTAAGCTTTCATAAGATTTTCTCCTCTATCTTTTTTTCTTTTAAGAGCATTCCTTATATTTTTTTCCTTCTTTTTTTTCATTTATTTATTTTTACATTTTCCCACAAACATTTACTTTACATAGCAAAAAGTTTTAGCTCATACTCCATAATTCTTCACAGTTTACAAACAACTTTCAAAATTTCAAAATACTGAATTTAAAAGATAATGTTCAGAATATGTCTTATAATTTTGTATAATTTTATAACTCTACAACAACAGAAGCAGTATGGTTTCATATATATATATATACATATATATATATATATATGTATATATATATATTTAGAGTACAGACACTCGGTATATATTAAGTGGGGACACACAATGCCTCTCCTTCATAGCATAGCTTGCTTCACTCAGCAGTAAGTCTTCCACATTCATTCACTTCCTTTCAAAAGCCAGGGTTTTGTTGTTTTTTATGGATGATTAGTATTCCATTGAGTATATGTGCCACAGTTTTTCTAACCATTCATCAGTTTGTGGGCATTTAGGTTGTTTCTATGACTTGGCAATCGTGAAAAGTGCTGCAATAAGCATCAATGTGCAAGCACTTTTTCGATTAAGTATTCTTCTGTCCTTCGGGTAGATACCAAGGAGTGGGATTGCTGGATCATATGGTAGTTCTATCTGTAGATTTTGGAGGAATCTCCAAATTGTTCTCCACATTGGTTGGAACAATTTACAATCCCACCAGCAGTGTAAGAGAGTTCCCTTTTCACCACACCCCCTCCAGCACTTATCTTTTTTTTTTTTCTTTTTTTGGAGAGGTTTTCGCTACAGGGTGCGTGCGCTCGCCAGACAGACAGAGAGACATAGAGACAGAAAGCGAGAAATCACCCCCCAAGGGGGATGGTCACGCCGCAATCCCTTCTCCTCCATTCTCCTCTCGGGATCTTGGGCACGCATGCACACGCGCCCGGCGTGAGTTTTAAGCACCAGGTCCGGGACTTGAACCGCGGTCGACTACGTGTGAGTCCAGCGACATAGCCATTACGCTAACTGCTGGTTCCCAGCACTTATCACTTTTTGTTTTTATAATCTTAGACATTCTGACTGGGGTTAGGTGATATCTCGTTGTTTTGATCTGCATTTCTCTTACAATGAGGGATGTTGAGCATTTTTTCATATGCCTTTTAGCTATTCGTATGTCATCTTTAGAGAGTGGTTTTTTCAACTCATTCTTCCATCTTTTAATAGGATTGATTGTCTTTTTCCGGAACAGCTGCTTGAGTTCCTTGTGAATTCTGGTTATCAGTCCCTTGTCTGATGCATAGTTTACAAAAATATTTTCCCATTCTGAGGGCTGTCTGTTCACACTAATCACTGTGTCTTTTGCCATGCAGAAACTTCTTAGTCTGATGTAATCCCACTTGTCTATTTTAGGGATCATAGACTGTGCATTGGGAGTCTTATTTAAGAAGTTTTTCCCTACCCCAATGTCTCCCAGATTTTCCCCAGTGTTTTCCAGGAGCAGTTTTATAGTTTGAGGTCTTAGATTTAGATCTTTGATCCACCTTGACTTTATTTTTGTCAGAGGTGAGAGGTAGGGGGGGTTCAGATTCATCTTTCTGCAAGTGGAGATCCAGTTTTGCCAGCACCATTTGCTGAAGAGGTTTTCCTTTTCCCACTGAATTGACTGGTACCCCTTGTAAAAAATCAGTTGGCTGTCTGTTTGAGCATTCATTTCTGGGGATTCTATTCTGTTCCATTGGTCCACCTGTCTGTTTCTGTGCCAGTACCATGCTGTTTTGATTACCACAGCTTTGTAGTATATTTTTGGGTCAGGGAGTGAGATGCTGCCCACTCCACTCTTCTTGTGCAGAACTGCTTTGGCAATACAGGATCTTTTATGATTCCAGACAAACTTTATGATTGTCTTTCCTAGATCTGTGAAGAATGTGTCTGGTACTTTGATTGGCATTGCATTAAATAGGTAGATTAATTTGGGTAAAATTGCCATTTTGATTATATTAATTCTTCTAATCCAGGAACATGGGATGTCCTTCCACTTTTTTGTGTCATTTTCAATTTTTTTTTTTATCTTCTCATAGTTTTCCTTGTGGAGGTCTTTAACTTCTTTAGTTAGATTTATCCCTAAGTATCTTATACTTTTTGTGGCTATGGTAAATGGAACAACTTTTTTCAGTTCTGTCTCAGTCTGCCTGTTGTTTGTATACAGAAATGCTATAGATTTCTGGATATTAATTTTGTATCCTGCAACGTTACTGTATTCATGTATTACTTCCAGAAATTTTTTTATGGAAACAATTGGGTCTTCTATGTATACAATCATGTCATCTGCAAATAGAGAGAGTTTCACCTCTTCTTTTCCTATTTGAATGCCTTTTATTTTTTCCTCTTTTCTGATTGCAATGGCCAAGACTTCTAGTACTATATTGAAGAGGAGTGGAGAAAGTGGACATCCTTGTCTTGTACCCGTTTTTATTGGAAAAGCTTTCAGCTTTTCTCCATTGAGGATGGTGTTTGCTATGGGTTTTTCATAGATAGCTTTTATTGTGTTGAGAAATGACCCATCTATGCCGATTTTGCCAAGAGTCTTGATCATGAAGGGATGTTGTATCTTATCAAATGCTTTTTTTTGCATCAATTGATATGACCATATGGTTTTTATCTTTCTTCCTATTAATATGGTGTATTACATTTATGGTTTTGCATATGTTGAACCAACCTTGCATTCCTGGGATAAAGCCTACCTGATCATGATGTATAATCTTTTTTATAAGTTGTTGTATACGATTTGCTAGTACCTTGTTGAGAATCTTCGCATCTATATTCATCAGGGATATTGGTCTATAGTTTTCCTTCCTTGTCCTGTCCTTATCTGTTTTAAGGATAAGGGTGATAGAGGCTTCATACAATGAATTAGGGAGAGATTCACCCTTTTGGATATTTAGAAATAACTTGAGCAGAATGGGGGTTAACTCTTCTTTGAAAGTTTTGTAGAATTCAAAGGTGAATCCATCAGGGCCAGGGCTTTTCTTTGTTGGGAGGTTATTTATAACCAATTTGATCTCCTGGCCTGTTATGGACCTATTCAGACTTTCTATATCCTCCTGGCTCAATCTAGGTAGATTATACATGTCCAGGAATTTGTCCATCTCATCCAAATTATCTTGTTTCTTGGCATACAGATGTTCATAGTATCCTCTAATAATGTTTTTTATTTCTACTATGTCTGTTGTTATTTTGCCTGCTTCATTGCAGATCTGATTCACCTGGTTCTTTTCTCTCTTCTTCTTAATAAGTCTCCCTGCTGGTGTATCAATTTTGTTTATCTTTTCAAAGAACCAGCTTTTACTTTCATTTATTTTCTGTATAGTTCGTTTATTTTCTATTTCATTTATTTCTGCTTGTATCTTTATTATTTCCTTTCTCCTGGAGTTTTTTGGATCTTTTTGCTGTTGCTTTTCCAATTCTGTGAGGCATGATGTTAGGTGATCCATTTGCCTTCTTTCCATGCTCCTCTTATGTGCACTAATTGCTATGAAATTCCCTCTTATGATTGCTTTAGCAGTGTCCCAAAGATTATGGAAACTCGTGTCCTCATTGTCATTGGCTTCCATGAAGCTTTTGATTTCAGTCTTTATTTCTTCAGTAGTTGTGGAGTCATTCAGGAGTAGGTTATTAAGTTTCCATGTATTTGAGTATTTTTGAGGATTTCTCTTGAAATTAAACTCAAGTTTAATTCCATCATGGTCAGAGAAGATGCTGGGTATAGTTTCTATGCTTTTGAATCTGTAGAGGCTTGCTTTGTGCCCAATAATGTGGTCAATCTTCGAGAATGTTCCATGTGGCGGCGAGAAAAAAGTGTATCTCGAGGTTTTGGGATGGAAAGTTCTATAGATGTCTGTTAAGTCATTTGATTTATGATATCGTTTAGATCTTTTATCTCTTTACCTATTTTTTGTCTAGATGATCTATCCAGGGAGATAGTGCAGTGGTGAGGTCTCCAACAATTAGTGTGTTGCAGTCTTATCTCCCTTTTTAGATCTAGCAGTCTTTCCTTCACATATTTGGGTGCTCCTGTGTTAGGTGCATAGATATTAATAAGCGTTATATCTTCTTCATCGATTGATCCTTTTACTACAATATAGTGCCTTTCTTTGTCTCTTCGAACAGTTTTTGTTTTAAAGCCTATTTTGTCAGAGATTAGTATTGCGACTCCAGCTCTTTTTTGGTTCCCATTTGCATGGAAAATCTTTTACAACCCTTCACTTTCAGTCTATGTATATCTTTATCCATGAAGTGGGTTTCCTGTAGGCAACAGATAGAGGGTTTTTGTTTTTTAATCCACTCAGCCAGTCTGTGTCTCTTGATTGGAGAGTTTAATCCATTAACATTCAATGTTATTATCGATGTTACTGGATCTGTCCCGACGTTTAAGTTGGCCATTGTCTTGGTTGCCTTTTACTCTTTTGTTTTTGGCTGTTACTTCTTTAGTTTTCCTGGAACAGTACTTTCTTCAAGGTTTCATGGAGAGCTGGCCTGGTGCTGGCAAATTCTTTCAGGTTTTATTTGAGATTTTAATCTTTTTTTCCCATATGAAGGATAATCTTGCAGGATACAATAATCTTGGTTGAAATTGTTTCTCTCTTAACACTTTCAATACATCTTCCCATTCTTTCCTTGCTTGCATTGTTTCCGTTGAGAAGTCCGGTGTTAGCCTGACGGGGTGACCTTTGTAAGTCACTTGTCGTTTCTCTCTTGCCAGTTTTAGTATCTTATCTTTATCTGTGGTCTTAGCCAGTCTGGCTATGATATGCCTTGGGGAAGATCTTCTTGGGTTGATTCTATTTGGTGTCCTTTGTATTTCTTGGGTCTGGATGTTTGAGTGCCTCTCTATGCTTGGGAAATTTTCTTCCAAGATTTCATGAAATAGGTTTTCCATGCTCTTATTAGTTTCTTCATCTTCTGGGATACCAATTATTCGGATGTTAGGACGTCTAATGGAATCTAGTAATTCTCGTACGTTATCTTCATTTTTTTTTTTTTTTTTTGTTATTTTCTCTATCTTTTTGGTGGTTTTCTCTAGGTCAGAAGTTTTATCTTCTACATCAGAGATTTGACCTTCAGCATGGTCTAATCTGCTTTTAATACTTTCGAGAGAGTTTTTTATTTCCTGTATTACAGACTTCACCTCTAATAGTTCCGTCTTATTCTTTCTCAGCATTTCTTCCTTCATATCGTTGAAGGACTTTCTCATCTCCTGTAGTTCATTGTCTCTTTTCTGTTCCAGCTCATAGTACTTGTTCAACATGAATGTTCTAAACTCTATCTCAGACATTTTGGTAACGTCCTCTATTTTTTCAAGAAAAGGGAGTTACTGTGTTCTTTTGATGGAGACATATTTCCTGCTTTATTCAGGCCTGAGGTTCTTCTACTTCTAACCATTGGGAGATGTGTTCCCTTTGATAAACCTTTTATGAGAACGTTTCTTCAAATAAGAGCAAGTGTGTTTCCTTTCTGATGTGGAATGGAGACAGCCAAAGTCTCTCTTCAATTGTGTTTAGTAATGTAATCCAAGAAAAAGTATTCTCTTCAGGTGTACAAAGAAATGTATCCCCTTCTTCACAGGTGGTTCAGTGAAATGGAGGATTCTAGAGAGTCTTAAAATGCTAGAATGTTTCAGAATTGTAATCCTAGTCCTATCTAGATAGACAGCCAGGGATGGTGTAGATAAAGGAAGTGAGGACTGAATAAGTGGGAAGAAAATAACACATAGAATAAAGAAAAAGTTGCATGCCATCGAAAGATGGGGGTGTGGTGTGGTAGAACTGAGGACGTTCCTGGCTGAAAGAGGGGTGTCTGGCTTTGGGGTCCCAGGGCTGAAGCTACTGGGGGCAGTCCTCCCTCAAAGTTCCTGGCCCAGGGGTCGAAAGATGGGGGTGTGGTGTGGTAGAAATGAGGGCGTTCCTGGCTGAAAGAGGGGTGTCTGGCTTGGGGGTCCCGGGGCTGAAGCTATTGAGGGCAGTCCTTCCTCGAAGTTCCTGGCCCCGGGGTCGAAAGATGGGGGTGTGGTGTGGTAGAACTGAGGGCGTTCCTGGCTGAAAGAGGGGTATCTGGCTTGGGGGTCCCGGGGCTGAAGCTACTCAGGGCAGTCCTCCCTCAAAGTTCCTGGCTCAGGGGTCGAAAGATGGGTGTGTGGTCAAGATTTTCTCCTCTATCTTGACCCTTCTTTATGTCCTGACCCCCACACCCCATTTCTTTTTTAAATTTCTTAATTTTATTTGTTATTATTATTTATTATTTTTTAATTTCACCAAAGAGACAGAGAGAGAAGGTCAGAGAAAGGGAAAGTGAGAAAGGAAAGCAAGTCCAGGACTCAAACCGTGGTCAGTCATGTGGAAGTCCAGCACCTCAAACATCATGTCACCTGCTACTCCTCCACCCCATTTCTTTAGCAGCAGCTACTGCCAGTAAAATAGCAAGGATATAATTTGAATAGGATGCTGTCACCTCAACTCTATTCTGGTGACTCTATAGGAAACACAGGAATCTGGTAAGATACTAAAGGTTACTTGAAGAGAACCTTTATACCTACCTGGGCTTACTAGGTAGGTATTGTATAGGACAGTGGTCCCCAACCTTCCTGGAACCAGGGACTAACCTCACAAAAATGGATGTGGGCATGCTAGTCTTGGGATAGTCCAAGCATACCACATTGACCATGCACCCCATTTCTACTATTACACATTGCAATAAACAATGAAACAATCACACAACAGAGTTCGAGGGCCCATGAAAATCTAATACCACTCCTGCCTCTGGCAGGAGGTAGAGCCCAGGCAGCAAGGCAAGTAATGGGGATTGGTTGCAAACAGAGGTAAAGCCTTGCTGGCTAGCCTGCCATCTGCTGCCCACTGCATGGGCAGTGGGCAAGTGGCAGTGGCAACACATCATGGACTGACACCATTCAGTGGCCCAGAGGTTGGAGACCCCTGGTGTAGGAAGTGATATTTCCTATGAGAAGTAATTTTTTTTTGACATTTCTGCTTTACATATTGACTTATGATTAAGAGAATAACTCAAAAATGTTTGAATAATCACTACTAAATGCCAAAGTAGATGTTGTGGTTAGAATAAAACATTGAAGAAATATAGTTTCTGCCCTTAATCACATATTCTCATTGTGAAGGACCCATAGAGAAGGAAATCATCATCCTTTTCCTGGGATGAGAAGAACAGTTTCCTATGGACCCCCAACTTTGCCATGGACTGATCAGACAGTCAAAGAAAATAAGGGAAGCAAAGGCAATGAAAGCTCCCCCTTCTTTGGCCAGTTCTGTAACAGAACAATGTGCAACACAACTGGCTGTTTTCATTTTCCAATACTATTATCTTCTGCAGCAAACCACAGTAATCATTACCTCTAAAGGACAGTCAATCACATACTAATACAGGTGGGATCTAACTACAGTTCACTCTTACTGTCAAGGCCTATGTTGCTTCTTCTGTGTATCCATGGCAGAATCTGCGAAGGTCTGCCTATTTTTCTCAATTATATTGTTGTTTTTCCTCTTAATAATCTTCCTAGCTCATCTAGTGACATCTACTTTTCATGTTTAAGTACATAAAACAAATGCTTAAACGTTAAAATGTTTTATTATACTACCAAAAATCATTTTCTATACTAATGATTCATAGGTATCAACATACGGTAAACTGAAAGTGACTTCCAAGAGGTATCCATGTCCTAATCCCAGAATGTGTCAATATGTTACTTTACATGGTAAAAGGGATTTTGCAGACAATTAAATTAAGGGTCTCATGATGGGGAAGGCATTGTAGATTACCCAAGTGAACCCAATGTTATCATGGGTCTTTGTAGAGGGAGAGAAAATGGTGATAACAGGGGCCAGCAGGTGGTGTGGTGGTTAAGGTGTTGGACTCCCAAATGGCCGAGCATGATTTGAGTCCCACACCTTCACTTTCCTTCTCTCTCTCTCTCTCTCTCTCTCTTTCTCTCTTTCTCTGTCTCCCTCCCCTTCCACTCTCTGGTGAGAGCATGAGTCTCGTAGACAACTAAAAAATAATAATAATGATAAATAAAATTAACTAAATATTTCTCAAGGAAGAATGAAAGAAAGAAAATAGTGACAACAGAAGCAGAGAAAAGAATTTGGAAGATTTATCCTGCTGGATCTGAAATGGAGAAGGGGTCCACAAACCAAGGAACATAAACAGCTTCTAGAAGTGCAAAAAGTGGGTCCTTCAATAGCTCAGTCGGTAGAGCAGAGGACTGTAGAAGTGGAAACAAAAGGTAAAACAAACAAAAGAACCTCGCCAAAAACACACGCTTCTCAAGCACCTCCAGATAGAGCATAGTACCACAGCCTGTTTGTGATATTTTCAGCCACTATTTGTAAAGGCAGCAATAAAACCTAATATACCACAGTTTGGCACTTAAATCTTGCAGGGCAATAAAAATGTCCTCTTTAAGATTACCTCTGCAGGGGCCAGGAGCTGACTTGGTGGTTAAGGTGATAGATTCCCACATGGCCAACCACGGTTTGGCCATACCTGGTGGCTTGAAAACCACACACTGGTGCCTGTGAGCACGTGCCAAATCCAAGGAGAATGGAGGACAAAGGATTGTAGTGTGGCCATTCCCCCCAGGGGTTGATTTCTCACTTTCCCTCTCTCTGTCCCTCTCTGGCAGCACATGTGCACCAAAGCAAAAACCTAAGAGAAAAAGAAATATTACCTTTCCTGGGCCAGCTTCATGGCCTGGTGGTTAAGGCAGTCTGATTCCACAAGGCTGACCCCATAACTTGAAAAACACAGAGTATGTGTGTGTACATGCCGCAAATCCCAAAAAGATGGAGAAATGGAGAAGAGATTGCAATGTGACGTTCCCCATGGGGGGGTGTGGGAGGGTGCTTCTTCTTTCTATCTCTCTCTGGCAAGTGCACACACCCTCTGACAAAACTGGAAAAAAAAAAAAAAAAAAGAAAAAGATTATCTCTCTTACCAAAATGAGATAATCTCCTCTGAACAAAAATAATTGCAATTTATTAATGTTCCATAAATTAACATCTAATTTTACTGAATCTGGGACCTCATTAATAGTAAATACTAAGTCAAACAAAATTTCTCTCTGAAATTTCGAGGACCCTTAGGCATGCTTATAGCAATATAATATTGAAAGAATACATGGTACTCCTTTTTCATTTCCAAGTTTTGTATAATTATTTTTTCTTTTTCTGAGAGGTTTTTGCTATAGGGCGCGTGCGCTCGCCAGACAGACAGAGAGAGACAGAGAGACAGAAAGCGAGAAATCACCCCCCAGGGGGGATGGCCACACCGCAATCCCTTCTCCTCCATTCTCCTCTCAGGATCTTGGGCACGCACGCACACGCGCCCAGCGTGAATTTAAGCCACCGGGTCTGGGACTCAAACCGTGGTCAACTACATGGGAGTCCAACGACATAGCCATATGCTAACTGCTGGTCCCTGTTCTGTATAATTTTTTTTAAGTTTATTTCTTTCATGAGCATGAGAGACAGAGACATACAGAAAAAGAGATACACACATAAGCACCCTCAAAAGTTTCTCACAACACTATCTACCCCAGTCCTCCCAGTCATCCAGGATCATGGGCACCTATGATGGGCAGGGAGATCAACTAGAGAATCAATGGGACCAGCAGTTGGCATAATGGCTATGTCACTGAACTCCTATGTAGTAGACCACAGTTTGAGTCCCGGACCTGGTGGCTTAAACTCACACTGGGCATATGTGTGTGCATACCCAAGATCCCGAGAGGAGAGTGGAAGAGAAGGGATTGCAGCGTGGCCATCCCCCCTGGGGGGTGATTTCTCGCTTTCTGTCTCTCTGTCTCTGGCAAGTGCACACGCCCTATAGCAAAAACCTCGCCAAAAATTTAAAAAAAAAAATTTTTTTTGGAACCTGCTCTCTTCTATATGGACTTGGCCTGAATTGAGCAGCATGTTAACACTGCATTACTAAGCCAACCCTAGTTTTGTATGAACTAAAGACTTGTTCCAGCTATCTATTAGTGAGTAATAAACTACTCTAATATTTTGCAACTGAAAACTACAATTTTATTATATATTCACAATTTTATGGGTCAGGAATCTTGGAAATGCATTGCTGAGTGATTCTTCTTCACACGACACTGAAAGGAGTCACTGAGTATTCAGTGGATGACTGAGCTAATGGAGAGTCCAAGACAGCTTCATATATACACATACCTGGTGTCTTCATGGGCTGGGTGCTAATCTGAATCTAGTTAAATCCTTCTTCCTCTCCATGTAGTCTCAGGGCCTTTCTATGTGATCTCTTCAGCAAGGTAGCTGGGTATTTTACTTGAACTTAACTATCAACATTCTTAAAGAATTGACCCCAAATTGTCATAGCTTCTTCTTGTCCATACTCCACCAGTCAAAGCACTCACAGTCCAGCCCAGATCCAAGGAAAAGGGGAAACAGAACCCTCCTAGCTCTTTTTTATTTAATTTGCCAGATGTGTGCACTCACCAGAAAGAAAGATGGAGACAGGGAGATGGAGAAAGTACCTTGCCAGTGGGGCCGCAATCGCTTCTCCTCCCCTGTTGGGATGTTGGGCATACACGCAAACATACCCTGGTATGTTTTTCAAGCCTCTAGGGCTGGTATTCAAGCCATTTAGTCAACCATGTGGGCTCTGATCCCCTTAATCACCAGGCCAAGGAGCTGGCTCTCCTCTCAATGGGAAAACTGTCAAAGAACTTGCAGCCATATTTAATCTACCACTTTTGCCTTGTAAATATTTGTTTTTATTATATGAGAAATTCTTTTCTAACATCTATTGAACCAAAGGGTCTCATGACTGGGAGATTTGTCATTACTTTTTTTAACTACATGAGAAACGACCCAATGTGCAACTCACTATGTTTTCTCCTTTTCCATAAATCTTCAAGCAATCATGGACAACATGGATTCTCAACAGACAGTCCCAGGACTACTGGCTCCAGCATTACCCAGGAATGTTCTTTCCCTAAAGCAATATTATTTTTTAAAATTTGTTTTAGGGTGCTCACCAGAGAGACAGAGACAGAGACAGAGAGAAAGTGAGAAAGCAAGCCACCAGGTCCAGGACTCCAACCACAGCTGGCCATGTAGGTGTCCAGCACCTTCACCACTGCACCTGCTGGCCCCCACCCGGGAACTTTTAATAAATACGAATTAGCAGGCCCAACTTCAAACCTGCCAAATCAGAAACCTTGTGGCTAGAGCCACTACTCTGTGTTTTAATAAGGCTTCTTGGCAATTCTGATGCATGCTAAAGTTTAAAGTTTACAGCTTTAGAAAATATCATCTGTAACTAGTTTCAACACAAAGTAAATTTTATGTGTTTTCTACAATTAAAAAAAAAGTGGAGCTGGCTGGCAGATCCCACATGGCCAACCACACAGCTCAAGTCCTGGGCCCAATGGCTAAAGAAACACAAGGGGGGCATGTGTGTCCAATATCCTGAAAAGAGGGAGAGATGGAAGAGAAGGGATTTTAGGGTGACCATTTCCCATGGGAGGGGGGCGTTCTTTTTTTTCCCTTCTGTCTGTCTCTCTCTGGCAAGTGCATGTACCCTCTAGCAAAAAGCAAAACAAAAAGAATAGTCTGTAAATACCACAATGGATTATTTATAGCTTCTAGAAGAAGCACAGACAATGCCAAAGAAAGTTGGTGTGGTGCCTTTCTCTAACCAATGCCCTTTCTCAACTGTCGAAAGCCTCTTCCACCTAAGTTGGCATGCAGGAGACATTTCTCTGCTACACAATCAGGGACCCTCTCCCGAAGTGTTATACTTTATATCTGAAAACAATCACTAGTGAAAAAGAACTTGTACTCTCTCCATCTTACTCATGGAGTCTATTATGTAGGTCAAAAAATACATTATTAAAAACTCAGTCTCCTTCATAGGCAGGTGTTACATGAAGAAAAAATGAGAAATTGTATTGATCCTGTTTTGTGTCTTTATTTCTGCCAGGCATTTTCTTTTTTTATACTTTACTAGTTCTATTGCTTATTTATGTTCAGCCTTTCTTATTCTTTTAAAGAATTATTTTATTTAACTTTATTGATTCATTTTTATTTGACCAGAGAGGGTCAGAGAGAGAGAGAAAGGGAAAGCAAGAAAACAAGCTGCCAGATCCAGGACTCAAATCACAGTCAGCCATGTGGGAGTCCTTAACTACCATGTCACCCGCTGGCCCCTCTTATTTTTTAATATAAACTTATTTTTAATATAAACGGCATTAGCTGTATCCTAAAAGATTTTTTAAAGAATTATTTTACTTTACTTTAATTCATTTATTTTAATTTAACCAGAACGAGACAGAGAGAGGGGGGAAAAAGCAAGTTGCCAGGTCAGGGACTTGAACCATGGCCGACCACATGGGAGTCCAGAACCCTTAACTACCATGCCAGCTGCCAGCTCTTGTATACTGCCAGTCCACATATCCTTTTTTTTGGAGAGGTTTTTGCTATAGGGCACCTGCGCTCGCCAGACAGAGACAGAGAGACAGAAAGAGAGAAATCATCCCCAGGGGCGATGGCCACGCCGCAATCCCTTCTCCCCCATTCTCCTCTTGGGATCTTGGGCACGCATGCACACGCGCCCAGTGTGAGTTTTAAGCCACCGAGTCCGGGACTCGAACCGCGGTCGACTATGTGGGAGACCAGCGACATAGCCATTACGCTAACTGCTGGTCCCAACACATATCCTTTTTATTTTTAAGTATTTTTCCCTGTGCCTGAGTCTTATTTTATTTTTAATATTTATTTATTTAATTATATTTATTATTTTTAAAATTTTGACTAGAGGATGGGGAGAGAGAAAATGAGACTACAAGCTGCCAGGTCTGAGATTCAAACCATGGTTGCCATGTAGGAGTCTACCACCTTAACCACCACGCCATCTGCCAGCCCCTTTTTTATTATTTAATTTTATTTATTCATTTATTTTGACGAGAGACAGAGAGAGAGAGAGAGAGAGAAAGTGAGAAAGCAAGCCACCAGGTCTGGGACTCGAACCGTGGTCGACCATGTGTGAGTGTCCAGCGCCTAACCACTATACCACCTGCTGGCCCCCACATATCCTTTTGATATGTGAATGTTTATCAGTAATTTCTCAGGGGTCATCAGAAAAGTCACTACAAATTTTCATTTTCCTATGCAAAAATGCATCATGATTTTCCCAATGACCAATATATACTGTCTCCTTTCAACTATGTGTCTGAATTACAGGGTTTTTAAAAAAAATTTTTTTAATTACGTATTTTTTTCTAACCTATCTTTACTACTGATTTCTAGCATAATGATCAGAAATGTGATCTGCAACATTAAAAATCAGCATCTCTGCCAAGTGCCAGACAGTAAATACCTTTAGCTTTGCAGGTCAGATGGTCTTCATTCATCATAACTAATTTTTTTTTGGAGAGGTTTTTGCTATAGGGCGCGTGTGCTCGCCAGATAGACAGAGAGAGACGGAGAGACAGAAAGCGAGAAATCACTCCCCCAGGGGGGATGGCCACGCTGCAATCCCTTCTCCTCCATTCTCCTCTCGGGATCTCGGGCACACGCCCCTGGCCTGGCGTGAGTTTAAGCCACCAGGGTCCGGGACGCAAACCGCGGTCGACTACGTGGGAGTCCAGTGACATAGCCATTACGCTAAGTGCTGGTCCCTATTCATCATAACTATTCAACTCACCCTTTTTTACACTGAAGCAACCAAACACAATATGTAAATAAATGAGGAGGGCTGTATTCCAGTAAACTTTTACCTACAAAAACTAGCTGCTGGTCAGATTTGGCTGTGAACCACAGCTTGCCAACCCTTGGTCTATATGGTAGCATTTTCTTAGTAATGGTTAAGACTGTGATTACTTAGCATCTAGAGTTTTGTTTTAGTTTTTGTTATAAGGCATGTGAACTGGTCAGAGAGAGAGAGAGACAAAAAGAAAGACAGGCAGGAAGGCAGGGTATTTGGGGCACGCATGCACATGCAGCAGGTGTGGTTCTCAAGTCACTGGGTTTGGGACTTGAACTGCACAGTTAGCCAAGTGCAATCTTACCTTACCTACACACCATCCATCCTGGAAACCCAATGATCATCTTATCCCTGGCCTATTTCACCTTCAAGCTTCAGGCCTGCTCCAAGAAAACATTTGCCCTTATTATTTGGCACAGTGATTAAGAGACTAGGTTTTTGGTCACACTGTGTGGGTGTACATTCGCCCTCAAAATTCCGGAGGAGACTGGAGAAGGGATTATGGGCATGGCCATCTCCCCTGGGGGGTTGTGTGATTTGTCCTATAACATATCTTATCTTAAAAAAAAAAAAAGAAAAATAAAAAAAAGACTGGGTTTTTGGAGCAGGACAGACCTCAACTGCCAGTTTTGCCACTTTCCACCGGATAGTCTGAAGTAAATCAATGTCTCTAATCCACAGATTTCTCATCTATACGGTAGACAAAATAAGTTACTACCTCATAGGGTGGACATACAGGAGTCAGTGAGATAATCCACGTAAACCACCTAGCAGGCTAGCAGGCAGCCTTCAATCATCAATAGTGGTGGTATTAGCATCATCCTATCACTGTATAATTACACTCATCACAAACTAGAGCTCAGAGATGTTTAGATGCCTTGCCCAAAGTCTCTTAGGTAGTAACAAAGCACCAACTCCCACCCAGAAGGTTCTATTTCCAAATCCAGTGTCTCCAGCACTCGAGCTGATTAATCCAGTCACACTAAAATGTAAGGTATTTACTGCCATTCCTAAATGAGGCTGTATTTTAAGACGCATGAAGAAAGATTTCGAAACCCACAAGCATTCATTCTTGGTGCCCAAGTTGAAGTCCTTGCGGTGGAAAGTGAGATTCACTGAGCTCAAACCGGCTCATAGGGTGGTGCTCGAGGCGGTAAACCGCCAAACAGGCTTCTGGAACTAAGGTGCCGAGGCTTACAGGCGGGGCAGTCTTTTCCAGGCCTGATCCTCAAGGGAAGTGGTGTCACCCAGGCTGAACCACCTTGCCGGTGTCTGCCGGCGGTGGGCCACGACTGAGTAGCCCTTTCCAGCTCTTCTGTTCCACGGGACTGAAGCGCCCGGTGTCTAAGGATTTCAGCCTGGTTAAGCTTCCCGGAACATCCTTTCGGGTTTTAAAAGAAACGGGCGCCGTCATCACTTTGAGCCACATAAATCACAGCCCTGACCTGCTGCTGATTCAGCGGGCGACGTGCCGCTGAAAGTGGCGACGAATCCTGCCCCTTTCAAAGACCAAGAACTTCCCATCTTTTTTTTCCCCTCCGCAGGCGCAGATGGTAACGTGAGGACCCCCGCAGAACCCGAAGGCAGAGGATGTTGGAAAAACAGGATAGGAATCGCCCATTTCTCCCAACCTAGAAGCCGCTCGGGACTCTTCAAAGCCGTGCTCTGTGACTACCACAAGGTTTTCCCCGCCCCGTCGGTGACGGTTAACTCGTGACTGGTCGCTCGGCTCCGAGCTGAGGGCGGGGCGGACACGGAGGAGCCAGGGGCGGAGCTGCAAGTGCGAAGCGCCCAAAAGCCCCCGACGGGGAGCGCGTGCGCAGTCTCTCGCCACGGGACCTCCTTCCCGCCGCTGAGACTAGGAAGCGGGACGCCAAATCTGTCCCTGCGCAGCCGCCGCCGCCGGCGCCGAGCGGGGCGACCGCCCTGCCCGAGGCGCGCCTGCGCACGTTCCCACGCACGCTCCGGCGTACGGCGGCGGCCAGGGGTCGCGAGCCGGTGGAGGACCCGCGCGCGGAGGAGCCCGGGGAGTCAGCGCTTCTTCCCTCCCTCCCCCACTCCCCTCCCCGCTCCCTCCCCCCTTCCCCAAGAATGTTCCGCTACGAGGTAAGCCGTTGCGACCGGAAGTGACCCCTCCCTCCCTTAGGCGCCCCTCTTCCTCTCTCACCCTGTGCGCGCCCGTCTGGTGCTCCTGGGGGGGAGGAGGCGGGCCGCCGTAGCCGTGGGACCCAAGGGGCGCGACCGGCCTGAGGTCGGGGGTTTAATCCGAGGGCTGGGAGCTGGCTTCTGGGAGGCGGGACTGACCCATCAACTGCCTCTGGGGGGAGTTGGCTTCTGTTTTGGGGTGGGGAGGGCCCGTTAAGTGTGCCGCGACCAGGCCACCCCCCCGCCACCACTGCCGGAGGAGCCGGGAAGGGGATAGCATTGATTGCTCCTACTTAGCGTTTCTTCTTCAGGAAGAGGCACCCGGGAATACCCAGAGAGGAGTTTCCCGCCCTAGACCCGGAACCCCCCCCCCCTCCATGACATACACTTAATCCGATACATATCGGCGGTCATCAGGTCATGGGGGCCCGAGCTTGCCCTTTGACTGAGGCCCCAGACTATTTGCTGAAGAGGGCTGCGAGTTGAGAGGGGGGCGTGTCCAGCAGAAGTTCTTTCAGGGCAGCAGTAGGGAGACGTGAGTTTGGTGACGCTCCCGGGAATGTAGAAATAGCCGAGAGTCGTCCTGCCCCTGTCACTAACTCACTATGACCTTGAGCAACTCCTGATCTCTGGACCTAAAGTTTCTGTATTTGTAGTTTTAAAGGACTGATCTGAGATGGTCCTTAAGAATCTTTTCAAATTTAAAACAGCAGTGATTTGGCTAACTAGCTTTTTGTGGTTTGGATGGGAGTACTGCTTTAAGTTGCCCCTGATGTGGAAGCGATCGCATGCCTGCTTGTTAGACGTTTGAGAGGGCTCCCGAATGGGTAGAATGGCCCTTGTAGCCTAACCTTACCTTTGGGAACAGCCTAGTTTCCTAGTGGCTGGAAAGGTAAATCACAAACCTGTCAATTACTAATCGAGTGTGGACTTCCGATTCTGAATCTTTGACAACTGGGGTCAGATACCATACTTGACAGGATCATCCAAAACCAAATTGACTTTATGTAAACATGGAGAGAGGTGATGAGATGAAGTGGGCAGAAGTTTCCAAGAAAACTTGGAAATAATCACTTGAAAGAAGCTGAAGTAGAAGGGGGAAATGTTTAAAATAGAACATCTATAAGATATTCTAGTCATATCTTTTGTTCAGCAATTTAAAATCTTTGCCTAGTTTGATCCTCACCACTGTTTGAGGTCGGTGATACTGTCCTTGAATTACAGTTTAAAAGATTGAGGCTTAGAGCCTAGCATAAAGTCTAAGACACAGTATGTTCTTAAAAGGTATTTGATGACTTAGAAAGAATGTGAGTTATCCCTGTTCACACTACTTACAAGAGTGGAACCAGGGGACCGGCAGATGGTGTAATGGTTATATCACTGGACTCCCACATACTTGACCGTGGTTCGAAGTCCCAGACCTGACAGCTTAAAACTCCTGCTGGGCATGTGTGCGTCCATTCCCAAAACTCCATGAGAATGGAGGAAAAGGGATTTCAAATAGCCCCTGGGGGGTGATTTTTTTTTCTGCTTTCTTTCTGTCTTTCCGGTGAGCACAAACATCCCATAGCAAAAATCTCTTTAAAAAGGGAAAAAAAGATTAGAACCAGAATTTGAACTTGTCATATCTCAGCATTTCTAGGGTTCACTTAATTATGGTTGAAAAATTTAGGGCATGGCAGTTATGTAGCTAGATTCCCACATGGCCAACGACGGTTCCAGTCTCAGACCTGGTGGCATGCTTTCTCATTTAGCCTCTCTCTTTCTCTCTGTCTCAGTCTCTCTCTCTGGTGAGCAGGTTTGCCCTTTAGCAAATCAGAAAGTAACAATAATGATAAAATTAACAGATTATTTTCTTTTTAACTAACATAGAAACAGACTTTCTGGGGCTAGCAGATGGCATAGTGTTTACGTTGCTGGATTCCCACGTGGCTTACTGCAATTTGAGTCCCGGACCTGGTGGCTTGAGACACTCCAGGCGCTTGTGCCTGAGTGCCTAAGATCCCAGGAGGAGAGTGGAGGAGAAGGGATTAAGGCATGGCCATCCCCCCCAGGGCATGATTTCTCACTTTTCCTCTCACTGTCTCTCTGGTAAGCACACATGCCCTAAGGCAAAAACCTAAAAAAAAAAAAAAAAACCAACCTGTGTGTGTGTGTGTGTCACACACACACACACACACACACATACACTTACACATTTGAAAAATTAAGATTGGGGCCAGCAGGTTAAAGTAGGTAGATCTCACATGGCCAACAAAGCAGTTTGGGTCCCAGACCCCAGAGTTTGAAAAACATACCAGGCATGTATGCATGCATGCTCAAACTCTAGAATGGACGGAAAGATAGAGAAGAGATTGTGACACTGGATTATCCCCCATGTAAATGCCTTCTCACTTTCCTTTTTTCTCCTCCCGTCTAACACACACACCCTCTGGAAAATTAAAAAGAAAAAATTACTTTGCTGTTTTATCACTAGAGGCTAGGCCTACAGGAATTAAGAGGGAAGATGAATGGGAAATGAAGAGAAAATCTTCAAAGGAAATAATAAAGTAGTTGAAAAGATAACATGAATATAATGAGAAAGATGAGAATCTTATTGAAAATTCCACAAAGCTCAAGCTAGACAATAAAGTATTCATTTTCTAGTTGCCATCTCTATTCCAACCAGTGATGTAAGGGAAATTGGCCTCGTTTCTCAATTGCAGAAGGAAATGTTTTTATTAGATTTTTGATGAATTAGACACATGGAATGTTTGGGAAGGGGAAGTTAAAATAAGAAATAGGAAATGGAAACTAAAAGAAATGATAGTAAGGCAGCCAGGTGGCATGGTGGTTAAGGCAGCTGGATCCCACATGGCCAACTGCATGTTTCAAGACCTAGACTCAGTGGCTTAAAAACAAGCCAGGTCCATGTGCATGTATGCCCAAAATCCCGAGGGAGAAGGGATTGTGGTGTGGCCATACCATACCCCAGGGTGTGGGGGGGGGTGATTTTCACTTTCTCTTGCTCTCGCTCTGTTTCTGGCAAACTCATATGCTCTATAGCAAAATTCTAAAAAGAAAGAAAAAGTTACTGAAATCTGCCATGTCAGGGAGATTGGTGAGGAGGAAAAGTTATAATGAAACTATTAAGTTCATTGAGAAGGTAAAAGTGAATATTTTTAGAACATTTTCTAAATGAGAATGTGAATTTCATGAATAGCTAATCTCTTCTCATTTTTTAGTCTTTGGAGGATTGTCCTCTGGATGAAGATGAAGATGCATTTCAGGGCCTCGGAGAAGAGGATGAGGAAATTGATCAATTCAATGATGATACATTTGGGTCAGGTGCAGTTGGTAAGTGACATCTTTCTAATATCATCTTGGTTCCTTGCTCTTTTCAAGTGTTATCTTTTGTAAGTATTCTGTTTTAGCAGGATTGACTTAATTTCGTAATTTGGTAAGACATTTTTTTAGTGTTGATTTCAGTCAGAATAGCTCAGTTTTCACTGAAATCATCTACCTTGCTCCTATGGCCCTGTTTTGCCTCACCTATAAAACCAGGTGTAAAACCTGGTGGTGTGGTGGTGAAGGCAGCTGGATCACACATGGCCATCTGCAGTTTGAGTCCCAGACCTGGCAGCTTGAACACACTAGGCCCATGTGCATGTATGCCCCAAATCCTGAAAATCAGGAGAGTGGAGGAGAGGGGACGGCTGTTTGGCCATCCCCCTTGGGGCATGCTTTTTCACTTTCTCTCTCTGACCCTGTCTTTCTCTAGCAAGTGCATGTATCTTTCACCAAATTTAGATAAATGAAACAAACCCAGTATTCTGTAAGCCCTGTCTTCCACGTATATGCTCGATGACTCTAAGTTGCCACTGTAAGGAATTAAACTGTTTGGGGAAGCAGACATTTAAGAGAAGCTTAAAATAACCCTTGGTGAGGGGAATTTTTATTTTTAGAGCATATATAAGGAGTCCTCTGGGAAATTTCTGGTAAAATGCTTACTAAGAAAAAACTATGCATGGGATTTCAATTTTGTTTGTACCAATATAAATTCATACGTTAATTTCACTTTTCCATAAGCTTTTCGAGGTCCCCTTGTAACTTAAGGAACACTAAGAGATTAGTAGAAAATTCAAATTCTAGTGAGTACAGGAATTTTAAAATTAGTCCATCACTATTTTATTGCCTAATCATGCAGTTGTCTTACAGTATCTTCAATTAGATAAAAAGCTTTTTGTACCAAGAATTTTGTTGATAAAAAGTCTTTGTAAACTAGAAAAGTGTTGTGCATACATGGAATCTTTTTCTATCCTTGGATATAGATAAATATTCTGAGTCAGAAAAACTTTAAAAAGTTAAAAAGCCAAACTAAACTTATAGATCATACAGTTAAAATACTGAGATGGAAAATTTAGGAAGCAAACTTACATGATAAAGTTTGGGAACAAACTTTATGACAATATTAGAACCAGTGGGCTAATAAGGTAGAATTTAAATGGTGCTTCTGGGAAAAAAAAGTGATAAGAAGAAGAAATTCAATGGTAGTTAGCAATCCCAATATTTAAGTATCAAAGACAAATAAAAGTGTTATAATGGGTACAGGTTTTGTAGTGATCTAAGCAGCTTAGATTTAATGAAGCTTAGACTGAACTGAATGAACTGGCAAAAATTGAAGTTTTTTATTGTCAGTTATTTACACAATCCATTACAGAACTAAAACTTTGTCACAATTAAGAGCAGCAAAAGGAATGTTGAAAGTAGAAACTAGACTCATTATGGAAGAGAATCAGACCTTTTGAATTATAGCTATAGTTTAGGAAATGATATTGTACAGAATGATGTGATCCGAGAGGCTCTTGTTTCTCTGCATGGAAATGACAGGGAACGGACACAGAATAGAGTTACAAAGGCAGGGAACTGATAAGAATTACAAATTACATTTGGAAGATAGTTTAGTAATAACCCATACAATACCAACAAAACAAACCGTGAAGGAAGACAGACAGGTGAAGGGATAACAACAAGACCAATCCTCATCAGAGGGTGCTTTCTTTCTTTCCTTCTCACTCTCCCTTTCTCTTCCAGCGAGTGCATGTACCTGCTGGCAAATTAAAAACAACAAAAAAGATGAGGTAGCTTATCATGTTCTCTATTTCGAACCAAGGCATAGAGGAATAAAGGTGTTAACTTTCTCATCATCTTGAAGAGAGCTATGAATAGTCTTTTTTCTCACAAGATGGAATAGTAGTGCCTTAAAACTGGACCAGCAGATAGGGGAATGGTTACATTGCTAAACTCTCAAATGGCCAACCGTGGTTCTAGTCCTGGACTCAGCAGCTTGAAACTCACACTGGGTGCACATGTGTGTGCCCAAAATCCTGAGAGGAGGATGAAGGAGAAGGGATTGAGGTGTGGCCATCTTCCCAGGGGGTGATTTCTTGCTGTTTTTCTCGTCTCTCCAGTGAGTGCATGCGTCCTATAACAAAAATCTCTCTCAAGAAAAATAAAAATGATTCCTTAAAGCAATGTTGGAGTATGTAGAAGTGTGTTTTATGTGATGGGAAAGAAGAAAAAATACACATGTTAAGAAAGCCCTTAGGAGGGTAAAAGAATAAGTAATAAAAAGTAGGCCCAACTACAATGGCACACAGATAACACCACCCCTTGGTACTCTGTAAGCTGCATGGGAGGTTCAGTTCCATGCTAACCTGAACATGCTGCACACATTTGTGTGCATGTAATTCTAGGTAATTGGGAGGCTGGGACAGGCCAGAAGGATTGCAGTGCAGTCAGACCCTGTCAAAAATACCTACCTCTGCTTCTCTTTGTTTTTTTTTTGTTTTTTTTTTTTTTTTTTTCATAAACAACAAAAAAACAAGGCAGTGATGGGCCAGCAGGTGGCATGGTGGTTAATATGCTGGATCCCTCATGGCTGACTCCACAGTTTTCCACAGTTCAAGTCCTGGAACCAGTGACTTGAAAAACACATTGGGTATGTGCCCGTGTGTGCCCAAAATCCCTAGAGGGGAATGGAGGAAAAGAGATTACAGAATGGCCATCTTCCCTCGGGGGGTGATTTCTCAGTTTCTTCTCTTTCTTTTTTTTTTTTTTTTTTAACCATGAATCACATTTTACCCCAAGAGGAATTTTATTGATTAATTTATTCCTTCACAAAAAGACCAACTATAATCAAATGAGGTGAACATTCATCTCAAGATTTTGTCATCTTCAAAATAAAACAAAAGATGAAACTTAGAACTGGATCACTCGACCCTTTCTCTTCTTATCTCCTCCCAGTTCAAAATGCTTACATCTCTTAATAGCCAGCATTCTCTTAGATTGCAGTTGGGCTCAACACGTTCAAGCCTCAGCACAGTCTTCTTTGTAGTTTTTGCCTTTTTCTGGAGAATAGGCTTAGTTTATACACCATAGCCACTCTGCTTCCTGTCATAATGCCACTTTCCCTGAGCATACAGAGAATCCCTGCCCTTTTTGTGCTATGTCATTTTATGAGGTTGGTGCTTGCCATACTTCTTACAGAAAGTCTAGTGGGTTTTAGGGACATTCACCATGTTTCCAGCTCTCTGTGTCTCTTTCTGTCTCTCTTGGGCAAACACATATGCCCTGTGGCAAAAAAAAAAAAAAAAATTCTAAAAAAGAAAGGCAGTGAAATAACATGGTGCTATTGCTCTTTGTACTCTAGGGCAGAGGATAATTAATAAGGACTTCTAGATCCACAAAGTTTATAGTGGAGAAAAGATTGCCAGAAGATTGCCCTTTCCATTGAGGGTGTGGTATACGAAGGGTCTTCAGAAAGTTCGTAGAAAATGCATATTATCAAAAAAGTGCATGGGTTTGAAAAAGATTTGTGTGTTTTAGATTTTAGCCATAGGACCTGTGCACTCACTGGAGAGAGAGACAGAGACAGAAAGGGAAAGTGAGAGATCCCCCGGCATGTTTTTCAAGCAGCCAGGTCTAGGACTTAAACCAGAGTCAGCTACATGGAATCCAATGCCTTAACCATCATCCCACTTGCTGGCTCCATAAATAATTTAATTGCCAGAGGGTATGTTCACTTGCCAGGGAGAAACAGAAGCAGAGAGAGAGAGAGACAAGGCACTCCTCAGTGGGGTATGGTCACACAGTCCCTTCTCCTTTATTTCTTCTTCCTTTCAGTATCTTGGATATGCATATATGGTGTTCTTAACATGTTTTTCAAGCTGCCAGGGCTGGGATTCGAACTGCCGTCATATGGAATCATTTTCCCTTAACCACTAGGCATGGAGCTAGTCCTCAGTAGTTTTCATACCAAAATGAACTTGTCCTATCATACTTGAATTTTATAGGGAATATCTTAATTCTTTATCACATCTTGGTATAAATGCCATAAAAAGAAAATTGCTTCTAAGCTCAGCCTGTGATTGGTTTGGTATACCTCTGTTGGTAGGTATACAGTGGGTATAGAGAATTGAAACCAGGAGTTGACATAGACCTTTGACTTGTGTTTTGAGGTGATTTGTTGTTGTTTAGGTTTTTGCCAGAGGGTTTGTGTGTTCACCATAAAGAGACAGAAAAAGACAGAAAGTGAGAAATCACCCTCCAGGTGGGATGGCCACACCTCAGTCTCTTCTCTTTCATTCTTTTCTTGGGATTTTGGGTACCCACATACCCATGCCTGGCATGAGTTTCAAGCTACCTGGTCCAGGCCTTGAATCATGGACAGCCATGTAGGAATTTAGCACCTTCACTGCGCCACCTACTGGCCCCCAATGTGGCTTTTCTCTTTTTTTTCTGGGATTTTTTGTTATAAGGCATGTGCACTCTCCAGAGAGACAGAGAAAAGGTGAGAAATTATTTTCCACGAGGGATGGCCATGCCGCAGTCCCTTCCCCTCCATTCTCCTCTCGGGACTTTTGGTCATGCTTATACACGTGCCTGAAGTGATTTTCAAGCAGCTGTGTTCAAGACTCGAGCCACTGTCAGCCATGTGGGATGGAAGTCCAGCACCTTAACTGCCACACCACCTGCTGGCCCTTTGATGTGATTTTTTTTAAATTATTTATTTAACTTTATTCATTCATTCATTTTTTTTAATAATTATTTATTTTATTTTATTTTTTCATTCATTTTTTTAGTTTGACCAGAGAGAGACAGGGTGACAGTGAGAGAGAGAGGAAGTGAGAAAGCAAGCCGCCAGATTCAGGACTTGAACCCTGGTCGGCCATGTGGGAGTGTTCAGCGCATTAACCACCACACCACCTGCTGGTCCCCTCATTCATTCATTTTTTTTTTTTTTTCTTTTTTTTTTTTTCTTTTTTTTTTTGGAAAAAGACAGACAGAGAGAGACAGAGAGATTTGACTAGAGAGATACACAGAGAGAGTGAGAGAGAAGGTGAGAGCAAGCCACCAGGTCCAAGACTCGAACCATGGTAAGCCATGTGGGAGCACCCAGCGCCTTAACCACCATGCCACCTGCTGGTCCCTGATGTGATTTTTTAATGACATGGGTTTCTTGATAACATCTGTTAGTACAGTGTGTATTTTAAATCACTGGCTTCAAATGCTCTGATGTCACCTTTCGTGAGAAAGCAGTCACTATCTTCTGCATGAAAAAATGTTTGCATCATCTTAGAGAAATAAATGGTGTTGCATTAATCCCAATTCATTCTCTTAAAAAAAAAAAAAAAACTTACAGTCACATGGTGTTTATTATGTGCTAGGCACCATTCTAAATGTTTTACATGTTATTAATCTTCACAGTAGCCTTTGATGTGTAGACACTGTTACTATCCTCATTTTAACAAGTAGAGAGGCAAAGTGACAGAGAAGTTAGGTAACTATAAATATTATTAGTGTAAACTATCAGCCATGTTCAGACTGTCTGAGGAATCTTTGGCAACTGCCTTGAGTTGGAAAGTCTTTCTACCTCTCTTATTAAGCTGCCATACACCATAGGGGCTGAGAGCACCTTAATATTAAATCACCTATCTTTCCTTTTTACTTATCTTTTTTCAAAAATATTCCTAGATGGGCTTCAAGGGCATCATTGCAGCAAGTATTAGTTTACAGGAGCAGCCAGGGATTTAGTAACTCACGTCGAGGGTTTGGTTAATTAGCTGAAAGAATGTAGACATCTTTTCTTCATTTCTCTGTTACTCCTTTGCTTACCCTTTATCATTTTGACCAATGATGAGATCAAGTATTGGCATATATAAGTAATGATTTTTAGGTGTTTGGAAGAGATAGGGGGTGAAAAAAATTTATATAGTGATAACATGAGCTTTCTCATATACCACTTCAAATGATTTGTCACAAGAGCAAGAAAACTCTAAAATGAGGACGATACTCTCTGGCATAAGAGTCCTGTGTTTGTATGTTTGAAAACATAACAGTTCATAACAGATCTTTTCTCATAGAACATGGCTATTTAGCCACTGTTTTTAAAGTTACTATTTTAAAAAAATTACTTTTTATTTGTTGAGATTTTTTTTTTTTTGAGAGGCTTTTGCTATAGTGCCCGTGTGCTCCGCCAGAGAGAGACAAGCAGAGAGAGAGAAAGCGAGAAATCAGCCCCCGGGGGGATGGCCATGCTGCAATCCCTTCTCCATTCTCCTCTTGGGATCTTGGGCACACACACACACACACACACACACACACACACTCCCGGTGTGAATTTAAGCCACTGGGTCCGGGACTTGAACCGGGGTCAACTACATCGGAGTCCAGCGACATAACCATTACGTTCACTGCTGGTCTTTATTTGTTATGATTTTTTAGCCACCAGGTTTAAGACTCACACCATGGTTGGCCATATGGGAATCCAGTGCTTCAACTCTGATGTCACTTGCTGGTCCCCTTAAAAGTTATTATTAAGAACAAATTATATATTTGGTATGATCTGGTAAAATTAACAAACATGAATGTGGGAAATGGTGAGATAAAGGTTGTATACAAGAGCTATAAAAATATCCTTACCTAAAGGGACCAACAGATGGCTAAATTACATGTTATTGTAGTACTTGAATTATTATTATTTTTTTTAACAAACAGTGAATTTTTTGTAAGCACATAAAAAGAAAGTTTGTTTCTGTGTTAGCTACAAAGATAGTTATCTGTTATCCCTGTTGAATTTTGTAGCATATATAAAGCATAACTACAATAACAGTAAAATAGAGAATATATATAAAAGAAAATACCCTTTTTGGGGTTTGAAAGTAATAAAGTATACAAATAAGTCATAAAATGAAAGGAAGGAAAGGCTTTAGTGAGGGAGTGGGGGTTTCTGTATTTGAATGCTGAGAACAAAATTATGAGTAGTGCTTTTATGATGGAAGCAGAATGAACGAGTAGATTGAAGAGAACTGGAAAGAGATGTGAAGTAAGTAAAATTCGTTCCTAGAGAAGCCAGTAAAGGATCTGAAAATTTTAACCTATTCTGGAAATAGGACTCACAAATAATGCATAAGAAATGAAAAACAACCTTAGAGTCAGTGTTTACAGACTGCATAATAGTATACAGAAGTAGCAAAGACATAGTTAGAAGGGAATTGTCTCAGTCCAAGGTACCATCATGTCCCTCTCGCTTACTGCAGTAACCCCAGACAGGCTTCCATGTTGCCAGTATTGCCTGCACCCCTTCTCCATCCAATTTCAACACAGAGTGATTCTTTCAAAACATTAAGCAAAATCAGAACTTCCATTAGCCCTTTACTTCATTCAGAATATGCTAGAAGACCCTGTATGAGCTCCCTCCACCTGACTCTTTGACCTTATTTTCTTCTACCCTTCTTGCTCATTTCATTCTGAATTCATTCCTTTTTTAAAAAAAATTTTTCTTTAATTATTTTATTTATCTTTGTCCATTTATTTTTATTTGATCATAGAGGGACAGAGTGAGAGAGAGTGAGAGAGAAAGTGAGAAAGCAAGCTGCCAGGTCTGGGACTCAAACCGAGGTCAGCCATGTGGGAGTCCAGCACCTTTAACCACCATGCTACCTGCCGGACCCCGAATTCATTCCTTTTTAATTTTTTTTCAAAACTCTCTCTCATCTTAAGACTTTCTGCTGACAGTCCCTCTACCTGGAACACTATTCTCTCAGAGAACCATGTGACACTTACTCTTTTGAATCTTTGCTCAAATGTCACCTTTTCAGTCAAGCCTACCTCCAACCATCTATTTAAATTTTCAGTTGGCCTTTCTTCCTTCATATTCCTGAGGCACTTTTATCTTCTGATGTATATATTTAATTTACTTTTTTTGAGAGAGAGATTTTTGGTATAGGATGTGTGTGCTTGCTGAAGAGACAGAAAGTTAGAAATCACCCACTGGGGGAATGGCTGTGCTGCAGTCTCTTCTCCTTGGGATTTTGGGCATGTACATACACATGCCTGGCGTGAGTTTCAAGCTGCCAGGTCCAGGACTTGAACTGTGGCCAACTATGTGGGAGTCCAGCAATGTAAACATTACACTATCTGCTGGTCTTTACTTCCTCATTATTTTTATTGTCTGTTATCTGACTCTTCCTTGATTGAATAAAAGCTGTGCAAGGGTCTTGTTTTGTACACTGATATATCCTATACATTTCAAAAGAGTGCTTATCATGTAATAGATGCTTACCAAATAGTAATTGAATAAAATGAATGGATTGAAAAGCTTGTGAGGAAGAACAATTATGGGGCTAGCTAGTGGCATGGCAATTGAGGCAGTGTGGTCACATGGCCAACTGCACATTCAAGTCCTAGACCTAGTTAGTGCCTTAAGAAACAACATTGGGGGCCAGCAGGTGGTGTGGTGTTAAGGACACTGGATGCCCACATGACCAACTGTGGTTCAAGTCCCGGACCTGGCAGCTTGCTTTCTCATTTTTTTCTCTCTCTCTCTCACTCTTGCTCTTGCTCTGTCCCTCTCTGGTCAAATTAAAAATAAACAAAGTTTAAAAATAGTAATTCTTTTAAAAAAGAAAGAAAGAGCAAACACTGAGTGTGTGTGCATATGCCCAAATCCCAAAGCAGGAGAGAAATGGAGAGGAGATTGCAGCATGCCCATCCACCATGGGGGAAAAGGGATGCTTTCTCACTTTCCCTCTCTTTCACTTGCAAGCACACACACCCTCTGGCAAAATTAAGAAGAAAAAAAGGAAGATAAAAATTAATGATCCAGGGCCGGCAGATGGTGTAGTGGTCAAGGACGCCAGACTCCCACATGGCTGACTGTGGTTCGAGTACCAGACCTGGCCACTTGCTCTCTCACTTTCTCTATGTTTCTCTCACTGTGTCCTTCTCTGGTCAAATTAAAATGAGTAAATAAATAAAGTTAAATACAATAATTTTTAAAAGACAAATTAATGATCTAAGGGAACGTTGTATGGTAGTGCTATCGGTTTTAAGTTTCCTTTCAAGGTTTTACTTGAAATGTCATAAGATCTCAGAACCAACAGATACAGAGTGTTGTGTGTTACCACTGTAGAATTTGGCTTCAGGGACCAACAGATGGAGTAGCAATTATGTTGTTGGACTCCCACATGGCCAACCGCAGTTTGAGTCCTGGACCCAGTGGCTTGAAAATCATGATGGGTGCATGTGCGTACATGCCCAAGATCCGGGGAGGAGAATGGAGGAGAAGGGATTGCAGCGCAGCCATCCTCCCTGAGGGATGATTTCTCACTTTCCATCTCACTGTCTCTCTCCTTCTCTCTCTCTGGGGAACACACACGCTCTAAGACAAAGACCTCTAAAAAGAAGAAAGAAATTGGTTTCAGAACACAACTTAAAATCCATCGATAATCTTTTTAAGCTATTAATTCAAATTGAATTTTATTTCGTCAGGATATTATTCAAGATACAATGCTACTTGCTTTTAATAGTGAAAACCGCATTTTATATATTTCTTGGTTTAAACCTTATCTCATTTTCCACCTAAGTCTTCTGGATTTGGAATTTTTCATTTGATTAACGGAAGGATTTTTACGAAGCTTTTTTGTTGCAATGTGAACTGTATGTTTTATACGAACTCCATTGTCTTATAGATGATGATTGGCAGGAAGCACATGAGCGCCTGGCTGAATTGGAGGAGAAGCTACCAGCGACAGTTAATGAAGAGACAGGCAATGGAGAGAGAGATGAGATGGACTTGTTGGGTGACCATGAGGAGAATCTGGCAGAAAGGCTTAGTAAGATGGTGATAGAAAATGAACTAGAAGATCCAGCTATCATGAGGGCAGTGCAGACCAGGCCAGTTTTACAAGTGAGTAAATTACTCTGATTTGAGAACTATGGCAGACTAACAAAGTGAAGTATTGAATTTTGCCATTTTGTTTCAACTACTGTAATGAAGATTACATATACCATAGAAAACTAATACGATCCTAATTATAGTGATTCTAGAGATGAGATTGTGAAATAATGTGTATTTTAGAGCACTGTAATTTCCTATTGTCTAGCAGTGGAGGCTTTTTTGGAACCTTGTTTACAACAGCAGGTAATTCACCCAGAGAGACCTACACTATTCCAGACTCTGTGTGTTTTCCTTTTTTATTAGCCCCAACCAGGAAGTCTGAATTCCAGCATCTGGGATGGATCTGAAGTTCTGAGGCGCATCCGAGGACCACTACTTGCTCAGGTATTTAATATTTTCTCTATATATAAAATTCCTAATATCTAAAAACTGTTAAACTTTTCTTACTGAAAGAATTTATAGGTGTATGTCATTTGCTAGTATTACGTGGACTGCTGCATTCAGCACTCAGACAGCTGTGCCTGTGGATGTACCTTTCCTTGGTCACTGAGTTGAAAAGGAGCTGTTAGGATTCAGATTTGTCAGTATATGATTTTTTTTGAGAGTTTTTGCTGTGGGGCACGTGCCCTCACCAGAAAGACAGACAGAGAAACAGGTGAAATCACCCCCCTCCCCCAATCCCTTCTCTTCCATTCTCCTCTCGGGATCTTGGGCATGCATGCATATGCGCCCACCATGAGTTTAAACCACCGGGTCCGGGACTCGAACCATGGTTGACTACATGGGAGTCCAGTGACGTAGCCATTATGCCATCTGCTGATGCCTGTCAGTGTATGATTTAAAAAAAAAAAAAAGAATTATTTTTAAATTTTTAATTATTATTATTATTATTATTATTTTTGAGAGGTTTTTGCTATAGGGCGCAGGCGCTCACCAGAAAGACAAGAGAGAGACAGAGAGATAGAAAGCGAGAAATCACCCCCCCAGGGGGATGGCCACGCTGCAATCCCTTCTTCTCCATTCTCCTCTCTTAGGCACACACGCACACACGCCCGGCATGAATTTAAGCCACCAGGTCTGAGACTCTAACCATGGTTGACTACATGGAAGTCCAGCGACATAGCCATGATGCTAACTGCTGGTCTAATTTCTATTATTTTTTAAGAGAGGTTTTTTTTTTTTTTTTTTTTTTTTTTTCCAAAGAATTATTTTATTTAACTTTATTATTATTATTTTCCAATTTGATCAGAGTGAGAAAGCAAGCCACTGGGCCCGGGACTTGAACCGTAGTCAGCCACATGGGAGTCCAGGGGCCTTAACCACCACACCACCTGCTGGCCCCAAGAGAGACTTTTTTGGGGGGTGTGTGTAGGGCACATGCACTCTCCCAAGAGACAAAGTGAGAAATCACCCTCCTGGGGCATAGCCATACTGCAGTCCTTTCTCCTCCATTTTCCTCTTGGGATCTTGGACATGCACGCACATGCACTTGGCATGAGATTTAAGCCACTGGGTCTGGGACTCGAACCATGGTCAACTCTGGGAGTCCAAGGACATAACCATTACACCATCTACTAGTCTCTGTTTTATTTTTTATTATTATTTCTAAATTTGACCAGAGAGCAACAGAGAGAGAGAGGAAGTGAGAAAGCAAGCTGCCAGGTCCAGTACTCAAATCACAGCTGATCACGTTGGAGTCTACTGCCTTAACCACCATGCCACCTGCTGGCCTCATTAGTGGATTTTGATCACTTCCAAAGTCATTTTTAAGAAGAACTTTAGGGATACAGAACAGATCAGTGGTTGGACATGGCAGAAGTTTCATTCACTACAACATGACTAGACAAAGGAATTGTGGAGAGTGATAAAGCTATTGATATATGCAACAGTCAAGATATGTTGTACAGCAGTCATTCTCCACACATCCATTCATTACACCATGTATAATCAAACCCCTAAGAACTGTTTAGCAAAGAATAAGTTTTATTATATGTGAATTCGAAATAAAAATGTAAAAAGTAAATTATGGGGGCCAGGTGGTGGCAACAGTGTAATGCAGCTGGACCCACAAGGGAGAGGTTTCAGGTTGTGTCCCAGGGCCTTCCTGAGTACACTGCTCAAGTGTGTGCCCATGATTCCAGCCATCTGAGACAGGAAATAGATTGCAACAGGAAGACCCTTTTTGCATTTCTGTCTTTCTCTCTCATGGATGAAACAAATAAATAAACTTTAAAAAATTTCTCAAAAAAAAAGATCTTTTTAGTATCTGTGGAGATGAGGAGAAGCTTTCAAGTTAGCTAATTTGTCTCTATTTCCTTTTTGCTATTTCCTTAATTAGGAAATGCCTGCTGTGTCTGTATTAGAATATGCCTTGCCTCAGAGGCCTCCACAGGGCCCAGAAGATGATCGGGACCTTTCTGAGCGCGCATTACCAAGACGGTCAACTTCACCTATCATCGGGAGTCCTCCTGTTAGAGCTGTACCCATAGGCACCCCACCTAAGCAGATGGCTGTTCCCAGCTTCAACCAGCAGGTACCTCTCATTAACAGGCACTCAGCCCAGAATATTGGGAATCTGGGCAAAATTATTTGGAAATGGGTGATTTAGGGAGGAGGGTGGAAGTTTGGATAGGCATTAGATTTGAAAGGAAAATAGCCTATTAGAAGAGAAATTAGTACAAGTTAGAGACACATTCCCTAATACCTTTTGCTGCTGCCTTTTAATTGGGGGAGAAAGGGTAGTTAACCAGTTAGTGCATATATCCTTTTTAAAGTATTTTGCTGGCTGCCCAAAACATTGGCAGAGAGATAACTGAAAGCTGGGGGGAGTGGGAACACACAGCATTGTCCACATCCCTTTTTACCTTTAAGATATCCCTGCTTTCCCTAGAGCCTGTGCAGTCCTGTTCCATAGAATTTCCTCCACCTGAAACCAGCAGCTGAAAAGGAAGGCCAATTTGGAAGGTATGGGGGGAGGGTGGTGTTGGTATGGCCTAGTTAGGCTCAAAATCCTATGAAATGGTGGAGTCACAATGTATCACGAAATTGCTGAGCATGGCGGCCATATCACCAGGGCTTCAGAATAGGACTTAGTTAATCCTCCAGCTTTCTTATCATTCCTTCTCCCTCATTGCTACCAAAATATATCCTTTTGGAGAGAATTTGCAAGTCAGAATATCTGCTGGTACTTCCCTCAGATAGAATGGAAGGGTGGGGATAACTGGAGAATTAGCTAAATCTTCCTCAGTTAAAATGGGCACTTTGCTTGATTTGTGAGAGAAAATGACCAAAGGTTATATATTTAACCCACAGCTATAGCAATTTGCTTAGAAGGAGGGCTTTGCATTGAGTTCTGTTTCTCTACCAGTACTTGAGGAGAGAGACTGTAGGGGCAAGAAAAACTGATTTCATTGAGTGTAGTTGTATGTATGTTTGTCCTGATAGATTCTGTGTCCGAAACCTGTCCACGTTCGACCCCCAATGCCACCACGCTATCCTGCTCCCTATGGTGAGAGGATGTCTCCAAACCAGCTCTGCAGTGTCCCGGTACGTCACTTTACAATCTGACAAAAATGTACAGTGTATTTTCTGATCACTACTAGTACGTAGAATTACTGAAACTAATGATCACTACTAATATCACTACTGGTATATTGAATTACTGACAGCTCCTAAATTATACATACATTTTATAATCTCTGTACTTGAATTTCTGATTCTTGCTCGCCAGGTCAGAGAACGTGGCTCATCAAACTCACACATTTCTTGGGTCAACTCTTTTTTAGTTTTAAAAATCTCACTGTGATCGTCTCGTTCCTACTTTTTCATTCTCTCATTCTACTATATTTTTCATGTTACATGTCAAAGTATTTGACAGTTTCTAGCATTACTCATTCATATATTCCCTCTATAGAGAGCCTGACTCTATAGTTGGAAAGTTTATACTGAGTTTTTACTGCTTTTGTCTGAGTTTTCCCATATATCAATCAAATCTATTTCATAGTATGAATATATTTTTTTTCCCTTAGAACTCTTCCCTCCTGGGTCATCCTTTCCCTCCTAATGTTCCTCCTGTCCTCAGCCCCCTCCAGAGAGCACAGCTTCTTGGAGGAGCACAGGTAAGCCTGAGATTAACCCTTCTTGTAAAGAGCTCTCATACTTTACTAAGGTTCATTAAATGATATCCCTGTTTTATTTTTCTGTTAGTCGGTACTACCTTTTTTTTTTTTTTAATTTTATTTTACAAACAACATTCCTGGTGGAAGTAGTATTCACTTTTCAGTAGACAAGAGCACAGGGGCTTGCTAATGAAATTAATTTAAAATCATGTCTCTTTGCAGCTACAGCCTGGACGGATGTCTCCCAGCCAGTTTGCACGGGTCCCTGGATTTGTGGGTAGTCCACTTGCTGCCATGAATCCCAAGTTGCTGCAAGGACGAGTTGGGCAGATGCTTCCCCCAGCACCAGGCTTCCGTGCCTTCTTTAGTGCCCCACCACCTGCTACACCACCTCCTCAGCAGCACCCTCCCGGCCCAGGAACTCATTTGCAAAACCTAAGGTATGTAAAACAAGTGCCACTATTTATCCCTTGTCTGCCAAGTATCTTCATGGTTGCTGTTTAATTTCATAACATAGACATCTTTTCATATTATAAAGATATATTTTGAGATGTTACTGGATCCTCAAGTTGGCAAACAGAAGTGTTTGATAATCTCCAGGCTTTCTTATAAATTGCATATCCCTCAAGAATCACATTTCCGGGGCCAACAGATAGCATAGCTGTTATATTGGTGGACTTCTACATGGCTGAGAGTCCACCATTGTTCAAGTCCCAGACACAGTGGCTTGAAAATTAAGCCGGGCATGTCATGTGTGAGTCCATGCCCAAGATGCCAGAAGGAGAAGTGATTGCAGCATGGTCATCCTCCCCAGGGCGTGATTTCTTGCTTTTCCTCTCACTGTCTCTCTCTCTCTCCCTGGCGAGCACACACGCCATAGGCAGAAATCTCTTCAAAAAAATGAGAATCATGCGTATTTGCACTTTATGAGTTAATCACCGTTTTTTTGTTCCAAAGTTTCTCACATCTCACTTCATATCCATTCTACAAGTGTGCACACGGACACACCCCCACACACAAAGACACAAACATATACACGGTGCTTGTCACTTAATAAGAATTACCATATGCCAAGGAGCAGGGAGAGAGAGATGCTAAAAAGTCAGGCAATCGCAACCCAGCAAACCTCTTTGCTTCTATTTTTTGGTTTTATAAGGAGGGGTTCAAGTTCATTCCTAAGTGGAAATGTTTTCTTATGTATCATATAGTAACAGTCAGGGTTCTCAAGAGAAGCAGAATCTATAAGAGATACTATATGTGTATGTATGTATACATTAGTTACATGCATAAATGTGTGTGTGTGTGTGTGTGTATGTATGTGTATGTATGGAGAGTGTATGTGTGTGTTAGATATATTTTATAGTTTTTAAAGAACTATTATTGGGACCAGCAGTTAGCGTAATGGCTATGTCGCTGGACTCCCGCATAGTCGACTGTGGTTCGAGTCCCAGACCCGGTGGCTTAAAACTCACGCCGGGCGCATGTGCGTGTGTGCCCAAGATCCCGAGAGGAGAATGGAGGAGAAGGGATTGTGGCGTGGCCATCCCCCCTGGGGGGTGATTTCCTGCTTTCTGTCTCTCTGTCTGTCTCTGTCTGGTGAGCGCACGTGCCCTATAGCAAAAACCTCTCCAAAAATAAATAAATAATTAATTAAAATTCAATAAATAAATCTTTTTTTTAAAAGTCAGCTGATTGTGGGACCGGTAGATGACGTAGTGGTTACGTTGCTGGACTCCCTCATGGCTGACTGCAGTCTGGATCCCAGACCTGGTGGCTTCAAAATCACACTGGGCATATGTGCATGTGTGCACGAGATACTGGGTGGAGAATGGAAGACGAGGGATTGTGTGGTCACCCCCCTTGAGGGATGATTTCTCACTTTCCCTCTCACTGTGCCTGTCTCTTTCTCTCCCACCTTAAGGCAAAATTCTCTAAGGAAAAAACGAAGTCAACTGACCAAGTGTTAATCACATCTACAGAATACCTTCACAGCAACATCTAGACCATTGTTTAATCAAATAACTGAGTAACATAACATAGCCAAATTGTTATATAACGTTAACTACCACACTTAAACTTTTTTGTCACTTTCATGCAATTGAAGCCGAGTACATTAAATGTGTTTAGAGACTTCTGTTAAACAGAAGCAAAAGTAAAAAGACCATTCCTACTTTACTGCTTATTCACACAGATCTTAACGATCATTCTCTTTGGAGTTCATAATTGGTCTTTGTGAAAGATGCTTAAAAATATATATCTTTTGCTTCTAAAGGGTCTCCTAAAAATGGACTTTGACAATTCCTTGAATGACTCTATATGAAGTTATCTGTATTGACAAAGCTCTATAAAACTCTAATCATCAGGAAGACAGAATTACAGACCTTTTTTTATTTTTTCTTAGATCTCAGGCCCCAGTGTTTAGACCGGACACAACTCACCTTCATCCACAGCACCGTCGACTTTTGCATCAAAGACAACAACAGAATAGAAAGTAAGTACTCATTCTACTCTGTGATTTCTTAATTCAGCTTTTAATTTTAACAGTGCAACAAGATGCTATTAGTTTTTTTTTCCTTGTAACTTGGTTTTGAGTTTATTTTTCTTATAAAGTCAGATTATAAATGTTATCGTTTTATATTTTTGATTTACTATCTTTAAATGACAAGATTTTATCAACTGATTTACAACTAAATGTAAATTAACAAATTTACAATTTCTTAAAATAAATGATAACTATTGATCATAAATTAGAATCAAAGTTTATACTTTAGAGGGGTTTTGTTTTTTGTTTTAAATTGCCAGAGGGCACCTGTGTTCATCAGACAGAGAAAGGAAGCATGCTCTCAAAGGGACATGGTCACAGGTTTCCGTTTCTTCGTCCCATCAGGATTTTGGTCACAAGCATAAATGGCTAGGCATTTTTCCAGATTGTTGGGGCTGGGATTTTAACCATGGTCACCCATGTTGGGTCTTAACTGCTGCACTTTGACATTGATCCTATGTTTTCTTTAATCCAACATTTTATACTTTCTCCTTACCAAATTCTTATCATTCTCTTAACTATGTTTTGTTTAACATCTCAGCTTCAAGGTAATCTTAAAATATCCTAGCCCTCTAGTGCCGTGGTGGTGAAGGCAGCTGGCTCCCTCATGGCCCCCTGTGCAGCTTGAGCCCCAGGCCTGAGGACTTGAAAAACACACAAAGTGTGTGAGTGCATTCCCAAAATCATGGAAACAGAATGGAGAAGGGATTGCGGTGACTGTCACCCATGGAGGGTGCTTTCTCCCTCCCTCCAGCCCTGCTTCCCTCTTGTTCTCGCTTTCATCACCAGCAAGCTCACACATTTTCTGGCAAAAATAAAATAAAATAAAATAAAATAAAATAAAATAAAATAAAATAAAATAAAATAAAATAAAATAAATATGTTTGTGTGTGTGTGTATGTATGTATATATGTGTGTGTGTGTATATATATACATATATATACATATATACACACGCACACACCACAATATACATATATATACATACACACACACACACACACACACACACACACACCACAATCCTTTCTCCATTCTCTTTCCATGATTTTGGGAATGTACTCACACGTTCAGTATATACATACATATAGTCCCAGCATTGCATTTGGGTCACATGCAAAACCAATGTTGGTTTTTTTTGTTTTGTTTTGTTTTTTTTTTACTTATTTATATTCATTCACTAGACATCATTACAGCATACAAAATGAGATTTCCCATCCAGAATACACTGTATATTGGCTCAATCAAGCACATCAACATAAGTGTTATCAACAAATAATTTTCCATTTCTTATTTCCTGTATATTTTGCTTTTTTTTTTGGCCATCCTTGATTCCCTATCCCTCACCCTCTGCCATGTCCCACCCTTCTCCCACATTGTCCCTGGTATCGATGGTTGCTTTCTATGACTTTTCCCCCCATTTAATTGATTTACTCATGAACTTAATTAGTCTAAATATTTCCAATAGTAAGCGCAGCTAATATATACATATACATGAACACAAGTTTGACTTTAGGCATAAACCTCAGTGAGTAGAATGAACATTACTATAAAGTAGCACCTAGCTGGGGCTGTATAGCTTACTGTAATCATCAAATACGCGTTTTTTTTTTAATTTCGATAAAAAGTTTTCGTGGTTTTTTTCCTCCTGAAACTTTTTATTTAATTAATTAATTTACATACATCCCCTAAGCATTGTCGCAACATACCAAATGTTGTTTCCCATCTAGAATAAACTGCATAGTGGCTTAATCATGCATGTTATCATCAATAATTTTCTATTTCTACTTATATAAATTTTTTATTTTATTATTATTTTTTTAACCCATGTCTGTCCTTTCCCACATTCTTCTCACACTATCTCTGGTGTTTACAGTTCTCTTCAATTCCTTTCCTCCCCACATATTGTTGATCACACAATTTTGTAAGTAATCTAACTACTTTCAATAGCAAATTCAGCTGGTAATTTCAAGAAAAGCAGTTTTGAACTGATAAGGAAATTTCCTTGGAACTTAAAGCCTAGAAATAGGTTAGTATTCTGTTCAAATAATAGGTACATGAACCTATTGACAGCTCAAGACAAGACAAAAATCCTTAAAACTGGACAACAAAGCTTAGAAGAAAAGCAGCAGTATTTTAGTCAAGTCACAGAATGCTGTTTCACTAATTCAGTCTCATGTACTTAATCTATCATCTGTTGCGGTTCGATCTTCCCGATTGAATTCTGGATATAATATTCAATTCCAGACTTGTCCCTACAATTAAGTTGCCCATTTTCTTAGTTTTTGAACTCTTATTTCTGTGTGTCTGCATTTAATTTTCCTGACATAGCACTCCCTTAAGAACTTCTTGGAGATCTGGTCTGGTGCTGGTAAATTCTTTCAGGTTTTGTTTATCTGAGAATGTTCTTTTCTTCCCATATGAAGGATAATCTTGCCGGGTACAGTATTCTTGGTTGAAATTGCTTTTCCCTTAACACTTCGAATATATTTTCCTATTGTTTCCTTGCTTGCATTGTTTCCTATGAGCGATCCGCTGTAGTCTAATGGGCTATCCTTTGTAGGTAACTTGCCGTTTTTCTCTTGCCAATCTTAGTATCTTGTCTATGGTTTTGGTCAGTCTGGCTATAATGTGTCTTGGAGAAGATCTTCTTAGGTTGATTCTATTTGGGGTCCTTTGTATTTCTTGGGACTGGATCTTTGCCTCTCTAGGTTTGGAAAATTTTCTTGCAGGATTTCATGGAATAGATTATCAATGCCCTTATGAGTCTCTTCACCTTCTGGGATGCCAATTATCTGGATGTTGGGACGTTTGATGATATCTAGTATTTCTCGTATATCATTCTCAAATTTTTGGGCAACTTTCTCAGTCTTCGTGGTAGATTTTTCTAGGCCAGCAATTTTCTCTTCTATATTTGATACTCTATTTTCTGTATGATTTAGTCTGCTTTTAATACTTTCAAGGCAGATTTTGACTTCCTGTATTATAGTCTTCATCTCTAATGGTTCTATCTGATTCTTTTGTAAAGTGTGTAATTCCTCTTTTAGATCTTACATGAATTTCCTCACCTCCCGGAACTCATCAGCTCCTTTCTCTTCCCTCTTCTGCAGTTCATTTTATCTCTTCTCTTCCATCTCTGTTAGCTTCGCCATTATGAATGATCTAAATTCTTTATCAGACATTTCCATGATTTCCATTGAACTGTTTGTGGATAAAGAGGAGCTATTCTTTTCCCTTGGAGGAGAGGTATTTTCTGGCTTTCCCATGTTTCTTGTGGCTCTGTGGTGATTTCTAGTCATCTGATGGTGTGTTTCTTCCCAAACTTGAAGTTCAATCTGAGCGTCGAGGTGAGTGCAGAAAAGGAAACAGAGAGAGACAAACAACAGCAGCAACAACAAAAAAAAAAAAAAAAAAAAGAAAGAAAGAAAGAAAAAGAGAAGAAAAAACTAAGAGGATAAACTGAAAAAAAAAAAGAAAACTAAAAAAATTAATAAAAAGCTTTGCCTTAAAAAATTTTAAAAAGGAAAAATTACAAAAAAAAATGAGAAGACGGAGACAGAGGTAGAGCGAGACAAAGACAGATACCAAGACAGGAGGCTTGAAAGGATTCTTCCTACCATGTGAGTTTGTGTGCTCGAGGCTGAATTATCAGTGGAAAATCTTCATTTGTCTCTTTCCCCTGAAATGGCTAGTTCTCAGGAGCCATGAAGGTGTCTTCAAGAAGGCCTGTTCCCTTGCCTCCATCAATGGTTATTATTTTTGCTTCTAATTATTTAATTTTCATCCAGCAAACACATGGGGACCTCAAAAAGTTCATGGAAAAGTGGAGTTAAAGTATGATTTTATTTTAGTGCAAAAAAAGTTTTGATATCCATGCACAGTTTCTTCATAGTACATGTTTTTCATTACTTTCCCTTTTTTTTAAGAATTATTTATTTAATTAATTTCATTTTTTATTATTCAATTTGACCAGAGAGAGGGAGAGAAGGACAGTGAGAAAGCAAGCCACCAGGTTAAGGACACAAACCATGGTCGACCATGTGGGAGTCCAGCACTCCAGCCACCATGCCATCTACCAACTCCTCCATTACCTTCTTAAAGTCTCAAACACACATACCTTATTCCTGGAACATGGGAACTAAATATCATTTTTTTTTTTTTAAGAGATTTTTCCTATAGGGCACATGCATTTTCCAGAGAGACAGAGAGACAGAAAGTGAGAAATCACCCCCTCAAGGTGGAATGGCCACAGCACAATCCATTCTCATCTTGGGCACACACACACACACACACACACATGCACCCAGCATGAGTTTTAGCTTTCAGATCCGGAACTCGAACTATGGTTGACTATTTGGGAATCCAGTGACGTAACCATTACACCATCTCCTTGTCCCATAAACAGCATGTTTTTGAGTGACCACTAGGTCAGTGAGCAAATAAAGAAGATAATTTTACATTTTCTTGAAATAAATGAAAATGCAAATACCAAAACATATTGTATACAGCAAAAGCAATTCAGAGGTACTTCAAAAAGTTCATGGAAAATGGAATTAAAGTACAAGTTTGTTTTGGTGTGAAAAGGATATGATGTCCATGCCTATTTGTTTCAGAATAAAAACATATGTGGCCCTAGCTACATAACAAGAACTATGGTAGGTTTGAGGGATTAAAAGAACAAGACATGGGGCCAGCAGATGGCATAGTGGTTGAGGTGCTGGACTCTCTCCCACATGGCCAAGTGCAGTTCGAGTTCCAGACCTGGCTGCTTACTTTCTCATTTTCCCTCTCTTTCTTTTTATCTGTCTTCCTCTCTCTGGTCAAATTAAAAAATGATGACAGCTAAAATTGGATAGATAATTCAAGCCCCTGCCTTTGTAGAACTTATATTCTTCATTCACCTGTACAAAATAAGGAAGCTAAACATAACATATTTTTTTCAGTCTTCAGTTTTATTGTTCTGATGTACATGGGCTCTATGACACAAAAAGTATAAACGATAGATTAGTATATTTGGGGACTCTCAGGTGGCATAGTAGTTAAGGTGTTGTACTCCAACATGGCTAACTGCAGTTCCAAGTCTGAAACCTGGTGGTTGGCTTTTTCATTTTCCCTTTCTCTCTCTGTTCAAGTTAAATAATAATTAATTAAGTCATTATTTAAAGATTAGTAAGTATACTTGTCTTTTTTAAAATATTAAACTTCTATATGATAAAAAGCATTAATATGCAATTCCCAATAGAGAAAAATCCCATGTGACTCATAAAAATGAAAAGATACTCAAACTTTCTTATATCATAAAAATTAGATTACCGTATTAACATCATCAGACAGGCAAAATTTGATGTATCTAGCACTGAACACCGTCATTATTGGCAAGGATTAGATGTACAGCTTCTTGAGAGAGAATCTGACAGTAAGTAGTAAGGTAGAAAATATGGCCATGTTGGGACCAGCAGTTAGCGTAATGGCTATGGCGCTGGACTCCCACGTAGTCGACCGCGGTTCGAGTCCCGGACCCGGTGGCTTAAACTCACGCCGGGCGCGTGTGCGTGCGTGCCCAAGATCCCGAGAATGGAGGAGAAGGGATTGCGGCGTGGCCATCCCCCCTAGGGGGTGATTTCCTGCTTTCTATCTCTCTGTCTCTCTCTGTCTGTCTGGCGAGCGCACGCGCCCTATAGCAAAAACCTCTCCAAAAAAAGAAAAAAAAAAAAAAAAAAATATGGCCATGCCACATCCTCGCAGCTCTACTTTTCTGTATATATTCCTGGGCATGTCATCAACGGGGATTGAATATGGAAAGCATGATATTGAATCAAGAAGGAAGGAGCAGAATCACATGTTTATTACAACTTACATAAAACCTAAAGGCACACAAAATAATACTGTGTAATACCTCAAGATGGACACACAAGTAATAAAAGCATAAAGACATTTCAGGGGGATACATGCCAACAACAGAATAGTGATTCCTTTGTAAAGGAAGAAAACTGGAAACTGGGTTGGGGGGGGCAAAAGGGGAGTCCTTCAAATGTAAATGTAACATTGTATCACGTTAACATAACTTTTTCATTAAGTCTAGGTAGTACAAAAGCGGGTATTTATTAGTAGTGTCTGCTGGGTTTTTCTCTGTGTTTAAAATGTTTTATGGGGCTGTCCCTTTCACCCAGTGGCTAAGGCAGCTGGGTCCCATATGACCAGCTGCATGGTTCAAGTCCCAGATGTGGGACTTTCTCTGTCTCTCTCTGGTGAGTACACATATCCTCTTTAAAATTAAAAAAAAAAAGTTTCATGTATTTCTTTTGCCTATATATATATATATATATACATATATATATGTATATATATATATACATATATGAATGAAATCATCCCCCAGTGGGGATGGCCATGTCACACTCCATTCTCCTCTATTCTCCCAAGACTTCAAGACACACATGCACACATGCCTAGCCTGATTTTCATACTGCTGAGTCTGAGACTTGAACTGCAGAGTCAGCCATATGGAATACAGCTTCCTCAACTGCCACACCACCTGGTGGTCCAAAGTTTCATGATTTTTAACAAGTTAAAATGATTTAGATTCAGAGGCCAGCTGGTGACATAGTGTCTAAGGCAGCTGGATTCCACGTAGTCAGCTGTGTAGTTCGAGTCCCAGACCTGAACAGCTTGAGAAACACGCTGAGTGCATGTTGTGTGTATGGCTGAAATCTTGAAGGAAGTTAAAATGAAGGGACTGCAGTGTCACTATTCTCCTTGGTAGGGGGGTGCCTTCTCATTTTGTATCTGTCTGTCTCTCTCCAGTAAATGCATGCAGTATGTGTCCTCTCTCAAATTAAAAAAAAAAAAAAAAGTCAATTTGGCCTGTGTTTAAATTTATCATTCTGCCAGCAGATGTACTTTGGACAAATTACTTGATCTCTGTCTTAAGTAGAGATAAGAAAACTATCTGTCTTGTAGGATTATTGTAGGGCTTATTACAAAAGTCTATAGATAAAATTAATCAGCATATGGTAAGGTACTCAGATTCTTAGTTTTATTTCCTTGATCATATATAACATATTACTTTCCTCTTTAATTATATTAAGATTCAGTTGTTTTTCACTTTTTTTTTTTTTTCAAGAGAAATTTTTGCTGTGGGGTGTGTGTGTTCGCCCGAGAGACAGAAAAATAGTGAGAAATCACCACCAAGGGGGGATGGCCATGCCATAATCCCTTCTCCTTTCTTCTCAGAATTTTGGGCATGCACACACACACACACCTGGCCTGAGTTTCAGCCCTTCAAAGTTGGAACTCAAACCATGATCGGCCATGTGGGAGTCTAGTGACATAACTATTATGCCATCTGCTAGCCCCATTTGTCACTCTTTTAACAGAAACAAAGGGGAATGTTTTTGTTGTGGGGCTCTGATTTATTCCTGTGTGGTTAAAAGACATAATTAATGTGCTTCCTTGTACTGAATGAAGTGTGTTTGTTTTCAGTCAGCATCGGAATCTCAATGGTGCAGGAGACAGAGGAAGTCACCGGAGCAGTCAAGACCATCTCCGGAAGGATCCATATGCCAATCTCATGTTGCAGCGGGAAAAGGATTGGGTTTCTAAAATTCAGATGATGCAGCTACAAAGCACTGATCCCTACCTGGATGATTTTTATTACCAGGTCAATAACTCTGTTGGTTTTAACCCAGTATATCCCCATACACTAGGGAGGCTGTGCATTTAAATGTTAGTGATATTAAATATTGGTAAAACTGTTTTTAAGAATGCCAAAACTTCAAAAAGTTCGTGGGAAATGTAATTAAGGTACAAGTAAAAAAATTGAAATCTATGTGTAGTTTTTCCATAATATGCATTTTCTAGGAAGTTTTTGGAATACCTGTTACTACATCAGAATTGACTGAGGAAATTCTGTTCTGTTTTCAAGAATCTCTTGGGCTATTGACCAAGACATTTACTTATATGCCTTTAACTTCTTAGATACAAATGGTCTTATACCTACATTTTAAAATCCCTTCGGCATCAATAATCTGGATCTTTTAATTAAGAATATTTGTGGTCTAATTTTAAAGACATTTCCATTGATGATTCACTTTTTGAAGGCTGGGATTTTCTGATCAGTTTATACCAATCTAACAAAAATTGGAGATTAGTACATTGGAGTGTAAGCTGTGTGGCTGCTAATGGTGTAAGTTCATTGTTTAGTGGTGAAAAACAGCCATACTCTGTGCCTGAGTTACAACTGAAATCATCTTCTCATGTGGTAGAATTACTTTGAAAAACTGGAGAAACTGTCAGCTGCTGAAGAAATGCAAGGGGATGGACCTAAAAAGGAGCGCACCAAGCTCATCACCCCTCAGGTGGCCAAGTTGGAGCATGCCTATAAGCCAGGTAAGGTTCTCATTTTCAGTCAATAATAAGAGAAATTTGAGATGCTGCTGGTGGGATACAATATAGATAACTACATGTAGATGGACAGGTAGAAATGTTTGGAAATGATTTACAAAGTACCATTATCTTGGCTGGCTTAGTGGCCTAGTGATTAAGTCGGCTATATTTCACATGGCTGATCTCACAGGGCAGATCCCAGCCCTGGTGGCTTGAGAAGCACACTGGGTATGTGCATGTGTCCCAAACCCCTACAGGATAGAAAAATCGAGAAGAGAGAGCAGCCTGACCAGGCCTGACTGTGCCCCATTGGAGGGTACTTCTCCCCCAACCCCTGACTCTGGTATTCCTCTGGCAAATTAAAAAATAAAACAAAGTACCATTGTATTTAATAAATACAAATATCAGTCTTTATTCAAGCATGGTAGGAATGATTTGACAGATGGTCTTTTGAATACTTTTGTACCTGAGATAACATAATTCTTTAAAACCTATTATAATTTTTGATACCCCTAAAATAGAGAAGGGAAATGTGATTTTTATTTTGACTATTACTGTAACAAAAAAAGAGAGAAAGGATATATTTTGATAAGGGATTGCTTTTTTAAATTTTTTTTAATGTATAATTTACGTTTTAATTTTTCCAAGAGGACAGGGCTTTTTTGGGGGGGCCTGGGGAGGGTTTTTTGTTTTAGGGCACAAGAACTCACCAGAAAGACAAGAGAGGCAGAGAAACAGAAAGTGAGAACTCACTCTCCAGGGGGATGGCCATGCCGTAATCCGTTCTCCTCTTGGGATTTTGAGCACATGTGTTGGTGTGAGTTTTAAGCCACCAGGTCCAGGATTTGAACCATGGTTGACTATGTGGGAGTCCAGTGACGTAACCATTACGCCATCTGCTGGTTCCCCCAGAGGACAGTTCTTTATTCCTTGAAGACTCAGCCCCTTACTTGGGTTTTGGTGGAGGGCAAGAGGCAGCACCCACAGGTCTAAATTGGGGTGGGGATGTCTGGCCCTTCTGAGCTTCATGGGATATGTTCCCGACTACCTTGCTGTGAATGGCACAACTCACATAGTAATGTAGCTTCATGTGTTATTTGGGGAGCACATAGGCATCGAAGACTGTAGCTTTGGAGATGTCCCTGATGACTGCGGCCTCTGCTATGTTTCGGATGACGAACTTTTTAAAAACACGCATCGGGGGAACCAGCAGTTAGCGTAATGGCTATGTCGCTGGACTCCCACGTAGTCGACCGCGGTTCGCATCTCGGACCCGGTGGCTTACAACTCACGCCGGGCGCGTGTGCGTGCGTGCCCAAGATCCCGAGAGGAGAATGGAGGAGAAGGGATTGCGGCGTGACCATCCCCCCGGGGGGTGATTTCTCGCTTTCTGTCTCTATGTCTCTCTCTGTCTGTCTGGCGAGCGCACGCGCCCTATAGCAAAAAAAAAAAAAAAAAAAACGCATCGGGTGCAGTTCATGCAGCGAATAGGCTGCCCATGGCCATGGCCCTTTTTGACATGGCCATTGTTCATTCTTTTCTTGGTCACCTTGGAAGCAAGGCTGCAAGAGAGTAAGGGATAGCTTCATTTTAAAATTTTATTTTTTTGTTAAAATAATTATTTTATTTCCTTTATCATCACCATTATTGTTTAATTTGACCAGAGACAGACAGAAAGGGAAAGTAGGAAAGGAAGCCTCCAGGTCCGGGACTCAAATTATGGTCGGCCTAGTGGGAGTCCAGCACCTTAACCACCATACCACCTCCTGGCCCCAGGGATTGCTTTAAATAATACATACAACCTTGAAGGGAAGTCATTAGACTATGAGTAAAGAACAACAAAGATCTAGGTCTGCTGCCTGCCTTCACTGCTGAGTTTTTATGTTGCTGGAAATTGTTTCTCCTTGCAGTGCAGTTTGAGGGATCTTTGGGAAAACTTACCGTATCTAGTGTGAATAATCCCCGAAAAATGATCGATGCTGTTGTGACATCTCGGGGTGAGGATGATGTAAGTATCCACAGAATAGTGTTTTGAAGACTATCTAGGGTCATCACCATTTCTTCTGGAAAGAGATTAGATTGGGCATAGTTGCTGTAGTCTAATCTAGAGCTTTCCACCTGGCATGTCAGAGCATTCTGTTTTCTGCTGATGTGTTGAGATCCTTCATTATTAATAAGACAGCCAGGCAGGGTCAAGGGTGGCAAGAATCTTTGGGCTAGGTAACTTTTGTTGTAAATAGCATGTTTACTCCAGTTTGCTATTTTAAACCATTGGTATTTTCCATGAGTTTTAAGATTTTCTTATCTTTCCTTACTACAGCCCATAAACCTTTTGCCTATCTTTGAATTTCGTTTAATGGTTCATGTATGGATTGATTCAGTCAACTCTATGACCTTGGTCTACACTAGTGTCATTTTAGATTATTAACTTTCAGAGAGTAAAGATACCCTTTTCAAAGTATGATCATAAATGCATTATACTTAATCACTATTAAAAATTTACATCGAATAATCTTATCTTTTTAGGAGACAAAAGAAAAACAGGTTCGGGACAAGAGAAGAAAAACCCTTGTCATAATTGAGAAAGTAAGTTAGAATTTGTTGCTATAGTTAGTTTCAAATAAGGAACTGTTATATGAGTATGTACATACAAGAAGGGGGAAGTGAACAATCAATCAAATGTTTTTCATTTTAATTAATGAATATATTTTTAAGTGTGTAATACTTACTAGAGTACTCTCAAAAGGACTGTAGTATATCTCTCTTGGAGTCCTGAGTTTTGTTTGTTTGTTTGTTTAAGAGACTTTTGCTATAGGGCTTGTGCGCTCACCAGAAAGACAGAGACAAAGTGAGAAGTCATTCCCCCGGGAGATGGCCATGCCACAATCCCTTCTCCTCCATTCTCCTCTCAGGATCTTGGACACGCACGCACATGCGCCCAGAGTGAGTTTAAGCCACTGGGTCCGGGACTCGAACCTCAGTTGATTTACATGGGAGTCCGGTGATATAGCCATTATGCCAACTGCTGGTCCCAGTAGTTGAGTTTCTTGGAGCAGGTCACCCTTCTAAGTCTGGTGAACTCAGAGTAAAACTTACATTGTTCTCTCAATGGACTAATTAAGTCAACTAAGTCAGTTCTCAGATATTTGTTGGGTACTCCCTGGGTATGTGTATTATTCTGGATGGTAAGGAAATAATATTTTTTAGAGAGAGAGTGAGTTTGTAAAGCATAAATACCATTTTGCAATACCATACAACATAGCAGTTTAGAACATAGACTAGGGACCAGCAGGTGGCCTGGTGGTTAAGGTGCCAGACACTCCCACATGGCTGATCACAGTTCGAGTCCTGGACCTGGTGGCTTGCTTTCTCTCTTGTGCGTGCTCTCTTTCTCTGTCTCTCTCTGGTCAAATTAAACAAATAGATTAATAAAATTAAATAAGTAATTTTTTAAAAAAGAGCATAATCTAGAAAAAGAGTACAAATCATTTTTTTTTTTTTTTAAATTTCTGAATCTGTGATTTGGGACAAACTATTTAACGTTTTTATTCTGTTGTCAGTTTCCTTATCTGAAAAAAATAAAAAGGAAATAGTAACAGAATTTGTCTCATTGAGTTTTGGTAAGTATTTAGGGAATAAGTACATGCAAAGGCCAGTACCCATTAGAAAAATTAACTGGGAAATCAGCCCTCGGGGGTGATTTCTCGCTTTCTGTCTCTCTGGTGAGTACATGCTCCCTATAGCAAAAACCTCTCCAAAAAAAAAAGAAAGAAAGAAAAATTTAACCAACACCATCTTGATAGAAATTAGATACTTTCTGGAGCGCTAATACAGATTATTATGTATCACAGTACTCTCATTAGAAGTTTTGGAAAATTTTATTTCACTTTCTTGACCTGTTAGATTAGCGGTCAAAGAGGGATGATGGATGGTATTTGAATAATTTTTAAGTTATTTCACTGTTGTTCTGCATTTAAAAGTTGCTTTTCAAAAAAGAAAAAAAAGCTTCAGTCATACGAGTTTTTACTCTTGTTTTTATCTGGTGGTTCTAAACTGTGGAGCTCTTTATCTAGTTCTTTGTGATCCTGACCTAGTACGGTGTGGCCTGCTTTGTGTCTCCTGTAGACTTATAGTTTACTCCTTGATGTGGAGGATTATGAAAGGCGTTATCTCCTAAGTCTAGAAGAAGAGCGACCTGCCCTGATGGATGAAAGAAAGCACAAAATTGTTAGCATGTATGAGAACTTACGAGGGAAACTGCCTGGACAGGAGAGGTAAGCATTTAGCACTTTGAGGAAAACGTGACACCGGCTGGAGTCCTTCCTCTGCCTAACTAGCTCTACACAGTTCTGCCTAGGGGTACCTTTCCTAGTATCTCTTTACGCTCAGAATCTATCCCTTTGCCTTAGCTCAAATGCTATTTCCTATTAAAACATAATCTATCCAGCCAACAACACAATCTGTTTATCTTGAATTCATTTATTCCACAAACATATATTCAGTATCTACTAGGGACTGTGCTAGATGCTGGAGACACATTGCAAACATTAATGGGTTTTTGCTTTTGAGCTTACTGATTGTAAATGGTTCATAGTTACTAGCATGTTCAAACTTGTAATTTTTATTATGTCATTTTCCTGCTAAGATAGGAAAGTGTAAGTATTTTTATATACTTTGGAGTGTTTTCATAGAATATTTATATGCAATGGAGACTAGTCAGTTTTTCAGTGGAGACTAAACTCTTTTACATATGCTTTTCTCTGGATCTCTGCTGTCTTTTTCATACCTGTTATGTGGAACAGAATCTTTCTAATGGTAAATGCTTATAAATTCCCAAATGCTTATTTGATGAATTCAAGAGGATTGTGTCTCCTAATAACTCCCTTTCTCTTTGCTCATTCAAGGGAATTGTTGCTGCTTCTAAGCTAGGACATACACAAAATAACAAAAACAAGGACTTTTTCTTTTTCTTTTTTTTTTTTTTTCCTTTGGAGAGGTTTTTGCTATAGGGTGCGTGCGCTCACCAGACAGAAAGAGACATAGAGACAGAAAGCGAGAAATCACCCCCCGGGGGGATGGCCACGCTGCAATCCCTTCTCCTCCATTCTCCTCTCAGGATCTTGGGCACACACGCACATGCGCCCGGCGTGAGTTTTAAGCCACCGGGTCCGGGACACAAACCGCGGTCGACTACGAGGGAGTCCAGAGACATAGCCATTATGCTAACTGCTGGTTCCCAAAAAACAAGCACTTTTTCAATACACCTTTTTTCTTTTTTTTTTTTTTTTTTTTTTTCTTTTAAGAGAGATTTCTGCTGTAGGGCACATGCATCTGCCAGAGATAGAGAGAAAGTAAGAAATCACCCCCTGGGGATATGACTATGCTGCAGTCCCTTCTCCTTTATTCTCCTCTTGAGAGTTTGGGCACACATGCACATGAGCCTGGTGTGAGTTTCAAGACACCAGGTCTGTGTCTCGAACCACAGTCGGCCACGTGGGAGTCCAGCACCTTAACCACCACGCCATTTGCTGGCCCCTCAACACACCTCTTTTGGAACTGATACGACAGGTTAAGTGTGGTCCATCTGTAGGTTGGAATGTTATACAGGTATTACACTGTACATAGTTGAAGTATATTGACATAGAAAAGTAATCACTAGAAGTTGTTTGAGTGAAAAAGGTCAACTTACAAACTTTTATGAATTCTGTGGAACCTTTTTCTTTTTTATGAAAGAAAAACTACAATACATGGCAAAATGTTTCTGAAAATAGTAACACTAATAAAATTACCTGAGATTTTGGATGACTTTTTAAAAACTGTTATTTTATTTTAGTTTTACTAGAGTGAGACAGAGAGAGGAAAGAAGAGAAAAGAAGGACTCAAAAGTGCTGTTGGCCATGTGGGAGTCCAGTGCCCCAACCACACCACCACCTGCCGGCCTTGAATAACCTTCTTTGTGCTCTCATATATTTTTGTTGAGATACTGCTGTATTAACCATGTGATAAGTAAAGGAAAATTACTATATATAGTTTGACCAAGTGTTTTTGACTATATAATTTGTGAAAAGATTTTCCTACATTTGTGAAACCTGGCAATTTACTTTTTATTTGGTTGAGTTAGTTGGAGAGTTCTCGTGATTTCAAACAAGTAATTGTAGAGTGAAAATGAATCCAGTATATTTGTTCTGTAACATCTAAGAGGGTCTAATGAAGATTTCTTACATTGCTTCTGCTGACCTAAGTTGGCATTGTTCTTCTCTTGCAGGCCAAGTGATGACCACTTTGTACAGATCATGTGTATTCGAAAAGGGAAGAGAATGGTTGCCCGTATCCTTCCTTTCCTCTCCACAGAGCAAGCAGCTGACATTCTCATGACAACAGCCAGGAATCTCCCTTTCCTTATCAAGAAGGATGCACAAGATGAGGTAATCCACCATGGGAGGCATCCTCACTTTGAGTCTTCATAGTGGATAAGATGTTTAGAATCAAAGCTTCACTTCTTCTGTTCCATTTTGTGTATTTTGATCTAATCTTTGGCACTGTGATTGATTATTTAAAGCAAAATCTTAAAGTACTTCAAGCTTGTAATTTTTTTGGACTGTCAGAGGGCACATGCACTTTTCAGAGACAGGGAGGAAAGTACTCCCCAGTGCGGTATGCCACGCTATAATCCCTTCTCCATTTCTTTATCCTGTCAGGATTTGGGGCACCATGCACATGCCCAGTGTGTGTTTCAGGCTCTCTGGGTCAGGATTTGTACCATGGTGAGGCCATATGGGATCTGGCTTCCTTAACCAGTAGGCTATAGGACCAGTTCTGGCCTGTATTTTTAATCTCATATTTGGTTGAAAAGACCATGTTGCCAAACATGAGGGAAGCAACAATGCCATTTCACCTAACACTGGTATTCTTTAAAAAAAAAAAAGAAGAAGAAGAATTATTTTATTTAACTTTATCCATTTATTTTAATTTGACCAGAGAGGGACAAAGTGAAAGAGATAGGGTAAACCAGCAGGTCCGGGACTAGGACTAGAACTGTGGTCAGCCATGTAGGTGTCCAATAATACCCTTAACCATCACACCACCTACCAGCTCTTTGTCTGATACGTTGTGAAGATGTGATCTCTATCAAAATTTCTTGGAAGGAGCTGGCAGATGGTGTGGTGGTTAGGGCACCAGACTGCCTTAATGGCCAGCTACGGTTCTAGTCCCGAACCTGGAAACTTGCTCTCTCTCTGGTCAAATCAAAAAAAATAACAATAATGAATGAAATTAAAGTTATTCTTTCGAAAAAAGTAAATCTACTTGGGAGACAGGTAACTCAGCCCTACCCCAAACTACTGGATCAGAATTTACTGAAGACTCAAGAAGAAGAATCTTTGTAACAAGGTCCCCAGATGAATCTACTGCTTACTGAAGTTTAAAGATTTTGATCATAGTTACTTTACTAGATGAGACTGTCAATCATGGGACCATTGTCAGGAGCTTAACATTAGCCTATAGACCCTATAGGCTTCACTGACTAGTGTCCCACAGGAGTCAGACTATTTTTTTTTTTTTAATTGCCAAGGGTATGTGTGCACCCCACCTGCTCCACTCATGGGATATGGTCATATTGAAATCCCTTCTCCATTTCTTTATTTTGCACATGCAAACACATGCTCATCATGTTCCTCAAGCCACTGGGGCCATGATTTGAATCATGGTAGGCCGTGTAGGATCTTGCTCCCTCACTCACTAGGCTGCAGGGCCAGCCTGGGCTAGTGTTTTGTTTGTTTGTTTGTTTGTTTGTTTTTTTGTTTTTGCCTCCTTTGCTAGAAGCCATTGGACACTGTCCAGTTCTACTTTCCTTTTTTTTTTCCTAATAATTTTGCCATAGGGCTGGAGAGACAAAAAGGGAAGGTGAGACATCCCCTCTTGGGAGAATGGCTGTGCTGCATTTCCTTCTCCTCTTGGGATTTTGGGTATGCACTTGGCATATTTCTCAAGCCTCCTGACCTGGGCCTCACTGCACAATTGGCCATATGAGATCCAGTCACTTTTTTTTTTTTTTTTAAACAAAAGAACTATTTTATTTTATTTATTATCATTATCATTATTATTATTATTTCAATCCGCTACAGGGTATATGCATGAGAGAGAGAGAAAACAAGCTGCCGGGTCCAAGACTTGAACTGCAGTTGACCATGTAGGAATTCGGCACCTCGATCTCCATGCCACTTACTGGCCCAAAGATGTAACCACCTTAATCAGATGCCATTTGCTAGCTTTGCTAGTGCTTTTAAATTTTTTTTTTATCATGATCTTAACTTGGTTGGAATTTGAAACAGTTATCCAGTTTATAAGTTAATTCTTTTTTAGGTTTTTGCCATAGGGCATGTATGTGCTTGTTGGAGAGAGACAGTGATAGTGAGAGGGAAATTGAGAAATGACCCTCTCGGGGGCCGAGTGGCCACACTGCAGTCTCTTCTCCATTTTCCTAGGATTTGGAGCATACACACACACACGTACCCAGCTTGATTTTTACACCACTGGGTCCAGGCCTTTGAACCGTAGTTGGCCATGCAGAAGTCCAGAGTCTTAACCACCACGCTACTTGCTAGCCCCTAAGTGTTAATTCTTGGTTATAGTTTTTCTCTGCTTATATCTGTCATAGCACTTGAAAGATTAGCAAAATTTAGAATAGTCTTAGGAAGTTCAAAACAAACTAATGAGGAGTAAGACAAAGTAGTAGTATTACTGAGTATAAGTGTCAGAGTAATAAAATGTATGGGAGGGAACATGTTACAGAAGACAACAAATTGAGTAATAACCAACTGAGTAATTAGTCCCCAGAAGACAAATGATGCCAGCCAGACACCTTGCAAGTTGTATGCCATGAAAAGAATGGAAAATCCATCTGGATTTTGTTGTTTTCCTTTTTTGTAGTTTTTGCTAAAGGGTGTCTGGGCTCACCAAAGTGAGAGAAAGTGAGAAATCACCACTCAGAGGGATGGCCACACCCCAATCCCCTTCTCCAGTCCCCTCTCATGATTTTGGGCACTACACACACATGCCTGGCATGTTTTTCAAGCCGCAGGGTTCAGGACTGAAATCATAGCGTCAGCCATGTGAGATTCGGCACTTTAACCTCCATGCTGCCTGCTTACCCAACCCTTGAAATTTTAACATCTGCAAAAAAAAACTGAATGAGAAGTTTAAATCTCATCATTGAAAAAAATGAAGTGGAATGAGACAGGTACATTTTTGTTTTTGAGAGAGTTTTTTTTTGCTGTAGGGTACCTGTATTCACCAGAGACACAGAAGGAGATAGAAGGTGAGAAATCACTCCCCCAGGAGGGATGGCTGCAACGCAATTCCTTTTCCACTACTTTACTCTTGGACTTTTGGGCATGCACACACACTCACCAAGCGTGAGTTTTAAGCTGCCGGGTCCAGGATTCCCACCACGGATCACTGTGGGAGTCCAGTGATATAACCATTAGCCATCTGCTGATCCCTCTGTCTAGTCTTTTACTTTCTAGAATAAAACTCAAATTCTGAAACTTTTCTCTGACCCATTTTTCATTCTTGGAATATTTTTTATATTTGTATAATTATTTATTTTTATTTATCATTATCATCATTTTTTAAATAATAATCCCAGACACATGTGCATGCATGCCCAAAATCCTTAGAAGAGAATTGAGAAGGGATTGCAGTATGGCCATCCTCCCTGGGGGTGATTTCTCTCTTTCTGTCTGTCTTTCTCTATCTGTCTGGTGAACACTTGGGCCCGAGAGCAAAAATCTATCTTTAAAAAAAAAAAAGACCAACTGAAAATTACAGCTACCTTAGAGCATATGAAATGTAGGCAGTAAGGCAGCACTCACTAATTATAAACTCACAGAAACTTTTCAGTGGAAGCAAGTTTGGAAGAGCTTTTTTCATTCAGCAAATATTTATTGGATACTTCTGTGTCCCAGGCACTAGTTTACATTCTAGAAATACACCATCAAATTCTAGGAACAAGGAGCTTAGAATAAAAAAAAGCTTGTTTTTGTGGAACATACCTGCTAGTGAGGAAAACTTCACTGCTTAAATATAAAGACTGTTTTTACCTACATGCATTGAAGAACAGTAGACCATGTCTCTCAATACTCCTTGGAGAAACAGCTGGCTCCAGGTCTGAGGGATGAAATGTAAAAGATAACCTTGGAATATGTGCCAGAAAGCAGAAATGCTCATATATTACTAGGGTCCTGTCTAAAAAGGTGCACAAATAAACCTAATGAGGATGTCATCTTGAAAGGACTTCTATTGGTTAAAAGTGGGATAATTTGCATCAGGAAGAAAAATTACAGCAATAGATTGAAATACATAAAATATATTGAATTTGATGAATTTGTAATGATATGAAAAGTATTTTGACCACCTTGGAAATTGCTAGGCCAGCAACTCATTATTCTGAAAATTGGTAAATAAAGAAAAATAGGGACCAACAGGTGGCATAATTGTTATGTCACTGGACTACTACATAGTTGACCATGGTTCGAGTCCTAGACCTGGTGGTTTAAAACTCACACTGGACGTGTGTGCATGTGTGCCCAAAATCCCGAGAGGAGAATAGAGGAGAAGGGATTGTGGCATGGCCATGACCCTGGGGGGTTATTTCTTGCTTTCTGTCTCTCTGGCAAATGTATATGCCCTATACCAAGAATCTTTCTTAAAAAAAAAAAAAAGGAAAGAAAAAGAATCACGTGTTTATCGTGCATTCCCATTATGACCATAGAGTACAGTATATAATACAGAATTCTTCATTAAAAAAAATGTTAGCAAAGAAATGCTAAAATTACAAAATAGTCATTTTGTGAGCCTTAATGGAAAAGCCATCAGTCTGGACAGCAGTCATCACTGGCTGCTAAGTACATTAGCTAAAAAGTGGATGGGCAGAGGCCGACAGGTGGCATGGTGGTTAAGGCGCTGAACTCCAACAAGGCCTACTGCATTTCCAGTCCTAGACCTGGTGGCTTGCTTTCTCTCTCTCACTGTGCCTCTCTCCGGTAAGTACATATGCCCTATAATAAATTTAAAAATAATGATAATAGTAAATTCAATAATTTTTTTTTTAAGTAGATGGACAGAAGCTTATGCTATTCTTTAAACCAGTGTAAATGCTTAAAAGAGATAAACTTTAAAATATGTGAAAGGGGAACTTTACCATGGTTGGAGCATGCTGACAATACCTACTTAAATGTTGAGTGCATCCATTAACATACTCAACACCACTAAGAATGGCACAGCTAAGCACGATGTGATTTTTTGTTTGTTTTTGAAGAAATTGTTGCTATAGGGCACGTGCAGTTGCTGGAGAGACAGAGAGACAAAAGCAAGACATCACCCCCTTGGGAGAATAGTTATGCCATGATCCCTTCACCTCCATTCTCCTCTCGGGATCTTGGTATACATGCACATGCACCCTGCATGAGTTTCAAGCCCCCAGGTCCAGGACTCAAACTGCAGTAGGCCATGTAGTGGTCCAGTGACATAACAGTTTTGCCATCTACCGGTCCCATGATGTGATTCTTGACATAATATAGAACACCCAGCTCTATCCGTGTAATTTTGTGCTTATTCCCCAATTCCCACTCCCTTCCGTTAATTCTGAATCTAGTCAAACCAGTTATTTTGACTATCAATCTATAGGAACAACAGAGGCTAGCAGAACCTGGTGACACCACAGCAATACAGTTAGCCAGATCACAACTATGGGACAAATGAGCCAGGTTCTTCAAATAATAAACGACATGCGAAAAGGAGATAGGCGTGGCAAGTGCCCTAGTACAGATTTTAAAAAGGCTCATCAGCCACATGCAGTGTATGACTCTTGTTTGAATCATAATTAGAACAAATGAAATGGTAAAATATTTTTGAGACAATTGGAGATACTTGAATTTGGAATAGATATTAAGAATGAGATTAGGAAGGGCTAGGGGGTAGTGCGTTGGATTCCTACATGGCTGACCGTGGTTTGGACATGGAGGCTTTCTTTCTCACTTTCCCTTCTTTCTCTCTAATCAAATTTAAAAAAAAAAATAACTAATGGAATTAAATAAATAAATTATTCTTTTTTAAAAAAAATGATATTAGGAACCAGCAGATGGTATAATGGTTATATTGTTGGACTCCCACGTTTGAGCACCAGACCTGGCAGCTTTAAACTCAAAGCCAAGTGTATGTGCATACATGCCCAAAATCCCACAAGGAGAATGGAGAAGAGGTTACAACATGGCCATCCCCCAGGGGGTGATTTCTCATTTTCTGTCTTTCTCTCTCTAGTGAGCACATGCACCCTATAGCAAAAAGCCCTCTTTATATATATCTTTATCTATATATAGATATAGATATATAGATAAAAATTTTTTTGTTAGGTGAGATTGTGGGCACAATTTTGTTAGAGATACAAACTGAAGTATTTTGAATGAACTGATATGATACAGATGAACACAGGCTTAATAAGATTAACAAAGTGTTGGTAATGGTTGTTGGTGGGGGGTGGGTACATAAACTATTTCCAACTGTTCTTTGTACTTTCGTGTATCTTTTAAAATGTCCATAATAGAAGCTTTGTTTATTGAGAGTAGACCACAGTGGCATTTTTGGATGCCATTTAAAATAAAAAACATCAGTTTTTATACTGTGGGCATTGAGTGCCTGGAAGCACTCTTGATGTCCTTTGATGTTGTACAACCTAGTTATAGTAGCAGCTCTGTACTTCAGCTTTCCAATCTAAGCTGCATTGTAGAAAGAAGGAACCCATCAGCCTTGAACTCTAATTCATGGCTGCTAGCTATATAACTTTGAAAACTGAGTTTCTGATCATTTTGCTTCTCTAATCTGTAAAAACTCGTTAATTATTTTTCCAATTCCTCACCGAGCTTTTATAAAGATAAAGCAAGATAAGTCTGAAAATATTTTGTAGTAATTCTGTAGCACTCTAAACTTAACCTGTCTTAAAGTGCTTCTCACGGTGTGTTGAAATTGCCAATTATCTGTGTCTTCCCCACTGTACTTTTAGGTCCTTCAGGGTCTGTGTCCTGCTTTTCATTTGTTTTAGCCCATGGTGCTTGGCACATTGTGGACATGTAAATATTTGCAGAATGTGTTAAATATTGATGTGTTAGCATTAGTCTTGGTGTGTATTTGAGAAGTTGTTTTACCCTCTAGGCTCGTACTAACCATGGTGTTTCCAGTGCAAACTGAGATGAGAAAGTTATCAGGGGATACCATATTAGAACTCTAGTCGTGGCCCAGCCTCTAGTGCAGTCAGTGCTGTGCTGGACTGCAGTGCCAGAAGACACTCATGACTGATTGCAGTTTGGATCTCTGTCCTTCTTGACCTGAGACAGGCCGGGTGCCAAGATGAAGGGTTACGCGAAGGAGATCATGGCATGATGAGACCCTCTCGAGGATGTCCCTCCCTTCCTCTTGCACTCTCTTTTTCTTCCTATCCTCACCACGCACATAGTATTATGAATACAAATTTAAAAAGAAAAGGACACTAGATGCCAGCAGGTGGCATAATGGTTAAGGCACTGGACTCCCACATGGATGACTGTGGTTCGAGTTCAGAACCTGGTGACTTGAAACTCACGTTGGGCCCACATGCATGCATGCCCAAAATCTCAAGAAGAGAATAGGGGAGAAGAGATTGCAGCATACACACTGGGGGTGATTTCTTACTTTCTGTCTCTGTCTCTCTGGAAAGCACAGGTGTCCTATAACAAAAATATCTCAAAAAGACTCTGGACATCTACTAGACTTGTCACTCTTTCTTCTTAATCTTGCCTTAAGTAATTGTGTATACAGCTGAGCGTCCTTCCCCCCCACCCACTGATGGAGGGTAACTGGAGTAACAGTTGCCAGGATGTAATGCTTTGATTTATCTTTCGTAGGTGCTGCCATGCTTATTGAGTCCCTTCTCTCTCCTCCTGTATCATCTTCCATCAGTGACTGTCACCAGCCTTCTGCAACAGCTAATGAACCTACCTCAAAGTGCAACTGCACCAGCACCCTCCAATCCTCACCTCACTGCTGTGCTACAGAACAAGGTGGTCTTACCCTTTTGTGTCCTAGACTTTGTGAAGCGTCTACATTTTAGTTAAAAATAATGTCCGCTATGGCTATGGCAACTTGTAGAAAAGGCTTCTTTGAACTGGGAATCACGTTAAGCTGCTGGTAACAGAACTGGTAATAACAGTGGTTTCAACAGGATAAGATTTTAGTAGTTTCCCAGTGTCATTAGAGATGGAAGGTCCTTCAGTTTTTCTTTTCTGCCATCCTTAGCAGTAATTTCCATTCGTGGTCTCTCATGTCAGGGATGGTTGTGGAACTTAAGACTTTGCTTTACATCAGAAAGAGGTGGGTGGAGTACAGAGAGGTGCTGAATGGCTGTCTTTGTTGAGACATTTTCTCGGAGTTACAATCAACAACTTTCTTTATCTATGGCATGGATGTTATCGCACCTAACTGCAGGGAAACCTTGAAAATAACCTCTAGTTCTCTCTGTTGTCACCACAAATAAAATCAGAATTCTGATAATGAGGATGAAGGCATATTAGGTAGGCAAGTAGCCATGTGTCATAAGACTATAAATAATGGAATCTTTCATTTCATATTCATTCACATCAAATTAAAGATCCAGAGACTACAAGGGGAAGCATAATGTGGAGAAAAGAACATGAGCTATTGTTTTTTTTTTTTTTTTCTTCTTTTTTCCAAACTATTAATTGAAGGACTTTTACATTTCCAAGTCTCTTGAAAAAGCAGTATTTGGGACCGGCAGTTAGCATGGACTCCCACGTAGTCGACTGCGGTTCGAGTCCCGGACCTGGTGGCTTAAACTCTCGCCGGGCACGTGTGCGTGCGTGCCCAAGATCCCGAGAGGAGAATGGAAGAGAAGGGATTGCAGCATGGCCATCCCCCCTGGGGGGTGATTTCTCGCTTTCTCTCTGTCTCTCTCTGTCTGTCTGGCGAGCGCACGCGCCCTATAGCAAAAACCTCTCCAAAAAGAAAAAGCAATATTTACAGTGTAAATAAGAATGTCTGATACAATTAACACCAAACCAAGGTGATTCTGTTACATAAATTAACCCATTTATTATAGGCTAGTGATACTCCATATGTCTGTGGAGCTTCTACTGGTCTATCCATTTCTGTCTTCTGATGGCAGACTTTACTGTGACAGCCAAAGTGATGGTGTAGGTCCAGACACCACTGGTCACTGTTTTCATGCAGGAACCACAGTGCCAGCTTAGACAGAAGAGGTTTCAGTCCAGTCCTTGCCTGCCACTCACTGTCCAGTTTTGTGATCCTGGGCAGGTTATTTTTTCACTTTGCTGAGCCAAGTCTCCAGATCTATAACATGGAGGTGATGACGTAGAGTCACAGAGTTGCCTTGGTAGACAGCTCCGTGTAATGCCAGGTACTTAGTAGGTGTATGTGCTCGGTGGAGGTGAAAAAGCAGTCTCAAGCCTCTTTCTCGCTTGCACCTGAAAACCTACCAAAGTGTGACTCTGAAGAACAGCCCATCAGAATGAAAAGGTGGCTGTGCCTCATGGAAAATAAGATGGTGTCTTAGGGTGATCAGTGATGTGTCTTCTGTTGTTTAGCCTCTTGGTTTTAATTTTGGTGACAGCAGTAGAAAGTCATGAGGTCAGACAGGATTGTATAGCCTAGTGCTTTTTTTTTTTTTCTGGCAATAACATGAAGAGAAATTGTGTGGAAAGGCAAGGTAACCTCTGTGAGGTGAACTTGGAAACTTGAGATGAAATCTCAAAATATTACCAGCTTCCCTTTATGATCCTTTATGTAGCTATGATTCATGTTTACCCAGTGCTGCTTATTCTTATGCATATTTTCACTCTATATCTCTCTAGACTATGCTTCCTGCTTTTACTGTCCATTGAATAAAATACATTTTTATATACTTCAGTCTCTAAAGCATGTTGCTGAATTTTAATAATACCGGATATGGTGAATGCATCTACGTATATTTTCTCTCTTTATATTTTTGATTCTTGATATCCTCTCTAAACTTTTATATTTCCAATTACCATTTTTTAAGAAAAATTTCTCTTCATACTCATAATTTGAGTTATTCTTCTATACATTTTCCTGCAGAATATTATTATTATTATTATTATTTTTAGAGCACGTGTGCTTATGAGAGAGACAGAGACAGAAAATGAGACATCACCCCCTTGCGGGGGGGATGGCCATGCCACAATCTCCTCTCCTCCAATCTCCTCTCAGGATTTTGGACACACATGCACACACACCCGGCGTGAGTTTCAAACCACAAGGTCCAGGGCTCGAACCATGGTTAACTACATGGGAGTCCAGTGACATAGCCATTACGCCATCTGCTGGTCCCTCTCTTACAGTTCCTTTTTTTTTTTCTTAGTGGTGGTAGTGGATGGGGGCCCCTTGCAGTTCTTAACACCTTTTTTTTTTTTTTTTTAAGAATTAAAATTTATTTATTTAATTCCATTTGTTATTATTGTTTAATTTGACCAGAGAGAGAGAGGGGGGGGGGGGGGGGGAAGGAAGAAAACGAGCTGCCAGGTCTGGGACTTGAACTGTGATCAGCCATGTGGGAATCTAGCACCTTTAACCACTATGCCACCTTCTGGCTCCCTTAACACTTTTTTTAAAATTCAAAATATTTGGGCCAGTCAGGTTGTGGGGAGGATAAAGTGGCTGGATCCCACCTGGCTAACTGCACGGTTCAAGGCCTGGATCCAGAGGCTTGAAAAATAGGCTATGTGAGGGCCAGCAGATGGCATAGTGGTTACATTGCTGGACTCCCACATGACCAACCATGGTTAGAGAGTCCTGAACCTGGTGGCTTGATAATCACACCAGGTGCATGTCCGTGCATGCCCAGGTTCCTAGGAGAGTAGAGAAGGAATTGAGGTGTGACCATCTCCCCGGGGAGGTGATTTTTCACTTTCCTTCTCACTGTGTCTGTTTCTCTCTGACTCTGGTGAGCACACACGCCCAAAGACAGTAACCTCTTTTAAAAAATACCAGGTGCATGTGCATGCACGTGCGTGCCCCATATCCCAAAAGGAAGGAATTGTGGCATAGCCAACCCCCCTGGAAAGAGGTGATGTCTCATTTTCCCTCCCTCCCTCTCTCTTTCCCCAGTGAGGGCACGTGCCCTATAACAAAACTTAAAAAAAAAAAAAAAATCAAAATATCTAACTCTGTTTAATGTTCTTTTCTTATTTTTTCCATGAACTTTAATTTTTTGAAGTTTGTCTAAATTTGACTTTCCTTTTTAATTCATTTTGGTTCTTGTAAACATGAGAAAGGCCAAAATCCATGTCATCCTTTGTGAGGGGAAATCATCTTTTCACCTCAGGACAGGAAAAAGAGGACCAGGGGGCACCATGACTTTATTTTCAGTGGTTGCACTTGGTGCTGCTGTGCCAGAAGTAACGCCTGGCAAGCAGAGACAGTCTCTTGGCTCACGCTTGTCTGGTCATTTCCTGGCTTCACAGAAAGTACAGCCCTGTTTGGATTTAGTGCTAGTCCCCATCTAATACCCAGGACCCCTGAACAGTGGTAGAGGGTGTGGTTGTAGTGCCAAGCATGATTCCCTGTCTCTTATAGTTCGGCCTGTCACTGCTCCTCCTCCTCCTGAGCCGCGGAGAAGACTTACAGAGCTCAGACCCTGCTCCAGAATCAACACAAAATAACCAGTGGTCAGTATGGACTGGATTTCTTTAAGTTCTTTTAAGTAATTTTTTATCTTCCATTTTTTGTTTTTTTTTTGGGTTTTTTGGGTTTTTTTTCATACTATTATTATGGTTTTTTTCTATCAGGACGGAGGTGATGTTCATGGCAACCCGAGAACTTCTACGGATTCCGCAAGCAGCCCTGGCCAAGCCAGTCTCTATACCCACCAACCTAGTGTCCCTCTTTTCCCGCTATGTTGACCGGCAGAAACTGAACTTGCTGGAGACAAAACTGCAGTAAGTGTGAAACAGGAGAGCTCCACTTTTCACTCCAGTTGGCACTTTAGACGTTATGATTAGGGCAAAAAGGATAAAATTGGATGTAGAAGAGATGAAAGACTTTCATTAAATGTGTGTGTATCTACTGTACTGGGTGTGACAGTGCTGTCATAGAAGCTGACTTAATGCTAAGGGTGGGAAAACATCTTGGGTGTTTTGTGATAAGAATTATTACAAAGATGTAACTTTAATACAAAAGCTTGCCTTCTGTTTTACCTCATTTATACAAACAAGTTTCCTTTCTCTCTTTCTCTTTGTACCCTTAGGCTAGTTCAGGGGATACGATAAAAGATCTCCAAATGTGTCCTGTACCTCCTGTTGGCTGCCACCTGCACTGCTGCCATCACCAATGGAGTGTTTTTAATGAGGGAGGGAAGGTAGCTTATTCCCCAAAGCAAAGTCTTGTGGGATCAATTCCTGTTCACAGGAGTTGTCTCTAAATGCCAGGTATTTCCCCACTGCTCTGTGAAATTTGGCTGGGTGACACTTCTGCTGGTTTCTTCTTTACCTTCTGTGTTACAATTCTGCATGTCCTACTTTTACTCAATTCTTCTCAATTTTGCATTTTCTTTGCCCTAGGGACACAAATATAACCTCGCCCTTTATTCCACCACCACCACCACTCCAGTTCAGAGTAGATTGTAGCCTACCAAAGGATTCCTTCCCTTATCCTATTGAAATTTTTCATTGCCCCATATTAATATGACTGTAGGAGAGCAAATTAAGTAGAAGTCAAGATATAGAGATATTTATACACACCCACACTTCTATACATACATTTATGTGATCTCCAGAGGGTCCTTAACAGGCAAGTTTTACATTAAAAAAATCATTAGTTGACACATACCTCCTCTTAACACAAACCAGCTGATGTATTTTAGTCTGTTTCTATTCCATCTGATAATTCGGCAGGCTCTATTTGTTTTAATATAAATACAGGGTATGCAGCACATCTAATGAAATCGGAACTCTTTAATTGGCTGATGCCCAGCTCTAGGCCGAGAAGTTCTTTTTTCTTCTCCCCACCTGTATTTCCTTTGTTTCTGTCCACTTTAATGGAAACAGCACACGGTTATGCCTTTTTCCTGCTACAGCTATAGCGTACTTGAGCCTGTCTTCAAGTGCATTCAGGACCACCCAGGATGATCCTCACTTGCAGCCTGCTTCTGCAGTGTAGCTTTTAGCACACTTGCCCTGTCTTCCTGAAACTATTCAGTAAGCCATGCTTTTACTTCTCTCTCCCTGAATTTATTTGGTGTAGCCATGGAAGCTAAGTTTTTGGCCTGCTCTGCTCTTTAGTCTCCTCCATACCACAGTCCCTGCTACTTCATCTCACACAGGCCCCATTCCCAGGCAGCCGGGGGCCTGGATTTGAATTCTAGCAGGGACATCGTACTGTTATCTTTCTCTCTTACCCTTTTCCCATTCAGCTATCTACTGAGATCAGGGGCTTTGATCCCTAGTGATTCCAGTCGTGAAGGAAATTAAATCTGAATTAATTTTGTTACCGTCCTGATCTACTTTCTGCTGTTCTCACCTTTTCGAATGTAGTTGGGGGAAAATGGGGAGACAGGTTATGATATTTAAAGAGAATAAACATTTTGCACATACATGTATTGTACAACAGTAAAATCCTCCGTTATAACCAGCTGTCCGTGTTCTCCATCTCTGTATCTCCCCATTTGGTAGCCCCAGGCTCTACCAGCTGTCCCAGTGACCATGACCTAGCTTCCCTCCACCATCACTTACTATCTCCACTCTGCAACTGTCCTGCCTTCCCTTCACAACCGGTCAAGTGGATATTATTTCTTCCTTACCGTGCTTTATCTTTTTTGTTTGGTTCTAATTAATGAAAATAAAAGTTTCTAAATTTACATTTTTATAGGGTATTGTAAATAAAACAAATTATATACTTGAAGAAAACGTGTGCCTGTGTTTTTACTTTTCTTGTTATTTCCTTTTTTTTTTTTTTTTGGAGAGGTTTTTGCTATAGGGCACATGTGCTCGCCAGAAGGACAGAGAGACAGAAAGTGAGAAATCACCCCCCAGGGGGGATGGCCACCCTGCAACCCCTCCTCCTCCATTCTCCTCTCGGGATCTTGGGCACGCAAGCACACGCGCCCAGCATGAGTTTAAGCCACCGGGTCCAGGATTCTAACCACGGTCGACTGCATAGGAGTCCAGCCATTACACCAGCTGCTAGTCCCATTTCCAAACATTTTTCATGCGTTTTAAGTATATTTAGATAGACTGAGAACTCTCTTGATGTTGAGAATTAATAAGGATATTATTACCTAATTTTTTAACCCTTTTATTTTGTTGTAAAGAAGCCAGATAAATATCTTGTTTTTATATGGTAACTTTCCTTTTAGAATTCTTTAAGAAAGAAAAAGGGAAGAAGAACCTAGGATACTTTCAGTCTCCCCACCTCCCATTTTAACTGTTACACAAACAGAATTATAAATTTTAGTTGATGCCCTGTATACAGTTCTTCTCCATCCTGCCTATATCTAGGCCCTTGTAAATCTTTCCCCAGACTTTTAAGAGAATCATGGAGCCCAGTTTGGCATTTAGCTGCCTCGTTGGTTAGTATTTCCTTAGCTCTGACTACATTATATTTCAAAATTCATTTCCTCAAAGGAGATGGGAAAAGGTTGTTTGTACTTTATGGCAAGATTATATTAATTATTTTAGACTTCAGAATTGCATGTTACTCTCAAATGTGCAAGATTAAAGGCTTAGCAAACAAGTGGAGAGAGAGACAGAAAAAAGTTCAGTGATGCAAGGGGAGGAAGATAGGTTGACATTATTGGCACCTACTTATATAATGCTCATGGTTTCCCCAAGTGAGGACAATCTTCTTGAGGTTAAATAGCTTGCCTGAGATGACATAGTGGGCAGCAGAGCGGGGGACTCAAGCAGGATATTCATCCTCTAGCAGAAGATTTATTCTCACCTCTTTACACAGAAGAAGCACATCAAATAGACCTTATATCTTTACAGACCTACATTTAACATTGTTGCAGTGTATTGGCCTGGAGATAGTCCCAGAAGGCTAGCTTCAGAATGTCAGAGGTGAGGAAGACCTTGGAATTGGAAACCCTGTAATCCAGCCCCCCACATTTAAGATAGAAGGATGCTGAGCTCTGAGGGAGCAGGGACTTGGCGAAGTCCCACAGCTGGTTAGTGGTAAAGCCAAGACAGGAACAGAGATGTGAGTGTTCTCTGCTGCTCTTCAGACTGTACAGTTCACCGTAGTTCAAAAAACCGACCTTAGTCCAGAAAATGTATTAGTATTTCTGTGAGAAAAAGACTTAAGTTTGAAGTGCTTCTACTTTATGTCAATAGTTTACAGTAACAGTACCAACTGATATTTGAATTATATAGTGTATATCAGATAATGTTCTAGCTGCTTTGAAAGTCATTTTTAGGAGCCAGCTGGTAGCTTAGTGGTTAAGGCAGCTGGATTCCACGTGAGTGACCCAGCTGTTCAGGTACCAGACCTGACTGCTGAGCAGTATGCCCGATGCATGTGTGTGCATGCCCAAAATCCCAAAGGGAGGGGGAGAGAGAATGATTGCAGCGTGACCCTTCCCCATTGGGGATACTTTCTCACTTCCCTTCTCTTGGTCTTTACAACAAGTGTATATGCCTCTGGCAATTTTTTTTTAAAAAGTCATTTTTAAGTCTGAGTGAACAAAGGATAATACTAACTTCCCTGCTAATGTGTCAGAAATAACCAGGTAATGCACTAGAGTAGTTTACAACATAACACATTGTTGAGAACTGACATAAATGTATGTAATCACTATGTAAGAAAAAGATTCTCATAAGGAATAAGTATGTGGAAGTGGACAAAGTAACTCATTTTCCTTACAACGCAGGTCATTCTGTGATCTCAGAATGTTCAGGGAATTTTTCCTTGCCACAAGCAAGCAGTTGTGTAGTGGTCACTAGCTAGGTATCCTCTGATTTAGTTCATTTTTTTTTTTAAAGATTTATTTTATTTAACTTTATTTATTTTAATTTGACTGGAGAGGGACGGAGTGTGTGTGAGAGAGAGACAGAAGGAGAGTGAGAAAGTAAGCCACCAGGTCTGGGACTCGAACCGTGGTTGGCCATGTGGGAGTCCAGCGCCCTTAACCACCACGCCACCAGCCGGCCCCCCTGATTTAGTTCAAATCTGACATCTATCTGGAGATTGCAGATACCTCAGGTTGAGGGCTCATTCTCACAAGACTGCCTCCACTTAAAATGTCAGTCCTGAGTGTGGGCCTACAGAACTAACCAGCTGGCTACAGGTTGGAGTTCCCTGGACCCTCTCCGCTTCACTGTTCGATTCATTTGCTCAATTACTAATTTATTACTATGGATATATGGTAATCAGAAATTCTTTAAAGGTTTTGGGACCAGCAGATAGTGTATTGGTTTCATCTCCGTACTCATATAGTTGACCACAGTCTGAGTCCCAGATCTGGCGGCTTAAAACTCACGCCAGGCACACGTGCATGCATGCCCAAAGTCCCAGAGGAGAATGGAGGAGGAGGGATTGCAGCATGGCCATCCCCCCAGAGGATGATTTCTTGCTTTCTGTCTCTCTGGTGAGCACACATGCCCTACAGCAAAAACTAACCTTTCTCTTCAAAAAAAAAAAAAAAAAAAAAGTTCTTTAAAGGTTTTAACTTATCAAATTGACAAAAACTAAAAATAATTCTAGTGAAAATTTGGAGCTGCCACTCAGGAGAGGGATATATTTCTATGTTTCTGGGAAGTACTTTGGCAATTTAAAGAGCTTAAAAAGTATTCATAGTTTTCACCAATTTGGCTTTAGGAATCTCCTAAGGCAGTACAAAACAATGATACTTAGGGCTTTATTATAACATAAAAACTAGAAATAACCTAAATGTTCAACACAATAGTGATTGATAAATACTAATTCATGGGCATGGACAATTATTGGGTCACTGGAAAATATTGGGATGTAACTTTTTCTTTTTTTTTCTTTTTTTGGAAAGGTTTTTGCTATAGGGCGCGTGCGCTCGCCAGACAGACAGAGAGAGACATAGAGACAGAAAGCAGGAAATCACCCCCCAGGGGGGATGACCACGCCGCAATCCCTTCTCCTCCATTCTCCTCTCGGGATCTTGGGCACGCACGCACACGCGCCCGGCGTGAGTTTAAGCCACCGGGTCCGGGACTCGAACTGCGGTCGACTACGTGGAAGTCCAGCGACATAGCCATTACACTAACTGCTGGTCCCAGGATGTAACTTTTTCATAGTCTGGTTTATTTCAGGCGTATTTTTTCTGTTTCTGCACAAAAACTATGTCATGATTTTTTCGACAACCTAATAGAAAGGCAGAGTATTTAATTGTGGGATATGTTTATAATGAATGGGGAAAAAGGGATATAACATGCATTTCATGTTCATTTTTTAAAAGAAAGATGCATAAATGATGAAAAAGAATATTGGAAGGATATTTATTTGTGTGTGTGTATGTGTGTGTGTGTGTTTTAAAATCATCTTTATTAAGGTATAATTTACACACAATAAGTTCATCCCTTAAAAGTGTACAGCTCAATACATTTTCACAAAGATATGTAGTCATGTAATCAAGACATGAATATTTCTATCGCTCCCAAAAGTTGGAAGGATGTGTTTTTAAAGGTTACTGGTATCTATTTTTAGGAGGTGGGATTATGAGGAACTTCCTTTTCATTTTGCTTTTTAGTTAATTTCCAGATTTTCTACAACATACTGCTTTTCTTAAAAATTAATATTTAAAAGAATTGTTTTCATTTAATTATTTTATTATTATTATTATTATTTACTATTTAATTTGACCAGAGAGAGAGACAGAGAGAGAAGGAAAGTGAGAAAGCAAGTCACTAGGTCTAGGACTTGAACCATGGTCACTATCTGGGATTCCAGCTCCTCAAACACTACACCACCTACTGACCCCAAGAAAAATTAATTTTTTTTTGAGAGGGTTTTCATTTTTTTTTTGCTATAGGGCGCGTGCGCTCGCCAGACAGACAGAGAGATAGAAAGCGAGAAATCACCCCCCAGGGGGGTTGGCCACACCGAATCCCTTCTCCATTTTCCTCTCGGGATCTTGGGCACGCACGCACACGCGCCCAGCGTGAGTTTAAGCCACCAGGTCCGGGACGCGAACCGCGGTCGACTACGTGGGAGCCCAGCGACATAGCCATTACGCTAACTGCTGGTCCCAAGAAAAATTAATTTTTTAAAGTTTATTTCTCCACATTTGAAAGAGAGCCAGGCACCCACAACAGGGACCATGACACTGGGATCCACCCCCAACTTCAGCAGGTGGCAGAGTCATAGGGGTGCCCACACATGCCCAGCATGAACCAGGAGACCTCAGGACATGAACCTGGCACTTTCTCATGTGGTCCCAACATTACAGAGCACCTAATCACTACTGTACCACTGTGGCTGGCCCAAAAAACTTTTTTTTTTTTTTTTTTGAGAGGTTTTTGCTACAGGGAGCGTGCACTTGCCAGAAAGAGACAGAAAGCGAGAAATCACCCCACAGCAGGGATGGCCATGTCGCAATCCTCTCTCCTCCATTCTCCTCTCGGGATCTTGAGCATGCATGTATATGCGCCTGGTGTGAGTTTAAGCCACTTGGGTCCAGGACTCAAACCGCGGTCAACTACATGGGAGTCCAGTGACATAGCCATTACGCCATCTGCTGATTCCAAAAAAACAATATTTTTTTAAAAAAACTATTTTGAACAATTTTGTTACTTGGGGAAATGCTAAGAAAATAATTTTAAATAAAAAATGAGTTCTGTATATGTACATGAAAATCCATGTGGCGAAAAATATGGGATAAAAGAATGCAATGGAGATTGCTTTAAGAGGAGGGGTTTGTGGAGGAGTTTGTATATATGTGATTCGTTTCTGCTTCTCCATGTTTTCCAAGTTTATCATCAATGAGCATGTATTTTATTATAATCATAAAAGCTTAGTCTCGGGACCAGCAGTTAGCGTAATGGCTATGTCGCTGGACTCCCACGTAGTCGACCGTGGTTCGAGTCCCGGACCCGGTGGCTTAAACTCACGCCGGGCGCGTGTGCGTGCGTGCCCAAGATCCCGAGAGGAGAATGGAGGAGAAGGGATTGCGGCGTGGCCATCCCCCCTGGGGGGTGATTTCTCGCTTTCTATCTCTCTGTCTCTCTATGTCTGTCTGGCGAGCGCACGCGCCCTATAGAAAAAACCTCTCCAAAAAAAAAAAAAAAAGCTTAGTCTCTAAAAATTGCTAAAAATAGTAGCTGTCTTTTATAGTGAGAAAATAAGTTCCAACAAGCTACATGTGTCTTTAGAACCAATGCACTTGACAATGTAGCTGTACAAGTCCAGAAAAATATCTGAAAACAAGACAGTTATCCTGAGATGTGCTCAGTTTTTCCATTATGAACATTTAAGATGGTCTATCAGTTGAAGCACCGAAGAACCACTTTAGTAAATGCAAGTTATTAATATATCTCCCAGTAAGCTTCCACATTTACACTAAATCGCATTTTTTCCCAGCTGTGCCTTATTGAATCACTGAAATTGTCCTGTTAAACAGCAGAAAGACCAAAACATGACTTTCTGAATTTGATAGCCATCTCCATGTCAGGGGGAAGTAGGGAAATAAAGTCCATTGAGAAGGAGTGGCAAGACTGAAGGTGTCCTAACTTTTCTCTCAACTAAGCTTAACTACAGTATGTGAGGGTTTTCATTTTTTTGGGTAGAATATTTATTTTTTTTTATTTATGTTTAATCACTGTACATCTTTACAGCATACAAAATGTTTTTTTCCCAGCATGAATACAGTGTATATTAGTCCAGTCTAAGACATTACTGTGTACATTTCATCAACAAATACCATTTCATTTTTGTGTCTGTTAAATGAGTTTTTTTCCAGACCAGCCAGGAAAAAATGATGCATTTTTGCCAGGTGGGAAAAATGATGGCGTGGTGGTTAAAGCAACTGTACTTCGACATGGCTGGCCACAATTCAAGTCCTGGACCTAGTGGCTTGCTTTCTCTCTTTCTCTTTCTCTCTCTGGTTGAGTGCACATGCACCATAGCAAATTAAAAAAATAATAATAATAAATTAATAATTCTTCATAAATATTTTCTACCTGATTCCTTTCCTCTCACCCCCTACTATCACCCCCTTCTATACTGCTGCTATTATCTACTGTTGTCCCCCCCTCCCACTTTTATACCTCCTAGTCTTTCTGTTTCCGGCTGTAGAGTACAGACATTTGGTATATATTAAGCAGGGGCATATAGTGCCTCTCTCATAGTCTGACTTGCATTGCTTAACATTAAATCTTCCATATTCATCCTCTTTGTATCAAATGTCAGGCTCTTGTTTTTTAAGACTGAGTAGTAGTCCACAGTGTATAATATGCCATATTTTTTTCAACCCATTCATCTGATCTTGGACATTTGCGTTGATTCTGTGTCTTAGCAATTGTGAATAATGTTTCAGCAAAAATGGATGTACAAGCGTTTTTCTGACTGATTGTTTTCCTATCTTTTTGGTTGTTACCCATGAGTGGAATTCTTGGGTCATACAGTATCTCTATTTGTAGGTTTTTGAGGAACCTTCATATTGTTCACAGTGGCTATACTACAATAATTTACATTCCCACCAACAGTGTAGGAGTATTCCCTTTTCTCAACAGCCTTGTCAACATTTTTTTATTCATTTTTTTTTCAATCTTAGCTATTCTGACTGGGGTTAAGTGCTATCTCACTGTGGTTTTGATTTACATTTCCCCTATGATAAGAGATGCTGAGCATTGGGGCTGGCAGGTGGGATGGTGGTCAGGGGCACTGGACTTCCACAGGAATGACCAGGGTTCAAGTCCCAGACCTGGCACTTTCTCACTTTCCTTCTCTCTCTGTGTCTCTCTCTGCTCAAATTAAAATAAAATAATAATAATAAATAAAGTTAATAAAAATAATTCTTTTTTTTAAAGAAAGAGATGCTAAGCATGTTTTCATAAGCTTTTTGGTCATTTATATGTCTTCCTTGGTGAATTGTCTGTTCAGTTCATTTGCCCATTTCTTAATTGGGTTGTTTATTTTTTTGCAGGTAAGCTGCTTGAGTTCCCTATAGACTCTGGTTATCAGTCCCTTATCTGAGGGAAGTATGTGAATTATTAGAAAATGTCTTTAATCTGAGAATTCAGCATCTTAAAATCACCCAGTAGTATTTTCTGACCACCTTTCTTGTTGTATCAGAGGCATAGTTAGAAATAGACTGCAGGTCACATGACAGCCTCTGGCTTCTTTTCATTTTTTCAAATGTGCAGAAAACTGTTGTGAAGAACTTGTTATCTATTATCCATCCTGACTTTCTAAGCTCTCTATTTAGCCAGGCTTATTCTCCAAGTACTATTAACCAAAATCAGACTTGAGATTTGAGAAATACCTAGAAGAGAACTAGGTAGTCAGTGATGTGTGTACTTCACCAGTTGAGTAAAAAATCTCTTAAACTGGGCCAGCTGGTAGCATAGTGGTTCAGACTGCTGGATCCCACATGGCTGACTTTGAGTCTTGGACCTGGTGACTTGAAAACCACACCAGGTGCAGGACCGATAGATGATGGCATAATGCTTATGTTGCTGGACTGCCATCTGATTGACCACAGTTACACCAGGTATATGTGCATGCATGCCCAAAATCCCAAGAGGAGAGTGGAGAAGAGATTGTGGAGTGGCTATCCCCCCTGGGGGGTGATTTCTCGCTTTCTATCCCTGTCCCCTCCCCCCACAAGTGCACATGCCCTAAAACAAAAATCTCTCTTAAAAAGAAAACACCAGGTGTTTGTTCATCTGTACCCAGACTCCCAAGGAGAGAATAGAGGAGAAAGGGTTATAGCATGATCAACCCCTTGGGGGTGATTTCTGACTTTCTACCTCTGGTGAGCATATACACACACCCCTAGAGCAAAACTAAAATAAATAAAATAAAATCTTCTAAATTGTCCCAATTATATCAGCCTAAAGAATGAGAAAGAAGGGGCCAGCATAGCATAGTGGTTATATAACTGGATTCCCATATGGTTGACACTGGTTCAATGGACCTGGTGGCTTGAAACTCAGTGCTGCATACGTGTGTATGCATGCCCAAGATCCCAGGAGGAGAATGGAGAAGAAGGGATTGCAGTGTGACCATCCCCCTCAGGGGGTGATTTCTCACTTTCCCTCTCACTGTTTCTCCCCACACCCAACCAAGTGCAAAAACCTCTTTAAAGAAAAAATGAGAAAAATCTGCATATTAAAAACAAAAAAAAAATCTCAAATTCCATCCCCTAGAGAAATCACTACTAATAGTTTATTGTCCTGAAAATTATTCCTGCATGCATAGATACATATATAGATAGAGATATTTAAAATTTTTTTCCCTTAAGACTTCAGAACATTTGTCTATGTCAGGAAGCCACCCTCTTTTTTATCATTATATAGTGTTCCACTATGTGTAATTATGCCATAAATTATTTAACTGCTCCCCTGTTAATAGGATTCAATCATTAAATGCTATTTTTTTTTTTTTTTTTTTTTTTTTTTTTTTTTTGAGGGAGAGATTTTTGCTATAAGGCACACAAGCTCACTGGAGACACAGAAAGAGACAGAGAGAGAAAAGAAATAGAGAAACCAGTCCCTGAGGGTATGGCCATGCCACCATCCCTTTTCCTCCATTTTCCTCTTAGGATTTTGGGCATGCATGCATATGCACCCAGTGTAAGTTTCAAGCCACCAGGTGTGGGACTTGAACCGTGGTTGACCACGTAGGAGTCCAGCGCCTTAACCACTATCCTACCTGCTGACCCTCATCAAATGCTTTTTGTGAATCACCATTGGACATACAACAGTGAAAAAAGATAAACCCATAATGTCACCTTACATTTTTTTAAAAATTTGCCATAAGGCACATGTACTACCTAGAGAAAGAGAGAGTGAGTGAGAAAGCATCACCTGGGGGGAGGGGGTTGCCATGCTCCAATCTCTTCTTCATTTTCTTAGGATTTTTAGGCATGAACACACATATATCTGGAGTGTTTTTCAAGCCACCAGGTCCCACCTAAGTTCCAGCCACCTTAACCATCACGCCATGGGCTGACCCTCACCTTACATTTCTATGGCTATTTTATAATATACAAAGGACACGTTCATTTTCTAATGTGACTCTCTCTAGAACATTTTCAAATAGGATGCACAACTATAATTGCATAGTAACACAACTAGATAAGAGAGACCGTCCACCTGGTATGGGTTAAAACTGGGATTTTTTTTAAATAATTAACACAGATTTTTAAGTATTATTTATTCATCTGTTATTATTTTTCCATCTGACCAGAAAGAGACAAGAGAGAGAGAGAGAGAGAAAGGGAAAGTAAGAAAACAAGCCGCCAGGTCTGGGACCTGAAACTGTGGTTGGCCTTGTGGGAGTGCAGCGCCCTTAACCACCACACTACCTGCTGGCCCCAAAGTTGGGATTTAAACCTTTAATTTTAAGCTACACAGTGTCCTGGCTGCAAGAAGATACCTGTTCCTGGGTCTGTGTTTCATGTAAGAACAGCTAAAAGGCTGCAAGCCTTCAAAATCACATCTGCAAACTCTTCTGTTTAGATTTTTATGCCTTCATTTTCAGTAGACAAAGTAAGCAATTGCCTCTCAGTTATGTAAAAAAAAAAAAAAAAAAAAAAGGGCTAATCCAGGTTAGGTTGTAATTATTAGGACCAATTCCAATATATAAAGATCAGAATCACAGGCATCTGTGTCAGACATCTTTATTGCCTTTTGGCCTACCACAAAGTCATCACCTAGAAGGCATACAACTAATACCTGGTCATGAAAGAGTTATGCCATTAAGAAACAGAGTTTAGGGGCCAGCAGGTGGCGTGATGAATAAGGCACTGTCCTCCCACATGGTTGATCACAGTTTGAGTCCTGGACCTGGTGGCTTGCTTTTTCACTTTTATTTGTCTCTCTCTGGTGAGCGTGTTTGCTTTGTAGTAAACTAATAATAATGATAAATAAAAGTTAAATCTTTTATAAAAGGAGTTTAAGGGGGGTTATTCAAGAACAGACTGTGATGTAATCGATTCATCTGGATATACAAGAATATCTTCAAAATACATCATCTCTCAGTTTATCACAACAGCTCTTAGGTGAGGAACGATGGAATATTCTGAGTCAGACAAGCACTGACTGTGTCCCACATTGGTCCAGATACAGCGATGACAAAGGCAGGTTATTCCCCTGTCCTGGTGCAGCTTACTTTCTGAAGGGGATACTTACAGTGATAAGTGCTTAGAAAACAAAAGAGGGTAATAGAATCAAGAGTGAGAGGGGATTTCTTTAGACAGTATTCAGGGAAGGCCATGATGAGAGGTGACATGTGAACAGACACAAGAATAATGAGAGGAGTAGAGCCATGCAAGAATCTAGGAAGAGCAAGCATGCCAGTCAAAATGAAGATGGCCAAGCCCCTGAAGATGAGAATGAGTTTCAAGAGTTCAAAGGAGCACAGAAAGCGAGTATTGCTGCAGTGAAGGAAATAGGCTTAACAGAAGCTGACCACACTCAGCCTTGAAGGGATTTATTCTCATCACAATGAGTTTTTTATTAGAGAGCCTCACAGTATTATACCTGGTCTACAGGAAGAGGAGACGAGGCCTTTAAAAGGCAAAGTTGAGCAGCAGTAAGGCTGACCCACAGGGGAAGGTTCTGAATTCTTGTTCAGAGACCTTGCTGAGTACTCCAGTCATGTATATACCCAAGTTCCTGGGCTGGCTAAGGGCAAAGGGTGGATTGCGAAGTCAAGAAAATGTTGGGTGCTATCTCTCTGTCTTTGTGTTTCGTGGAAGAAACAAATAAATAAACTAAAAATAAGGGCCAGCAGGTGGCATGAGGGTTAAGGCATATGGCCAGCTCATAGTTTGAGTCCTATACTTGGCAGCTTGAGAATCATGCCAGGTGCATAGGCATGCATGCCCAAAATCCTGAAAAGAGAGTGAAGGAGAGGGGACTGTGGCATGGCTATCCACCCAGGGGGCAATTTCTCACCTCTCTCTGTCTCTCTTGTGACCTTATGCATCCTATAGCAAAATACATAAAAAGGAAAAAAAAAAAAAAGAAAAGATAAAGAAAAGGCTGGGACCAGCAGATGGCGAAATGGTTATGTTGTTGGACTCCCGCGTGGTTGACCATGAGGGAGTGGTTTGAGTCTCGGACCCTGTGGCTTAAAACTCACATGGGCGTGCGTATGTGTGTGCATACCTGCCCCAAATCCTGAGAGGAGAATGAAGGAGAAGGGATGGCAGCATTCCTATCCCCTTGGGGGGTGATTTCTTGCTTTCTGTTTGTGTCTCTCTGTTCTCTGGTAAGTGCACATGCCCTATATCAAAAATCTATCTAAATGAATGAATGAATGAATGATTGGCAAAATGACTGAGGGAATAATTTTTTTAAAATAGATTTAGGGGAGCCAGCAGGTGGTGTAGTGGTTAAGGCAGATGGACTCCCACGTGGCTGACTGCAATTCGAGTCCCAGACCTGGCAGCTTACTTTCTCACTTTCCTTTCTCTGTCTCTCTCTGGTCAACTTAAAAAATAATAATAAAATAAAATAAAATAATGACAATGCATAAAATTAAAGTGAAAAATAGATTTAGGATAGCAGTTGCCTTTAGAAGTTTTTAGGGGAGTGGGATTGGGATAAGGACACAGGAAACTGATTATTTTGTATTTTTTATATTGGCTGGTGGGCTGATCAGGATTACTGGTTTTTTTTTGTTGGTGGTGTTTTTGTTTTTTTTTTTGTTTGTTTGTTTGTTTTGTTTTGTTTTTTTGCTATAGGGTGCTTGCCAGAGAGAGACAGAGACAAAGTGAAAAACATCCCTCAGTGGGGCTGGCCATGCCACAATCCCTTCCCTTTTGTTTTCCATTTGGGATTTTGGACTGACCAGTATTACTTTTATGCTGTGCTTCATAACTTCATATATCATATGATTATGTATATTATTAAGTATACATATATAATATGCATCCTATGTACATTGTTATTTACAACATTCTATGTATGTGATGGGCTGAATTGTTCCCCCTAAAACTCATAAATTGAAGTCTTAACCCCTAGGATCTCAGAAGGTATTTGAAGATAGGGTCTTTAAATAAGTAATTAAGTAAAATGAGGTCATGGGGTAGGTCCTAATCCAATATGACTAGTGTCCTTATAAAAAGAGGAGGTTAAGACACAGACACAGGAAGACTTTGTGAAGATACAGGGGAAATGGCCATCGAAAAGGCAAGGAGAGAGACCACAGAAGAAATGGATCCTACCACGCCTTGATCTTGTATTTTTAGCCTCTATAATTGTGACAAAATAAATTTCTACTGTTTAAGCCACTCAGTCTGCGTTAATTTCTTATAACAGCCCTAGAAACTAATACGTATAAGTGTCAACTCATCATTTAAAAAGTAACTTTTTAAAATTCATGATACAGGGGACCAGCTCATGGCACAGTGGACCCACATGGACCCACATGGGGAGAGTCCTGTGTCCTTGTCCTGAGACCTCCTGATCATGTCAGGTGCTCACACACACACGGTGATCCAGGCCATCTGACACAGGTGTGGAGCATGGTAGGAAGACCCTGTTGGGGGGGGGGGGGGTTCCTCTCTCTGTCTCTCTGTTGCTGATGGAAAAAAAAATGAATAAACTTAAGGAAAAAAATGTATGTGATAGTAGAAGAATATATACCGAACTGCTAGCGATGGTCATCTCTGGTTTATGGACGGTGTGATTATGGGGAATTTTCATTTTCTACAAATTGTTTTAAATGTATTAGACTGAATATATAATGGGTTTGTGTTTGAAGTAAAGGAGAAAAGAAGAAAGGGAGAGAACATGGTTCATCTAAGACTGCAATAAGAAAAAGGCAGAAAAAGAAAAAAATGAATAAAAATTATAATCATTTTCTGTCATTTCTACAGCTAACAAAGAAGTTGACAGACACATTGGTAAGGACTTCTAAAACTTCTACTTAAAAGGGAAGGACCAGGGGTTGGCAGTGGCATGGTGCATAAGGGAACCAGATTCCCATATGGCTGACCGTGGTTCAAGTCTGAGATCTGGCAGCTTGTTTTTACTTTCTCTCTGGTCAAATTAAAATAAATAAAGTTAAATAAAAAAAATAATAATAACTGGAGCTTGGACAGTCACCTTGTGATGAAAGTTAATCTCATACACAATGGGGGAGAAAGGGACCCATATTGTGAAGACTTCAGTGAGCTTCTATACCAACCCTGAGCTGCCTACCCTTGGATTTCTTTATGAGTGAGGATAAACTCTTAATGTGTTTAAACCAATGTAAATTGGGCCTCTGTTACTTGCAAATAAACCTAGCCCTAATTATTATAAGGGACTTTCTCAGTCATTTTGTATTAGAATTAATTGATACTGAAAAATTTTTTTGGATTTTTAAAAGTTATTAAATTTTGGGACCAGCAGATGGTATAATGGTTATGTTGCTGGACTCCCATGTAGCCCACTGTGGTTCGAGTCCTGGACCTAGCAGCTTAAAAGTCACACCAGGTACATGTGAAATGCATGCCCAAAATCCCAAGAGGAGAATAGAAGAGAAGGGATTGCAGCATGGCCATCCCCCATGGGGGGTGATTTCTCTCTTTCTGTCTCTGTCTCTCTGTGCAGCAAGTGCATGTACCCTATAGCAAAAATCTTTCTTAAAAAAAAATTAGCAAATTTTATCTTTTAATTTTTTCTAATTTTGCCAAAGGGTTCGTGTGCTTGCTAGAGGATGTATTTGCCCACCAGAGAGAGAGAGGAGGGGAGGGTGAGAAAGAACCCACCTCCATAGGGAATGTTGCACTGCAACTCTTCTCCTCCATCTCTCTCTCCTTTTAGGTCCTCGGGCATGCACTCACATGGATCCAATGGGTTTCTCAAGCCTCTGGATCTTCTACTCAAACCGTACAAAACCATTTGGGATTCAGCCACTTTAACCACCACACTATGGGATAGTCCTAATTATTACAAAGTCTAGGGAATTCTTAACTCACACATGAGTTAAGAACAAAGTACAGTGTATGTGTGTTTCTGTTGTGAAACAGTAGGGTCTGTGTAGTCCGGGGAGGGTGGCAAAATGTTGGGTTAGTTCCAGGCAGTAACAGAGTTAGAGGCAGGCTAGTGATACATGTCTTAAGATATAGGAAATTAATTATATTTATTGTCTTTTTTTTTTTTAATGTTTTTGTCACAGGGCATGTGCCCTGGACAGAGAAAAACAGAGATGGTGAAAGAGAAAGTGAGAAATTATTCCCCAGGGTAGATGCCCACACCACAATCCCTTCTCCTCCATCCTCCTCTCACAAGTTTTGGCACGCATGCACACGCACCGAGTTTGAGTTTCAAGCCACCAGTGCCTTAACCACTGTGCCACCTGCTGGCCCCTGTAGTTATTGTGTTTTATCAAAATTACTACTATTAGACTAGCTAGGTGGCATGGTGGTTAAGGGTGCTGGAAACCACATGGCTGACTACTAGTCCTGGATCCCAAGGCTTGAAAAACACACCAAGCGTATGTGTGTGTGTGTGTGTGTGTGTGTGTGTGTCCAAAATTCTGAGAGGAGATTGGAGAAGAAGGGATTGTGGTGGGGCCATCTCCCCTGGGATGTGATTTCTCACTTTTCCTCTCTCTCTCTCTCTCTCTCTCTCTCTCTGCAAGTGCATGCACTCTATAGCATTTTTTTTTAATTACCATTTTCACTTCATTGTGTTGATGACATTAACTATTTGAATTGTTTCTGTTATTTAAAAAAAGAAGGACCAGCTGGTGACATAGTTACAGCAGCTGGGTTCTACATGGCCAACAGTGCAGTTGCAGTCCTGGAGCTGGCGACTTGACACACACGTAGACACATGTGCCTGTGTGCCCAAAATCCTGAAAGAAAGAAAAGGAGAAGGAATTGCAGCTTGACCATCCCTTATGGGTGGTGCTTTCTCATTTTCCCTCTCTCTCCCACTCTGTCTCTCTCTCTTTCTCCAGTAATTGTATATACTCTCTGGCAAACAAAGGGCAAAGAGAAACAGATTCCAAGGCACAACTAATTTGAGAAACATAGATCTATTCATATCCACATTTGAACACTGACTTTGCCTTTACAAATAAATTGCTTTATTCTCTTGAGTCCCAGTTTTCCCTTTGGTAAAAGGAGTGGCAGAACGAAAAAAATAATAATAATAAGTTAAATATTGTGGGGAAAAATGCTGTTTGTGAAAGTTCTTAACACTCAATAAAAGCTGGTATCTCTTCACTTTATTAATCCTTTTCACCTCATAAATTCCAAGTATTTCCAGATTTTTTAAACTCTCAAAGAAGACATGTGGGTTCCCTTTGGGTTAGTTTTCTTGTACTACAAAGATTTACTTGCATAATTAGTCATTACAGTTAGCATTTATTATGTGCTTTATTATGCCAGGTACATTTTGTACATTTTCATTTTTTCCTTCACCCAAAACCTTGAGAAATAGGAGTTATTAATGCCGTGAGGAAGCTGGTACGAAGTTAACAGCTGAGATGATACTCATTTAGCAAATACAGGATTTGCATTCAGGTGGCCAAGATCCTGAGACAGTATAATTAATTATTATAGTTTATAAATAAGCCATCAGTAACTTGCTGTGGAGTTAGAGAAATGATTTTCCCAGTCAATATGTAACTCTCCTTTTTATAAGTTTCCAATTACTTCCTGTGTGACTGTCTGCAAAATATACATAGAGTATGTTTCTTGTGCTTTAGGAGAGACCATTCCCCAAATAACCCAAAAATAGGGGATTGACTTACTTTTATTGATACTCTGCCAAAGAACCTGTTCTGATATACCAGAAGTTCCCATCTCACCTTTGTGTCTTCCTATTTTCAGTAAATTTTATCACCTTGTTGCACAAACTTGAACAAAAGAGGAGGAACCAAGGGCTAGGATGAAGCCCTTGTTCCAGGAAAAGTTAAACAGCAAGTGATGGAAATCAAGCAGACCACTCTGATAACTACAGAGACACAATCCATTCCCCACGTTTTTTTCCACTCTTTAACGTGGTATGTGGAATTAGTAGACTTTAAGGTGCTAGACTCACATATGACTGGTTGTGGCTTGAGTCCCAGACCTGGCAGCTTGTTTTCTCACTTTCCCACTCTCTGTCTCTCTCTGGTCAAATAAATAATAAAAAATAATAATAATAAGGGACCAACATGTGGCATGGTGGTTAAAGTGCTGGTCACTCCCACATGCCCGACCATGGTTTGAGTCCCTGACCTGGTGGCTTGCTTTTTCACCTTCTCTTTCTCTCTCTCTCTCTCTGTCTCTCTTGGGTCAAATTAAAAGTAAATGAATGTGCCTCAGATAAGGGGCTGATAACTGGAATACACAGAGAACTCAAGCAGCTTACGCGGAAGAAAATGATTAACCCAGTTAAAAGATGGGAACTTGAGCTGAATAAACAACTCTGTAAGGAAGACATATGAACAGCCAAAAAAGCATATGAAAAATGCTCAACATCCCTCATTATAAGGGAGATGCAGATCAAAACCTCAATGAGATACCATCTAACCCCAGTCAGAATGGTGAAGATTAAAAAAACAAAAAAATGGTAAGTGCTGGCGAGGACATTGTGAAAGGCGAATACTCCTACATTGTTGGTAGGAATATAAATTGGTCCAATCACTGTGGAAAACAATATGGAGGTTCCTCAAAGATCTACAAATAGAACTACCATATGATCCAGCAATTCCACTCCTGGATATCTACACAAAGGACAGGAGAACACTCAGTCTGAAAGGCTCTTACACAACTATATTTATTGCAGCACTATTCATGATTGCTAAGACATGGAACCAATCCAAATGTCCACAAATGGATGAATGGGTTGAAAAAGTGTGGCACATATACTCCATGGGATACTATTCAGACATAAAAAAAAAAAAAAAAAAAAAAAAAAAAAAAAACAAGACCCTGGAATTTGGTAGAAAGTAGACAAATATGGAAGATCTGTTGCTGAGTGAAGCAAGTCAGGATATGAAAGAGAGACATTGTATGTCTCCACTTAACATATACCGATTGTCTGCACTCTATGGTAGAGTCTGAAAGACTGGAAGACATAAAAACATTGGAAATCATTATGGACAGTAGAGACAAAGTGGAAGGAGAGTGTGGGAGGGGAAGAGTGCAGGAAAGATAATTTGGGGGGGAAATGGAGAGGTATTTGTGGGACACAGATAATGGTTTATTATCTATTGATGAGGATGTATATAGTATTCTCAACTGGACTGAGATGTATATCATGCTGGGTAAAGTCTGTTTACAATCTAAATGATGTATAGTGATTGAGTATATAAATAATAATAATAATAATAATAAAAAGGGAAAAATCTGAAAAAAGAAAAAAATAAACAGAAAAAGAAGACCTCAAACAAATAAAAATGAAATTGTAAATAGTATCCATAAAAATAAATGAATGAATAAATAAAATTAAATAAATTCTTTAAAAATAAATAAATAAAATAAAATTGAACAAATAATTTTTTAAAAAAGGAATTGTTTAGGGAAGACATGAATGGGTGACACTAACAGTGCTTCTCTGGAAAACATAACAGGTTTACCACCATCTACAGTATATATCAGCTGGCCAGTCAGCTTTTTACATACAAGTTAAGGGAAACACATAATGTAAGTCCTGACAACATGGGAAAAATGTCATCATAGATACTTGTAGTGGATGCTCTGGATTGCCATGAAGGTTCCCTCTTTAGGACAGAGTATTCATCTTCAGCTCCTGAAAGTGTTGGCAGCTCATGGCTGATAGCTGAGTCTCTTCCCTTGCAGGAAATGCCTTCACCCAAAAGGGAAGGCTTCAGGGCATCCCCCCTCCTTGGACATAGGCTGTATGCAAAGGCTTATTGTAGTATGAGCTTCTAGCCACCTTCTTAGACTTGACACCTAGGTTAGACCATGCCAACCCCAGATTGGAGGCCTCTGTTACAAGTGCATCTTGGTTCACCTTCTCCCTCTGACTCATCCTGTGTCCTTCACTCCATTGCAGGTGGTGGTCTTGAGAACAGCCCAGTGAACTTCTGGGGGAACTTGACCAAAGACATTCCCACATTTCTTCTTATTCAGTTGAAGGAGTTTTTTTGGGTTTTTTGTTTGTTTGTTTGTTTTTTGCTATAGTGTGCATGCGCTCGCCAGAAAGACAGAGAGAGACAGAGAGACAGGAAGCGAGAAATCACCTCCCAGGGAGGATGGCTATGCCATAATCCCTTCTCCTCCATTCTCCTCTTGGGATCTTGGGCACACACGCACATGCGCCGGTGTGAGTTTAAGCCATCGAGTCCAGGGCTCGATCTATAGTCAACTACATGAGAGTCCAGTGACATAGCCATTACGCCAACTGCTGGTCCCAGTTGAAGGAGATTTTTACTTAACCTTTTCCAATAAAAATATTTTGTGTTGATTATGCAGATGAAGTTAGGGTAAAACTGGGAAGCCAAATATCGGCATTATATTTAAGATCTGCACTATTAACAGATTATCACTTGACAGAATTTGGGTGATTGAGCCAGTGCCAACATAGAGAATAAAAAAAAAAAAAAAAAAAACTTAAAAGTGTACCCAGATGAGTTGAAAACTGTCACACAAAACCTGCACATGGATGGTTATAGCAGCTTTATTTATAATTGCAAAACCTTGGAAGCAACCAACACGTCTTTTGGTAGGTGGATGAATAAGTTAACTGTGATACATTCGAATAATAGACAATAGAATATTATTCAGCACTACAGAGAAATAAGCTATCAAGCCATGAAAAGACATGTGGAAACCTACACCCATATTCCTAAAGGCAAGAAGCCCATGCAAAAAGGCTAAAAAAGCTACATACTGTATTATTCCAAGCATATGACACACCAGAGAAGGAAAAACTATGGAGATTGTAAAAAGATCAATGGTTGCCGGAAGTTAGTGGGGAAGGAGGGATGAATAGGTGGAGCAGAGATTTCTTAGGGCAATGAAACTATTCTTTATGATATTATAATTGTGGATACATGTAATTATACACTATTAAAACACACAGAATATACAACATCGAAAGTAAGCCTTGACGTGAACTGTAAGCTTTGGGTGATCACGATGTGTCAGTGTAGATAAGGTCAACTTTAGCAATTGTTCCGTACCACTCTGGATATTGATAGTGGGGGCAACTGTACATGTGCGGGGAAGGGGACATATGGAAACTCTGTAATTTCATCTCAGTTTCGCTGTGAAGCTAAAACTGCTCTAAAAGACTATCAATGTAAAAAACAAACAAACAAACATGAGACAAAAATGGCCAAAGCTAAATCAGTTTGGACTGAAAAAAGTACAGGTTGAATATCCCTCATCTGAAATGCCCCAAAAGCCAAAACTATTTTTTGTTTTTGGAGGGCCAACGTAGTGCTTTAAGTGGAAAATTCCACACCTAACCTCCGTGACAAGTTGCATTCAAAATGCTGCAGTACAAAAATATGGTTTATAGTTAACTTCAGGGCTGGTCCCACGGCCTACTGGTTAAAGAGCCAGATCCCACATGGCTTACCATATGATTTGAATCCCAGCTGTGGCAGCTTGAAAAACAGATTGAGTGCATATGCATGCATGGCCAAAATTCTGACAGGATGGACAAATAGAAGACAATAAATTTGTAGCATGTCCAAGCCCCAATGATGGTGGGGGAGACTTTTGCCCGCTTCCTCTCTGTCTCCCTCTCTTTCTCTGGAGAGTGTACATACTCCTTGGCAAAAGAATAATTAACTGAAAGAATGACCTTCAGGCTATGTGTATAAAATGTGTATGAAGGACAAATGAATTTTATATTTAGATTTGGGTACCATTCCTAAGACATTTTATTACGTATATGCACATACTCCAAAATGAAGAAAATAAAAAAAAATTCAAAATCGGAAACACTTCCAGTCCCAAGCATTTCAGATAAGGGATATGCAACCTGTATTAAAAACATGGGATAGGAAAGGAAGGTTAGAATCTGGTAGTAAAGGGCTTTGGATAGTAAAGTGAATTCTTGGGACTTTATCCAAAAGATCAAAGGGGGCCATTGAGGATTCCTGAGAAGGGAACTCAGATAAAGAGCAGACTGTTTGGACCAGCAGGTGGCATGGTGGTTAAGGTGCTGGACACCCCAACATGGCTGACCATGGTTTGAATCCTGGACCTGGTAGCTTCCTTCTCACTTTCTCTCTCTCTCTCTGTTGCTCCCTAGTCAAATTAAAATAAATGAATGAATAAATAAAATTAAATAAATAAATCTTAAAAAAAAGAGCAGACTGTTAGAAGAAGATCCCTTTGGAAACTGCTTTGTGAGGACAATGTGGAAGACTGGGGGCAAACAGACTAGTTTAAAAGTGGGAATAAAGCGCAAGTGCCTAGATCAGTAGAAACAAACAAACAGGTTATCCAGTTGCCAGTTACTGACTAGATATCGAATGAAAACAACTCCATGACAACACCGATTTTAGAGTTAGAATTATTTCACACGGGAATCATCAACTGCATCACTGTTGTGTGCCAGACCTATCAGTTCTCTCTCCAAAATATATCTAGAACTTGTTCACTGCTCTTCATCTCTGTTGCCACCACATTCAATGAAGTCATCGGTATTTTTTTTAAGACTTCCAAAGCTGGAGGCAGCAGGTAGCGTGGTGGATAAGGCACTGTACTCCCACATGGCCTACAGTGGTTTGAGTCCTGGACCTGGTGGTTTGAAAATCACTCCAGGCACATGTACGTGTGCGCCCAAAATCCCAGGAGGAGAATGGAGAAGAAGGGATTGTGGTGTGGCCATTCCCCTGGGGGGTGATTTCTTACTTTCCCCCTCACTGTCTCTTTCCATCTCTCCTCTGCAGTGAGTGCACACACCCCATGGCAAAAACCTTAAAAAAATTAAATTCTTAAAAAGATTCTGAAACTTTTTTTAAAGAATCATTCACTTAATTTTATTTGTTATTATTACTTTTTAAATTTGATCAGAGACAGAGAGAGAAAGAGAGAGAAAGGGAAAGTGAGAAAGAAAGCCACCAGGTCTAGGACTTGAACTGTGGTCAGCCATGTGGGAGTCCAGCGTCTTGACCACCACGCTACCTGCCAGTCCCCTGAAGCCTTCTAATTGTTGTCCCCTCTCTGTTATTGTGACTCCATACACCTGTCAATGATGGTCCTGAACAAAAATTATGTCACTCACCTAACCCTTCCTTGCTTCCACTGCACTGAGAATAAAATCCAAACTCCTGTGGGCCTGCATTCTCCACATCTTATTTCTCCTATCCCTCCTATCTTATTTCTCCTAAGGCTGCCTATCTTTTCCTCTACAAGCCTTCACACAAGGATGACTGTCTCTGTTCTTTCTTTTTCTAACTCCACTCCATCCTCTAGATCATAGCTTAAAGAGAGTTTATCCCTCTTTGAAACAGGTTACTCCTCTTACTTGTTTTCATAGGATCTTGATTGTTGTCCAGATTACTGTATATATGCATACAATTGCTGTACATATTTTCTCTACACAATATTATGCATATTAATTTCTATTTTTTTGGTTTTGCTATGGGGGAGCATGTGTTTGCCAGAGAGAGACAGAGAGAGAGAGAGAGAGAGAGACAGGAAAAGTGAGAAATCACCCCCAAGGGAGATGGCCATGCCACAAGCCCTTCACTTCCTTTGTCTTTCCAGGACTTTGGGCACACATACATATGAACCCGGCATGATTTACAAGCCTCTGGGTCTGGAACTTGAACCATAGTCAGCCATGTGAGAGTCCAACACCTTAACCACCATGCCACCTGTTGGTCCCCATTTATATGGTTTTTTTTTTTTTTGGAGAGGTTTTTGCTATAGGGCACGTGCACTTGCCAGACAGACAGAGAGAGACAGAGAGATAGAAAGCGAGAAATCACCCCCAAGGGAGATGGCCACGCCGCAATCCCTTCTCCTCCATTCTCCTCTCGGGATCTTGGGCACGCACGCACACGCGCCCGGAGTGAGTTTTAAGCCACAGGGTCCGGGACTCAAACTGCGGTCGACTAAGTGGGAGTCCAGTGACATAGCCATTACGCTAATTGCCGGTCCCTATATGTTTTTTTATTTAAGATCCTTTATGTTTTCTGAAAAAACAGACCCTATTTGTACATTCACTATTATGCCTCCCACACTTGGCTCGGGCCTGGACAGTATAGATGAAAAGTATGTATGTATATATGTATGTATTTTTTGCTATGGGGCATGGGCACTTATCAGAGGCACAGAGAGAGAGAAAGAGAGAAATCACCCCAAGGCAATGACCATGCCGCAATCCCTTCTTTTCCAGTCTCCTCTCAGGAGTTTGGACATACAAATACATGTGCCTGGTGTGTTTTTCAAGCTGTTAGGTCCGAGACTCGAACCAAGGAGTTGGCCATGTGGGATCCAAGAGCCTTAACTTTCACACCACATGCTGGACCAATAAATATTGATGAAACGGATAAATATTCTGAAGCTGTGTGATGTCATGAAATGTTGCGAATCTTACATTGGAAGAATTCACCCTCAGTAGGGAAGATATGACCGAAACATAATTATAAGATAAGATAATTAACATTATAGGAGACTCTTGAGTCATGAGGAAGGAGCCTTACTTGTAACCAGGGAATTCAGAGCAGACTCTGTGAAGGGATAACGGGTCATTAAGTGAAGGAAAGGCATGTACAAAGACCTAATCTGAGAAAGTATAGAGCAAATGTGGAGGAAGGTGTGTGAGTCAGTTTAACTGGAGCATGAAGTTCATCAGGACCAAAGAGTAAGACTGGAAAGGAGAGGGGACAGCAAATTGTCAAGCGCCACATTAGTCACAGTGTTGGATAACAAGTCAACATAGCCTTTTAAAACATTCTAAAAATGTGTCCAAATGTCCAATAAGAGTAGAAATAATAGTACAATAAATACCCATGTACCAGGCCAACGGGTGATGTTAAGGCAGTTAGATCCCATGTGGGCAAATGTGCAGTTCAAGTCCCAGACCTGGCAGCCTGAAAACATGCTGCGTGTGTGAGTGTCTGTGCCCAAAATCCTGGAAGGAGAATGGAGAAGAGATTGCAGCGAGGCCATCCACCTTGGGAGGCGCTTTCTCTCTTTCTCTGTCTCTTTCTCTGTCTCTCTCTCGCTAGTATAAGCATACTTTGGCAAATTAAAACAAAACAAAAACACCCATACACTTACCACCTAGATTGAACAATTAACATTTCGCTACATTTGCTTTGTAGGTAGAGAGAGGTGTGTGGGTGGGAGCATGCAAACCCACCTGCATGAGCACCCCAAAGTTTATATTACTTTTTCTTGGTTTACTTTTCCCTTTGCCTCTTTCCTTTGCTCCTTCCCTCCTTCCTTCCTCTTTCTTTTTATGTTGAACCATTTCAAAGGATATCAACACATCATGATTTTTCACTCCTTCAGGACATTTCTTCATATTTTAAAGATGTTTCTCTTCATATCCAGATACTATTATTACACTGAACAAATTACTTGTTTATTTTTTGGAGAGTTTTTTGCTATAGGGCGTGTGCGCACACCAGAAAGACAGAGATAGAGAGATGGAAAGCGAGAAATCACCCCCCCCCCCCCCGGGAGATGGCCACACAGCAATCCTTATCCTCTATTCTCCTCTCAGGATCTTGGGCACACACGCACACGTGCCCAATGTGAGTTTAAGCCACTGTGTCCAGGATTTGAACCGCGGTCGACTACATGGAAGTCCAGCGACATAGCCATTACGCTAACTGCTGGTCCCTACACTGAACAGATTTAATAGCTGCCTACTAATGTCTAATACCAGCCTATTTTCAAATTTCCCCTATTATCCTAAAAATGTCTAAAGGCTGTTTCTTCAGAACCAGAATCCAGTCATATGTTTGGTTGTATCTTTTTTTAAAAGATTAATTTATTTAATTTATTATCATTATAATTATTTTAGCCAGAGAGTGACAGAGAGAGAGAAAAGTGAGGAAGCAAGCCTCCAGGTCTGGGACTCAAACCCAGTTGGCCATGTGGGAGTCCAAAGCCTCAACCACAATGCCACCTGCTGGCCCCTAGTTGTGGCTTTTTTTTTTTTTTTTTTTAAATTTAGAATAATGACCCTTCCTAAATTTTATCTCATGGTTTGTAAAACTGTTGTCTTATGGAATGCTTCATGCTCTTGGTTTATCTGATGGTCTCTTTGCGGGTATGGTTTAACTGGTTCCTTCAGCCTTTTGTAAACTGGAGGTTAGATCTAAAGTTTTGATTAGATTCACTTTCAACATTTTTGGCTGGAAATCTTCATTAAGGAATGTTGAATACATCATGCTGCAGCACACCAAGGACCTCATAAAATGTTGGTTGTCCCAGGGTTAGCGATGCTAAGTTGGATAACTGGGTTAAAGTGGGGCCAGCCAGATCTCCTCCACGGTAAGAGTACGTTTCTCCTTTGCGATTGGCAAGTAACATGAGGGATATATTTGACAAAACAACTCACATTTTTGTAGCCGTTTGCAGTTTATCAAACATATTCAAATGCATGTAATCACAGTGGTATACCTATAAGTTTTCAGACCTGTGTAACAGAAGGTGAAAACTGAGGCCTGGCATGCTTAACTGACTTTTCCAAAATCACAGAACCAGTAACTAACAAAGGCAAGACTCAACATGAATGAGTTAATTTTACATCAGTTGAGGGAACCAGCAGTTAGCATAATGGCTATGTCGTTGGACTCCAGGTTCGCGTTCCGGACCTGGTGGCTTAAAACTCACACCGGGCGTGTGTGTGTGCGTTCCCAAGATCCAGAGAGGAGAATGGAGGAGAAGGGATTGCGGCGTGACCATCCCCCCTGGGGAGGGGTAATTTCTCGCTTTCTGTCTCTATGTCTCTCTCTGTCTGTCTGGTGAGCGCACGCGCCCTATAGCGAAAACCTCACAAAAAAAAAAAAAATTTTACACAAGTTGAAAAAAAAAGATGAAAAAAAATAACATACATCTGATTTTTTTAAAATTTAACTTTATTTATTTTATTTTCATTTGACCAGAGAGGGAGGGAGAGAGAGAAAGTGAGAAACCAAGACACCAGGTCCAGAACTTGAACTGTGGTTGACCATGTGGGAGTCCAAGGCCACTGACCACCATGCCACCTGCCAGCCTCCATCCAACAGATTTTTTAAAAGAGTATTCTCGGGGCCAGCAGGTGGTGTGGAGGTTGAGGCACTGGACTCCCATATGGTTGACCATGGTTCAAGTACTGGGTCTGATGGCTTGTGTTCTCACTTTCCCTCTCACTCTGTCTCTCTCTGGTCAAATTGAAAAATGATAATAAATAAAATCAAATAAATAATTCCTTTAAAAAAAAAAAAAGAGTGGGGCTGGCAGGTGGCATTGTAGTTAAGGGCTCTGGATTCCCACATCAACTGCAGTTCAAGTCCCGGATCTGGTGGTTTGCTTTCTCACTTTCCCTCTCTCTGGTCAAATTAAAACAGTAATAATAATAAATAAAGTTAAATAAAAATATTTTTAAAGAGTATTCTCTCTCCAGAATTCAATAAATATTTTTAAAACCATTTTTTGAAAAAAAAAAAAAGTATTTTTCTTTACTTTCTTGTAGCACATTGCCAAGAAAAACCAATTTATTTTACAACTATTTCTATTGCAGTTTTTTTGTTTTTTTTTTTTCTTTTTTGGGGGAGGTTTTTGCTATAGGGTGCGTGCGCTCGCCAGACAGGCAGAGAGAGACAGAGAGATAGAAAACGAGAAATCACCCCCCAGGGGGGATGGCCACATCGCAATCCCTTCTCCTCCATTCTCCTCTAGGGATCTTGGGCACGCTCGCACACGTGCCCGGTGTGAGTTTAAGCCACCGGGTCCGGGACGCGAACCGCGGTCCACTACGTGGGAGTCCAGCGATAAAGCCATTACGCTAACTGCTGGTCCCTCTATTACAGTTTTAAACTGACAAACTGTGACACACTGGATTCTTCAAAGTACAACGCTTTGGCTACATTTGTAACAATAGTTTACAACACCTAAATGTTAATTACAGAATTTATTATTCATAATGTGTGAACAGTCAACTGATGAAAATGTAATGTTTTTCTGTCCAAAGTTAAATATATGCACGTGTGCTTATGATGAGAAAAACCAAAGAGGGCCTTTCGGTCTGGAAGAGACAAAGTCCTCATACCTAAATCCAGCATCTCACGAAACAACTTCTGGGATACACGCATATGACGTCTAGTATAAAGAAAACCAGAGATGTGGTGCAATAATGAGCATACGAGGGGAGGGAATCAGGGAACAGCGGATTCAGGAGGGGCCGGAGAACCTATTTCCAGAGTTCCCAGGAATCCAGGCCTCCAAGTCCAAGCCAGGAGGCCCTAGACGGGAGACTCAAGCAGGGGCTCACGGCCAAGAATCACTATCTAGGTCCAGCTCTTCCCAAGAAACTACAAAGGCCTTAATTCACAAAAAAGGAATCCGCCAACGCATTCGTATCAAAAACCTCTCCATGGAGAGTACAAGACGCTTTCACCTCCCACACCTTCCCTAAAGGGGAAGCAGACAGGCACGTCCCCAAGTACTCTTCCTGAATTTCATTGGTTGTCTCAGACTGTCTCTCTCTCACTAGGTCTCTTTCATTGGTCAACATTGCCAAGCTCCGGTTTTCACAGACAATTTCCGGAACCAATCATCTCCAGTCACTGCCCCGCCCCTACGCCAACAAATGAATGACATAGGTATCAGCCAATAAAAAATAAAAGTGAGGATGTGAAGGTGAAGCTCCTCCCCTTTCTCCTCAACCCTTTCAATAAATGGTAGAAGAGGTTGAGAAGCTGACACAACCACCAATCCGTAAGGGCGGAAAAGGATGAAAAAAAGAGGATGGGAGGGGGTGACGTGGCGATGACAGAAGCATAAACTAAAATGAATGGCGGAAGTATTAACCAATCAGCGATCAAAGTGGCCAGGCCCTTCGCATTCTCCCGTCTTCTTTGAGCACTAGAGTCTGCAGGGAAGCACCAATGAGCTTGTACAACCGTCTGATTGGCCTTTATATAAGCCAATCGGCGGTGGATATGGTAGATGAGTCCCGCCCCGAGCTCTCACTGGGCAGTGTAGAATGACAGGCTCGAGAGAAATGCCAATGTCCGCGGGGTCTTCTGCAAGTGACATTCAGCGGCACCAATCGACGTCCTCCTTCCTAGAGGCCAAGCCCTCCTCCCCGCGGCGGGTTTGGCGGGGCGGGGACGCTGCGCGGCGGCGGCTGATGCGCTAGCTGTGTGGGGCGCCCCGGACGGCGACCGAAGCTCTCGTAGGCGATTCCAGTCCTGTATCTCCGGGCGGCGACGGCTCATGGCGGCGACGGAGCTGAGAGGAGTGGTGGGACCGGGCCCGGCAGCCATTGCAGCTCCTGGCGGCGGCGGCGCCGGTCCCCCGGTGCTGGGAGGAGGCGGCGGCCGCGGAGACTCCGGGCCGGGTTCGGGGGCCGCACCCGGGACGGTGTCCACGGCTGCTGCTGGCGGCCCGGGGACCGGGGCCGGGGGAGTGGCGGCTGCGGGCCCGGCCCCTGCGCCGCCAGCGGGGGGCTCGGGCAGCTCTGGCGCTGGGGGCTCGGGCTCGGCTCGAGAGGGCTGGCTCTTCAAATGGACCAATTATATCAAAGGCTACCAGCGGCGGTGGTTCGTGCTGAGCAACGGGCTCCTGAGCTACTACAGGTAACTGCTTCCGGGGCGCCGTCACTTACCTTGCCTCCCCCACCGCAGCCGACAGTCCCCGTACCGTCACCTTCGCCAGCTCGCACCGCAGCCAAGGTCGCCCCAGGCCCCTTTATGTCTGTCGCCTGCACGGATTGACAGTATGCAATGGGAGCTCACCATAACAAAAGTGCAAGCCCCAGGATTTGCACCCCCGCCCCCTTGTTTTCCCACCCTTGGTGTCATATCTTTCCCCCTCACTTCCTGGCCTTTCCAGTCAGCAGTTGTTTGAACAGCTTTTCTTCCGTTGTAATTCCACCAGCACATGGGTGCAATTTTTAATTCTGCGAGCAACGCACTGTTGTAGGTGCTAAGGCACAAATGGGCGAGCAGAGCCAAGGCGTTGCTTCCCAGGAACTTAACAGTGAAAGTCCCAAGTCCTAGCTCTCTGCGCCCAGTCTCCAAAATTCAAGGTTATTTGTAAGCTCTTGATGTAAGCTCTCGATGTATCCGCCCTTACTCCCTCCGCATTCAGGCACAAGGACTCTACATACAGGATGGCTTCAACATTCTGTCTCCATGTCTCTTATCTCCCCAAGACTTGCATGTACTTTCGCCTTCTGGACAGCCCGAAATAGAGATGGGCACTCCAATGCTGCTTTTATGTTTGCTTGCCCCGCCTCCTCCCAAGAGAATAATAGACTGTTGTGCCCAGCATTTCTGTGTGATCTTTTTGGTTAGTTAGGATTATGTTTTATGAAAGAAGACTCCATGTCTTTGGTATGATTACTTCTGTTCAGCACTGTTTATTTTGGAATGTCTAATAGATATTTGGAGGACTCAAACTAGCCATAACATGATATGCTTCCGGCTACTTATGTTATAGATAGAGGCGGCAAGATGGTTGATGTGGGGACAGGACATAAACCTTACCTGAAGGTTGAACAATGTGGCAAGGTTTTACAACAGTATTTCATCAGCTCCCAAAAACAGCCCTGAGCATTAAGAGATAATTCCCATCTTACTGATGAGGAAACAGACTTAACATAGGCAATTTTCTCAGCTTCTTGGAGAAATTAGGACTTTTCTTCACACCAGCATAACCTTAAAGCCAGGTTCATGTTACATGAATCAAATACAGAGGTAGTTACTTATTTATAGCAAGTCAATTTATAGGCTATAGTTACTGTGTATATTATATATAAAAAATATAAAAGTCTCCATTAAGGGACCCTTTGCTTAACACAAGGGACTTCTAAAAGTTTGTGGAAATTCGGGACAAACAGATTGTGTAGTGGCTATGTTGCTGGACTCACATGTAGTTGACCACGATTCAAGTCCCAGACCTGGTGGCTTGAAACTCACATTGGTAATGTGTGTGTGCGTGCTCAAAATCCTGAAAGGAGAATGGAGGAGAAGGGATTGCCTTGTGGCCATCCCTCCTGGGGGGAGTGACTTCTCCCTTTCTGTCTCTCCTTCTCTCTCTGTCTCTCTAGTGAGCACATGCACCCTATTGCAAAAATCTCTCTATTAAAAAAAGTTTGTTGGGACCAACAGTTGGCATAGTGGTTATGTCGCTGGACTCCCATGTAGTTGACTGCAGTTGAAATCTCAGACCCGGTGGCTTAAACTCACGCCAGGCACGTGTGCGTGTGTGCCCAGGATCCCCGAGAGGAGAGTGGAGGAGAAGGGATTGCAGTGTGGCCATCCCACCCCCCGAGGGGTGATTTCTTGCTTTCTGTCTGTCTTATGTCTTTCTGGTGAGCACATGTACCCCATAGAAAAAAACTTCTAAAAAAAAATTTGTGGAAAATTGAAGTAAAATATGTTTATTTTGGTGCAAAGAAATTTTGAAATCCATGGACAGTTTTTTCATTATATCATTTCTTTGGACCATTTGAAGACTTCCCATATAATGACAATTTTAATTGAAATCTTTCTAAAGACCATCCTATTTGGGACACAGTACCTTGATGTTAGAGTCTCTCACTATACTTCTTTGCCTTTGCCAGAAGTCACTCTGCTACTAGGAGAGTAAGGATGAACACTTCTCTTTTCCATCAACTTCACTATATGGGCTTTTAGGGAATTTTGAGGAGAAATTGAAGGTGGGAGTGTGGAAGTTATTATAGGAATACTTTTTAAATTTTTTTTGCATTAGGGCACATGGGCTTGCCAGAGACAGAGAGAGAGAGAGGAGGAGGGGTAAAGTGAGAAATCACCCCTGGGGGGATGCCCACACTGCAATCCCTTCTCTTCCGTTCTCCTCTGGGGATTTTGGGCACATGTGCATGGCAATTTTCAAACCACCAGGTCTGGACTTGAACCACTGGGGAGTTGGCTGTGTGGGATCCAGCTGCCTTACCCTTCATGCCAGGGACACATCCTTAGCTCTCCTCTAACAATGGGAAGTGCTTTAGATAGCTCATCCTCACTGCTTGATTATGAACAGTTGTATATATCATTTGCATCATTATTCAGAATTGATTTTTAATTATATCCTCTTTTAACTGCTCATCCATGATTATCAGTTTAAGGTTAGATCACAAATCTAAAATTTTTAGTTTGCTCAAAGTTGTTTATCCTACTAGAGTTCATATTTTCCTGTTACCATTTGACCACCATTCTGATGTTCAACTGATTTATATCCCGATTACGATTGGCACTAATTCCCCATTTTTAAAAATTGACTGAGGCCTTAATTTATGGTCATTTCTCTTCATCCAATTTCTTATAAGATTCACTTTCTAGGCTAGTTAATTCTTTCTTAAATATCAGTCTTGGTCAGTATTGGTTTTGGACATGAGTAACATATGCGTTGTTATCTCTTTAAGTGTGATGACTTTTAACTTCTATGTTATGAGAGCTAGTGGTACCTGTCTGATACAGATAAAACTCCTTCCAAAACATACCAAGCCACATATCAGGAAATATGCTGTAGGCCTGACCCGGCCAACTAAGACTTTCCCACCCACAAACCAGCCGAGCCACGATCCAGTTAGCAAATCTATGCACTGTCCTCATAGCCACATTGAAGTCCTTCCTACCAACATTACTAGTAATTTATTCTTTGAGTAGGGTTCTACGGGTCCCCATGTTTCTCCCAGAACTGTTTAGCCCAGTTGTCATTCCTCCTACTTTTCTTCTAATTCTTTTTCTCTTTTCTGGGGGGAGGGGGCGGGGGGGGGGGGGGGGGGGTCACAGGACATGTGCTTTTACCAGAGAAAGAGAGAGGGAAAAAACACCTCCCAAAGGGAATGGTCACATCTCAATCCCTTTTCCACTTCTTCCTCTTTTCGGGATTTTGGGCATGCATGCACAAGTATCCAGAGTGTTTTTCTAATTTCCAGGTCTGGGGGTCAAACTGCACTGCTGACCGCGCTCCCTTACCACAGGCCACAGGCTGGCCCTCTTCATTTTTCATGTCTCTAAAACCTGCCATGTCTTATGTATGCCATTTCTAAAATACTGTTTTCCTGTTAACTGAGATCGTGGACTTCTAGACCCATTCTTAGATGACTATCCTAGTAGGTGCTGACTAGCTGTTTCCTTCTTTTTACCTACTCTGTTCTTTCGTATGTACCAAGTTACATAAATATCTTATTACTTAAAACCTTATGTAGAATCCCAGCTCTTCCAGAAACGTTGTGACAGGCCACCATATTAGTTTTCCTTGCTAGTTTCTGGAGATTAAATTACTATTGATATTTTGGTTGGCCTTTTCAGGGAAGATCTCTCCAGCCAGAAAATATCACCTAATACTAAAGTCCCTCAAGAACTTATCTTGCACCCTGAGACTCATATCTTTCCAGCTTCTACACTAATCATTTATAACCATAGGTGTATCTGCACAAACTCAAGTGTTCTGAGGTCAAGTCTTCCCTGCCCTCAGAGTTCCTTGGGATTTTTTAAAACTGCTGCTGACTTCATGTGATTTGGGAAACTTGAAGATGAGCCAGGTAGAAATTCCTAGGAAGCGTTTTGTGAAAAATGCTAGTAACAAAGAATGTGGTAGAAAGTCCAAGTAGCACCCTTGAAGTAGAAAGCAAGGGTGAGCTAGCCTGTCAGCTGTGTGTCTGTAATTCAGCCTGCATTATTCATAATGTAACTGAAGCTTGGGGGTGGGGAGTAAGATTAGAAAAAAAAAAAAAAAACCAGGGATTCATGTTACACTGTGGCAGGTGCAGGGGATGGAAAATGACCCAGACCATTGAGGACCCCCCCCCCCCCCCCCCGCCATCCCATACTGCTCATTGTGTATTTGAGGAAGAAAAACCAGTTTAATGTGATAAACTGAACTACAGCAAATCTGCCTTCCTAAGTGCTGTAAACCAGCCTTCTCAAACATACAAATCTTAGTGTCTGGAAATGGGGCGTGTGCTGTTTCTGGCATGCAGGAATTCTGGATGTGCCAGGTGTGTTTGGCCGCTTGGCTCCACTGAAAGGGAAATGGCACTGCTTTGTACCGTGGCAATTGGCAAAGGACTTTGACCTCTTTATGTTCTAAGTTGGACAGAGAAAGCTGCAGTCTCAACGTGCAGGTCTCTGGATATAACCAGCAAGAGGAGGGGAATTAGCAGAATTTCTGCTGTACAAATCAATGGTACTAGAAGCTTGATATTTTATGTGAAGTGTCTTGTAGCTTGTTGTCACCAAGTAGTGCTGTAAAGTTCAAAAGTTAGTCTATTAATAGAACTGTCAGTCAGTAGAGATTGGGAAAATTTTTACACCCAGTTCTCTGAGGGCAATTCTGCTGAATCTTTCCTAGCTATTAATAGGATGGCTTAGAGTCCCCACCAATAGACATCAGGGGACCTTAGAAAAGAACATATTCCAGAAAGATTAAAACAACTGGTGATTCTTTTAAGACTATATTTTTCTTTATACTCACCCCCTGTCAGAAAGCTGGTTATTCTTATATCATTTGAGCTATGGCCAGTATTTAATTCTCTAAACATTTAAGTGTGCCTTTGATGCTTCTTCAGTGTAATTCTAAGTATGTCACTCAGGCTGAATTACAGTGGTGGAGATAGTTCAGTATATATAAAATGAAGCTATTCTTAGAGAATGAGATTATTGTTATGAAGTCTTTTTGCATGAGATTATTAAGTACTTTATAGGAATAACTTGGCTAAGCAAAAATAATTTCTGACTGCAAAAGAACATGAGAGAACTTTTTGAGGTGATGGAAATGTTCCCTATCTTGATGGTGGTATTTGTTGCACAATTGTGTCAAAACTCACTCTATTGTGCATTGAAAATTACTGAATTGGGACCAGCAGATAGCGAACTCCCACATGGCTTATAGCAATTCTAGTCCAAGACCTGGCAGCTTGAAACTCATGCTCGGTGCATGTATGTGCATGCCCAAAATCCTGAGAAGAGAATGCAGCATGGCCATCCTTCCTGGGGGGTGATTTCTCCCTTTCTATCGCTCTGTCTCTCCTGTGAGTGCATGCACCCTGTAGCAAAAATCTCTCTCTCTCTCAGAAAAAAAATACAGTTGCTGAATTGCATTGCATGTAGTAATACCTTAGTAAAGCCTATTATTTATTTAAATTGCTAAAGGCTGTGTGTGCTCAACCAGAGAAAGATGGAGAGATGGAGAGAAAGGGGAGAGGGACAAAGCATCCCCCAGTGGGGCATGGTCATACCACACTTCCTTCCTCTTCATTTCTCTATCCTGTCAGGATTTAGGGCATGCATACAAAGGTGCTTGGTGTAATTTTCAAGCCATCAAAACCAGGGTTCAAACTGTAGTTGACCATGTAGAATATGGCAGCTCTCATGACCACTAAGCTGTGGGACTGACCTGAGTCTGACTTTTTTTGTAAAAAAGTGAATGGTGATAGAAACTGCAGGGCACTGAAATCTCAGAAACAACACATACAGACTCGGAAAGGAAATTTCTACTGATTCTTTCTTGGATTTTAGAGAGTCCTTTGAGGGAAATATGACTAGAACCTAACTGATTTCTTGAGACTTCCATCTTTCCTTCCTTTCCCTTCCCTTCCCTTCTCTTCCTTTCCCTCCTCTCTTTCTCTCTGTCCATCCATCCTTCCTTCTTTCCTTCCTTCCTTTTTTTCTTTTCTTTCTTTCTTTCCTTTCCCCTTCCTTCTTTCCCTTCCTCCCTCCCTCCCTCCCTCCCTCCCTTCCTTCCTTCTTTTTCTTCTTTTTCTACTTCTTTTTCTACTTCTTTTTCTTTTTCTCTTTTTCCTTTTCCTTTTCTTTTTCTTTTTCTTTTTCTTTTTTTTTTTTTTTTAACTTGACCAGGGAGAGAGAATGAGAAAGCAAGCCACCTAGTCCAGGACTTGAACCAAAGTAGGCCATGTGGGAGTCCACTCCAACCACTATGCCACCTGCCAGCTCCCTAGACTACCATATTTTCTTTTTTTAAGAATTATTTATTTTAATTTTGGGACCAGCAGTTAGTGTAATGGCTATGTCGCTGGACTCCCATGTAGTAGACCGCAGTTCGAGTCCCAGATCCAGCGGCTTAAACTCACACTGGGTGCGTATGTGTGCATGCCCAAGATCCTGAGAGGAGAAAGGAGGAGAAGGGACTGCGGTGTGGCCATCCCTCCTGGGGAGTGATTTCTCGCTTTCTGTCTCTCAGTCTCTCTCTGTCTTTCTAGAGAGCGCATGTGTCCTATAACAAAAAAACCTCTCCAAAAAAAGAAGAAAAAGAATTATTTATTTTAATTTTGTTCTTTTTATTTACTTATTTTTTAATTTGACCAGAGAGAGAAAATGAGAAAGGAAGCCACCAGGTCCGGGACTCAAACTGTGGTCATCCTTGTGGGAGTGGCCAATTCCTTAACCACTGTGCCACCTGCTGGCTCCCACTGCTGTATTTTCAAAGGACTCAGTATGATGAAAAGAAATGGAATGTGTTGAAGGATTAACCGCCTCTCTATTTTCTGCTTAACCTGTCTTTGTCTCATTGCTGCAGGTCCAAGGCAGAAATGAGGCATACCTGCCGTGGCACCATCAACCTAGCCACGGCCAACATCACTGTGGAGGACTCTTGCAACTTCATCATTTCCAATGGGGGTGCTCAGACCTACCATCTGAAAGCTAGCTCAGAAGTGGAGCGGCAGCGCTGGGTGACCGCCCTGGAACTGGCCAAGGCCAAAGCCGTGAAGATGCTGGCAGAGTCAGGTAGGAAACAAAGAACACCAGGCCAGAAGATCTTTCTGTTTGCCCCTGTTATGTGCAACTCTTATTTTATTACTCTTTGTGCCATATTATTGGGTTATCACTTATCTCCTAGATGTCTTAAACTTTTCCTCATTGTGCAATTTCTCCTGGAATGACGGTTTCTCTCTGGGACTGATTCTGCCTCTCAGGAGCATTTGGCAATGTCTGCAGACATTTTGGGTTGTGACAACTGAGTGGGGGGAACTGCTTCTGGTATCTAGAGCGTAGAGGCCAGAGATACTGCTAAACCTCCTACAATGCACAGAATAGCACCCCCACAGCAAAGAATTATTTGACCAAAGTTAAAAACAACTCTGTCCTAGGAGCCAGCAGATGGCATGATGGTTAAGGCACTGTCCTCTCACATGGTTGACCGTGGTTTGAGTTTCGGACCTGCAGGCTTAAAAATCATGCTAGGTGAGACCAGCAGTTAGCGTAATGGCTATGTCACTGGACTCCCACGTAGTTGAACGCGGTTCGAGGCCTGGACCCAGTGTCTTAAAACTCACGCCGGGCGTGTGTGTGTCCGTGCCCAAGATCCTGAGAGGAGAATGGAGGAGAAGGGATTGCGGCGTGGCCATCCCCCTGGGGGGTGATTTCTCGCTTTCTGTCTCTCTGTCTCTCTTTCTCTGTCTGGCGAGCACACGCGCCCTATAGCGAAAACCTCTCCCCCCAAAAAAAAATAAAATCATGCTAGGTGCATGTATGTGCATGCCCAAAATCCTAGGAGGGGAATGGAGGAGAAGGGATTGCGATGTGGCCATTCCCCTGGGGGGGGGGTGATTTTTTTTTTTTTTTTACTACTTGCTTTCTCACTGTCTCTCTCTAGCGAGTACACATGCCTTATGGCAAAAACCTAAAAAAAAAAAAAAAAAAAAAAACACTCTGTCCTAGAGGCATAGATTTTAATCCCAGTTGCCTACCTTAAAATTTGGATAAATAATTATTTTATTGTTAGGTCAGTTTTAGGATTATTACAATTCATGATTTGGATATTTTTTTCTTGGGGGGGAGGTTTTTGCTATAAGGTATGTGTGCTCTCCAGAAAGACAGAGAGAGACAGAGGCAGAAAGCGAGAAATCACCCCCTAGGGGGATGGCCACATCACAATCCCTTTTTCTTCATTCTCCTCTCGGGATCTTGGGCACGCATGCACATGCGCCTGGCGTGAGTTTAAGCCACCGGGTATAAGACTTGAACAGTAGTCGACTACATGGGAGTACAGCAACATAGCTATTATGTCAACTGCTGGTCCAGGGTACTTTTTTTTCTTGATATCTTCTTAACTATTTGTTAGTTAAGTTCAAAAAGTGTTAATAGATTGCCAAAAATTTGCATGTAATAATTTTTCTTTAAGAAAAATTTTGCTACCGGGACCAGAAGATGATATAATGGTTAAATTGCCACATAGTGGGAGTGGTTCAAATCCCAAACCTGGTGGCTTAAAGCTCAGGCTGGGCATGTGTGTGTGTGTGTGTGTGTGTGTATGTGTGTATGTGTGTATGTGTGTGTGCCCAAAATCCCGAGAGGAGAGTGGAGAAGAAGGGATTGCCGTGTGGCCATCCTTTCTGGGGTGTGTGTGTGTGTGTGTGTGTGTGTGTGTGTGTGTGATTTCTTTCTTTCTGTCTCTCTCTGTCTCTCCAGTGAGCCCACATGCCCTATAGCAAAAAAATCTCTTTAAAAGAAATTTTTTTTTTTTGCTACGTTAGTTACACTAAAAAAAAGAGCAATCTTGGGACCAGCAGTTAGCAAATGGCTATGTTTTTTTTTTTTTTTTCTTTTTTTGGAGAGGTTTTTGCTATAGGGCGCGTGCGCTCGCCAGACAGACAGAGAGAGACAGAGAGACAGAAAGCAGGAAATCACCCCCCAGGGGGGATGGCCACGCCGCAATCCCTTCTCCTCCATTCTCCTCTTGGGATCTTGGGCACGCACGCACACGTGCCCGGCGTGAGTTTAAGCCACCGGGTCCGGGACTCGAACCGTGGTCAACTACGTGGGAGTCCAGCGACATAGCCATTACTCTAACTGCTGGTCCCGCAAATGGCTATGTTGCTGGATTCCCATGTCGCCAACCACAGTTTGAGTCCCAGACCCAGTGGCTTAAACTCACTCTGGGCATGTGTGCGTGCGTGCCCAAGATCCTGAGAGGAGAATGGAGAAAAAGGGATTGCGGTGTGGCTGTCCCCTCTGGGGGGCGATTTCTCACTTTCTGTCTCTCTGTCCCTCTCTGTCGTTCTGGCGAGGGCACGCGCCCTATAGCGAAAACCTCTCAAAAAAAAAAAAAAAAAGAGCAATTTCAGTTAGTTACTGGTTATGTTTTGATTTTTTTTTTCCAGTTTTGCTATAGGGTGTATATACTTGTTGGAGAGAGACAAGGTAGGGGGTGGAGGTGTGAGAAAACACCCCAAGGGGGAATGGCCATGCCACAATCTCTTCTCCTCCAGTCTACTCGTAGGATTTTGGGTACATGCACTTATACCTGGTGTGTTTTTCAAGCCACCACGTCAAGGACTCTAACTGTACATTTGACCACATGAGATCCAGCCACCTTAACCATCATGCCCCTGGCTGGCCGTATGTTTTGATTTTTCTTGAAGGAAAATGGTAGGATTTTCTCCCAACATATTGATAGTTTTATTATACTAAGCTTGCTCACTTAGAGCTGACCAATATGGTTACAGGCTGATTTCTGTTAGCATAATATCTATTTTATCTGCCATAATTTCCCATGCTATATTTAATAGCTATTTTTTAAAAGAGTTATTTTATTTCACTTTATTTATTTATGTATTTTCATTTGACCAGAGAGGGACAGAGAGAGAGAATGGGAGAAAGGGAAAGTGAGAAAGCAAGCCACCAGGCCTGGGACTTGAACCATGGTCACCCACGTGGGAGTCTAGCATCCTTAACCACCACACCACCTGCTGGCCCCCTAATAGCTATTAAACAGTGAAAAGAAAATTCACCTCTTTGTAAATTTTTTGTTAACCAGTTATATTTTGACTGGCTCTCCCTCTTTGTCTAGCAGATAGGGTACATCATCCCTTATTTCTTTTGGTTTGATTTTAGTGCTGATGTTTGCTCCCACAAAGGAAGTGACACTGCTGGAAAAGCACTTTACAGTTACAAAGTGTTAAGTACAAAATAGCTAGAGATAAAACATAGCTTCTACTTTACTTACTATTGGAGAGCTATTTAAGACTTTGCATTACTTTTTAAAACAATTATTTATTTAATTTTATTTATTCATTCATTTATTTTAATTTGACCAGAGAGAGAGACACACAGAGAGATAGGGAAAGTCAGAAAGCAAGCCACCAGGTCTGGGACTTAAACCGTGGTTGGCCATGTGGGAGTGTCCAGCACCTTAACCACCATGGCACCTGCTGGCCCCAAGACTTTGCATTACTTTTATGATGGCTTTACTGTCACATGAGTTCATCATGAAATTCCTTCAGAAAAAAATAAACTCGTGAACCTTCTAGTGATGTGGACTTGATTTACAAAAAGCTAGCTAGAGTATGATTCTCAGCTTATTTCAAACAAAGCCCACTGATCACAGATTTGCAATAATTAGCTCAGACCATATTGGAAACTTTAGGCTAGAGTTAAAAGGCTCAATAATTAATTCCCAATTCCAAGATCCGTTGACCTTCTCCATCCCATCCTCTAAATCAGTGATTTTCAAATTTTAATGTGAGAACTGGGACCAGCAGTTAGCATAATGGCTGTGTCACTGAACTCCCATGTAGTCGACCACAGTTCGAATCTCGGACACGGTGGCTTAAACTCATGCCTGGCGCATGTGTGTGTGCCCAAGATCCCGAGAGGAGAATGGAGAAGGGATTGTGGTGTGGCCATCCCCCCTGGGGGGTGATTTCTTGCTTTCTGTCTCACCCATGTGGGAGTCCAGCATTGGGTGAGCGTACACACCCTATAGCAAAAACCTCTCCAAAAAAAAATTTTATGTGAGAATTACCTGAACAGCTTATTGGCAATGCAGATTCCTGAGCCATGTTTCATACTAACTGAATCAGTCTCTGAGGGCAGGGACAAGACTCTTTAAGAAGCACCCCAGTTATTTGTAGTACAGGTGATCTATGGACTACACAGTAGAGATTGGTAATGACAAGCCCTCAGTCAGTCAGACTGCACAGCATGAGGAGTGACAGTTTGGTTGTGGGCATACTAGGTGGGATTCTATTTCTCAGTCCTTGTCCAGAGTCACATAACTTACCTTTTCATCCCTATAGATGAATCAGGAGATGAAGAGTCTGTCTCACAAACTGACAAGACAGAGCTGCAAAATACCCTGCGGACCCTCTCCAGCAAAGTGGAGGACCTGAGCACATGCAATGACTTGATAGCTAAGCATGGCACAGCTTTGCAGCGTTCCCTCAGTGAGTTAGAGTCCCTGAAGTTGCCTGCCGAAAGTAATGAGAAGATCAAACAAGTCAACGAACGGGCCACACTCTTCAGGATAACATCCAATGCCATGATCAATGTGAGTACAGATGGTATCTGTGTAGCTTTTTGATTCTTTCCCTCTTTGAAACATGATTCTCTCTAAATGACTGAAAATCGTAATTGATATAACACGGAACATTAGGTCCTACTTCACTGCTTGAGGCTTTAAGTTACATTGTTTATCGCATGAAATAGAACAGGTTGCACAGAGGGAATGACTTTCACGCTATGCTTAAGTGGTCAAGAGGACACTGCTTCAGCCTAGGAGTGAGTGAGGAGTCCAGAGCCTCAGCCCTGCTTCTGCAACCAGCTGAGCATTGAATGGTGATATTATTGGAATCCCTTAATCTGAATTGTGGATTTGTTTATTTATTTATTTTTATCTTAAATCTAACTAAAAGATCTCCAAGGTCCTTTCCATTGTCATGTTCTTTGAGTTTTAAGTTAGAGATGTATTCCTACTTTGCTTATGCATTTGGCATACAGAGTGGTACGTGGGGGCTGGATCAAGTACTAGACTGAGAACTGTAATACTGTTAATAGTCCTCGGCTTCAAGGATAATTCTGTTCATAAGACAAACCACATAACTTTGGACCATTTCTTTTAAAAAGAACAGGCCAACATTCTGCCTTCTTATGACTCCTACCTCAGGTAGATATTTTTGGTTTGCAGACTATTGTAGCTGCTTGGCTGCAAGGTGCTTGGAAAACACAAAGTACTATTGGCATTATTGATGTATTTTTAGGTATGAAATTAATACATGGTTTCATGTATTAATTGTTGTTTTTCCTCTACTGCTGGTAACTGATTCCCACTTGGCAGGTTGTTTTGTTACCTTTCACATAAAAACGCTTGGAGATATTTCATAAGTGGGTAGAATACTCTGTGAGAAAGGGCTTATTCAGGGTGTGTTGTGTTTTTTTTTTGGTGTGCTTTTGTGTGTGTGTATGTGTTTTTCTGTTTAATTAAATGGGATGAAATTACCTCATGAGTGCCAGATTTTCCCTTGTTTAGGGAGTGATAGTAATCCATCTCTTAAGAATTAGTTTAGTGCATGTGGCTCCTAAAGATCAAAGCTTTTCCTGTGACCAAAGGAAAATGTAGTTTTTCTCATTTAACTCCTTTGTGACTTAATAGGAAGTTGTGATAACTTTTATTTTCATATCATTTTCTGAAGTGTTGAACAGTTTGTTCAGTGGTCCGATTCACACAAGGTACAAGAAAGACCAATTGTTTTCTTTACTTAGGGATCGTAGAAAGATTATCTCCAAGGACTGGTCAGCAAATCAGTACAGATGCTTTTGTTTCTAAGATCTAGTCAGGTGCCCTTTTTCCAAATGGTTGTACTTCATATCAACTGTATGCTTGTTTTTCAGTCTTGTGATCTGGAAGATCTTATAAACCATGCAGGCCAAATTATCAATAGTAAGTAAATATATTTTTTAAGTAGAACAACTAAGGGACCAGCCACTGGTGTGATGATTAAGGTACCTGGGTCCCAAATGGCTGACTGCACGGTTTGAGTCCCAGACTTTGTGGCTTGAAAAATATGCCAGGCACATGTGTGTGCATGCCCAAAATCCCAAGAGGAGAATGGAGAAGGAATTGGTGGCATGACCAGACCCCTTGGGGGCTACTTTATCACTTTCTCTCTCTCTCTCTCTCTCTCTCTCTCTCATCTCTCATCTCTCATCTCTCTGGTGAGTGCATGAGTCCTATAGCAAGCTAAAATAAATACATAAATGAATGAATGACTGATTCACTGACTGACTCACTGAATAAATAAAAAGCAAACAACTTAGGGTATAGTGGTCTTCTGAGAGTCAGTGCTTCCTTCTATCTATGTGAGGTGAACACCTCACTCCATGACAGTTTTTTTCTCTACTCTAATGTGAAAATTTTGCTAAATAAAATACACCTTTGTAAAACTGGAACCTTAGTTTGAGTTTTCCTCTTGAAAATGTATTTATCCTTGTTCCTTAAGGAAATTCTTTTTTCTTTAGTTCTAAGTGGCCAGAGTTTATGTTAAAAGAAATGATCCCTGGGACCAGCAGATGGGTTACATCACTGAACTCCCACATAGTCAATCATGGTTTGAATCACTGACCTAGAGGCTTAAAATTCATGCCGGGTGTGTGTATATGTGTGTGTGTGTGTGTGTGTGTGTGTGCCCAAAATCTCAGAGGAGAATGGAGGAGAAGGAATTGTGGTGTGACCATCTCCCCTGGGGGGTGATTTCTTGCTTTCTGTCTCTCTGGAGAGTGCATGCATTCTATCTCAAAAATCTCTCTCTCGAAAAAAAAAAAAAAAAGGAATGATCACTTGGAAATCAGAGATAAGTTCTATTTCGTCATTCTGGTCTTCTTTCGTATACTGCCTGTGCCTGTTTCAGAGCTGGTGATTGCTTGAAGTGCATTTTTATTCCTGTGTTGTTCCTTTGTGCCTTTGTAGTAAGGCTTTAAATGCATTGCACATGGTTAAAAATTGAAATGCTAGCGCATCACAGGCAGAGGGAGCAAATCCAACACTGTTCGTGTATTTATTTGCTATCGAGGACCTGCTGTGTTCCAGGCACCATGCTAGGGGATATTTCTGAAGGTAGATATGGTCCTTGCCTCAGAGAGATTACTGTCTGTTCAGGGCTCAGGGAAGTAAACGAATCGTCAAGTGTGCTAAATGCCATGATAGAAATGAGCACAGACTGCTGTGGAATAGCATATCGGAGGTGTTTATCTCAGACCAGCAAGATAAGAGAAGGTAATACCTCAAATTCTTAAGGAGCTGTAAGAGTCTTCTTATAAAAAAGGCACCTGACTCATATAACCTGGAGCAATTACATCCTCTTTGATCTCAATTTCTTATCTGTAAATGGTGATAATAAAAGTCAGCACTTTATAGGACTGTGAAAGGGTCTTATTAAATAATTTATGGAAAGTGCTCAGCAAAGTGCCTGACAGACAGTCGTCTCTCAATAAATTTTAATATGAACAGGATTATTAAACAGAAGTGAGGGGCCAGTAGGTAGTGTGGTGGTTAGGTGCATGACTCCTCCATGACAGTGTGGTTTGAATCCTGGACCTAGCGGCTTGCTTTCTCACTTTCCTTCTCACCCTCTCACTCTTTCTCCATCTTTGGTGAGTGCATGTGGCCTATAGCAAATTAAAATAATAATAGTAATAATAATAATAAAGCATTATTAAAGAAGAAAAAGAAAGGGAGAAAGCTTGATCTGGGTAGTTGTGTGGCATCTGTGGATCCCTTCCTCTCCCCTAAAGCCTGGGAATTGCTATTAATTGACTGATAGTCAAGAGCAAGGAAGTAGCTAGAGAAGCAGCTGGAGAGGAGTTAGGAGTCAGGGTGCGAGGGAGATCATGCTCCGTGGACTTGGCGTGGTAGTGGATTAGAAGAGGGTGAGCCCGATTTTGACACTGCCTAATTATAATAGCTAACATCTTCTTGGATGCTTGCTGTGAGCCCAGTACTGCTCTAAGTACTTTACATATAAAGAAGTAAAACTGTGAGGTTGCTACTGTTGTTCTTCTCTGTTTATAGATAAGGAAGGTGAGGCAAAGAGAGGGTAAATGACTTGCTCAGAATTCCACAGCCGGATAGTGGAATAGAGTTGTGCTTTGAGGCCCAATAGTCCAACTCTAGAATCATGTGTGCTGTGCATCTTAAGTATAGGAAAGGGAGAGGACTATACAGTTCCAAAAATGTTAAGGAAGAATGAATAGGACTTGCTAAGTGGATGTGAGGAAGGAAAACTAAGAGGATGCCCCTTAGGTTTTGACCTGGACAGGCGAGAGGGCCCTAGAACTGTTCTTAGGATGAGGAACATGGAAGAGAGAAGCAGAGTTAGCAAGGGGACGTGGTGAGTTCAGTTTGGGACCCACTGATGTTGAGATTACTGTGAGCTATTGAATAGGCAGTTGGATATTCTGATCTAAAACTCAGTGAGTGTTGGGCTATCACTTCTGATTTGGTAGCCATTATCCTATAGGCAGTCGTTGAAATCAGGACAGTAGATATTCTATTACCTTTTAGTTTCTGTATAACAGGGTAGACTTTTATTTTTTTTTAAATAAAAAGAATTATTGATTTAATTTTACTTATTATTATTTTAATTTACCATAGGGTATGTGTGTTCATGAGAGGGAGAGAGAAATTCAAAAATAAGTTACTAGATCCAGGACTCGAACCATGATCAGCTGTGTGGGAGTCCAGAGCCTCATCCACCATGCTACCAGCTGGCCTCATAGAATAGACCTTTAAGTTTATGTTACTTTCTTTCTTCATTTATTTATTAGGTGAACTTTATCACACTCCTTCTATGTGTGATTCAACTAAGTTAGGAACTAGATACCTGTATATGAATAAGTATAAAATGTGACTTTGGCGCCAGCCAGTAGCGTGGGAGTGAAGGTGGCCAGATCTCACATGGCCAACTGAGCAGTTTGAATCCTGAACCTGGTGGCTTGAAAAACATACCAGACATGTATGCATATGTATAAAAAATCCCAAGAAGAGAATGGAGGAGAAGGGATTGTGGCATGGAGGAGAAGGGATTGTGGCATGGTCATCACCCCTCTCACGGAGAGTCTCCCTCCCTTCCTCCATCTCTCTCCCGGGAGCGCACATGTCCTGTAACATTTTTTTTTTTTAATGTAGCTTTAAGTTTCTTTTGATCCATCAGGAGAGATAGAAAATCAGTCACAATACTGCTTCACCTGTGAAACAGCTATGCACAAAGTGCTATGGAAATATGGAGAAGAGACTAGCTGTGTATGAGACTGCGGAAGAGGTGTCACAGAAGTAACATTTGCCATAGGTCCAAAGAATGAAGATTTCCCCTTTCTTATAGAAAGCAGATGCAGTAGGGCATTCTAGACAGTGTGTGGTGTAAGCTGAGATCGGAGGCCTAAAAGGAATCTGTGTATGCAGGAATTGCTGAGCAGTCCAATGGGGCTCTGTTGTAGGGTTCAGGGATAAGTATACCTGCTTGGGGAGGAGGATCCAAGACGCATGGTGGCCATCTGTCATGTGCCCTTTATTTTCATAACCAGTGGCTAAGGTTTGGTCCCAATCTTAGTGGACAGCCAGTGGGGGGATCAGATTTATGTTTTCTCTCTAGATCTCTTTTATTAGGCTTCCGATTGTTAAGGTCAGTTGTTTCCGTTAGTGATCAAAACAAAAACAAAGTGTTTCTTCATATTTGGTCTCATTCAGTGCAGATTCTTTGTTCTCAGTATCTGAGTTCCTCAGCTTTTAGTTTAGTCAAGAATTTATAGAAAGCAGTTATCTTATGCTTTTTGTCATCTTTCTCTCTGTCAGTAGATTTCTTTTTTTGGTATGTTCACATACCTGCCCTTCACGATGTGCCACAAGTACTTTGTCTTTTGCTTGCTTGACATTTATTTGGTCCTCCTGACCAGGAGAACATAAAAGAACTGTGACAGCCATGCTCACTTTTTATCTGAGACTGATCTGGTTTTCAATATGGAGTAGCTATCCCTGATACTATGGAGTAACAGGGAAGTCTTCCATTGTAATATGCCTGCCAGAGTTTCCAGAACAAGGTTATTAGTGAGATTACAGAGGCCTGAGGGAATCTCTGGCTAGTCGAGGCAACTGAAATCAGTGCTTTCTGTCTGCAGGCCTGTAGAGACTTCCTCATGTTAGCCCAGACCCATAGTAAAAAATGGCAGAAGTCTCTCCAGTATGAAAGAGACCAGCGTATCCGACTGGAGGAGACCCTCGAGCAGCTGGCAAAGCAGCACAATCACCTGGAGAGGGCCTTTCGAGGAGCAACGGTGCTGCCGGCAAACACCCCTGGCAGTACAGGTTCTGGCAAAGGTGAGATGCTTAGTTTTCGGGAAGCCTGTTCTGATACGAGCCGGGTGGTTTTCTGCAGTTGACAGAGGGACTCCAAATTCTTCCCGGTGACTCATGTAAAGTGATGTTAGAGCCACTTATTTCTTCTGGCTTTTCCACTGCTTTTTGTCACTTGTTGCTGTGTTTGTGGTTGGTATTTTTAAAATACAGCTGTATTTTGGTACAACCAAAGTAAACAAATGAAGTTTTTTTTATAGATCAGTGCTGCTCTGGCAAAGGGGACATGAGTGATGAGGATGACGAGAATGAATTTTTTGATGCTCCTGAGATCATCACCATGCCTGAAAATTTGGGCCACAAGTAAGTTATCCTCGACCACTGAGTATCTGGTCATTAGAATGTATCAGTGGGAATATCTTAGTACGATCTGGACTCTTTCCCTTAAGTCAATGGAAAACTCTCAGCTTTTTCACATGAATGAGTTCTCCAGAGATAGTTAAAATTCATACCTATTCCTTTTACTTATTTATTTATTTACTTATTAATTTTAATTTGACCAGAGAGGGACAGAGTGAGAAAGAGAGAGAGTGAAAGAAAGGGAAGCGAGAAAGCAAGCTGCCAGTTCTGGTCCTCAGACCAGGGTCAGCCAAGTGGAAGTCCAGTGTCTTTAACTGCCATGCCACCTGCTGGCCCCAAATTCATACCTATTCTGTTCTAAGTGTCATTTGATTATCCATCAGTTTTGTACAGCGTGCGTGGTATTTTGTTAAGAAATATTGAGGGGAACCAGCAGTTAGCGTAATGGCTATGTTGCTGGACTCCCACATAGTCGACCGCGGTTTGCGTCCCGGACCCGGTGGCTTAAAACTCCACGTGGGGCACGTGTGCGTGTGTGCCCAGGATCCCAAGAGGAGAATGGAGGAGAAGGGATTGCGGCGTGAAAGTCTCTCTCTGTCTGTCTGGTGAAATATTGAGGACTAGAGACCAGCAGATGGTGTTATGGCTATGTCATTGAACTCTCACGTAGCTAACTACAGTTCAAGTCCCGGGCCTGGCAGCTTAAAACTCATGCTGGGTGTGCATGTGTGTGCATGCCCAAAATCCTGAGAGGAGAGTGGAAGAGAAGTGCTTGTAGCATGGCCATCCTCCCGGGAGTGTGATTTCTCACTTTCTGTCTCTTTCTCTCTTTCTGTCAGGAGCACATGTCCTATGACAAAAAAATTCTTTTCCAAAAAAAAAAGAAATGTCGAGGACTGAACTCTAGTGTGATATTCGTTCTAACCACTGTGTTTTCCATCTGTGCAGACGTACCGGCAGCAACATCAGTGGGGCCAGCAGTGATATCAGCCTTGATGAGCAGGTAACTCAGATGGGAGCTATCAGAACTGAGGGGATTAGGGCATGACTTCCAAGGATTTGTTTGCGAAGCACTAAGGAAAACAGAAAATACTGATTTTTTTTTAGCATGGGGGAAGAGAAGGTTATAATACTGGGGTTTCTGTTCTTTGTGGGTGATTGAATGGCTTTGTTTTTGCTCTCAGTACAAGCATCAGCTGGAGGAGACCAAAAAAGAAAAGAGAACCAGAATACCATACAAGCCAAACTATAGCCTCAATTTATGGAGCATCATGAAGAACTGCATTGGGAAAGAACTCTCTAAGATCCCCATGCCGGTGAGGTTCTTACAGTCCTGACTGGGCTGCTGCCAGTAGGTCTTCTCACCTCAGTGGGGAGAGTGCTGAAGTGACAGCCCCGCCTAGTGTGTGGCAGTTTGTGATATAGTATCTGTTGCCCTTAAAGTCATAAACTATCCCATAACATTACTGTTTTAATTTTGCCTATAGATATTCCCACATCACCTAGAATCAGAAGCGTATGTTCAGTAACAGTTACTTAGGAACAGATTCCTATATAGATGTACTGGGAGCATGCAAAAAAATATATAGACTAGTTTTGTCTTTGGAGACTCATGTAATTAAAAAGAGACAGGCATGGGGGCCAGCAGGTGGGGTGGTGGTTAGGCACTAGACTCCCACGTGGGCAACTACAGTTCGAGTCCCAACCTGGTGGCTTGAAACTCAGGCCGGGCATGTGTGCCTGTGTGCCCAAGATCCTGGAAAGAGAATGGAGGAGAAGGGATTGCAGCATAGCCATCTCTGGGGGGGTAATTTCTCACTTTACCTCTCACTATCTCTGTCTCTCTCTCCATCAAGTACATGTACCCTGAGGCAAAAAGCTTTACCCTCCCCCCCCCAAAAAAAAAAAAAAAAACAGAAAAAAAGAATCATGCTGGGTGTGTGTACATGTATGCCCAAAGTCCTGTAAGGAGAATGGAGGAGAAAGGATTGTTGCCATCTCCCCTGGGGGGTAATTTCTCTCTGGCAAGGGCATATATCCTATGGCAAAGACCTAAAAAAGAAAAAACAAAAGAGAGAGAGAGAGAGAGAAACAGGCATGAAAACAGGTGCTATGGGAAATATTTTTTACTGTAGTGTTATGGGAAGGTTTAGGGAGCACAAGAGCAAGGACAGCTCATTTCAGTGAGTTGATCACTGTTTCCGTGGTGGAGATGACATTAGGGCTGACCTCCCTGCACTCGTCATTCCTTCCTCTAATCTGTCCACAAGTTTGCCAAAGTGGTCTTTTTAAATTCCAAATACAGTCATATCACACTGCTGCTCAAAATTCTTCACTGGGTCTTCATTGCTTGGAGCTTAGTCCAGACTCCTTAGTGGGCTTGCTACTTCCTCTCCACACTCAAGGCCCTGCCTCACACATCCAGTGCTCTAGACATGAGGATTACCTCCAGGTACTCTGCTGCGTGGCATCTTTTCTCCCTCACAGCGTTTGCACACACTGTCCTTTCTGCCTGGATTTTCTTGATTCCTCACCAGCCCTTGCTACTTTTTTCTGTGGCTTATGCCCTTTTCTTCAAGATTTAGCGATAATGGCATCTCTTTGAGCAAATCTTTTCTGCTATGTCAGGTGTGCTTGCTGTGCTCTTGCAAGTTCCATAGTTTATGTCTGGGCAAGTGTATAGCACATGCTTGCTCGTTCCTCAGACATTAACTGAGTGCCCACTGTTTGTCTATTATTGTACCAGATTATCAGGTAGGTATAGGTTCAGTTTAAAGAAACCAGTCCTGGGGACCAGCAGTTAGCGTAATGGCTATGTTGCTGGACTCCCATGTAGTTGACTGCGGTTTGAGTCCTGGACCTGGTGGCTTAAACTCACACCAGGCACATGTGCGTCGTGCCCAAGATTCCGAGAGGAGAATGGAGGAGAAGGGATTGTGGCGTGGCCATCCCCCCTAGGGGGTGATTTTTCACTTTCTGTCTGTCTCTCTTTCTGGCAAGTGCGCACGCCCTATAGAAAAAACCTCTTTTAAAAAAAAAAAAAAAAGAAAGAAAGAAAGAGTGAAACCAGTCCTGGACCTGTTCCTTGGCCTAGTGACTAGGGAGCTGATCCCACATGACAGATCATGCTGTTTGAATTCTGGCTCCTATGGCATGAAAAACACACCAGGTATATGTGCATACAGGTCCAAAATCCTAGCAGGATAGAGAAATGGGAAAGGGGCAGCTTGACCACGCCCCATTGGGGGATTCTTTCTTCCTCCTCCTTCCTCCCTCTTTGTCTCTCTGACTAGCACATGCACCTCCTAATTTAATAAAAAGAAAAAAAAAATCCAAAACATATTGGTTTAGGGGTCAGCAGATGGTGTAGTGGTTACGTTGCTGGATTCCCACATGGCCGACCACGGTTTGGGTTCTGGACCTGGTGGCTTAAAACTCAAATTAGGCATGTGTGCACACATGCCCAAGATTCTGAGAGGAGAATAGAAGAGAAAGGGTTGCAGTGTGGCCATCCCCCCTGGAATGTGATTTCTTGCTTTTTGTTTCTCTGTGTTTCCAGGGAGCACACACACCCTGTAGCAAAAATCTCTCTTAAAAAACAAAAGAAAAAAAAAATCGGGGAGATCTACGAGTTGCATAAGGGAAGGCAGTGGGGACTGGGGTGGCATTGCTGCAGGTTCTGTCCACAGCCAGGCTCCTGGTATACAGAAATACAGATGCCACTCTCCCTATCCTATCCTGGGGCTTGTGGACCAGCGTGTGGTTTCTGCCTCTTCATAGACTGCCTTCAGGTGGGCAAGGATTCTATCTTATTCGTCTTTATGTCCTTGATCCTTAGCCCAGTGACTGGCGTGTATAGATCAGTCAGTACAAGTAATTAATTAACTGGCTCTTGGAAAGCAAATATGTTTATAAGTATGTAAGATTTTTGTTAGAAGAATGTTGACCTTCAGCCAAGAAAAGGCTATGAGTAAACACAGTGGAGAAACCTCAGATAACTGGCTTATGAGGGGCCTGAAGAGAAAAGTAACTTGCCTGGAGCGTTTGGTGTGTTGAAGGAAGTATAGGGGAGTGGGCTGAAAGGCAGGCTATTATAGTCTTAGAAATTCAGTTCCGGGGCCAGCGGTTAGCGTAATGGCTTTGTCACTGGACTCCCATGTAGTCGACCACGGTTCGAGTCCCGGACCCGGTGGCTTCAACTCACACCGGGCGCATGTGCATGCGTGCCCAAGATTCCGAGAGGGGAATGGAGGAGAAGGGATTGCAGCGTGGCCATCCCCCCTGGGGGATGATTTCTCGCTTTCTGTCTCTCTGTCTGTCTCTGTCTGTCTGGCGAGTGCATGCGCCCTATAGCAAAAACCTCTCCAAAAAATAAAAATAAAAATAAAAATAAATAAATAAATAAATAAAAGAAATTCAGTTCCTGCTTAGACACAGCTTCTCGGTTTCCATGATCTCTTAGTCTTTCTCATTAGTCCTTGTTGACGTTGCCAGTAGGAATGTGCAATCCTGTACCTGTTTGCCTGCAAATCAAGTCCTCACCTTTTCCCTGCTCTTTACTGTGTCACGGGGAAGCTGATTCCTCTGGACTGTGTTTTTCAGGTGCTAGAGTCCGACTGGGCCCCACCAGTGCAAGACACCAGTAGGAGAAAAGAACAGGCAGAAGGGCATTTCTTTCTCTGCGTGCCCTCTTGGGCAGTGCTCTGGCAGCAGCTGCGTGGCTTTAGTTATATTGGAGAAGCCTCCTACCCTTTCGGTTTTAGCTTCTGTGGAATTTCAGCCTCTGCGCTGAAGTAATACTGCTGCTACTCATTGTCCCTGCAGTTTACCAGTGGCCATGACGTCTTGCTGTTGCTAACCTCTGGGTTGTCTTCTTTGGTGGCCCAGTCCTCCATCAGCTATGGAACTAATTCCCTGCTTCCTTCCACTTTAAATACCCTGTTTCATTTGTTTCCCTGTGGCTTCTGAGCACAAAATGACTGTTACAAAATTCTTGGCACTTTTAGAGAAACTCCAGTTTTCATAGCCATTGTGGTGGGCAAGACCGTGTGTGTATGAAAAGTAGTGAATAGCTTAGGGATGCACTGATTCTAGTCCAAGGCACTGCTGAGGTGTCTAGTATCCACCCGTGGAGTACACCACCCATCTCCAGTTTCCCTCACAGTGGATGGAAATGTTCCTTTGTATTGCCGAAAATTTTGCCACTGAGAGATTTTGTTGGCATAGTAAAGAAGTAATCTCTGTGAGACTTAGACCAGCTGGTGGTGTGGTAGTTAAGGTGACTGAATCCCACATGGCCGACTATATGGTTTTAGTCTCAGCCCTGGCAGTTAGAAAAGTATATCAGGTGTGTGTACGTGCACACCTAAAAGCCTGAAAGGAGAAATAGAAGAGATTGTAACCTCTAACCCAGTAGAGCATGTTTTCTCCTTTCCTCCCTAACTCCTTTCCTCTTTTTCCATCTCTCCTCTCTCCCTGTCTCTCCCCCTCTTACCCTCCCTCTCCCCCATCTCTCCCTGTGAGCACATATGCCCCTCTAGCAAATTAAAAAAAAGAAAGAAAGAAAAAAAAAAGACTCTCGAGGATTAGGGCTTTACTGGTCCTTCATCCCTCCGTGTCCATTTGTCTTAAACTGCTTGTCTCTCAGGGCCTCTCGGTGTAGAGAAGATGGCTTTGGAGCCATACTGTGGCATACTGTATTGGTAAATCCTTCTTCCCAAAGAAGGTCCTGTGGCTGTGTGTTCATTGGGAATGTTCACAGAAAACTATTTGGTCTACTTTCAGAGAAAAAGCAGGCTCTGGTATACTGTTTTTTAAAATATATAAGTGCATAGAAACAAAATATTAATAGTGATAAGCCAGCCTCATAGCCACGTGGTTAAAGGAGCCAGATCCCACATGTCTGATCGTGGTTTGATCTCGCTCTAGTAGTGTGAAAATACACAGGATGCATGTGAGTGAATGCTCAGACTCTCAGCCAAAAGAAAAAATAGAGAAGAAACTGGTGTGACCATACTCTAATGGGGGGTTCTTTCTCTTTCCCTGCCTTTCTCTCACTGGTAAACTCATGCGCTCTCTTGCAGTTTAAAAAAATATTAATAGTGGTTATCTTTGGGTGTTAGCATTTCAGATAAATTTTCTCTATTTGATTTATAAAATAGTGGGTTTTTTTTGTTTTTTGCTTTCTTTTGTTTTTAGAGAGAGATTTTGTGATAGGGTGCATGTGCTCACTGGAGAGACAGAGAGAGATGGAAATTGAGAAATCACCCTCTGAAGGATGGCCGCACCATAGTCCCTTCTCCTCCATTCTCCTCTTGGGATCTTGGGCATGTGCGCAGATGTGGCTGGCATGAGTTTTAAACTACAGTTGACTTCGTGGGAGTTCCTCGACATAACCGTTACGCCACCTGCTAGACCCTTGTTTTATGAAGTGTTTTACAGTGAAAATGTAAGATACTAGCATTAGGGTAGTAAATGGTGTAAAGATAGGTAGGAGGCTGAACCGAAATTTAGAAAGAGAGGTGGGACCTAAGAAAGAAATTTTTCTGTTCTTTTGTCTGTTTTTACTGAAATTTTGTTTAAAGCCAGAATCATTCAATAGAAAGGATGTTTTTTTCCTTCTGTGCTCTGAACTTGGAACTCAGGCTAGAAGTATTTGACCTTGTTTAGCTGAATCACGTGTTAAATGGGTTTTATGGGCTAGGTTGGAAACCTAAGTTCTTTTTATAGCAAATTTTCAAATAGTTACATTATTTAAACATCCAAACAGTGGTGCCAGCAAGTGGCATGGTGGTTAAGGGCGCTGGACTCCCACATGGCCGACCATGGTTCGAGTCCCAGACCTGTCAGCTTGCTTTCTCACTCCCCTCTCCACTCTGTCCCTCTCTGTTCAAATTAAAATAAATTAATTAATTAAATTAAGTAATTCTTACAAAAAATTTCAAACAGTTAATTTAGAAGCTAACTTTCTGAGAGGCTGAGGTGGGATATGGTAGGATGGGATGGGGAATGGGAACAATGTCTCTTTTGTCTACTTTTTTGTACCCAGTGTGGAGCAGAGGATCTGGCACACATGAGGACTCAATATTTGTACAGTGAATAAAACAATAAATGAATTAGTGAACATCTCTAATAGAAGCCCTCCCCTCCTCCCCAACACACACGTGTACTTGCTTGACTCAGTGCCCTAAGTTGACTCTAAAACTTGAAAAGTAAGAGCAGGCACAGGCTGGTGTCATCCCATTATGAGCACTCCAGGTCCCAAAACAGAACTGTCCAGTTTCAGAGAAGAAGTCAGAATGCTGACCTGGTGCAGAGCTCCGCTCAGACTTAGCCGTTGTCCAGCCCCGGGTGGAAGCTTACTTCTATAATGCAGTCTTTTCAGTAGTCATGACACACTCACCTATACTTATAATTCATTACCATTTCTCTCCTGCCCCATGAATTTTAAATACCTGACTTCTTCTCTGGATATACCTGTGCTAAAATACATTATATTTCCTTTCTAAATATTTATTTATTTTTAAGTTAGCTATAGAGCATGTATGCTTTCTGGAGAGAGACAGTGAAAGGCACAGAGAGAGAGAGAGAAAGAGAAATCACCCCCCATGGGGATGGCCATGCCACATTCAATCCCTTCTGCTCCATTCTCCTCTTGGGACTTTGGGCATGCACACACACACACACATACTCCCAGTGTGATTTTCAAGTCACTAGGTCTGGACTCAAACAATGTAGTCAGTCAGTCATGTGGGATCCAACCTTCTTAACCCACACCATCTGCTGGCTCTTGTTTCTTTCTTTTTTTTTTTAAAGTAATGTACTTTTTTTTGGGGGGGTAAAGAATTGTTTTATTTAACTTTATTTATTTATTTATTTTAATTTGATGAGAGAGGGACAGAGTGTGAGAGAGCGAAAACAAGAGAGAGAGAGAGAGACTGAGAAAGGAAACCACCAGGTCCAGGACTCGAACCGTGGTTGGCCACGTGGGAGTCCAGCACCCTTAACCACCACGCCACCTGCTGGCCCCTCTTGTTTCTTAAAATTAATTCATTCAGTACCTATTTAATGAAGGTCTCATGGTCCAGGCAATGATAGCTTTTGGGTATATGGTGCTAAAGAGGTATGATGTTCATCACAAAGAGTTACAGTTAGTGAAATACGTGAAAATGATGATTCCTGTCATTTATTGACATGAATAATTGACTACGGAAAATGGGTTACTTGCAGGTTAAATCTTAGAGCAGCTATACTGAGCAAAGGCCCTTTTTCTCTGCCCAGAGGTTTGCTTTACCAGCTTAACATTTCAGGATCTGTTTCTCGATCTGCAAAAAAAAAAAAAAAAAAAAAATAGTCTTACTGTTGTGTGGGCAAAATATTTATTTTTGTCCTTTTCCTTACAGGTGAATTTTAATGAGCCCTTGTCCATGCTTCAGCGCCTTACTGAAGATCTGGAATACCATGAGCTGTTAGACCGAGCTGCAAAATGTGAGAACTCTCTAGAACAGCTCTGCTATGTTGCAGCTTTCACCGTATCCTCCTACTCCACCACTGTCTTCCGTACCAGCAAGCCATTCAACCCACTCCTTGGGGAGACCTTTGAGCTGGATCGGTTAGAGGAGAATGGGTACCGATCCCTCTGTGAGCAGGTAAAGAAGCCTCCGGAACATAACATATTTCTGTTCTGAAGAAAAGGATAATTTTTTTTTTTTGATCTCCCTGGGTTTTAGGTTTACAGAAATTCCAGCCCTAGTTATCCCAGCCTTCCTTCTCTTCCTGCAGGATTTCAGTATTAGAGGTCCTGGTATCCACCTACTGTGTCAATATAAAGTTTCAAGTATGAATTTTGAGTGTTTATCACCAATTAATAGGCAGTATCTTTTTCATTCTTCTTTCTGCCTTCTTAATTTGAACCTGATTTCTTTAAGGTGAGTCATCATCCCCCTGCTGCTGCACACCATGCTGAGTCCAAAAATGGCTGGACATTGCGTCAGGAAATCAAAATCACCAGCAAGTTTCGAGGCAAATACCTCTCCATTATGCCTCTCGGTAAGGCCACAATCTTTTTAGGAATTAGAGCTCTGGGTACAGAAAGTTTTCTGGCATGCTGGAGAAAGTCACTGGTCTGGAGTCAGGATTTGGGCACCAAATCTTCCTAGCTAGCTTTGGGCAAAGAATTTAACTTCTTAGCTACCAGATGAGTACGAGGCCAGAGACTCTCTTTTTTTTTTTTTTTTTTTGGAGAGGTTTTTTTGCTATAGGGCGCGTGCGCTCGCCAGACAGACAGACAGAGAGAGACATAGAGACAGAAAGCGAGAAATCACCCCCCAGGGGGGATGGTCACGCCGCAATCCCTTCTCCTCCATTCTCCTCTCGGGATCTTGGGCACGCACGCACACGCGCCCGGCGTGAGTTGTAAGCCACCGGGTCCGAGACGCGAACCGCGGTCGACTATTTGGGAGTCCAGCGACATAGCCATTACGCTAACTGCTGGTTCCCTAGGCCAGAGACTCTTTAAGGACACTTCTAGTCATAAGTTCTTCATCTTCTTAACTTTATTTAGTATGTCTTTAAGCACTATTTTAGACATAAATTCTAGCATGTATTTTTTTATTTTTATTTATTATCATAATCTTTTATATTACATTGTATCACATATATCTTTACAGTGTATTACATTTCTTTTTCCAGCATGATTACCATGCATATCAGTCAAGACAAAGGCATTACTATTCACATCATCATCAAATAGCTTTTCATCATTTTTTTCAGATTATTATTATTATTTATTCTCATTATTTTTTAAACATTCAATCACTATATATTATTTGGCTTGCATAAAGAATTTACCCAACATTAAATACTTCACAGACCAGTCCAGTTGAGAATACTATACATGTTATCATCAATAATTAATAAACTATTTCTGTGTCCCACTAATGTCATGCCTCTATCTGTTCCCTTGCTGTCCTTCTCTATACCTTCTCCTCCATTCTCCTCTCGGGATCTTGGGCATGTACGTACATGTGCCTGACATGAAATTAAGCCACTGGGTCCGGGACTCAAACCACGGTCAACTACATGGGAGTCCAGTGATATAGCCATTACGCCAACTGCTGGTCTCATGTTATAGTATTTTAAAAGGAGGAAAAAAAAACTAAGTATTAACTGTATCACATCATGGATAATATGCAAAAGGCCGTTAGATAAAAAGGAGTCTAAGTGATAAATTGGTCTTAATTTTTACTGAGGACTTTTTAAAAGCTTCTAGTTGCTTAATTGCCTTCACAGCTAGTAATTTCAAAAGTATTAAGAGTAATAAATACTGGGACCAGCAGTTAGTGTAATGGCTATGTTGCTGAACTCCCATGTAGCTGACCGCAGTTCGAGTCCTGGACCCAGTGGCTTAAACTCACATGGGTGTGTGTGTGTGCGTGCCTAAGATACCAAGAGGAGAATGGAGGAGGAGGGATTGTGGCACCCCTGGGGGTGATTTCTTGCTTTCTATCTCTCTGTCTCTCTCTGTCTTTCTGGTGAGCACATGCGCCCTATAGCAAAAAACCTCTCCAGAAAAAAATAAATAAATGAAAGAGTAGTACATACCAGGAATGTTTACACCTAATTCACAGAACTTCGGTGTTGATATGTAGACATATTGTAGTGTGACTTTTCACTGTGGAAAAGAGGTTCAGAGAACCCTTAACGATCTCTAAAAGGATATATTATATTCCATTTCAAAGACTGATATATACACTTAAAAGATAGTAACAGGACAGGCCCTGTGGCCTGCTGTTTAAGGGAGCTGGGTCCTACATGACTGACCATGGTTTGAGTCTTGGCCTTGGTGAACTGAAAAGCATGCCAAGCATGTGTGCATGCACACCCAATATTCTGACAGGATGGAGATGGAGGAGAAGGGATTGGAGCCTGACCATGCCCACTGGGGGGAGTACTTTCTCCCTTTGCCTTTCTCTCTGGCAAGCATAAGTGCCCTCTAGCAAATTAAAAAAAAAAAAAAAAGTGCTGCACATTTTCTGTATAATTTGACTAATCTAGGATTCTTCAAGAGGTTAATAACTACATGAACATGGTATAAGTGGTAGATCTAATTTTTTAGAGTCAAAAAATTTTTTTGATAGTGTTATATTCCTATGGTTATTTAAGGGTCTGGGTTGCAAGGATATGTTGTTTTAATTCCCTCTGTCAGCTATTTACTGAGTATCTGCTTTATACCAGGTGTGGTTTTTGGTGTTTGGAAAAGTAAGTGAACAAAACAAAACTCCAGACTTTGATCAGGACATTGAAAAGAATTGACATAGTAATAAGAAGGTGCATAGAAAACTTTAAAGAATGGGATTTCCAGATATTGCTCTTGAGGATGGCTATATTTAACATTTTTGAATTGTGACTTAGAAAGAGAATCAAATGATTGTATGTTCTAGATATTAATTTCTTATCAGATACATGATTTGCAAATACTTTCTCCCATCCTGTGAGTTGTCTTTTTACTCTGTGGTTTTTGTCCTTTGATGCACAAGTTTTAAATTTTCAAGACCATTTGTCTTTCTGTCTGGTTAGCTGTGCCTTTTTTGGTGTCATATTCAAGAAATAATGGCCAAATTCAGAGCTGCGAAGCTTTTGCTCTAGGTTTTCTTCTGAGAGTTTTATAGGTTTAGGTCTTACATTTAGATCTTGATTGATTTTGATTTAATTGTTAGATATGGTATTAGGTAAAGTTTTAACTTCATTCCTTTCTAAAAATATTTAATTCCATTTGTTTTCATTTTTTAATTTGACCAGAGAGAGGCAGAGAGAGAAAGGGAAAGCAAGAAAGCAAGCCGCCAGGTCCAGGACTCTAACCACAGTCAGCCACGTGGGAATCTAGCACCTTTAACCACCACACCACTTGCTGGCTCCAACTTCACTCTTTTGCATGTAGATATTCAGTTTTCCCAGCACCATTTGTTGAAAACTACAAGGATTAAACTATAATAATCTTTTGTACAAAAAAAAAGAAAAAAGACAAGCCTATGGGCCAGCTGGTGATGTGGTCAAGCCAGCTGAATTCCACAGGGCTGCCTGTGAGGTTTTAGTCCTGGACCCCACAGCTTGAAAAACATGAGTGCATGTGCATGCGTGTCCCGAATCCTGGAAGCAGAATGACGGAGAAGGGATTGTAGCATGATCATTTCCCCTGAAGGGTGACTTCTCAGTTTCTTTCTCTCTCTCTCTCTCTCTCTCAAGTAAGTGTGCATGACCTATAGCAAAAATGTAAAAAAAAAAAAAAAAAAAAAAGTCTAAGCCACTTTGGTGTGTTATTTATTTATTTTTGGAGAGGTTTTTGCTATAGGGCATGTGTGCTCGCCAGACAGACAGAGAGAGACAGAAGGACAGAAAGCAAGAAATCAGCCCCCAGGGGGATGGCCACGCTGCAATTCCTTCTCTTCAATTCTCCTCTTGGGATCTTGGGCACACACACACACGTGTCCGGCATGTTTTAAGTCACCGGGTCCGGGATGCGAACCACAGTCGACTACATGGGAGTCCAGCGACACAGCCATTACACTAACTACTGGTCCCTGGTGTGTTATTTTCATTAGTGGTTACAGGGGTAATTTAGAGTTATACAATTACTGGAATCGACTGTATTATTCATTTTATATATATTATATATATATTATAGTTTTGATATGGTTTGATATTCATTTGAGATTAATTTATAGGGAATAGTAGTCAACTATAAATACCTATTTTAGTTTCTAGCATTTTACTGGTAAAATGAACAAACATTTACTGCACAATTCATAAAAAGATGTGGTTATCCCAAGTTTATAGATGATAACATTGAGGCCTAGGAAAGTTAAAAAACATTCAGGGTACAATACTGTAATGCTATTCTGACACTAAACACTCAGAATTTACATAGACCCTGTAAGTTCAGGTTACAGTTCCCAACAAGATTCACCATGGTTTCGATACCAGCCACAAGTTTGAGGGTCTTCAGGCCACCTGTATATCTCACCAGCTGCCTACAAATTCAGTGGTTCCTACAAGTCTTTCATGTTTGTTAATTACCTAGAACAAATCTTAAAACTTAGGAAAATGTTGTGCTTACAATTATAGTTTTATTATTCAAGATACAAATCAAGACCAATCAAATGAAGAGACCCATAGGGTGAAATCTGGGAAGGTCCTGAACACAGAGTTCAATGCCCTCTCCCTACAGAATCTCCTGGCACAGTTAATATGTTCACCAATCAGCAAACCCCACTGAGCTTTGATGGTGTTCAGAGATTTTATTGGGGTCTCATGTAGGCTTGACTGAATTCAGTATCCAGTCCATTTTCCCTCCCTGGAGGTCAGGAGATCTGCAGATATCCCATGACTCTACCCAACCCTTTAATCATATGGTTGATCTTTCTGTCCTGGCTTGTCCTCATTCTGAGTTATCTCATTAGCATTAGCTATCTGGGGCCTACCATGAGTCACCTCATTAGCATAAAGTAGCCAGGTCTACCATGAACAGCAAAGGCACTCTCTTATGTACAAAATGACAAGGGCTTAAGGGGCCCCTCCCTGGAACCACAGACAGACAAAACATTTATATTATACAACATAAGGTCATATGTCTAACGAGTGGTAGAACCAAGAATGAATCTTGTTCTGTCTGATTCCACAGCTCCTGCTCTATTCCCTATTCCATTTTTACTATTAAGGCCCTAAGATAAATGGTTTGCTTAAGGTCAAAAGAGTTACTAATAATAGACTCTGACCAGCAATATGTGTTCCTTCTACAATGCAATTTCCTTTTACATTTTGGGACATATTTGACTTGTTGCTATAAATTTTGCAGTTGTCATTACCGAATATAGGTCCCCAGGTAAGATTTATCAGTTGTCAGTGTTTGTCATCATTTAGTTGTATTTTATTTATAGATTTAGAAAATCAAGTGAAAAAGCTCAACAGTGCTTCTAACATTTAAGAAAGTTATAAGTCCTTTTTGATTTATTGCTTTCTTTTTAAAATTAAGAAATACTGGGACCAGCAGAGGGCGTAATGGTTATGTCACTGGACTCCTATGTGGGCAACTGTGTTTTGAGTCCCAGACTCTGTAGCTTGAAACTTACGCTGTTTGTGTGTGTGTGTGTGTGTGTGTGTGTGTGTGTGTATGTGCCCAAAATCCCTAGAGGAGAATGGAGAAGAAGGGATTGCGGCATGGCCAGCCCCCCTCGGGGGTGATTTCTCACTTCCTGTCTCTGTCGCTCCAATGAGTGCACACTTCCTATCTCTCAAAACTCTATGAAAAATCTCTTAAAAAGAAAATAAATGAAGAAATACCAGTAGAGGGGCCAGTGGATGGCATAGCAGTTATGTCGCTGGACTCTTATATGGCCAACCACAATTCAAGCCCTGGACCCAGTGGCTTAAAACCCATGCCAGGCACGTGTGGTGTGTGCCCAAGATCCTGGGAGGAGAATGGAGGAGAAGGGATTGCAGTGTGGCCATCCCACCTGGGAAGTGATTTCTTATCCTCCCTCTCACCGTCTGTCTCTCTCTCTCTAGTGAGTGTATGCACCCTAAGGCAAAAAACTCAAAAAAAAGAAAGAAAAGAAATGCCAGTAGAAGAAATCGATTCATTGTTATTTCTAGCATGCATGGTGCTATTTTTTCTGATATTTGACCTAATTTGTTTTCCTCTCTCTGCTTCCAGGTACCATCCACTGTATTTTCCATGCAACTGGGCACCACTATACTTGGAAGAAAGTTACCACGACGGTGCACAACATTATCGTGGGCAAGTTGTGGATAGACCAGGTGAGCAAAAATGCCCAAAGTACTTTTTCAAGTTCAAGAGAATACCTCCGTCGGTATATCGTTACAGATTTAGGACATGTGAACTGTCTCCGAGAATGCTGTTACTGATGCATCAGTTTTTCCTGAGTTTGTCTCAGATAGTAGCTCTACCTTCACCTCTCCAAGTTTCTATACCACAAAGTATTATTTGTATGACCAAATTAAAATACTGTTCAGTGACTACTCTGTTAGGACTGTATTGGACACCATAAAGAATACAAGGGAAGGAGCAGCAGGTAGTGTGGAGGCTAAGGTGGCTGGATCCCACATGGCTGACTATGTGGTTCAAGTCCCAGATTCAGTGGCTTGAAAAACACACCAGGGAGGACCAGCACATGAAATAATGGTTATGTTGCTGGACTCCCACATGGCTGACCTTGATTCGAGTCCTGGACCTGACAGCTTGAAACAAACCAAGCATGTGTGCATAGGTGCCCAAAATCCCAAGAGGAGAGTTAAGGAGAAGGAATTGCAGCATGGCCATCCCCCGGGGGATGATTTCTCACTTTGTTTCTCTGTCTCTCTGTCTGTCCAGCAAGCATACATGCTCTATTGCACAAAAACTCTCCTTAAAAAAAAAAAAAAAGAAAGAAAAAAACACACCAGCGGAGGGAGAAGCAGCAGGTGGCCTACTGGTTAGGGTGCTAGACTTCCATGTGGGCAGCTGCAGTTCAAGTCCTGGACCCAGCAGCTTGAAACTGAGATTGGGTGTGTGTGCCCAAAATCCCAAGAGGAAAATGGAGGAGAAAGGACTGTGGCATGGCCATCCCCCTGGGGGGGTGATTTCTCAGTTTTTTTTCTGTTTCTTTCTGTCCCTCTGGCAACCACATGCACACTATAGCAAAAATATCTCAAAAAAAAAAAAAAAAAAGAAAAGAAAAGAAAAACATACCGAGAATGTGTCCATGCATGCCCAAAACCTTGAGAGTAGAATGGAAGAGAAGGTATTGTCGGGTGGCCATCCCCCCTGAGGGTACTTTCTCATTTTCTCTCTCTCTATGTCTCTGTCTCTGGCAAGCACATGTATCCTATAGCAAAGGTTAAAAAAAAAAAAAAAAAAAAAAAGAATACAAGGATTTCAAAAAGTTTGTGGAAAAAAATGGAAGAAAAGTATGAATTTATCTTGATGCAAGAAAAACTCTGAAATTCGTGCATAGTTTTGTCATAATACACATTTTCCATAAACATTTCGCGGTTTTCTATTTTATACATAATTTCTAGAGGGCATGTGGCTCACCATTTTTAATTGCTAGGGGGTGCATGTGCCTACCATGGACACAGAGAGAGAGACAAGAGAGATGGAGAAAGCACTACCCAGTGGTCATGGTCATGGTTATGGGCATGCTGCAGTCCCTTCTCCTCCCCTTCTCATCCTGTCAGGATTTAGGGCGTGCATACACATGTGCACGCTTTATTTTTTTTAAAAGCAGCAGGGTCAGGATTCAAGCTTTGGTCAGCCATGTGGAATCTGGCTCCCCTTTCAGGCTATGGGGCTGACCTGGCTCCCACTTTTAATCCTTTTGATGTTTATCAAATACTTATTGCCAGATAGTATGCAAGATCCTGGGGATACAAAGTCAGCTGAGACTTCCCTTAGGAGTTACTGTATCATTTGAGATTTTGAAAAGGATGTAACAAAATATGCTAGTATAAAAGATATACTAAAATAACACATAATTGTTAGTTTGTTCTTAAGACAGTGGTTGTGTTAAATTCAGAAAGGAGTAGATGCTGTCCTCCAAGCAGTCAGGAAAGGCTCAGCTGAGTTTCATTGGATGGTTTGGTATTTGGAAGACAGAAAGGAGGGGAAAATGAAATGGATAAAGGGTAGAAAGGTTCTCCCCGCACACACACACCTTGAAACTGTGTGAGTGAAGTACTTGGACTTAAGCAAAAGCGTTCATGACGAAGGGTGCTAGTGAAGGACTGGCTGGGATGGTGAAGCATCGTGAGAATCAGGTATATGTGATGCAGGCCAAATCTTTTTTTTTTTTTTTTTTTTTTTTGCTATAGGCCGCTTGTGCTCGCCAGAAAGACAGAGACAGACAGAGAAACAGAAAGCGAGAAATCACCCGAGGGGGGATGGCCACGCCGCAATCCCCTCTCCTCCACTCTCCTCTTGGGGTCCTGGGCATGCACACATATGCTCCCGGCATGAGTTCAAGCCACTGAGTCCGGGACTTGAACCGTGGTCGACCACATGGGAGTTCAGTGACATAGCCATTATGCTAACTGCTGGTCCCAAGGCCAAATCTTGTTACCTAGCATGTGATAATTCAAAGGAAAGTAACAGGTTATTATGTCTCGATATCAACCTGGAATACCAAGGTCGCAGAGGAATTTTATAGCATTCCCCAAGGTTGGCTAAGACCTACATCTTAAGGGAGTACAACACATAAGGTTGAAAAATAAAGAATTAGGAGACAGATATGCAGGTCATTGAGTCATAAGAAAACTAATTCATGATTCTTTTCATTTAACAGTCTGGTGAAATCGATATTGTGAATCACAAGACAGGAGACAAGTGTAATCTTAAGTTTGTTCCTTATAGCTACTTCTCTCGGGATGTGGCAAGAAAGGTAAGGGAAATCGGAATGTAAATTTTTTTCTCTTAGCTTACATCCTTTAGAAGCCCAGCTCCTTTGGGGCTGTATGTATGTGTTTATGGATATGTATGTATGCATGTATAGTAATTCAGGTAATGAATCCTAAATGCGATTCGGAAAAAAAGTAGAGGTGAAGGAGAAGGTCAGCGAGAAGGGGACTGCATTGCATTACTAAACTAAGTCCTGTTCCGGGGAAGACAAGAATGAACAAATAATGAGTCGAAATTGAGAGATTAGTACTGGGAAACACAGAGGAAGGGCGAGTAAAAGTACTGCAGGAAGACGGTGTGGGCAGGTTAACCCCGTGGTGTTAGCACCACAGTGGAACTGTGCTGCGCGTTTCTATGGGAGAGTAAAGAACAGCCGGGAATTTAAATCTTTTTGTGGGTATATGATTTCTGGAGAGAAGAAAATACAGTTCTGAATACCACTCAGATGCTTTTCCTACTTATATTATTGCATAAAATCCCTGCACAACAAAAAATGATAATGAAATCCCTAATCATGGCTTAGTTATTTCAAGTAGTACCAAAAAAAAAAAAAAAAAAAAAAAAAACTGAATGCACCATGGTGTTTGTTACAGCAGGATTTAACTAGTGTATACTCTAAGCCTTTAGTTTCCAGTATAAAGCAGCTAACCCGCAGTGAATGCTATGCTCTAAAACCCTGCTCTCTGTCCTTGCAGGTTACAGGAGAAGTGACAGATCCATCGGGGAAAGTTCATTTTGCCCTTCTGGGGACATGGGATGAGAAAATGGATTGTTTCAAAGTACATCCAGCCATGGGGGACAACGGGGGTGATCGACAGCGAGGCCATGAAGCAGAAGAAAGCAGGGTCATGCTGTGGAAAAGGAATCCTTTACCGTGAGTGTCAGTGACCACGTTGCCCAGACACCACTTGAAAGCATTTCTGCCTGCCTTCCCACATAATCGTGGGAGGAACTGAACAAGGGGAGCTGGAACTGCTGAAGGGATTCCGTGATGGTTGTCTAGTATTTTGAGTATCTGTCTCGTGGTTGTCTACTATTGCAGCTTCTTAGAAAGCAGGCATAGTGGGACCAGCAGATAACATAGTGGTTACGTCACTGGACTCCCACATGGCTGACCGCAGTATGAGTCCTGGATTCAGTGGCCTGAAACTCATGCCAAGCACGTATGTGCATGCCCAAAATCCCAAGAGGAGAATGGAGAGACGGGATTGCGATGTGGCCATCCCCCTGGGGGTGACTTCTCAGATGTCTGTTTCTCTGTTTCTGTGGTGAGCACACACACCCTATAGCAAAAATCTTTCAAAAAGAAAAGAAAGAAAAAAAGCAGACATGGCACGGCATCCAGTTAGTGGCTATCCAGATAGAGCATCTAAGGAGTTACAGTTTGAGAAATGAAACTTTCATTTGGGTTTAAGATGAATGCGTATAATAACACGGGCCTGTTGAATCACTAGACGTGATCGATTTAGGGAAAAATGAATGTGAGTTGTTTACATTTCCACAGTTGTTTCCCTGTAATAAATCAGTTTTATTGCTCTTTTCACTAAAAATATTCTAATCCAGTCATCCTACAAAGGAAAGAAATCCTGGCCTCAAGTCTACAGTGTTAAAAACAAATAGAGGGCCAGCCTATGGCATGGTGATTAAGGCAGCTGGACCCCACATGGCCAACCACATGGTACAAGCACTGGGCCCCGTAGCTTGAGAAACATGCTGGGTGTGTGCACGCGTGCGTGTCCGAAATCTCGAGAGGGGAGGGAGCTAGGAGAAAGGATTGCAGTGTGTCCATACCCCATGATCGCTACTCACCCCACCCCCAGCAAGCACACATTCCCTCTGGCAAAACTAAAGAAAGAAAAGAGAGAGGGAGGAAGGGATTTTCTGCTCAATTAATCATGCTTGTAATGGTCCTTTGGATTGTGATTCAGAAAATTATTTTTCTACAGTGTAGAGCAAAACTGTTCAAAGCCACTAGAAGAGAAAGGTGCCTATTACCTGTTAACAATGTAGCCTGAAGGGCCGGCAGCAACTGAAAAGTCCCTGAGACAATGTACAGGACTTTGGAAGTAAGATGGAGGCCATTTATCATCTGTCATCGTCTAAGTCCGTCAGTCTGTAGTCATAGCCAAGATTATTCCGAAAGGAAGTTAAAAAGAAAGCAAAGGATACAGCGACAAGGAGTAGCATTAGCGGAATATTTCATTGATCCTAATGAATGTAGGTCATTTCAGCTGAGCACCACACAGCCCCAGAAGACTATCGAATTGAGTGATGTGGAGGACGGGACAGGGAGTGATCCACTTTGGCTTCCTTTTGGGCTCTGGCATTACCCTTTCTGTTTCTCATCCTTGTCTTTTAGGAAGAATGCAGAAAACATGTACTACTTCTCAGAGCTTGCTCTCACTCTCAACGCCTGGGAAGGTGGCACTGCTCCCACAGATAGCCGGTTACGGCCTGACCAGAGACTGATGGAGAATGGGCGCTGGGATGAAGCAAATGCTGAAAAGCAGCGCCTGGAGGAAAAACAAAGACTTTCCAGAAAGAAGAGAGAAGCAGAAGCTATGAAAGCCACCGAGGATGGTAATGAACTCGCCTTCTACCCTTACTTCTTGATGTGTGAAGAATCCCAGCCTAAGTTCATTTCCTCTCCCCACTTTCCCTTTTAGGCACACCATATGATCCCTATAAGGCTCTGTGGTTCGAGCGGAAGAAGGACCCTGTTACCAAGGAGTTAACCCATATTTATAGGGGAGAATACTGGGAGTGTAAAGAAAAACAGGACTGGACCTCATGCCCGGACATTTTCTGAAATGGCAGTAACAAAAGGAGGAGGATCTGCTGGAGAAGAGGACAGAGGATGTGTGGGAAAGCTGGCAGTCGTGACTCTTTTACCAAGTGCTTTCCTCAAGTTTGTCTGTCTTAACCAATCATTTTTCCAAATCAATCACCAGAAGCAGACACCAGTGGTGGTGATTGGCTGGTTGCCTTAGCTGATTGAAACTGAAATTGACATACTAGATACCTATGTTTGTAAGGGAGAGGGTTAGTGGCTGAACGTTAGTGTTATTCCACATCTGCAAAGTCAAGTATTCTTGGCTCTTCTTTCTCCCTCTGCCCCGTTTAAGATGATGTCATTCACCCTCCCCTTGTAGTATTCTGCTCAGCCAAGATCTGCATAAGATTATGATTCAGGGGCATATTGGTGCTGTTCAGAACAAAAGCTGATTTTAGAAGTTCCTTTAAAAAGAAACACATACAACTTGCCAACAGAGGCATCGTGAATGGTTGCAGTGGAGCGTAGGTATGACGTTATCAAGTGTGTTCACACATGGGGTTGGTTTAGTGGGGGGGGCATCCATGCGTAGACAACTGAGGTATTGGAATACCTGCGAGAGAGAGTGCTTTGTAGGGTTGGAATATTCAGAGTTACATTCTTGGAAGTTTCTATCTTCACTTGCGTAAAACCACCGCTCTGCTGTTCTCAACATCATCTTTGACGGCAACTGGAGGCCACTTGGTTGGTAAGAGGGTTGCATTATCCTCAAAAGGGGTTTTACGAACTTCCTCAGGCGGAGAACTTCTGAGAACACAGGCAGGATGGAAGAAGACTGCTAGCCACTCTTGCTTTCTCCATTCCACCTCACTCCCATCCTTCATTGCCTTTCTAGCTTCTCTTCTCTCCCCGGCACAATGCCAGTTTGGGTCTGCGCCCCAGTGTGGAGCAAAATATTACCTGTCCCATTCTGATAAATTTCAGAACTTGAGAGAAGTTAATCTAGAACAAAAGTTTTCACCCTCTCTCAAGCCACATGGACTCGAGCCACCTCTGGAATAATGTGTTAAATATCTGTATATTATATATATGTAGAGAAAAATCTAATTTTTTGTTTGATTTTCCTCCTTCCCATTGAGAATCTTGTTTTTTGATATTGCTGGTCTCCCCGGGACTCTAACTTGGACACTTGTGGGTGTGCATTGGCGCTCGTGTGCTTTCCACCTCTCAGGGGCAGACAGGTTTGAACCTGAGCAGGATCACACCTGGCCCTTACTGAACAGGGATGTTGTCCATGGTTTAAATCATGGGATGCCTACTGCTGTCTGAACTGCTCTCCTAATTACCTGATTCTTCAACATGAAATCCTAACCTCTTCCCTGCCTCTTTTCTTTCTTTCATTAGGAAGAGTATGGGTAGAAAGTCAGGAGGGTAATTTCCAGTTTAATTCTGCTTCTGTCCAGCATATAGGATAAACTATCCCCAAAGAACTTTCCTCCTAGGATGTGGGGCCGAAAACACTATCATGGGGGGACGAGTAAGAATCGCTCCTGGTGGGTCTTGGCTTCCATCTCTGTGTTTTTTGTATTTGTTTTAGTTGTTCAGAAATCTAACCCCTGTGCAACCTACCCTTGGTTGAGGATCACAAATTGAGGTGCCTTCCTTGTATGCTTTTTGTTAGTATTTTTTTGTTTTTGTTCCTTAACTGCTGAGCCTCAGCCAGTGTGGGTCGTGGGGGAAAATATCATTCCAGAGGAAGTCATCCCTCCAGGGAAATTGGATTGTTGCTGGATAAATTAGTACTTTTACTCTTTCCCCACCATCCTTCCCTTCCTAGCTATGACGAACAAAGGAGAGGAGTGTCTACTGTGAAATTTCCTCCTGAGGACCCTGTTCCCAACATCAGCAAGGGGATGCGCCAGGCCTTCTTCCAAGGAGGCCCATAGCAGCAGTGACTTCATCAGGGGGCGGTAGAGTGGGAACTGCCCAGCTACCCAGAACGTTCCTGCGTACCCCGCTCTTCCTCTTCCACTCTCCGCACTACATTTTTGGCTTGATCCCCAATCAGATTCCTGCTAATGGAAGAAGCTTAGAGTCCTTGGGTGGAATAAAATCACATCAAAACAAAACAAAACTATATATATTTTCAGTTTTTTTGCCTTATTGCTTTTTTCCAAAAAAAAAAAACTACTAAATTAAATAATTTTTAAAAAGTCCTATTGTTTGTCTGATTTGCGTCTACTAGGCAAGAAGTGGGGTAGGGAGAGGGAGAACTGGTCCAGTGGTGGTTGTTCTGCTTGGGATTGTGGGAGTCCAGGAGCTTGGTCTTGAGAAACTGGAAGAAAACCCGATGTTTCCCCTGAACACCAACACTCTGGAGGGTCCACAGGCAGAAGAGCAGTTTACTACCACTTCAGTGTAAGGTGGCCGTCGATGTTCCACCATGGTGTAGGGGAAGAGTTGCTAGTGGTTTTGATACTGGGGGGAGTATCACCTCCAAAAATAAAAACTGTTTTTTTAGAGAGAGATTTTTGCTATAGGGCAGGTGTGCTCACCAGGAAGAGAGACAGAGAGATAGAGAAATCACCTATGGGGAGGATGGCCACGCCACAGTCCTTTTTCTTTCATTCTCTTGGGATTTTGGGCACGCATGCACATGTGCCTGGTGTGAGTTTCAAGATGCTGGGTCTGGGACTCAAACCCCAGTTGACTACGTGGGAGTCCAGCAACATAACCATTATGCCATCTGCTGGTCCCCAAAACTTTTTTTTTTTAAAGAATTATTTAACTTTATGTATTTACTTATTTAAATTCGACCAGATAGAGACAGAGTATGTGTGTGGTGGGGGCGTAGTGAGAAAGCAAGCCGCCACGTCCAGAACTCGAACTGCATTCAGCTACGTGGAAGTCCAGCACCCTTAACCGCCATGCCACCTGTCGGCCCTGCAAACATTTTTTTTTTAATGCTTATTTCATTCATGAAAGTGTGTGCATGCATGAGAGAGGAAGAGAGATGCACCCTTAACAGGGACTCATCATATCACGATTCCCTTACCCCAAACCTCTGCAGCTCCTTAGAGTCTTGGGCACCCATGTATGGGTCTGGTGTGTTTCCAAGCCAGCATGGGGATCTGAACCCACAGTTAGCCCTGTGGCTTCCAGCGTTGTAGTTCAGTTTGCTATCAACTATAACACCTGCCGAGGCCTAATAACTGGGTTTTGGTTTGAAGACTTGGTTTGAAGATTTGAAGAGAAGTAATGACTGAACATGCTTGTTTAGCTTTGGTCTGTAAAGTTCAAGTTCAAGAGAGAATGGGTAAAGTTAGTAAGGGACCAGGAGAGTGCTCAGGTCAGAGCAAAAACAATTCCTACCTGGAGGGACCTCACATGAATGAGCATCTGCTTCTGTGTATAGGGTGCAGAGATAGGAAGTCTGAGCATTTTCTGAGCTTACGCATAAGCTTTTAAGAGGAAAATGTTATAATTATTTTGAAGACAAGAGAAGTGCTGGAGCCAGCAGATGGCATAATGGTTACATCGCTGGAATCCTATGTAGTCAACCGTGGTTCAAGACCTAGACCCAGTGGCTTAAAACTTGCAGGGTAGGGAACCAGCAGTTAGCGTAATGGCTATGTCGCTGGACTCCCGCGTAGTCGACCACGGTTCACGTCCTGGACCCGGTGGCTTAAAACTTACGCCGGGCGCATGTGTGTGCGTGCCCAAGATCCCGAGAGGAGAATGGAGAAGGGATTGCGGCATGACCATCCCCCCTGGGGGGTGATTTCTCGCTTTCTGTCTCTGTCTCTCTCTGTCTGGCAAGCGCACGCGCCCTATAGCAAAAACCTCTCAAAAAAAAAAAAAAAAAAAAAAAAAAAGACCTCACAGGGTGTATGTGCGTACATGCCCAAAATCCCAAGAGGAGACTGGAGAAGGGATTGCAGTGTGGCTATCCCCCCTGCGGGGTGATTTCTCACTTTCTGTCTCTCTCTCTGTCTCTTCGGCAAGCACACACGCCCTATAGCAAAAATCTCTCTCTCAAAAAAAAAAAAAAAAAAGTGCTTGGGGCTGGCAGGTGGCATGATGGTTAAGATGGTGGATTCCCACATGGCTAACTGTGGTCTGAGCCCTGGACCTGGTAGTTTGCTTTCTCACTTTCTCTCTCTCTCTCTCTGTGTGTGTCTGTGTGTGTCTGTGTGTGTGTGTGTGTGTGTGTGTGTGTGTGTCTGTATCTCCTCTCTCTGGTCAAATTAAAAAATAATAATAAATCTTTTTTTGTTCAAAAAGGTGTTCAAATAAATCCCGGACCCGGTTTAAGTAAAATTTACTCAAGGTCACAGCTGATTGATTATTCACAGTGCTGGAATTCAAACTTGGGTTTGTTTAACCTCAGAGTTTGTGACCTCTATAACCCTATACTCTGGGAGAAACTTTGGATTGCTCTCATGCGCGTGTGTGCACGCATCAAATTGAAATAAATGAATGAATAAAATTAAATAATTCTTTAAAGGAAAAGAAACGGAACTGGAAGGCAGCTAAGTGAGTACTTCCCTCCTAGGTTCTATCACATGCTGATTTCCAGAGGCTTTGTAATGTGGGTGGTGTGAGTTCCAGGCTCCATCTGAAGAAAGGGTAACCTTGAGAGAGGGTAGCCATTCTCACTCCTTGTCTTCTTGAGGCTGCTTTCATGTTCACAGTTAGGGATGTTGTCAGGAATTCTTTTTGTAGCCTGGTTTCTTGGAAGACTGCTTCTCTGTTCAAGACATGCCTGATTCACATGGCTGGTTTTGATGTGAAGTTTCAGTCAAGGTTTTTTGGGTTTTTTTTCCTGGCAAAGCTAAAAACCGCTGCAGTGGACCCTTGGCATTCGTGACAGCTGTATCCTGAATCTTGAATACCGCCGTGCTGTATAATTTCCTGTATTAGGAGCAATCAAACAGCAGAAATATTTAAAGGTCCCTCTTTGAATCCCTTTAATGTGACATACTGGGTTGGAATGTGAATCCTGAGGAGTCTACCATGCCCGGCCAGGATTCAAAATGATGACTGAGCAGAGTCATAAATTATTACACTTGTCAGAGTCTTCTGAAGTCCCCACAGAAATGTTAAAACCAGTAGCTTGCAAGGCTCTGTTCTGCCTTCAAGAAGATAACTGAGCCAACCTACAGTATAGTCCTAGCAGGAGCTGTAAAATTCTTCAGAATTATTTTTCTTTTTACTTTTTTTTAAATAGACCACAGATTAGTTTATTTTTAACACCCATCATGCCATGAATTCATAGGGAATAGGTTCCAGTAGCTCAGGCTCCTTTCCATTGGTTCTCACAAAGTGTGCTTCTCTGGGTGGAGCAGGCTGGCGCTTCAGTTGAACCCAGGTCCCTTTCTCTTTGGCTTTCTTCTTTTTCTGGTCATTTTCCTTCACACGTTTTAGGAAGCTATCTCTGCTCTTAGAGTGATTAATATGCTCTATACACCCATTCATTCTCTTGGCAAGAATCTTGCCCTTAACTTGTTTGTTCACAACAATGCCAACAGCATGCTGGGTAACATTGTAGACTCTTCCAGTTTTGCCATGGTGACATTTGTGGGGCATTCCTTTTTGAACGGTACCCATTCCCTTGATGTCTACAATATCACCTTTCTTGTCAATTCACATATATGTCGTCAAAGGAACAACTCCATGTTTTCTAAAAGACCTAGAGAACATGTATCGGGTGCCTCTCCTCTTTCCCTTTGTGTTTGTCATTTTGGTTAATTACTGGAAGATGGTGGTTCTGGCCAAAAGGAAGCCAGAATTTTTTCACTATGGTCTTAGGTCTTCGGAATCTCTTAAGATGGTAATCAAAATTTTGAGGTTGCTTGTCAGAGTTCATAACTTTGTTCACTACTCTGCCCTACCCTTGGGAAGCATTTCAAGCCTTTCGTGGTTTTCTATTCCGAAGCTCATAAAGTGATCTGTGCTTATACTCTCCTCAGGCTTTCCTCCCTACCATCTTTTCAAGAAAAGCTCTCCTTCTTTGGTTCACATTTATCCTTCAAGGGAAGGAGGAAGGGTGGGCAGCTGTGTCTTCAAAGGCAAGAAACTAAAGAGTTTAGAATCTCTCATAAATAACCTTGCAGTCGTCACAACCTCTGAGCTTGATCAATTGATGTTAGAGGTTGCTAAAGGACCAAACGGTCCTGAGATAACAGGAATTTTTTTTTAAGAGAGATTTTCGCTATAGGGTACATCCAGTTGCTGGAGAGAGAGATACAGAGAGACAGGAGAAATCAGCCCCTAGGGGATGGTCACACTGCAGTCTCTTCTCCTCCATTCTCCTCTTGGGATTTTGGGCATGCATGCATGCACATGGGCCCAGCGTGTGTTTCTTTTTTCTTATTTTACATTTTAATTAATTAATTAATTAATTAATTGACATTCATTCCCTAAGCATCATCACAGCATACAAAATGTGATCTCCCATCCAGAATATATTGCAAAATGGCTTAATAATATATGTTATTGTTGGGACCAGAAGTTAGCATAGTGGCTATGTCATTGAACTCCCATGTTGTCAACCGTGGTTTGAGTCCTGGACCCGGTGGCTTAAACTCACACCGGGCGCATGTGCAAGTGTGCCCAAGATCCTGGGGAGAATGAAAGAGAAGGGATTGCGGCGTGGCCATTCCCCCTAGGGGGTGATTTCTCACTTTCTATCTCTCTGTCTCTCTCTTTCTGGTGGGTGCATGCGCCCTGTAGCAAAAAAAAAAAACTCTCCAAAAATAAAAAAATAATGTTATTGTCAATAATTTTCCATTTCTGGATATACATACATATGTATGTATATATATATTTCTCCCCTATTTCTCCCCCTCTGCCATCTCCTACCATCCTCCCACAGTATCTCAGGTGTCTACAATTGTTTTCCATTCCTTTTTTCCTCATATTTTATTGATTCACAAAATATCTTAAATAATCTGACTACTTTCAATAGTAAGTTCAGCTAGTATATACATATCTGTGAATACATGTCTGACTTTAGGCATGAAACTCTGAGTAGAATGAATATACTATAAGGTAGCACCTAGCTGATGCTATGGTCATTAAGTAGGTATTTTTAAATATATCTTTTAATTTCAAGAAAAGCAGTTTTAGCTTTAATAAATCAAAGAAATACTAATGTACTTTGCTTAAAATGTAAAGCCAGGAAACAGGTTAGGATTCTGTTCAAATAGTAGGTACATGAACTTATTGACAACTCAAGACAGGACAAAAATCCTTAAAACCAGAAAACAAAGCCTAGAAGAAAGCAGCAATGTTTTAGTCAAAAGTCATAAAATGCTATTTCACCAGTTCAACCTCATGTACTTAATCTATCTTCTCTTGTGGTTCAATCTTTCCAATTAAATTCTGGGATATAATATTCAACTCCAGACTTGTCCTTATGATTAAGTTGGCCATTTTCTTAGTTTTTGAACTCTTATTTCTGTGTGTCTGTATTTAATTTTCCTGATATAGCACCCCCTTGAGAACTTCTTGGAGATCTGGTTTGGTACTGGTAAATTCTTTCAGGTTTTGTTTATCTGAGAATGTTCTTGTTTTTTCTTCCCATATGAAGAATAATCTTGCCAGGTACAGTATTCTTGGTTAAAATTGCTTTTCCTTGAACACTTTGAATATATTTTCCCATTCTTTCCTTGCTTGCATTGTTTCTGATGAGAGGTCTGCTGTTAGCCTGATGGGGTATCCTCTGTAGGTAACTTGCTGTTTCTCTCTTGCCAATCTTAGTATCTCATCTTTGTCTGTGGTTTTGGTCAATCTGGCTATAATGTGTCTTGGAGAAGATCTTCTTGGGTTGATTCTATTTGGGGTCCTTTGTAATTCTTGGGACTGGATCCTTGAGTGCCTCTCTAGGTTTGGAAAGTTTTCTTGCAGGATTTCATGGAATAGGTTATCAATGCCCTTATGAGTCTCTTTACCTTCTGGGATACCAATTTTCTGGATGTTTGGACATTTGATGGTATCTAATATTTATCTGTGGATGAAGAGGAGCTATTCTTTTCCCTTGGAGGAGAGGTATTTTCTTGCTTTCCCATATTTCTTGTGGCCCTGCAGTGATTTCTAGTCATCTGATGGATAGTGTGTTTCTTCCTAAACTTGAAGTTTAATCTGAACATTCAGGAGCATGCAGAAAGAGGTGACCAGGAATCTCTTTGCCGTTCCATTTTGATCCCACTCGAGTTTGTAGGCTGGAGGCTGAATTATCAGTACAAAAATCTTCATTTCTCTTTTTTTTCCTGAAATCACTAATTCTCAGGAGCCATGAAGGTGTCTTCTTCTCTTTCTTCCTAATTCTTAAAGCTGAGTATTTAGAGGCATGCAGGTGGAGGTGATCTGGAATCTCTCTTCAGGTCTGTTTTCACTCTTTGTGCATCAGATTCAGTGGGAGTAGAGGAGTATTCTGACCCTAGTAGTATTTCAGATGTATGGATCCTGCTCACTTGGACCTGTCTAGACACTCAGTGCATGGATGCTGAACAACCAATGAATAAAGATAAAGAAAAAAGGAAAAGAATTAGAGAAGAAGAAAGAAGAAAAAATAAAAGAGGAGAAAGAAAAAAGATAATAAAAAGTTTTAGATTTTAATTTTAAAAAGCAAAAAATAAAACTGCACAGCATGCACAATATTTCACAGCTCAAGTTCAGTAGCCATCTCAGGATGGGCCTGTGTTTGTGCCTTTTCTAAATGGGAGGCAGAAAGGTGCAAATTAGCATAAATAAAGGAGGGGCTTGAGAGCCCAGAGAATACTTTACCTTAAAAAAATAAATAAAATTGGGGCCGGCAGGTGGCGTGGTGATTAAAGACCCTGGGTTCCCACATGGCCGACCGTGGTTTGAGTCCCGGACCTGGTGGCCCGCTTTCTCACTTTCTCTCTCTCTCACTCTGTCCCTCTCTTGTCAAATTGAAATAAAGAAATGAATAAATAAATAAATAAAGTTAAATAAAATAATTATTTTAAAAAATAAATAAATAGATAAATAAATAAATAAATAAATAAAATTAAAAGACACAGAGAGACAAAGAGAGAAATGGAGAGAAGGAGACAGAAGTAGCCCTACCCACTAGAAATGAATCTGGAGGAGGAAGTCTCAGCAGAAAACCTTCATTTTTAGTCAAGGAAAGCAATATTTCACAGCTCAAGTTCGGTATCCATGTCCTCACATCCGTGACTCAAATCACAGTCAACAATATGTAAGTCCAGCGGTGTAACCGTTATGTCATCTGCTGGTCCCAGACTACTTTCATTCGTTCATTCGTTCATTCCACATTGACTCCAGCTTGTTATGTAACATACGTTCATACATTGGGGTACAAATGGCAAGAAAGACTTTAAACAGGTGATTACAGTCCAGTTTCATCAGTGGTGTCAAAGCACCACAGAGGGGCAATGAGCCTATACGGAGTGGGGAAAGAGGAGTACAAACACGTCAGAGAAAACTTCTAGAACTAGGAAAATGTATGGGAGCTAGAGTTCTAGCTTAAATAGGGGTTAGGAGAAGAGGAATGTGAAAATCACTGTATAGACAAAGATGAAGGTCAAAGTTAAGAAAAGCATATTGAGTTTGGACGACAACATGAATGATTAGTTTAGTGGTTAAGGCGCTGGACTTCCACATGGTTGACCATAGTTCGGGTCCCAGACCTAACAGCTTGAAACTCACACTGGGTGCATGTATGTGCATGACCAAAATCCTGACAGGAGAATGGAGAAGGGATTGCAGCATGGCCAACTCCCTGGGGATTGACTTCTCACTTTCTGTTTCTCTCTGTCTCTCTAGTGAGTGCACGTGCCCTACAGCAAACATTTCTAAATAAATAAATAAAGTTTAGGGTCAAGGATAGAGCACTTAGTTACGGGGGTGGAGAAAGGTAAGGCCCAAGTTATGGAGGGCTTTATATACCATATAAAGGTATAGTATACCTTTTTTGACTAGGGAGCCAGTGAGAGTTTTTAAGCAAGATGGTGAGTGTCAGTGTAGAAAATGATTTGTGGGTGGGAAGACTAATTAAGAGGTTGAGGGCCAGGCAGTAGTACAACAGTAATGCAACCGGACCCACATGGGTTCAGAAGTTCTGGGTTCAGAACTTTATTCTGGGACTTCCCTGGGCTGGCTGGGATTGAGGTGGACTGTGACAATTCTTTCTGTTGAGGTGCCTTTCTCGTTCGTCCTCTCTTATTTTAATATTTTTAAGAATTATGTAATTGTATCTATTATAACTATTCAATTTGACCAGAGAAAGAGAGAGAAAGCAAGCTGCCAGGTCTGGCACTCATACTGTGGTCAGCAATGTGGGAGTCCAGTGCCTCAACCACCATGCCACTTGCTGACCTCATCTTATTTTAATTTTTAAAATTTTGCCAGAGAGGGCTGGACTACCTCATGGCTGACTATGGTTCAAGTCCTGGACCTGGTGACTCGCTTTCTCAATTTCTCTCTCTCTCTCTCTCTTTCCTCTGTCCCTCTCTAGTCAAATTTAAAATTAAATAAATAAATAAATAAATAAATAAATAAATAAATAAAGTTAAATAAAATAATTCTTTAAAAAATTTTTTTTTACTAGAGGGCTTGCTATGAAGAGACAATGAGAGATAGGGGAAGGAGTGGAGAGTTAGAAAACACCCTTCACAAGGAATGAACAAGCTGCAATCCTCTCTCTAGAGTTCCCATCTTTTGGGATTTGGGCATGCATGCACATACACGCAGTATGTTTCTCAAACCATGGGTGTGGGACTTGAACCATATGGTCAGTCATGTGGGATCCAGCCACCTTAACCATCACACCACTAAGGCTGCCTTTCTTTCTCTCTCTCTCTCTCTCTCTCTCTCTCTTTCTGTCTATCTGTCTCTGTCTCTCGTGGAATGAATAAATAAATAAACTAAAAAAAAAGGTTGGAGAGAATATGATGATTAATTCATTCATTTATTTTAATTTGACCAGAGACAGACACACAGAGAGAGGGAAGTGAGAAACCAAGCCACCAGATCTAGGACTCAAACTGTGGTCAACCATGTGGGAGTGTCCAATACCTTAGCCACCACACCACCTGCTGGCCCCAAGCAAGCAATTTCTTTCTTTCTTTTTATTTTTATATTATTTATTATTTTTTCCAAGCAAGCAATTTCTAAAATGGGTTTTGGTGCCAGCAGGTGGCGTGGTGGTTAAAGTGCTGGACTCCCATGTGGTCAACTGTGGTTCGAGTCCCAGACTCCACAGCTTGAAATTCATGCCGGGTGTGTATGTATGCATGCCCAAAATCCCCGAGGAAAATGGAGAAGAGATTGCAGTGTGGCCATCTCCCTGAGGAGTGATTTCTTGTTTCTCTCTCTCTGTCTCTCTCTCCAGGAAGTACAAATGCCTGAAAGCAAAAATCTCTCCATAAAAAAAAAAGGGTCTTTTTGTTTTTCCTAAGATTTTTGCTATAGGGCACATGTGCTTGCCAGAGAAAGACAGAGATATACACACTGAGAGGGAAAGTGAGAAATCACCTCTTGGGGGAAAGGCCACACTGCAATCCCTTCTCCTCGATTCTCTTCTCAGGATTTTGGGCACACACACACACACACACACACACACACACAAAATGTGAGTTTTAAGCCACTTGGTCCAGGACTTGAACTGCAGTCAACTACGTGGGAGTCCAGTGACGTAACCATTACGCCATCTGCTGGTCCCTAAAAATCGGCCTTATACATGATAGCTACATTTTGTAAGAACTGAGTAATGGGGGAACCAGCAGTTGGCGTAATGGCTGTGTCGCTGGATTCCCACGTAGTCAACCGCGGTTCGCGTCCCGGACCCGGTGACTTGAAACTCACGCCGGGCGCGTGTGCGTGTATGCCCAAGATCCCGAGAGGAGAATGGAGGAGAAGGGATTGCTGCGTGACCATCTCCCCTGGGGGGGTGATTTCTCGCTTTCTGTCTCTAATGTCTCTCTCTGTCTGTCTGGCAAGTGCACGTGCCCTATAGCGAAAATCTCTCCAAAAACAAACAAAAAAAAATACCAAGATGATACATAGGACTATAGATAATTTTTAACACCAGGTTTAGCAAGTCAGCGCTTTGGAGCCAGCCAGGAGGCTTGGTGGTTGGGGTGGCTGGGTCCTACATGACCGAGTCCAGTCAAGTCCTGGACTCAGTGACTGGAAAGACACATCGGGCTCTAGGTGCACGTGCGTGCATGCCCAGCAACCTGGAAGAAGGGAGGAGCGAGGACTGTGGCATGATCATTCACCCTGGGGAGTGCTTTCTCATTCTCCCTTTCTCCCTCTTTCTCTCCAGTGAGTATACCTGCACTATAGCAAAAAAAAAAAAAAAAACACCAAAAAACAAAAAACACAACAACTTTTTTTTGGAGAGGTTTTTGCTATAGGGTACTGCATTCACCAGAAAGACAGAGAGAGACAGAAAGCGAGAAGTCACCCCCCAGGGGGGATGGCCACGTCGCAATCCCTTCTCCTCCATTCTCCTCTTGGGATCTTGCACACGCACACACACGTGCCCAGCATGAGTTTAAGCCACTGGGTCTGGGACTCAAACCGTGGTTGAGTACATGGGAGTCCAGCAACATAGCCATTATACCAACTGCTGGTTCCTAGCAAAATTAAAAAAAAGAAATGCTTTTAACAAATACAAATACAATAACTATGTATACTTTATGCACAGGTAACATAGGTAACACAGGTAACATAGGTAACATTGAAGCTTTTACAACTAGCCTTCCTGTCCTCTTCCATACAGTTCTGGAGTCAGTTTTGAGCGTATCTGTAAAAATACAAATTTCAACCTTATAAAATCTGCCTTCACACAAGAATAATGTATATGTATATATAAGAATATCCATCACAGTATTACTATTATTTTGGAGAAGTTTATTTCTATAGGACACATGCACATGACAGAAAGAACAATGCATGCACATTCACCTGGCACGAGTTTAAGCTATTGGGTCCAGGATTTGAACTACAGTTGACTACACAGGAGTCCAGAGACATAGCCATTACACTATCTGTGGTCCCCATCACAGTATTGGTTTTAATCATGAAATACAGGCCTAGCTGTAGTAGTGCATGACTGGGTTTGACTGAAGTCCAGTCTGAGGGCCTGGTGCAGTACACCTGTAATCTTGGTGACTGAGAAGGCTGGCTCTAGCTCCAGACTGACTTGGGCAACATCGCAGAGACCTTGTCTAAAAAGGGCTAGGGCTCAGCCACCGCAGTGCAGGCAGCAGTGGCACTGAGAGATCCTGGAAGCCATTCAATAAGGTTCAGGGTGGAGTCCAAATCGACCTGAGAACACCTGGGGTGCTGGTGAGGAACGCTGACCTGGCTGACTTTAGGGCTGGGTGCGCATCACAGTATGAAAACCCTGCTGAGGACCTGTTGAGGGTCTCATTCTCTAGAAATAAAAAAATAGATAAACTGTGCCCAGGTGGTGGCACATGCCTATCGTCTCGGCAGGGGGCTGAGGCAAGAGGATCGTGAGAGTGAGACCCTGTCTTTAAAGAAAGGAAGAACAAAGAAATCTAGAGGGGAGAAAAGAATGTCAGTGTCATTAGGGGTTGATGAAACAGAGCGCAGTTATAGACATACAAATACTGCGCATAGATAAAAAAGTATACATAGATCTACCTAATCATCATGCAAAAAAGCTCTTTTTTTAATGGAAAAAAAAATCGCAAGGCAGTTTTAAAAAATAAACCCCAAGGCAAAGAAGTTATCTATCACTTGGAGCTTGTAAACTAGGGCTTTGCCTTAACTCTCATGTTTGTAAAATACATACTTCTGGCCAAATTTGTATAATTTTTTTAAGCCATGGCACAAACACTATTTCAGTGTAATTATCTGAAAAAAAGTCCAACAGTAGCCGAAATAGCTCAGTTGGGAGAGCGTTAGACTGAAGATCTAAAGGTCCCTGGTTCAATCCCGGGTTTCGGCAAGTATACTTTTCTTTCTTTCTTTTTTTTCTTTTCTTTTTTTTTTTTTATAGCAGCGAGGGTTGAAGTGGCGGTAGGGTGTCATCACCACGTGTAGTTTCCGAAAATCTACATCATGGTCTTTGTTAAAGAGAATTCTGGGTTGGCGCCCTGTAGGCATTCTCACTTAGACTTGGGTAGAGATGGACGGATTAATTTGCCTTTTCCTCCCAGAAGTCAAAGGGGATTTCCGTCCTGTGTTTTAAACTGCTCGGTATAAAGTCAGTCCCCCTTTTTGTGTCTTTGCATCTGGTTCGCGTACTGCGCTTTCCCTGCAAACTGCTCGCAGCTCACTTTCTTCTTGATAAACTCAGTGGACCCTCTGCTGTCCGGTTTCCGACGACATTCCTGGCAGCTACGGGCGTAGGACCCTTTCTCCGAGGGTGAGAGGGGCGGGCGTGCTCGGTCCCGCGGAGGAGTTTGGCTGCCCTGGAGCCGCCGCCAGGTGCAGGCTGGGCTGCGCCACCTTCGCCGCTTACTCGGTCTGTGCAGGTAGGGGTTTGCTGGGGATGGCGACGGTTCGAGGCTCTGTTGCCCAAAGAAATCCTCTAAGGCATCAGGAAAGAAATCCACTAAGGCATCAGGCACACCTGCTTTGTCCAGATGGTTTAACAATTACAAGGGCCGACAACAGCTTGAGGGGAGGTTCCTGTTTTCTTTAATTAGGGTTACCAGATTCAATACAGGATATCCAATTAAATTAGAATTTCATACAAGCATATATATTTTTAGTATAAGCCTGCCTCAAATATTGCATGGAACATACAAAGTACACACTTGTTGTCTCTAGGAAATTCAGATTTACCAAGAGCCCTGGCTTTTTTGTTTGTTTGTTTTTTGCTTGCTTGTTTGTTTGTTTTTTGGTTTGTTCTTTTTTTTTTTTTTTTTTTTTTGACAAATCACAAACTATTGTAGGTCATATTCTTGCACCCTTCTGAACTTGATGCATCACCCGCCGTCAACCCCAGTAAAGATGCACAGACACCACACACAGGAAGAACTGATTTTCCAAGGAGATGGATTCTGATCCCCAACACCTTGTAGTTTACAAAATGCACTGGCTCCACCCACCAGCTGATTTGTTCTCACCACCACTGGAAACATCCATGGTCGAGATCACGTGGAAACAGCCCCAGCAATTGGTCCTTTCATCTGTTTCCAGAGTTGTCCGTGCTAGTCTGGGACTAGGCAGAGGTCAGGGGAGTCCCAAGACTCCGAATTGGATCCTGATTAAAAGAAAGAAGAAGAAGAAATAAAATGAGCCACTCCACTCAACGTAATGCAGTGGATCAACACATGTTTAGAGAAAGGCTTTTTAGCCAGGCAACAGTCTGCATCTGGAGAAAGAAAAATGAGGTCCAGTTCTTATCTTCTAAGAACTCCCAGTTTGGTAAAAGACAAAATGGAGACATGGTCTTTTTCTTTTCTTAATGCTTTTCTAGATTTGGCTATATTTCTTCCCTGAGTGAGAAAGACAGAAAGAAGCAGAGATAAAGCATTCCAACCGGGCACCTCATCCCTTCACCCCTAGCCGCAGCCAGCCCTGGGTCACAGGCTCACACGTGCCTTGAGTCCTCAAGGAAGTCTCTAGATGTGAACCTAGAACCTTCCCATATGGGTGGGCCTCATGTAGCAATGCATCGTATTGCTATGCCACTGTCACCCCAACAGATACTCTTTAGATCTATTTGTATCCTCTTCCCTTTCCTTTAATCTGTGCCAAAACACTATCTGATAAGGAATTTCATCTCACAAATTGTTGAATTCTTGGTGGAAAAACGCATTTTGAAAATCTTCTGACAGCCAAAAGGAGGGAAACCCAACAGCTGGTTTAGTAGAGAGGAGGCCGGGCAGTTCAAACTTTGCAGGACGTATGTTAGTGTGCATGATGATTAATTTTATGTGTCAACGTGGTGAGGCTATGGTGCCCAGTTGTTTGGCCAAACATCAGTCTAGATATTACAGTGAAGGTATTTTAAAGATGTGATTAACATTTAGAGACTGGCAGATGGCATAATGGTAACATTGCAGGACTGCCACATAATTGACCATAGTTCAGGTCCCAGACTTGGCAGCTTGAAAGTCACAACCAGGTGCATGTGCATGCATGCCCAGAGTCCCAAGAGGAGAATGGTGAAGAGGAAATGCAGCATGGCCATCTTCCCTGGGGGGTGAGTTTTTTGCTTTCAGTCTTTCTGTCTCTCTCCGGGAAGCACACAGGTCCCATAGCAAAAATTTCTCTTTTAAAAAAAAGAAAATTATGGGGTCAGCAGGTGGTGTGGTTGGTAAGGGTGCTGGACTGCCACATGTCTGAGTCCTGGACCTGGGAGCTTGTTTTCTCGCTTTTCCTTTCTCTCTCACTTTGTCTCCCTCTGGTCAAATTTAAAATAAATAAATAAAGTTTAAAAAAATAATATTTTAAAAAAAATCATTCCATTTTATTTATTTATTATTGTTATTCAACTTGATGAGAGAGAGAGAGAAAGAGAGAGAGAGAGAGAGAGAGAGAGAGAGAAGAGGAGAGTAAGAAAGCAAGCTTCCAGGTCCAGGACTTAAACTATGGTCAGCCATGTGGGAGTCCAGCCCCTTAACCACTACGCCATCTGCCAGCCCCTAAAGTAATTCTTAAAAAAAAAAAGCAAATTAAATTAGTAGGCTTTGAGTAAAGAGATTACCCTCCATAATATGCCTCATCCAGTCAGTTAAAACACTTAAGACCAAAGACTGAGTTTCTGATATAGAAAGGAGTTTTCCTCAAAACTGTCACAGAAAAATCTGAGATTCCAGTTCACTGCCCTGCTTATCTGGACTCAAGACTACAACATTAACTTTCATCTGAATTTTCAGACTGTCATTCTGCCCTACAGGTTTTGGATTTGATTAGGTGAACCAAGTTTTTAAAGTAACTCTATTTTTGTTTCTACCTCCATCTCTACCTATCCCTATCATCTTTCTTTTTAAATTTTTTAGAAAGATTTTTACTATAGGGCATGTGTGCTTGCTGGAGAGACAGAGAGAGAGTGCTCACCAGAGAGATAGAAACAGAGAGACAGAAAGTGAGAAATCACCCCCCAGGAGGGTCAGCCACGCCACAGTGCCTTCTCCTCTGTTCTCCTCTCTGGGTTTTGAGCTTGCACCCACAGGTGCCTGGAATGAGGTATTTTTTTTCTTTAAAGAATTATTTTATTTAACTTTATTTTTTATTTTAATTTGACCAGTGAGGGACAGAGCGAGAAAGGGAGAGAGGAAATGAGAAAGCAAGCTGCCAGGTCCAGGAGTTGAACTGCAGTCAACCGTGTGGGAGTCCAGCGCCTTTAACCACCAAGCCACCTGCTGGCCCCATCATCCTGAGTTTTAAGTGGCCAGGTCTGGGACTCCAACTGCAGCCAACTATGTGGAAGTCCAGTGACATAACCGTTACACCATCTGCTGATCCCCCCCCTCCCTTTTTTTTAAATAGTTGAATTTTCTTCTCTTTTCTTATTTATTTTTCTTTATAATAACTTTTTGTTTTATTTTGTTTTGTTTTTGGAAGAGGCTTTTGCCTTATGGTGCCTGTGCTCACTGGAGAGAAAGAGACAGGGAGAGGGAAAGAGAAATTACCTCTCCTGTGGGGGGCCATATTGCCCCCTCTTCTCCATTCTCCTCCTGGAATCTTGGGCACTCACACGTACCTGGTGTGATTTTCAAGCCACTGGTTCTGGGACTTGAACTGGGGTTGACCATTTTAGAGTCCAGTGACATAACTGCTATGCCATTTTCTGGCCCCAACTTTACATCACATAAAATGAATTTTTCCAGCATGAATACATCGTATTTCAGACCAAAGATATATTATCATACACATTATCATCAACAGATAATTTTCCGTTTTTGTGTCCGTTAAATGTTTTGCTTCTTTTTTCCCCTTGAATCCCCCCCCCCCCCCCCCACCTCCCATCATCTTTCTATCTGTTGGTTCTCTTTCTTTGGTGAACCCTGACAGCATGATTTAAGGTAAGGGGGAAGAGACTGTTACTCTTGCTCTAAATAAAGGTTAGCCACCTTAGAACCATAAAGGTGGGAGTCATACTCCTTGGAGATCTTGGGCTTTTGTCCTAAAAGGACAGTTTTCTTCCTGAAGAGGAAAGGAGGGGAGGATTCTTAAGAGAAGCACTTGATCCAAGCAAGAAACTCAGAGAAGACCAGGTATCTCCAGCTGAATAACCCTTCCTGCACACCTGCCCTCTCCTACTCACCTTTCAAGGCACAGTTCTAAGCACCCCTCCCTTTTTTCCCTGCCAGGTGCTACTCTGTCCACCTTCTAGTTACTCTGTATTACTAAAGCACTTCATATTTTTCTATTACAGTGTTGATGAAACAACTTTCAACTGTTTGCATCTGCATGCCTGCCTGCTAGACCTACATACCTCAGACCTGCGCTGAGGTGGGGAGGGGTGGAGCGGGCAAAGACAGATGGAGCTGGTCACAGGGAGCTTCCCAAATTTGATAGCTGTGAGTTCTGTTCCCAGAGGTGTGAAGAGTAACAGAATATGCCCCTCCCCCCAACATGCCTCTTTGGGGTAAAGATGATTTTGTGCTGAAAGCAATTGAGAAGCAACAGATCAAAATAAATAAATAAGTAAAAGCCTTCTGCCCGCTCCCTATTTGACTAAAAGTGAGATAAACATTTACAAAGGCATCCCTCTTCCCTTCTCTTCCAGGAAGGAGGAAGGTTGATCACAGAAGACACTTTTAGACCCTTATCAGCTTGGCGATGGCACCAGAAAAATTACCCAACATTACCAACTAGCCTTTAATAATTTCCCACATATTTGCTTTCCCACAGTTTGCTGTTCCTAGAGACTCAAGGTCCTTTTTCTTTCTCTTGTCACTTCTCCAAAAATGTACTGTCCTTTGTTGAAGACGCTGTGTAAAACTAGACTTTTAACCCACCTCCGAGAATGACTCATTACCCCGGAATCTCCCATGTCTATGTGAAACTCTACACTTACATACTTGTTTGCTTTTCTCTCTCTCTCTCTCCCTCTCTCTCACTCTTATTTTCCTGCAGAAGTCCTGAGAATGCTGAAGAGTGGAGGGGAAATTATTTTTCCTACTCTACAAGTGTGCTTGGGAACAAGGCGTAGGAATTGAAAATGTGGTAATATTCCAGTGAGCGAAGGAATGGCATATGCAAAGGCTCAGAGGACAGGAAGGGTGTGGTGGGACCTCCATTGTTCATAGCGGTTGCCCCAGCCAGGGTGGCGAGGCTGGCAGACACTGAGGCCCTCGGTCTGAGGCACAAGGGGAGCCCTGGTTGGATTCTCAGCCCACCCTGAAAAGCGGGCCTCAAAAGAGCAAGGCTGTAGTCCCTGGTTCTGGGAGACCGAGGCAGCAAGACCGGGACAGAACGAGACCTTATTTGATTACCGTCCCCCCCCAACACACAGACACAGGGAGCAACGCCTGCAGGTGAACAGCGGGGAGAGCTCGGTCCTGCAGGCGAAGGCCGGCGAGCGCTGCGCGTGCGCAGAGGCCTGGCGGCGGCGGCAGCGCGGCGGGGCGGGGCGGAGGGGCCCGGGACTGCTGGCGGGACCACCGGCGGTGAGGCTCCCACCGCTGCTGCACGAGCCCCGGTCCGCAGCGAATCTGCTCCGTGGTTTTGGAGGCGCACACCTCGAACGGGGACGAGGAATTGCGAAGTGGGGTCTTCTCGGAAGAAGGGTAGCGCGATAGTTTTCACCGCTGAACTGTGTGGTCCGACCCTGTGGGTTTCGGATTTAAGGCAAAGAAACGCGCAGGGCGGGGACCACGAGTAGGCGGCTTCCTCCCTCCTGCGGTTTTGCGGAACTTCAGGTTCACGTTTGCTTGGGAATATTAAAAATAAATAAATAAAAATGAAAGAAAAAAAGTGGGACATATTTTATTTAAGAAATCTCAACTGTCAAAGAGCAACCTCATCGTCCTTCTATGCCCCCACTCCGCCTGGTCCCCGTCCTCGTGCATTGGAATTGGACTAATTACACACAAAGGACTCCGGGAGCTAGCCCCGCGTTGTGTGTTTGTTCCCGGTGCTAACGATGACACAGCCTTCAACCATTGAAGTAGGTCTGCTTCCGTGAGCCCGGATAGCTCAGTCGGTAGAGCATCAGACTTTTAATCTGAGGGTCCAGGGTTCAAGTCCCTGTTCGGGCGTCGTCTCTTTTTTTTCATCTTAATTGAAAAAAGAAAATCAGTTTTAGGGTATTGTGTATTAGATGGTTGTATTTATAAAGATAAAAAGGGAAATAAAGATCTGTGATCCCAACCACTTGTACTTTCTCAAACTTACGGACCAGCGTAAGGATTGATAAACGCAAGCCTTTGTGCTAAGGCATCAGGGAGGTATCAGTCCTTCGCTCTGTCAGTGAGGTCACCGTTCTTGCTGGAACCCAACTAGAAATACATTAAAAGATGAGAAACACGGCTTCAGAAAGCCCCAGGGACCTCTCAGTCACCGCCTCCCTGCTTCCCTCCGGCGAGCGGCCCCGCTGTGCTGTGCTACTCTCTCGGACTCCCTCCCTCCCCGGCCCGGCTAGGTGCCTAAGGAATAAGGCACGGGTGCTGCACCTTCCTGCCTCTCCCTACTAAACTGAAGTCCCAAACAGAACAACTCCCCTGGCTAAACAAGGTCAAGTCCACACCCCCTTTTCTCACAGGGTGAACCTGAACACAGGGAGAAGTTGCGGTTGAGATAGCAGCTTCTATTGGTAGGAGAAAGAGGGCGTGTATTAGGAGAGCCTGCGTTCAAGGGGCTGGAATGGGACAAAATGAAAACATGAGTGCCCACCTACTACAAATGACAGAAGGAAACAAATGGCTCCTGCAGATGTTTCTGTAAAGTTGGCTTGTGAACCCAAAAAGCTTGCTTGTAAGGTCCCAAAGGCTAACTCATTTTCCCTGTGAGGAGAGGAAGGGACCAGATGCCTCCCTTGCTTAGTTAGAGAACAAGCCTTTCTTGCTTTAGTAGGCAACAGAAGAAAGTCGGTCCTGATCTGTCAGGTCAGGATGGGGACATGGCCAAACTGAGATAGCTCTGTTCTCAGCGGATGGACTGTAATACCCAGGGGGTCCTGAAGGGAGAGAGGTGGGAGGAGAGCCATGATGGAGTTCGAATGAGTGAGAGTCTTTGCCCTCTCACAGAATGCCTTCCTCAGGGTCCATACAAACCCCACAATTACATCCCACTCTGGAAGCACGGCTTTCTCAGGAGAAAAGGAATAATAACCAAAGGTTCCATTTCATAAACTTGTAATAATTATATGAGATAATGCTGCATGCACAGTGCTTGGTAGTCTACCTAGTGACACATATTCACTACACGCAGCTAATATTCTGGGTAGTAAGGAGCTTATAGTCCAGCGATGAGATGAAAGAGTCATAGTGAAATAGGTGATCAACCATTTCAAAGAAATGCAAGCCCACTGTATCAGAGATCATAAGCTCATGAGCACGGGCCCTGCCTTCAGCACAGGTATCTGCTGAACCAGCAGCAGTGGTCACTGGTCAAAGAGTGGGCTTGGTTGAGCACCATAGGCTTCTTTCTTGAGGAAAGCGACTTGTGGGGCTCTGGAGACCTTCCAGGGAGCGAAGCAGGTAGAGAACTGTAGCAAATACTCCACTTTTTCTTCCTAAGAGACCCCTTGGAAAGTGATTGAGTCCACTTTTGGTAACCTTGAAAAGTAGAGTCTCTTTGTTCCAACCATTTTCTGACTAAACAAGAATACGCCAGGCTGGGGCAAGAGAAGAAACTAGGAGGAGAGCATTGTGCCCTAGGCTTTCCTCCTTCCCCTCATTTCCTCTCCAGACATAGTTTTCACCTTATGGCAAAAGATGACACAAAAAAGTCTGTCTTAATCAGGAACTTTTGTGCTTTAGAGTGGCCTGATAGCTGGGGTTCAGTTCTGGACAATAAAAGACAAATTGGTTTATTTTATTTCAAAATTATTATATTATCAAATAACCTCATGATAAGCATGGAGGTTGAGGATTGAATATAACCAGTTGGGCACACAATTGGTTCTTAGTAATGGCTATTTTCGTTCTCACTAGGCCCCTGGGGAGAGGTTGAAAGCATTGGCAGACAATAAAAGGTAGCTGGCACAGGCAGAAAGAGACCGTTTCTTCACATGAGAGAAATTTGTTTTCTTGCTCATGTCTCTCAAGACCTCAGAGCTAAGAAGAATACAGTTTGGAAGATGAGATTAGAAATTGAAATTATGGCAGTGAAGAGAAATAAGAAAATTTTATTTATTTTTATTTTTATTTTATTTTTTTCCCTTAACAGGGTGGAATAGGTACTTACCTTTGCCGAAATAGCTCAGTTGGGAGAGCGTTAGACTGAAGATCTAAAGGTCCCTGGTTCAATCCCGGGTTTCGGCAGGACTTTTTTTTTTTTTTTTTTTCTTCCCCTTGAACAGGCAGAGCTGGAGTTTGTTTCTTTTTCTTCTTCTTTTTAAAATAATATCCTGCTTGGTGGCTCTTCTCTCCCTCTCAGGTCTCACTGCACACTTGTACCAACACCAGTCAAGTGTACAGCTGTTTGCCACGTCTCTTAAGTGGGCACATAATAATGTGACCATATTTAAAGCATTGAGGATGCAAACGGTTTATGTCTATTAAAGAAATCAGGACGATCTGATCCCAGTCTCGTAACTATCACTATTCGTGTTCGTTAGCAGTCTCACAACCATCACTGTTAGTTAGCAATACCTGACACAAGATTTCATCTTGTAGTGGCTAACACATCTGCTCCACAAGCAGAGAGGCTTGGGTTTGATCCTCAGTGTAGTCCGTTTGTTGGGACTGCAGATCTTCTTATTGATGATAGAAAAGAAAACAATCTTCAGAATCATTTGTCACCATATCATAATTTGCAAGGTAGGGTCCCACCAGAGCACTAGGACTCTGGTGAAGGATATTAACTAAAGATGTATGGGTTATATGTCCTCATGACAGATGTGTTCAAGCAGAGAAAATAAAAAAATCCAAAGGCAAAGCAACATACAAAGACTGGAAGAGAAACACTTGAGATTGGAAGAGATTATCTGGCTCTTCCAACTCTTTACACATTTTAGTTTTTTCATTTTGTACAGAAGCCACCACTAGTCTTGTCTTGTCTGGCCTGTAACCAATTTAAAGGTGTTCCAAAAACGGCTTTTGAATAAGTTCTGTAGTTTAAAATAGCTCACGCCCGAACAGGGACTTGAACCCTGGACCCTCAGATTAAAAGTCTGATGCTCTACCGACTGAGCTATCCGGGCTCACGAGGTATTTTGGTACCCTGGCCTACCCATAGTATAATGGTCCGTGTGGCTGCATTTTTTTTTTTTTAATTTCTCCCGTTTATTAGATTAATATTCCAAATCTCTTTTGCTGATTCCCTGAAAAGAGAACCTGCAAAATTGAAATTGAGCAGGCGTTTGGAGAAATCGAATCTTTATTTAGTATTTCCTGTTATCACAGAGAAGTGTATAAAGACTTAAAAAGATAATTGCCCACCTGACCTGGCCCGCTCTCGCAGCGCCCCGAAACCCAGGACCCTAAAAGGATCTTCCCACGAACTCCCCGCCCCTCCCCCACCACACACACACACACACACACACACGCCGCCCCCAAGATTTGATTTGGAACCTTAAGTCTGGGCTCAAGCGAGCAGCATGATCTTTCCTTATTTTTTTATTGCCAGAAGGCGAGCAGCAAGATTTTTAATTACTATCTTGGTCTTTGAGAGACCTTGAGGCGTCTTGTGGGCGGAGCCATACAGAATGACTGGATTTTCAATAATCTATTCAACATCGATTCATTGATACACCGCTTTCCGGAACTAAGCACGCTCCTGGGGCTGCAAAGATCCAGTCTGGGTCGTCACTGGGCCGGAAGACACGCAAAACAAAAGCGCCCGGTCCAGTCCGTGGAGGGTGGGAAGCCAGCCTTTGCGGATTCGGGAGGTCTTGGCCTCCCCCAAGGAGTAGGCTGGGTTTACCAGAGACTGATGTCTGAATTGAGACCCGTGGGTAGTGACTGGGCCCCTGAAGGTTTGGAAAGTAAATGCTGAACAGTGGGAACAGCAAGTGGGAAAGGACATTATTTCCTTCGTTAGGAAGTCTGAACATTTTTTATTATTTTTTTTTTCCTGACACTTCCTTTGGAAGATTCTGATCAGGCAAGCTACAAGCTGTATTTTATCTTCTTAGGGTGTGCTGTTACCTTGGCAGCTGTGTTCCTACTTACTCAATTTTATAATTTCCCCTGCTCCTTCATAACTTCTTTGCCATATTATTTCTTGAGGCATGGAGAAAGATCCTTTGAAAAGGAGGATTCAGAATCTTGTGAGGTGGGGACTCCCATCCATATTAGGGCTTCTTAGAGTTCAGTCTCCACTGTGTGGAGAAACATGACACCAATGGGCAAAGATGAAAAATAATCAGTTGTAGAAAGATGTGGGGAAAAAAAGTGAATGGGTATATGAATATATGTACAGATACCTTTAATTAATATATGTAATTGCATATATATATATATATATATATATATATATATATATATATGATGAGGGATCTTCAAAAAGCTCAAAGGAAATTCATACTATGAAAAAACTATTTATGGATTTTTAACATCATTTTTGCACCGTAATGAAGTCATACTTGAATTCCACTTTCCATGAACACTTTCAAGTGCCCTCGAATATATTGTTTGCACATGCATGGGAGATTTATAAAGATAGAAAACAATCGGATAAAAATGGCTACTTTTTGAGGAATGGCAATGAAGTATGAGAGGAAGCTCTCACGATTTCCTTTGTATACATCTGTGTTATTGGATTTTTAAAAACCAGTATGTATTGTTTCTGTAATGAAATATATGAGAAAAAAGTGATCTGTTGGAATTATCAGATCAAAGTTTCCGAGATTCTGTGTTTTCTAAGGATGTAGCAGAGAAAAGCTAAAAGCACATACTTCCTCCTCAGTGGGGGGGTGGGGGGGTGGGGGGGGGGGGTGGGTGGGTCTCCATGCCTCCTTGTTTTGGAGGGGAGCTATTGAAAAAGCACACATTTATCAGGAACAGTTTCAGATGAAGACATAGATCCCTGAGCGTTGGTTGGCACATTTTGGTTCAACCTAGGAAATGAAAACCAGGTCCCTTGGAAAGGAGCTGCCTGTCCCACGAGGTCATTCCCCAGGGGAGTTGCGGCATTTGACCAGTTCTCATCCAGCCTCTGAACCTCCACTCAGGACAGTGGACACAAAAGGTGCTGTGTGTACAGTGTTAAATGAAGGACACCACTGGGACCTGTTCCCGGCTCTAGAACAGACTAGACAGGGAGGCACCCGAGACCCAGAGTCTCAAACTGTATATCCTGAAGTCATGGTGCAGCCCAGGCCTGAAGTAACTGTTGCTGTTTGTATCTCATTTCACACTTTGCAATTTCTCCTCCCTCATCTTTAAATGCCACACTCTTCCCATTTTCTCACCCCTTCTGGTTTGGAAATTCCAACTGATCCTTACAGACAGGGCTCAGGAGTTACCATAGATCCCTGTTGATCCTCACCAGGCAAGGCTAGGAACTGGGGGCTCTGAGCCCGTCCTTGCTGCCGGGCCCACCACAGCCTTACGCACTTGTTTTATGGATCTGTCTTTCCTCTTAGAAGGTTTCCGCTGTGAATTTTCTCTATCTCCAATGCCTGGGTCAGTGCTGAATTACAAAGCAAGCTCTCAAAAACTGTCCTTGAATGAAGGAATGGTAGTTCAATGAAGGCCATTGGTTAGAGAAGGCTTTTAGTGGAGGAGGATGGGCAAAATTAGTCCTTGCAAGTTTTTGTTTGGTAGAGGGAAAACATTCCAGTTAAGGTGAATGATTTTAATAATCAAATAAATTTGTCCTGGAAAAGTTCTTTTTCACTCTAGCATGCCACCTTATTTTATTTTTTAAAAAGAATTATTTAATTTTTTTCATTGTCCTATTTATTTAATTATTTATTTTTGAAGTTGACCAGAGAGAGACAGAGAGAGAAAGTGAGAAAGCAAGCTGCCAGGTCTGACACTTGAACCGCAGTCAGCCCTGTGGGAGTCCAGCCATCTTAACCACCATGCCACATGCCAGCCCCCTTATTTTATTTCTGATAGCATTTATTGCCATCTAATATTGTTTTATTTGCCTGTTTATAAACCATCTCTTCCCTGACATTGTCACCTAAGTGGCGCTGGGCAGAAACCTTGTTGGTAAGGACCATGCCTTTTGTTGTTATCTTAATTAGTTAATTAAAAATCTCTGAATCCCTACAACTGTTTAGAACAGTAGTTGGCACATAGCAGGATCTCAAAAAATAACTGTTGATGAAAAGTGAAATCTTTTACAGCTTATCTCTTTCTCACTTTCTGCTCAAGGAGACTTGTTTTTTTTCTCCTTTCCAAGATGTTTATTTATTATTTTTTTTTCTTAAAAAAAAAGGACAAGAAGTCTTCCAACAGTTTATTAGAAAGAATGTAGACATTTAAAAAAATCCCCACTGTCATGAACATAAATTGAGGTTTTTCAGCCCTAGTATAAGCTGAATCAAAAAAAGAAATAAAAAATTCAATAGTGTATTAATATTTTTTCTTTCACTCATTTGCCATACTGACAGTGCAAATACAAATCTGGTCTAAATGTACAGACTCTCAAGCAACAAAATACAGCTTTCTTTGTCCTCCATGCTAAGAGATGTAAAAGGTTAAGGGCCAAACAATACCAAATGTATAGGCTTCAAAAACCATCTAAGTAGGTCATTCGCTAGTTTTAGCTAAGATACATCTGGAAACACTGACAAGTGATCACTTACATACAATAATGTGAAGTAAATTTTTTGAAAAATAAACTTTAGTGGAACAATCCTTAAAGATACACCAGAGGAAGAGGTGGTTACCAGTTTCAGGTATCAGCCAATTTTTGTTTCAGCCTCTTTGAATCCATGTTCTAAAATCTAAAATTTAGTTCTCTTTCCCTAAGCTGAGAGCTTCCTATCATGTTAGTATCTATGTTATGAAGTAACGGAGACCTAGGTGGAATGTTTTATCACAACTGCTTTATCAATTGCCTAGGACCTCAACAGCTTCATGAAGTCTGGGAAATGTTCATGCATAAGGTTATTGCCTTAGCTGACTTAAAACTGCCCCATACAATGGTACTTACTTATCAACCCTTAGTGAAGTCTTCTAAAAAACAAACGGGTTGAAAATGGGTTAAAGGAGGCAAATACAGCATCTGCCTTTAGAGCTATCAACTCAGGAATTGTCTCAATTATGAAATCTTGCAGAGGTTATTTTTCTTTCTCATAATCCAGGTTGGATGACAACATTCTTAACTCCAGATCCGGCATTTTTTCATCATCACTGTCTTGTGAATCATCATCTGCTCCATCTACTTCTGGTAAATCTACATCCTCATCACCACCCATGTTGTTCATCATCTCAGAGAAAGGATCAAAATTAGACATGTCTTCATCTGAATCGTCTTCCCCGTCTTTCCAATTATTAAAGTCCACACTAAGCCAGTTAAGCTTCGCCCTTTCTTTTGTTAACCTTGGCCATGACTGTCCAGATTCTCCTTTCTGTAAACAACATAAAATTGATCTATCCATTCTTTTATGCTTGGAATCATTTGGATCAATACAGTGGAAAAGATCAATTTCATTTAAATGTTTAAAATTATCACTTCCTCCAAGACAACTGAATATGTTTGGATTTTTCAAAATTTACATTAACATCTTTACTGTCTTCAACACAAAATTCAATGAAGACATAGTCCCTTCGATCATACCACTTTGCAGAAGCAGGCTGCACTGTGAACGGGGGCAGGGGGACGGGTGAGTGGGTGGGCGGGCCTCTCTGGTGACGGGCTGCTGGGCAGCTGGGCAGTCGACTCCTCTCTGGTGGCGACTCCGGCGTTTTGTGCCCGGTCGCGGCCTCTGCTTGCTCCCTCAGGCGAGGCGGCAGCGGCGGGCTCGACCTAGGTCCCCACAATCCCAAGATGTTTATTCTGATGTTGGTACATTTTCTGTTTGGCCAACAAAGACTAACTTTCAGGGTGAAATGTCATTGTCACTTAACCATTCAGGATGTGTTGGCTATTGGTATCCAGAAGCAAAAAGTTACAAAGTAATGCAGGAAAAGAAAGGTTACTTGGAGAAAACAAGTGTCTATGAGAAGTGGGATTCGAACCGACATGGATACAAGATCATTGGCTCTTTAAGTTGAACGCCTTAACCACTTGGCCATTCTAGTGTCACAGTAGATGAAATTTATATTCAAGCAACTCAGGTAATAGGAATGACTAAAAAGTTTCACAGAAATTTAAAGCTGTTTTTAATTCCTATTGCAAAGGAATGATGTGGGGGAAAAATACTTTGTTAACTTTTGCTACTTCCTGCTGATTTCATCTGATTTTTTTAATCTCTCGCTAATTTCTTCTCGTTCTCAGAAACCAAAGCCTCATGACAGTGAGAAGAGGCTCAAGTTGCAGGATTCATACCTCAAGTGGAACAAAGTCACTGGCATTAGATTCCTTCGTTTTCATTTTGGATGAGGGAGACTAGACATTTTAAAGAGTGAATTCTTTGTTTACCTCCCACCCACACCACCTCTCATCCTTCTTACCAAAAAGCGACTCTGGTGGGACTCGAACCCACAACCTTTGAATGCCTCCATTTATCTAGAAGTCCAATGCGCTATCCATTGCGCCACAGAGCCAGATGCTTTTGACCTCTCCGTGCTGCCGACATCAGGGTAGGAGCTTGGTGTACCGAGGAGAGGGGCGCTTTCTTTCTCCAAGTCACTATGGATCCTGCGTTGCGGACAGCGTGGATGGGAGTCATGCTGGGAAGTCTGAAATCCTATTGAAAGTTTCTCTCCGTGTGCGGCTGCTAAACGTCAAGTCCCAGTCTCATCCACTTCATTACGATGTCTTTGTGTAGACTTACCGAATCCTGGCGCAAAGAACTTGCACGTGGTTCCATAGTGTAGCGGTTATCACGTCTGCTTTACACGCAGAAGGTCCTGGGTTCGAGCCCCAGTGGAACCAACAACGGTGTTGTGCCTTTTTTCCCTGAGGGCTAATTTTCACTTTTGTGAGCCAGGTCTGGTCTTGTACTCTGCGGAGCCGCTTTAGGCGATGTCTGTGGGGCGCACCCGGCCCCACCTTGTCCCCTGGTAGCACCGGCCAGGTTTCTGGGGACGCTGCGAACTCAGAAATCCTGTGGAAAAGTTTCCGTGAACAATCGCTGAATCAAACTTTAATCTTTTTGCACAGCATTAAAAATATTGTTGTATGTAGTTAATAAATCCTGGCAGCGCTTTGGGCTGTCAGGTTCCATAGTGTAGCGGTTATCACGTCTGCTTTACACGCAGAAGGTCCTGGGTTCGAGCCCCAGTGGAACCACTAGGACGGCTTCATCTCTATTTTAGGGGTTGAACCCTCTTTTGTGAGCCAGGTTTGTTTCGGAAGGTGGAGATGCCTCCGCGGAAGGTGGAGATGCCTCGGACTGACGCTGATCTCTGCGGCGACTACTCTCCTGCCACCGCTGAGGGCCTGGCTCAGACTAAGCCTCCGAGGTTGCCCCCGTGTGGCGGCTCGGGAGGCGCAGGCGGCTCCTCCTTCGCTTTTGGACAAGTCAGCAGATGGCGTAACTGTAACAACGGGAATATATTAGGAAGGCCCCACCCTAAATGACCGCGTTTTACCTTGGTGCCTTGTAAAGACCCCCTGTCTCCAAATATGGTCAGATGTTGAGGTCCAAGGTTTGGGACTTCCACATGTGAATTCTGGAGAGGAGATAATTCCACCCATGGCACAAATTGCCCGAATCGGAGCATGCATCTACGCTGTCAGCACGGTCTCCTGTATGTTCCTTCGTGGTGGATGGTATCAACATCCACCCACTACCTCACCCCGAACCCGAGCAGTTACCTTTTTTCTTGTTCTCCTCTCGCCATTCAGACAGTCACGGGAGCCTGCAAGTATTTTAATCTGCACCTTCTTCTCCACCCTGCTGTTTAGCCGGGCCTCCTTCCTGCACTCCCAGCCATGTCCTGACTTCCTCTCGCAGCACCGCAATCTATGCTTGACAAGCTACCAGTGCGACTTCTCCAAAATGCAAATATCACACAACTCATCCCTCGACACCTACCCCTTCTCCCCAAAGCCCTCTGTACCTCAATGCCTGTGTCGCCTGGTGGCCCTGCTGTTGGTTCCTTTCTGTTTTTTCCTTTCTTCTTGAGAATCATCTTTAAAGACCAACTGTTCTTCACTCAGGACAATGTGGCCACAAATTCCTCTGTAACACTTTCTTGACATCAGCCCCAGCATCAGCATCACTCTTTCCCTTCAGGCAGTCATTCAGTTTTGGGGTGTTAAGTCTCATGAAGTCAGGGCATTTTGCTTTTCATTCTTGTATCTTTCCCTCCCCCAACCCCAGGCACTCTTAAAGAAAAAATAAAATTGTTCTGAGACTTGTTGAAACTGTGAAAAAAAAACTTTATTCAGGACTATTGTCATAACGAGGCACTGGGAGGCAGATTGGGCTTAACTGAATGCAGTAAAGACAGCCAGGGATATTTACAGCCAAGGAGCAGGGTGGGGGGTGCAGGGTGGAGGCTCAGTGTGTGATGGAAAATCAGCAAGAGTAGACATTGTGGGAAAGGAGTTTCTTGCTAAACTGACCTAATAGGATTCTTGCTGGAGGCAGGCCAGGGTAATGAGCTATCACGGATGGGGGGTGTTCTCAATAAATTGAATTAGCAGAATTCTCGCTCCAACCCGACTGTGGGCATGCTGGGGGCAAGACAGAAGCCATAGTCTAGGCTAATGGGGAAGAAGGTTCAGAGAAGCCTGATCAAATTTTTGTCAGGGGAAGGGCCTTTATCAGTATCTCATACATTTTGTCATCAGAGAGGATGGGGCTAGACAACGGCACATGGTAGTGTGACCTTCTGCCAGTCTGACCTACGTGGCCAGGGAGGGTTCTGGGTTTGCATCTGGACACCTTCCTGGACGTGCTGGATGTGCACACACCAATGACCAGGTACTGGCTGAGACTGTGGGGGGGGGGGGGGGCAGAGGCAGATCTCAGCATGGGGACACTCTTGGGGATGCCTGTCTTTCTGTTTCTGTCTCTCTCACTCATGGAAGGAAGAAAAATATGTAGGGAATGAGCTGGCCTCTTGGCTTAGTGGTTAAGGGAGCTGCATCCACGCAGCTGAATGTGGTTTGAATCTTGCCCTGGCAGCTTGATGAAGCATGCCAGGCACAGATGTGTGTGTATGTCCAAAATCCCGACAGGATGAAGCAATGGAGAAGGGATTGAGGCATGACCACACGCCTATTTGGAGGGGTGCTTTTGCCTTCTCTTTCTGTCTTGGCAAGTGTGCATGCCTCTGGCAATAAAAGAAAAATAGAGAGACCTAGAGAGAGGTTAGCCTTTTTGGAGTTTATACTTGAAGGTTTTCAAACAGCATACACTTTGCAGGGATATGTCTTATTAGAGATCACTATATTATAAGCTTCAAAAAGGCACGGTTGGGACCAGCAGTTAGTGTAATGGCTATGTTGCCGGACTCTCATGTAGTCGACCGCGGTTCAAGTCCCAGACCCAGTGGCTTAAAACTTGCACCGGGCGCGTGTGGGTGTGTGCCCAAGATCCCAAGAGGAGAATGAAGGAGAAGGGATTGCTACTTGCTTTCCGTCTCTCTGTCTCTCTCTGTCTTTCTGGCGAGCATACGCACCCTATGGCAAAAACCTCTCCAAAAAAAAAGACTTGGTTTATCATAGAGTAATATCTAAGACCTGAAACTATCAGGTATTTCTTCTAGAAAAGATACCAGGAAAAAACCTTTGTGATATTGGTTAGGCAAAATCGAAGAAATAGGAAATAGGACATATTATAAGATCCATCAACTTAAAAAAATAATAAATTTGCCATCATCAAAATGAAAAACTTCAGCTCTTGTGAAGATACTGTTAAAGAGAGAGATGTGTGACAAATTGGAAGAAAAATATTTGCAAAAGACTTATCTGAAGAAAAGCTGTCTTTCACAATTTAGCAAAAAAAATGTTATAGGCCAATTGATGGCATGGTGTTTAAGGTGGCTGGATTCTACATGGCTAATGGTGTGGTTCAAGTCTTAGATCTGGCAGCTTAGAAAACATGCTGAGTGCATGTGCACATACCCAAAATCTTGAAGAGAAAAATGGAGAAGGGATTGTGGTGTGGCCATCTTCAATGTGGGGTGCTTTCTCACTTTCTTTCTCTTTCTCTCTAGTAAGTTTATACATCCCCTAGCAAATTAAAATAATAATAAAAAAATTAAAGATGGCCAGCAGGTGGCATGGGTGTTAGATGTTGGATCCCACATGGGTGACTCTGCAGTTCAAGTCCTAGATCCAGTGGCTTGGAAAACACGCTGGGCATATGTGCATGGGTGTCCAAAATCCCCAAAGGAGGCTGGAGGAGAAGGGATTGTGGCAGTGCCGTTTCTCCTGTAGGATAATTTCTCACTTTTTCTCTCTCTGTCTCTCTCCTGTGAGTACACAACTCTATGGTAAAAATCTAACCCCCCCCAGAAAAAACCCCCAAAAAACGAAAAAGAGAAAAAGCACAAATCTGAACAGATGTTTCACTGAAGAAGGTTTACAGTACAGATGGAAAGTAAGAGCATTAAAAAAGATGCTAAACATTATTAGTCACTAGGAAAATGACTAAATCATTTAAAATCACAATAAAATATCACCACACACATGAGGCTAGTTACAACTCATAAACAAAACCAGAAAGTTGACAGTATCAAATACTGACTAGATGAGGAGGAACTAGAACTCATGCATTGCTTGTGGAAATGCACATAGCACAACCACTTGGGAAAAGAGTTAAAAGTTTCTTATAAAAGTAAGAACACTTACTGTACAATCCAGAGTCCACTTCTAAATATTTACTGAAGAGAAATGAAAGCATATGTTTACACAAAGAGCTACATATATATGTTTATAGCAATTCCATTAATGTTCTTAAAAACTAGAACAACCTCAGCTGAGGAACGGATCACGAAATGATGATACAACAATAACGAGGAATGCTTTTCTTTCTTTCTTTCTTTCGAGAAAATATTACTTATTTAATTTTATTTATTGTTATTATTTTAAAATTTGCTATAGGGCATCTGCACTCACCAGAGAGAGACAGAAAGGGAAAGAGAGGGAAAGTGAGAAAGCAAGCTGCCAGGTCTGGCACTCGAGCAGCCAGCCATGTGGGAGTCCAGTGCCTTAACCACCATACCACCCGCTGGCTCTGAGGAATGCTTTTCTGACATATGTGACAACATGGGTTAACTGCAAAAGCATTATACTGAGTGAAATAAGTCATATACAAAAGGCCATATACTTTATAATTGCATCCATATGACTTTCTGAAAAAAGGAAAACTATAGGGACAGAAGGTAGATCAATGGTTTCATTCTGGAAGGCTGAGCAGGATTTGACATGATATCTGTACTGATCAGGGTTACCCAGAGAAACAAACCCAACAGGGCAAATATATAGATATAGGTATGTTCTATAGATGTATAGAAAGAGATTTATTATAAGTGATTAGCTCATGTGATTTAAAAAATAATTGTTTATTTAATTTTACTAATTTTTATGATTATTTTTTAGATATTTATTTATTTATTTATTTTCAGAGAGATACTTTTGCTATAAGGGCACATGCACTCATCAGAGAGACTGAGAGACACACAGAGAGAAAGAGAGACAGAAAGCAAGAAATCACTGTCCAGGAGGGATGGCCATGCTGCAATCCCTTCTTCATTCTCCTCTTAGAATCTTGGGCACACAGACACACACCTCCCCTGTGAGTTTTAAGCTGCCGAGTTCAGAACTCCAACTATGGTTGACTATGTGGGAGTCCAGAGACATAACCATTACACCATCTGCTGGTCCCAATTATTATTATTTTTTCAATTCACCAGAGAGAGACAGAGAGAGGGGGAAAGTAAGAACTCAAGCTGCCAGGTCCAGGACTCAAACCACAGTCAGCCATGTGACCGAGGCTCATGTGTTTTGAAGGCTGAGAAGTTCCATGATGTGCTATCTGTAAGCTGGAGACCCTCTTGGTCTGTTTGGGTTGTACATCAGTCTGTGACTGTGTTCTAAGCACAAATATGTGAGACTGGATAATTTATGAAGGAAAAATGTTTATTTGGCTTACAATTCTAGTAACTATATGGTCCAAAGGTGTGAGGCCAGCCTCTGGTGCTATGTCATAACATGGCCAACAGAAGCAGAGAGGGAGACAGGTATGTACAAAGAGAGAGAAAAGAGATTCCCACTTTTGCTGTCCCTCTCATGCCCCGAGCTAATTGGATGGTGCCCTGCTATTTGGCCCCACATCTTAGAAGTCTCATTACCAACCCAAAGCATTACACTGGAGACCAAGCTTCCATAGCAAGAAACTTTGGGGCACAAACCATCCAAACAATAGCAGGCTGGCTCAACAAAAATATATGCATGGCTCATAAACAACAGAATTTCATCTCACAATTCTGGAGGTTGAGAAATCAAAGGTTCAGGTTCCAGCATATTCGATTTCTGGTGAGGGCCATTTCCAGTCATCCATCATCTTACTGTGTCCTCACAAGGTAGAAAGGGCAAGAAAGCCCTCTAGGATTTTATTTTTTTTGGAGAGTTTTTTTTGCTATAGGGCGTGTGCGCTCGCCAGACAGACAGAGAGAGACAGAGAGAGATAGAAAGCGAGAAATCACCCCCCAGGGGGGATGGCCACGCCGCAATCCCTTCTCCTCCATTCTCCTCTTGGGATCTTGGGCACGCACGCACACGTGCCCAGCGTGAGTTTAAGCCACCGGGTCCGGGACGCGAACCGCAGTCGACTACGTGGGAGTCCAGCGACATAGCCATTACGCTAACTGCTGGTCCCAGATTTTTTATTTTTTTAATTTTAAGAAATTATTTATTTAATTTTATTCATTATTATTATTATCATTTTAAAATTTGTCATACGGTTCATTCACCAAGAGACAGAGAGGGAAAGTGAGAAAGCAAGCCACCAGGTTTGGGACTTGAACCATAGTCAGCCATGTGAAAGTCCAGTGCCCTAACCACTATGCCACTTCTGGCCCCGTAGGTTCTTTTATAAGGGTACTAATTCCAATCACTAAAGACTCTACTTTCCAATACCACCAAATTGAGGATTCAATTTGAATATGTGAATTTTTGGAGACCATAAACATGCAGTTTATAGTACCAGTGGTGTTTTTATAGACTAAACTCAAAGGCCTGGGAACCAGGGAAGCCTCATCTGAGTCTGAAGTCCAGTGAACCAGGAGCACTGATGTCTGAAGGCAGGAGAAGGTGGATGACCAACCTCAAACACAGAGAAAATTTGTCCCCTTTCCACCTTTTTTTTCCCCTCTTATTCAGATCCTCAATGGATTGGATGATGCCTACTCACATCAGGAAAGGTGATCTGTTCTGTTGAGGCCACTGGTTCAAGTACCAATCTCTCTCAGAAATATCCTCACAGACACACCTAGAAATATTGTTATATCACCTACCTGGGCATCCTTTAGCCCAGCGAAGTTGGCACAGAAAATTAACCATGACAATGCTCCAAAATCCTACATAACTGAGGATATTTTGCCTGCATGTGAAGAGGGTAGAAAGCATGTACTTCAAAGTGGCATAAGGAGACTTTTTGAAATGATGAAATCATTCTGTATCTTTTTTTATTTTTTGGAGAGGTTTTTTTGCTACAGGGCGCGTGCGCTCGCCAGACAGACAGAGAGAGAGAGAGACAGAAAGCGAGAAATCACCCCCCATGGGGGATGGTCACGCCGCAATCCCTTCTCCTCCATTCTCCTCTCGGGATCTTGGGCACGCGCACACACGTGCCCGACGTGAGTTTTAAGCCACCGGGTCCGGTACACGAACCGTGGTCGACTACGTGGGAGTCCAGCGACATAGCCATTACGCTACCTGCTGGTCCCAACATTCCATATCTTGATGATAGTGGTGGTTATATGACTTTACATATCACCAAACCTCATGGAACTGTACCCCTTGAAAAATGTGTACCAGATGGTGTAGCCTACTACACAATTAGATATATGTCACGAGATGGTGCCTGGAATTAAGGATTTTCATCACATTATTAGGTGACTCCTATGTCTACAGAGGTTTGGGGACCACTGGCTCTGCAGCAAACAGAATACCCCAGCAGAAGTTTTCGAGCAGCTCTGTGGAGCCCTGTGGGACTGCACCTGAAGTGCCTCTACAGTTATTCCTCTTGATCTCTGTAAGAGTGCATGCATAAAGCACTGCTCACTCCTGATAAACAGAACCAAAATTTGAGGGAGAGAAAACAAGTGTGGTATACATTTTGAAGTTTCATCTCTGGAAATAGAAGTCTGTTAAGTTCTTAAACATCAACCAAAGGGAGAAATACTGAAGAGAAATGGCTCCCTCTAGTGTCTCTAGTGGTAGGGAACCATCACAAAACATTTTAGAAGGAGGAATTTGAATTGGGCTGATCTGTAATCTTCAAGCTAATGAATGATGGCAAGCACTTTATTTTTTTAAACATTTTTTTCTTTTTCTTGCCCCCCCCCCCCCCCACAATATGCGTGCATTCACCAGAGCGAGCCAGAGAGAGAGAAAATGAGAAACCCCCACCCCCACTCCCCAGGGAGGATGGCCACGACACACAATCCATTCTCCTCCATTCTCCTCTCAGGATTTTGGGCATGCACGCACATGTGTCCTGCATGATTTTCAAGTTACCAGATCCAGACTCAAACCACGATTGGCCATGTGGGAGTCCGGCACCTTCACCACGACGCCATCTGCTTGTCCTGTACATTTTTCTTAAACCTTGCATATTGTGGACACGTGAGTCAAGTGGGCTCTGGAAGTGCGGGACAGGGTTTCTTTCTCCGTGGAGAGCTGGGCAGGACAAATGGACACATGACCGAAAAATGAATTCCAACAGGAATTCTTAGAGGGACACAAGCCTTGTAGTATATATTCTTGGTTCAGGTAACAATGACAACCACGTGTTGTCTTCCTTCCTTCTCTCTCTTTTTAGAGAGATTTTTGCTTTAGAGTGCATGCGCTCACCAGAGAGACAAAGACAGAGACAGAAAGTGAGAAATCAACCCCCATGGGGAATGGCCATGTCACAATCCCTACTCCTCCATTCTCCTCTCAGGATTTTGAGCACACACACACACACACACACACACATGCCCAGTGTGAGTTTCAAGTTGCCAGGTGTGGGACTCGAACCTCAGTCAACTGTGTGGGAGTTCAGTGATATAACCATTATGCCATCTGGTGGTCCATTTCTCTCTCTTTTTAAAACATGAGTATAGAACGTTTGTTGCAATTGATTAACTGACAATACCTCACTGAGAGGAACTAAACTCCATACTTGATTCCTCAGTATTTTTCCTAGTGTCATTTTTCTGTTTCAGGATTTCGTCCAGGATCTCACACGACACTGCATTGTCCTGTCTCCTGCTTCTTTTACCTATGACACTTTCTCAACCTTTCCTTATCTAGTTTCTTTTGAATCCTTTTGATGGCCTTGCCAGTTTTGAGGGGTATGGATTGGGCATTTGTAGCCTGTCCTTTGATTACAGTTTGTCTCATGTTTTTCTCTTGATTAGACCTGGTACATGTTTTGGGGAGGAAGATCATGTGAACGTATTGACTATCAACATGATTTAGCACTGCTCAGTCACCTGGCTGGGGCAGTGTTTGGCAGGCTTGTCTTCTGTAAAGCCACTCTCTCCTTCTTGCCATACTGTCTTCTCCAGAGGGAAGTCAGTATATGCCACAGCTCACTCTTTTTATTTATTTATTTAATTTGTTACTACTATTATTATTTTTAAATTTGACTAGAGAGAGACAGAGAGAAAGGGAAAGTGAGAAAGCAAGCCACCAGGTTTTGGACTCGAACCATGATCAACCATGTGGGAGTCCATTGTCTTCTTCTTCTTCTTTTTTTTTTTTTTTAAAGAATTATTTATTGGGACCAGCAGTTAACATAATGGCTATGTCGCTGGACTCCCATGTAGTCGACTGTGGCTCAAGTCCCAGACCCGGCAGCTTCACGCCGGGCGCGTGTGCGTGTGTGCCCAAGATCCCAAGAAGAGAATGGAGGAGAAGGGATTGTGGTGTGGCCATACACCCTGGGGGGTGATTTCTCGCTTTCTATCTCTCTGTCTTTTGGGCCAGCGCACGCTCCCTATAGTGAAAAAAAAAACAAGAATTATTTACTTAATGTTATTTATTTATTTAATTTAACTTATTTTTAAAAATAATTATTTTATTGAACTTTATTTTATTTATGTACTTTAATTTGACTGGAGAGGGACAGAGTGAGAGAGAGAGAGGAAAGTGAGAGAGCAAGCCGCCAGGTCCAGGACTCGAACTGTGGTTGGCCATGTGGGAGTCCAGCGCTCTCAACTACCATGCCATCTGCTGGCCCCTATTTGTTTTATTTTAATTTGACCAGAGAGAGACACACAGAGAGAGCAAGAGAGAGAGAGAAAGAGGGAAAGGGAGAAAGCAAGCCACCAGGTCCAGGACTTGAACCATGGCTGGCCCTATGGGAGTGTCCAGCACCTTAACCACCGCACCATCTGCTGGTCCCCAGAGTCCATTGTCTTTATCACCATGCCATGTGCCATGTGCCAGTCCCACACAGCCCATTCTTTTTTTTTTTCTTTTTATTTATTTTAAACAAATTATTTACATGTTCAAATGTTTTTACCTCATAATCATTTCTTTTTAATTTCATTTTCTTCCATACAGCCCATTCTTTTTTTTTTCCTTATGAGAGAGATTTTGCTATGGGGGAGGGGCTGCATATCCTTGCTGGAGAGACAGAGAGAGACAGAGAGACATGAAGGAAGAAATCACCCAGGAGAGATGACTATGTTCAACCCCTGCTCTTCCATTCTCTTCTTGGGATCTTGGGCACACATGCACACACACCTGGTGTGAGTTTCAAGCCACGAAATCTGGGACTCAAACTTCTGTTGGCCACGTGGGAGTCCAGTGCTGTAACCACTACACCACATGCTGGCCCCCAGTTTACTCTAAAAGACAGGGGTTTTGTGCTTTATCTCCTTGAAGATGGAGTAACTATTCAATTATTTGGAATATTTCAGAGTGGGAGATTTGTCTGTTTCTTCTGCCTTGCTTATTTACTTATTCAACCATTAATTTATATGAGTATAGATAGTATTTATTTATTTATTTATTTTTTGGAGAGTTTTTTTTTGCTATAGGGTGTGTGCGCTCACCAGACAGAGACAGAGAGACAGAAAGCGAGAAATCACCCCCCAGGGGGGATGGCCATGCCGCAATCCCTTCTCCTCCATTCTCCTCTCGGGATCTTGGGCACGCACGCACACGCGCCCGGCGTGAGTTTAAGCCACCGGGTCCAGGACTCGAACCGCGGTCGACTACGTGGGAGTCCAGCGACATAGCCATTACGCTAACTGCTGGTCCCAGATAGTATTTATTTTGTACTTTGGGTTATAAAGTAAGAATATGTGAAAATATTCTCATATGGCAAACATGTCTTTTTTCCCTATGCCGTCCTTATTTCTGTTACTCCCTCTTTTTTTTTTTTTTTTTTTTTTTTGATTTCTCCTCTACCTCTAGAGGAAATAGAATGAGAAACACATTTCTCTAGGGAATCTCAGACTGTGGAGATTAGAGGCTTCAAGGGTACTTTATGGTTGTGGTAACCTGACCCACATCTCCCAAATTACTGATAAAAGTCACTCACCTATGGTAAGTCTCAAATGCCGTTGCCATAGAACACTTGTCTGAATGTTAAATTTTTTTTTTTTTTACAGAAGTCTGGAGTTGTTTATTAACATTTTGCCATTTTTGCCTTTTTTCTAAGTTGTGACATAAATATGCTTACAAAAATAAGTTAATTTTAGAATCTGTTGGTATAGATATAGTGGTTAACAGTTCTCTGCCAGGTAGTATGATGATGATAAAATAAGCACAGAGCCTGGCAGACAGGTTTGTTTCATCATTTCCTTCTAGACAATGGTGGTGTTTTAAGGAAAACAAAATTTTTAATTTTGAAAATAAACAACATTCTGGCCACATTGGTTTATGGGTGTCTTTTGCTCTGCTTGCAATATTACTTAAAAGCAGGGCTATGGGGACCAGCAGGTGGCGTAGTGGTTATGGTGCTGGATTCCCACATGGCTGACCATGGTTTGAGTGCTGGACCTGGTGGCTTGAAAATCATACTGAGGGGACCAGCAGTTGGCGTAATGGCTATGTTGCTGGACTCCCATGTAGTCGACCGCGGTTTGAGTCCCAGATTCGGTGGCTTAAAATCATGCTGGGCACATGTGCGTGCATGCCCAAGATCCCTGGAGGACAATGGAGGAGAAGGGATTGCGCATGGCCATCTCTTCTGGGGGTGTGTGTGTGTGTGATTTCTTGCTCTGTCTCACTGTCTCTCTCGTGAGTATACGCATCCTATAGCAAAAACCTATCAAAAAAAAAAAAAAAAAGAAAAAAGAAAAAAGAAAATCATACCGAGAGTGTGTGCATGCCCAAAATCCCAGGAGGAGGATGGAGGAGAAGCAATTACTGTGTGACTATTCCCCAGGGGGTGATTTCTCACTTTCTCTTTCACTGTCTCTCTCCAGCAGTGTTTGCACCCCAGGGTCAAAAAACTTAAAAAAAAAAAAAAAAAAAAAAGAAACAAAAGAAAAAAAGCAGGGGCTTTGTCTAACAAAATCATTAGAGCCAGAATATGTGTGTTGGAGCTCTGCTAGCTTGGACATCTTAGACTATCAGGTCTTAGACAATGGTGTCCTATTTTCCTCGAAGGAGAGCTTCCACACTGTTGTGGGGTCCTGAGGCCAGTGGACCAATAGCCAAAACGGAAGTTAATTGGCTGGAGTAATTGATTCTGGTTACCAAAGGGAAATTGGGTTGCTCCTACACAGTGGAGGCAAAGAGGACTATGTTTAGAACACAGGAGTCTCTGAGTGCCTATTAATTTTCATGTAAGAACTAACAGTGAAATTTGGTAGATAGTATGGTTTGAATGTGTCCCCCCAAAATCCATGCACTAAGATCTTCTGAGTCATTGTAACAATGCTGAGAATGTAGAGGCTTAATCTGATTATAGGGTGGGAAGGTGGGGTTTTTGGGTGGTGGTTAAACATTGGTGTGGGGCTTTGTGATTGAGTTTGGTAGGCCTCTAGGAGAGGGAAACAGTTGCAGCATGCTCTGTTCTTTTTTTTTTTTTTTCTTTTTTTGGAGAGGTTTTTGCTATAGGGCGCGTGCACTCGCCAGACAGACAGAGAGAGACAAAGAGATAGAAAGCAGGAAATCACCCCCCAGGGGGGATGGCCACGCCGCAATCCCTTCTCCTCCATTCTCCTCTCGGGATCTTGGGCACGCACGCACACGCGCCCGGCGTGAGTTTAAGCCGCCGGGTCCGGGACTCGAACCGCGGTCGACTATGTGGGAGTCCAGCGACATAGCCATTACGCTAACTGCTGGTCCCAGCATGCTCTGTTCTGTCCCCGCAGCTGCCCCTGCCATGCTCTGATGCAGCAGGAAGCCTTCCCAGATGCTGACACAAGGTGGACTCCTTAGCCTCTAAACCCACAACCCGAGTAAGCTCTATTCTCTTAAATTACCCCAACTAAATTATCATTCTTTCTCTTCCTTTCAAGTTTATCTATTTTTAATTTTTATTTTATTATTATTATTATTATTATTATTATTATTATTATTTTATGAGAGACAGAAAGGCAGGCATCCCCAACAGAGTCTTAAAGCTGCTACTCACTTCCAGCCTTGGCTGGCCCAGATCATGGGCAAAAATGTGCCTGGTATGTACAGAAAAATGGAGTCTAAATCCTCCAAGGTTAGCAATAGAAAACTAATTTCCATATGGGGTGAGGAGGCTGAATTTATAGCCTTGACCTCTGAAGTTAATTTTATTTTTAAGTTAAATTTTTTTATTTTTTTTTTTTTTTGTCATAGGGCATGTGTGCTCTTCAAAGAGAGACAGAGAGAGACAGTGAGAGGAAAAGTGAGAAATCCCCCTTTCCAGGCGGATGACCATGCCACAATCTATCTCCTCCATTCTCTACTTGGGATTTTGGGCATGCACGCACACTTACCTGGTGTAATTTTCAAAGTGCTATGTCTGGGACTCAAATCGCAGCAGGCTACATGAAAGTCCAGTACTTTAATCACCTGCTGGTCCCCCTGAAGTTCATTTTATTAATTACCACACTGACAACACATAATATAGCCATAAATAAAGAATCAAGAGAGTTTCAGACTCCATTTCCTTACCTGTAAAGTGAGGTGTTTGAGTGACATAAACCTTAGAATTCTTTTAAGAGATGACAGTTTATTATATATTTGAGACTCTAAGTTGCCAACAATCTTCCATGAGAAAAGTCTAATGAGGTAATTGTCTCAGGACAGCCTATTAGAGGACTTTGCTACAGGACAAAGATAAAACTTTGGTCTCAAGACAGTTTGTTAATTAAGGTCTTTTCTTCTGTTGTAGGAAAATAAATTTTAGTTTTGACTTTCCAATCTGGACTTGATAGGGTCTATTCCTTCTCAGAAGGTCTAAGTCTTTTCTTTAGTCTCCTCATGGCTGCCTTCATCTCCTGGTTCCTTAGAGTGTAGATCATGGGGTTCAGGACTGGGATGATGACAGTGAAGGTGATAGAGACAGCTCTGTCCATGGGGAGAGCAGTGAAGGGCCGAGCATAGACATAGATGCAGGGCACAAAATGCAGGGTCACCACGGTGATGTGGGAGGTGCAAGTGGAGATGGCTTTCCTCCTGCCCTCCCCAGTGTGAGATCTCAGCATTGTCAAGATGACTGTGTAAGACACAAGGAGGAAGACGAACCACAAGGTAGAGATCAAGCCATTATTGGAAATCATTAGGACTTCAAGAGCAAAAGTATTGGTGCAGGCAAGTTTGAGGACCTGGGGGACATCGCAGTAGAAACCATCAACGATATTAGGTCCACAGAAGGGGAGTGGGAGCAACAGAGAGATCTGCACGATAGAGTGGATAAAACCCCCTACCCAGGAGGCCACAATGAGGGCAGTGCATCGCCCCCTACTCATGATGGTCACATAGTGCAGAGGCTTGGAGATGGCCATGTAGCGATCAAACGCCATCACAGAGAGAGAAAAAATGTCTGCCCCACCGAGAAGGTGGAAGAAGAACATCTGTGTGATGCAGCCATTGAAGGAGATGGTCTTTCTCCTTGAAAGAAGGTCTACTAGGACCTTGGGAGCAGTGATGGAGGAGAAGCAGATGTCCAAAACAGAGAGATTGCGGAGCAGGAAGTACATGGGGGTGTGAAGGCGGGGCTCGCAGGTCACCGTGACCATGATGAGGAGGTTTCCCAGTACAGTTGCTGTGTACACCAAACATAAGAAAGGAAATAAGACCAAGCTCAGCTCCTGGGAGTGTGTCAGTCCTTGAAAAATAAATTCTTTCAGCCTGGTATAATTTCCCTGCTCCATTGGATCATATTGCTTATTCTTCTTCAACTACCTGAGAGAAAACACTTTTATTATAAAAGGTGTATCATTAAAAAAAACAAAACAAAAAATGTGAGTTATACGCTTTAGGGGTTATTTTGTTCGTTTATTTATCTTTGGCAAGGATGTCTGCACTTCAGTAAGCTATCCCCAACGGATGGCATTTCTCTAAGAACAAAAAAAAAGGTGGTTTTTCTCTGGTATGATTACTCGAAGCACATACATCAGTGTGTTGGTGTAAATTAGCATATTTATAAAATTCTTATGAAAAACTTAATGGTCAAAATTTTCACATATTCTATACCCCTTTTGCAAATTTGCTACATTCTCTGAGAAATAGAGATGTATTTAATTTATTTTACCTGATTTTACCATAGGCAATCCCTCATAAGCACTAGTTAACCTTTCACAGGTCTAGTCAGCCACACGACATTGAGGAATGCTGACAAAAATGTGTTCTGTTATACATTTTTTTTTTTTTTTTTGGAGCGGTTTTCGCTATAGGGCGCGTGCGCTCGCCAAACAGACAGAGAGAGACATAGATACAGAAAGCGAGAAATCACCCCCCAGAGGGGATGGTCACGCCGCAATCCCTTCTCCTTCATTCTCCTCTCGGGATCTTGGGCACGCACGCACACGCGCCCGGCATGAGTTTTAAGCCACCGGGTCCGGGACGTGAACTGCAGTCGACCACATGGGAGTCCAGCGACATAGCCATTACGCTAACTGCTGGTTCCCTGTTATACTTTTTCTAAGCAATGTAATTCTTTGGAATAATTGAGATTCATCAAATCTAGCATCTAAAAGCAAATATGATCCAGACAAGGAAATATTTTTCTGCAATAAACTAAATGAACAACCAATCATGAAAAGACATAGATGAACCTTAAGTGTATGTGTATTGCTGACAGTAGCCGGTCTGAAAAGGTACACACTTTATAATTTCGACTGCATGACATTCTGGAAAATGCCCAACGATGAGAACAGTAAAAAGTAGTAGTTCCCAAGGGCTGGGATAGGGAAGGAGGAATGAATGAATAAATAGAGACCAGGAGATTTTTAGGGCAATGAAAACTATTTTGTATACTTTAACTGTGGACATGTGACTTTATGTGTTTGTCAGAACCTGTGGAATGGTACAACACAGAGTTAACTGAATGAAAACTATGGTTTTAGTTAATAATTATGTATGGCTATTGGCTCATCAATTCTTAATTGTAATCATAGATATTATACTAATACAAGATGCTAAATAGGGGAAACTGTGGGAGTGGGGGAAAAGGGAATAGATGGCAATAAACCTAAAGTCACTCTAAGAAATAAACTTCATTCTTTTATTATTATTGTTATTATTATTGCTATAGGGCTTGCCTACTTACTAGAGACTGAAAGAGAGAAAGTGAAAAATCATCCCCCGGGGGGATGGTCATGCTGCAATCCCTTCTCTTGCATTCTCCTTTCAGGATTTTGGACATGTACACACATATGTTTGGTGTGATTTTCAAGCCTCCAGGTCTGGGACTAGAACCGCACGGCCAACCATGTGGGATTCAGTGCCTTAAACTTCATGTCACGTGGTGGCCCCCAAATCTATTACTTAAAAAAAAAAAAAAGCAAATATGCCAAAGCATAAAACAACTTAGGAAATAATGTAAAGAAACATATTTTTAAAAAAGCCCTTTTTTTTTTTTAACTAAACATCCCTTTTTTTCTTTTTTTTTCGGAGAGGTTTTTGCTATAGGGCGCGTGCGCTCGCCAGACAGACAGAGAGAGACAGAGAGACAGAAAGCAGGAAATCACCCCCCAGGGGGGATGGCCACGCCACAATCCCTTCTCCTCCATTCTCCTCTCGGGATCTTGGGCACGCACGCACACACGCCCGGCGTGAGTTTAAGCCACCGGGTCCGGGACTCGAACCGCGGTCGACTACGTGGGAGTCCAGCGACATAGCCATTACGCTAACTGCTGGTCCCCAAACATCCCTTTTTAAAAAACCCTAATTTAACTCTGTCTCCTGTTTCCCCCCATGTTTCCTGCTCTGTTTTAAAGAGAAATTTAAAAGAAATATTACTTTAGGTATTGACAGGCATTTGGGTATTATGGTTTTGACAAGTTAAATGAAATTGCCCCCACCTGCAGCTTTCTTTCAGGTTTTCTAAATCAGCTTTATTGAAGTGTAGCTTATTCATAATAAACAGCATGTACTTAAAGGACATATTTTGATGAGTTTTGACTACCTATCTATCTATAAAACTGTCACACAATTAAGATAATGAACATCTCCCTCGTCCCCCCAACCCCAAATATTCTCATGTTTCTGAGAACTCCAAGAACTCTCAGCACATAACAACTTTGTTCAAACCCTTGCTAGAACACTCTAGCATGGTCTCTAGAAGCATGTCTGTAGGTTGACCCCTATCCCTCCACTAGTACTCCTTTTTTTTTTTTTTTTTTTTTTTTTTTTAAGAATTACTTTATCTAACTTTATTTATTCTTATTTATTTATTTTAATTTGACCAGAAAGGGACAGAGTGAGAGAGAAAGAGAGAGAGAGAGAGAGCAAGCCACCAAGTCTGGGATTCGAAATCCAGTCGGCCACGTGGGAGTCCAGTACCCTTAATCACCATGCTACCTGCTGGCCCCTCCAGTAGAACTCTTAACAGACTAGACTGTAAAGTTCTCTGCTGAAAATGATGCACCAGCAGGTAGCATGGAGGTTAAAATGCTGGATCCTACACATGGCCAAGTGCTGTTCAAATCTTGGACCTGGTGACTTGAAACTCATGCTGGGCACATGTGCATGCATGCCCCAAATCCTGAGAGGAGACTAGAGGAGCAGAAAATGCAGCATGGCTCTCTCTCTGGGGAGTGATTTCTTGCTTTTCCTCTCAGTCTTACTCTGGCAGGTGCACACACCCTACAGCAAAAACTTAAGAAAAATTACACATATAGTAATATCCTTGATTTGATTGTAATATACTGCATGTGTACTTTGAAAAACATTGTGTGCTATAGAGATGTACAATGATTGAATGTAAGTAATAAATAATGATAATAATAATAATGATAATAATAATAATAATTCCTGCTGGAGAAAGCTCCCATTGCCAGGAGAATTTACTGTTTATTCTTCTCAAACCCTAAGGATAGGCTCCTAATCTCCCCTTTTTTAGATCATTTACTATAAATGTCTTAAAATTATGAACATGTGTCTAGAATTCAGAAGCGCTTTCACAGGTGCCTGAGAGCTGTTCTTTTGAAATGGAATCATTAGGTATGGTGGGGCCTCTGTCTCTCAGTCTCTGTGGAAGGGTAGGATCCTAACTTCATAATGGCCAGCTAGCAGACACAACTGGACTCCTCGCATTTGTACTGATCAGTCCAACCCTTTGTCACCGTTCGCTTCTCTCACTCTGCTCAACTCTTACTCTCGCCCATCCTTCATTCTCCCTTTAAAATGCCCAATTTGTCTCTGCATAAATGACAGTGGAGTTCAACTCCTTCTCCTAGGGATAGTAGTTACTGAATAAAATCTGTTTTCAGCACTTTCACTGAAGTCTGGCTGTGTTTCTCTCCGACATGCCTTGTATTTTGTCCTTTTAAATTCTGTGCCTGTTGAGGCCAGACTTTGGCCCTGCCGCTAACCACTGAGCCCTCCCGACTTTACTATTCTTTACCTCTCACTTTCATCAGAACAAAACTTTGACTTAGTTCACTTTCCTCCTATGCTGTTTCCTTGGAAGCTCAAGCAACACCCAAAGATAAGTTTCTAGGCTTACTCCCGATTATTTATTAGTCCATCATAACTTAGGTAGTCTGATCTCTCTCAATCAATCTTTTTTTTGGAGAGGTTTTTGCCTTAGGGCACGTGTGCATACCGGAAAGACAGAGAGAGACAGAGAGACAGGAAGTGAGAAATTAATCCCCGGGGGGATGGCACTCCGCAATCCCTTCTCCATTCTCCTCTCGGAATCTTGGGCACACACACATACATGCCCAGCATGAGTTTAAGCCACTGTGTCCGGGACTCAAACCGCATTGACTACATGGGAGTCTAGTGACATAACCAAGTGCTAGTCCCACTTTCAAGCATTTTAAAAAGTCCAAGTATTTTATCAGAGAAAATAGTTTATTTATTTATTTCCTCTATGAAAAAGGGAGAGAGAAAGAGAAAGCGAGAGAGACATGCTACAGAGTCTTCATGCCAAGATTTGCTAGGAGGGCAAATATTTTAAAAGACTCCAGAATACGAGGCTGGCAGGCGGTGTGGTGGTTAAGGCGCTGGACTCCCATAAGGCTGACTGTGGTTCGAGTCCTGGACTTGGTGGCTTGCTTTCTCACCGTCTCCACCCCAACGCTGTCTCTGGTCAAATTAAAACATAATAATAAAATTAAATAAATAGTTCCAAAACAAAATTCAGAATGCATGCAGTTTTGCTGCTGTTGTTGTGTTGTTTTAGATTTTTGCCGTAGGACATACACACAAGCCAGAGAGAGAGGGAAAGTGAGAAATCACTCCCCAGGGGGATTGCCACACTGAATCCCTTTTCCTCCATTCTCCTCTTGGGATTTTGGCACACATGCACATGCACCCAGTGTGTTTTCCAAGCCACCAAGTCTGAGCCTCAAACCTCCCAGTTGGCCATGTGTGATCCAGTGCCTTGACTACCATGCTACCTGCTGGCCCCACATGCACAGAGGGTATTTTTATATTTGTTTGCTTTTATTTTATTTTGAAATATAATGAGAAGTATCATGATCTAGAGAAAAGATGCCAACTTGGGAGGTTTGAACTTTAGGCCAACCTCAGTGCCTTCATAAAGCAATAATCCTTAAAGGCACCTAAACCCTAGGAGGTCCAGTTTTTCATCAGCAAAGTGGAAACATTTGCTACCTCAATCCTTTCTAAATTAAGCAAGGACTAAAGAGCACACAAACAGTATTAAATGGGCCCAGTTGATGCATACAGATCTTATGACTCAGTTTGGTTGGGTCTTAAGTTGGGATTGCTGCTTAACTTTGGGTCTTTGCAAGGTTGGGGGCTCCCTACATTGAAGTCAATGAGTGTCATCTCTCCCCAGCTTTTTCCTGGTTTTGCGATCAGTCATGTTCACTGAGGAGAATTTCTGAGACTCTGAAATCCCCTACAGGACATTTCCCAAGACATGAGGTTTGGGGTTCATTACTGTCTTGCCAGTAGACAAGTATTTTTCTTTTACAGATACCATGTTGAGAGGGATTTGCACCTTTGGTTTCCCAGTGTCCAGGGTCAGACAATGAGAATAAAATGAAGCTATCAGAAACATATTTACAAGGCCATTTATTTCACTGTGGTGTATCATAATCAATTGGAAATGCCCAACAATGGGTTATTAATTAAATGTGTTTTGATAAATCTATTTAATGGGACATCTTGAATTTTTTTTTTTTTTAAGAGAGATTTTTGCTATAGGGGAGATGAGCTCTCTGGAGAGACAGAGAGAGAAAGAGACATAGAAAGCAAGAAATCACCCTCCCCCCACCCCGGGGGAATGGCCACACTGCATTCCCTTCTCCATTTTCTTCTTGGGATTTTGGGCACACATGCACCCAGCATGAGTGCCAAGCTGCTGAGTCTGGGACTTGAACCATGGTCAACTATATGGAAGTCCAGTGACATAACCATTATGCTATCTTCTGGTCCCCCCATCTTGAAATTTTAAAAAGGTTGAGTTGACCCTTGGTAGAAAAAATTTTCATGACAAGATATGTGAAAGAAATAGGTTTCAGACAAATACGGATAAATTTATAGGAAAAAGGTTGTTTATGAAAATCACAAAGCAGGTGGTCAAAGGTGTATAATAGTTGTAGTCTCTTAGATATGAGTTAATGTGGGACCAGCAGCTAGCGTAATGACTATGTCGCTGGACTCCCATGTAGTTGACTGCAGTTCGAGTCCTGGACCCGGTGGCTTAAACTCATGCCAGGCACGTGTGCGTGCGTGCCCAAGATCCTGAGAGGAGAATGGAGGAGAAGGGATTGTGGCATGGCCATCCCCCCTGGGGAGTGATTTTTCACTTTCTGTCTCTCTGTCTCTCTCTTTCTGACGAGTGTACGTGCCCTACAGCAAAACCTCTCCAAAAATAAAAAATAAAAAAGATATGAGTTAATGTTGCAGGGGAGCTCCATATTGTGTTTGAGTGTATTATCATATATTCAAGCTTTAGGAGGATATATCTTTCGAGTATTTAACACTTATAATATATGACAATCATCACGTTTGAAAATGTACATATTAAAATATAGATTTCAGGGCCATGAGACGGCATGGAGGTTAAGGTGCTGGATCCCACATGGCTGACTACAAGGTTTGAGTCCCAGATCTGGCAGCTTGAAAGTCACTCTGGGTATGCATGGATGTTCTCTCTCTCTCCTTCTCTCTCTCTCTGTCTCAGGAGGGTGCATGTGCCCTATGATAAACTCATTGTCCTTGTCCTTTAGCTGATAGTTGATAGGTAAGGGTGAAATAGTCTAACTCTGGAATCTATTTACTATGCAGTATCCAAATCACCACCAACTAACACTAAAAAAAAGAAAAATAATGCAAATTAGATTTAAATCTCCTCTCATGGCTCTTATACTTCACATGTCAGACTTAAAGCTGTTATTAAAGGAAACAATACAGGTGACAGAAAAAGGCAAATCTAGGACCAGTGTTGTAGTCAGAACAGGTTTAAGGACCGAGAGACGTGCAAGTCATCATACTGGGGGCTACGTAAGTGCAGGTGTGGAAGAGGAGACGGTGGAGCTGAACTGGGGTAGTTAGCTGGATACTTTATTTACTACAGCTAACTTACCACTCATAGCAAACCCTTTGAGGTAAATCTTCTGTTTATAAAGGTGAATAAATTGAAGCTAGGAGAATATAAATTACTTGGCCAATGCAATATAGCTAGTTAATGGCAGAACCATACAGATTGAGATTCTTCAAAGTTCAGTTTGGGTTTGACTGTAACTTGGGAGAGCTGCAGAAATGAATAGTGGCTCCTAGGTTTCCTACAACCTTTGTTAGATGTTTGGGGGCAGTCCCAGGGCATTGTATCAGATCAGGAAACATTGCAAGTGAAAGCTATTTCACACTAGAAGTTTAACTGACGTGCAGGTAAAACTTCCATCATGATACGTGTGTGGTTAAGTAACTGTAGGTGAAAGAAAAATATGGATCTAAAAGTACTAGCTTTACTTTCTGTCTTAAAAATGAAACCAGATCAACTCTGTGAGGTTCTGTAAAGAAATTAGTTGTGAAAGAGATAAAAAAAAATTCAATTGAAAAGTGCCCAAATGGTGCTCTTCCATGCACGACTAAGAAAGGAAAAGATGACGAGCAGGAGCGTAATGAGAATCCCTGTATGCGTTAGTGTAGCGAAAACAGAGAACCTTTGCTTATACACTTTTTGTTTTTGTTTCTGGCAAGAGCAAATTCAAGATCCCAAGTACTTCTTTAGAAATATTCTGAAGTGTCCTCCTTCTGGCCCAACACCCAGCGAAAAGCCAGAATCCATGTGCATCTGAGGTGGGCTTTCCCTGCCTCTTTAACCAGAAAAAGCCTCTACCCAAAACCTCTCCTTCCAGCGCAACACCCAGCGAAAAGCCAGAAGGTAGGAAGTAACATATAATCCATCAGATGATCAGAAACCACCACTGCAGAGGCACAAGAAATATGAGAAATTAAGAAAAAATCTCTCTCTCCAGGGGGAACAACATCCTTTCAGCATCCCCAGACAGTACAATGAAATTCCTGGAAATGTCAGGTAGAGATTTTAGGATATTCATAGTGACAAAGCTAACAGAGATGCAAGAGAAGAGAGACAACAAACTCCAGAAGATGCAGGAGAAAAGAGACAAAGAGTTCCAGGAGGTGAGGAAGTTCTTCTATGATCTGAAAGAGGAAATACACACCATAAAAAAGAACCAAATGGAACTGTTAGAGATGAAGACTGTAATTCAGGAAATAGAAATCTCCCTTGAAAGTATTAAAAGCAAATAAGATCATGCAGAAGACTGAATCTCAGATGTAGAAGATAGAACCTCTGACCTAGAAAAATTCACCAAAAAGACTGAGAAAATACCTGCCCCCATGAGAATAATATAAAAATAATACTAGATACCATTAGATGCCCAAACATCTGGATAATCGGTATCCCAGAAGGTGAAGAAACTAATACATTGATAATATATTCCATGAAATCCTGTAAGAAAACTTTCCAAACCTAGAGAGGCGTTCAAATATCCAGACCCAAGATATACAAAGGACCCCACATAGAATCAACCCAAGAACATCCTCTCCAAGGCACATCATAGCTGGATTGTCCAAAAACCATGGATAGAGATAAGATACTAAAATTGGCAACAGAAAAATGTCAAGTTACTTTCAAAGGATATCCCATCAGGCTAATAGCGGACCTCTCATCAGAAACAATGCAAGCAAGAAAAGAATGGGAAAACATATTCAGAGTGTTAAGTGAAAAACAATTTCAATAGAAAATACTGTATCTGGCAATATTATCCTTCATGTGGGAAGAAAAGATAAAAACATTCTCAGATACACCAAAACTTGAAAGAATTTACCAACACCAGACAAGCTGACTAGACAGAGAGAGACAGAGAGACAGAAAGCGAGAAATCACCCCCTGGGGGGATGGCCAAGTCGCAATCCCTTCTCCTCCACTCTCCTCTTGGGATCTCGGGCACACATGCACACATGCCCGGCGTGAGTTTTAAGCCACCGGGTCCAGGACACGAACCGTGGTCAACTACGTGGGAGTCCAGCGACATAGCCATTACGCTAACTGCTGGTCCCAGAAATTGAATTCTTATGGGGCTTTGTGAAAATAACAGAGCAAATTGAGATTAACTTAATATTTTTTCAAATAAGTTAGTTTATACCTCTCTTTAGTAAAAGGGGGAATGGAAAGAGAGGAAAAAAAATAGTTACAGAAGAAAACTACAGTGCACTTGTCACTAGATTCTAGCTTTGCCCATACTTTAAGATCTTTTGTGAATTGATAAAATGTGAACAAAAAAGTTTAGTATGGAAGGGAGGGAAGTGAAAAGGGAAGGACAAAAAATGAGAAGCTTTTTGCTGATGATAATGTATATAGTAATATCCTTGTCTTGATGGACATGCATTTTTTTAAATTATTTATTTTATTTTATTTATTCATTCATTTATTTTTTTAATTTGACCAGAGAGACACAGAGGGTGAGAATGAAAAAGAGAGGAAGTGAGAAAGCAAGCCACCAGATTCAGAACTCGAACCCTGGTTGGCCATGTGGGAGTGTCCAGCGCCTTAACCACCACGCCACCTGCTGGTCCCCGACATGCATTTTTTTTTGTTGGAATAAGAAATGTATACTGTAAAGACATGTGATAAAATATAAGTTGAAATGAAAAAAAAAAAAAAAAGAAATATGCCCAAGTGGGCCAGCAGATGGTGTAGTGGTTATTCCCCTGGGCTCCCACATGGTCGACTACAGTTCAAGTCCTGGACCTGGTGACTTGCAACTCATGCCGGGTGCCTGTGTGTACATGCCCAAGAACCCAGGAGGAGAATGGAAGAAAAGGGATTTAGATGTGGCCATTTTCCCCTGGCAGGGGTGATTTCTCACTTTTCCCCTCACTGTCTCTCTTTCTCTCTCCAGCAAGTGCACATGCCTGAAAGTAAAAATCTCTATTAAAAAGAAGAAGAAGAAGAAGAAGAAGAAGAAGAAGAAGAAGAAGAAGAAGAAGAAGAAGAAGAAGAAGAAGGAAATATGCCCAAGTAAATCTATCATCTATCTATCCATATTTTAAAAAATTTACCAGAGGGAATGTGTGTTTGCTGGAGAGAGACATAGAGATGGAAAGTGACCATTCCACGGGGAGAATGGTCATGCTGCCATCCCGTCTCTATTTCTCTCTCCTTTTGAGACTTTGGGTATGCGTGTAAATGCGACTGGAGTGTTTTTAATCTGCTGGATCCAGGACTCTAACTGTACAGTCAGCTATGTGGGATCTAGCTCATGTAACTACCAGGCCATGGACTGGCTCGGTGAATCTATTTTAATAAAACAGGCTTATTGAATTTCAGAGTCCCTGACCTGAGGGCTCTCCCTTCAAACTCTGTTGTTCACAAAGCATGTGTTGCCTCACTTCTCTTAACAAGCTGGCCTTTCTATGGCTCCTTTCAAGTTGTCCTTCCAATAGAAAACAGCTAATTATTCTGCTCTGCACCACTATAGATTTTAGCTTTAACATACATCATTCTACACCTATCAGGAACACTTTGAATATTCGAAACATTTCTAAATGATCTGCAGTAATATTTCAAAATTGGCTGTGCATGGGCACACCTGCATAGATATACAATCAAACCTATAAGCACACACTAAAAACCTAGTTTTACACAATGACTTCACTTAAGGCCTCCAACCTGCAGTCCCTACCCGAGAAACAGATCTGGCCATTCCATCTCATACACTGACCTTTGATGTTGTTAATTGTCAAGGGATAGTCCCCTTTAAGGAAGACTGCATTGGAGGGTTGGTTGGTTCAGTATCTTCTCTCTTGTAGTCTCCAAGAACTGTCTCTGCATGGTTCTCCCATACTGCCCCCACACCATGAAATCCAGTCTCTCAGCCACAGGCCTAATAGAAGAATCACCAAAGGGAATATTTTTGGATGTGATTGTTGAAGCCGAGTGGCCAGACTTTCCTATTGGGATGAAGCTCCAGTGGGAATCATTAAGAAGTTAAACGTGCACTGGAAGATATAAGCAAATACATATATTCTGACTTTGAAATTCTCCTAATGTAGGGGAGTGATGAATCCTTATAGATTCTTAAAAATAATTATTTTAAAATTTTATTTATTATTATTGTTTTAAAAATTTGCCCTATGACATGTGTACTCATCATACAGACAAAGAGAGAGAGATGGAGAGAGAGAAAGTGAGAAAGGAAGCCACCAGGTTCAGAACTTGAATCATAGTCAGGCATGCGGGAGTTCAGTGACCCAATCACCATGTCACCTGCTGGTGCCAAATCCTTATAGATCCTGTGCTAAGAGTTAAGATGTGAGCCTGAGGGCCTCATAGGGGACAAATAAATTTGTCTCCTTAAGAGGCAAGAACTTTTGACTGGAACTCCTGGTATGATGTGTTTTGTCCATTTTTTTTCCTTTTTCTAGGCATATGGTTTGTTTATTGTCCTCAGTGTAAGACCCCAAAATGATACTCATCCAGTATCATTACAGCCACTGAAACCAAGTCACAGGCCCATGAACTTATTCAATTATACTTTTATTATAAAATCTGGCACCCAAAATAATAAATAAGAAGTGTGAATTTGACTACATCACCATCGTGATGTGGGGGATGTCGTGGAGATGACCTTCCTTCTGCCCTCTCTGATGTGAGATCTCAGTATCATCAAGATGACTGTGTAATGCTGAGCGTGTGTGCACGCCCAGCATCCTGACACGCAGTAGAAATGGAGGAGAAGGGTTTGCAGAGTGACCATACCCTATTGGGGAATATTTTCTCTCTTTGTCTCTCCAAGTGCATGAACCTTTTGGCAAAAAACCAAACCAAACCAAACAAACAAAACCTGTTGAATTGTACACTTTGCAAATGTAAACTTACGGTATGTCAATTCTAATTCGATAAAGCTGCTATTTTTAAGTTTTTAGATGACTGTGTAAAATATGAGGAGAAAGAAAATATAAACCAGCGGACTAATCCATTATTGAAGATCATCAGGAGTTTCATAGTGAAAAATATGTCAGTGTAGGCAAGTTTAAAGGTCTGGAGACATTGCAGTAGGAAGTATTTTTATTTTTTTGAGAGGTTTTTGCTATAGGGCACATGTGCTCGCTAGAAAGACAGAGAGAGACAGAGAGACAGAAAGCGAGAAATCACCCCCCAGAGGGTGGCCACGCTGCACTCCCTTCTCCATTCTCCTCTCGGGATCTTGGGCACTCAAGCACACGTGCCCAGCGTGAGTTTAAGCCACTGGGTCTGGGACTCAAACCGCAGTTGACTACATAGGAGTCCAGCAACATAGCCATTATGCCAACTGCTGGTCCCTGCAGTAGGCAGTTTTGAGAACACTGGGCTCACAGAAGGGGAGTGGGAGCAGCAGAGAGTTCTGAATGACAGTGGACGAAGCTTCCCACCTAGCAGGCCATAATGAGGGCAGTTCTTCACCCTCTGCCTGTGATGGTTATGTGGTGCAGGGACTTAGAGATGGCCATGTAGTGCTCAAACACCATCACAGCAAGAAGGCAAACATCTGCTACCCTCAGAAGGTGAAAGAACATCTGAGCGATACAGCCACAGAAGGAGATGGCCTTTTATAGTCACAAAGCACATAATTTAGAGAATTAAAAGATACCCCAGAAACGGGAGAATAGATTTATACTACATGTATCTCAGAAAAAAGCTCATGTCCAGGGCTGGCAGGTGACATGGTGGTTGAGGTGTTGGATTCTCACATGGCCTACTGCGGTTTGAGTCCCAGCCCTGATGGCTTGCTTTCTTACTTTCTCTCTCTTGTCAAATTAAAAAAAAAATTAAATAAAATAAATAATTCTTAAAAAAAAAAAAAAAAAACTCATGGAACTAGCAGATGATGTAATGGTTATGTTGTTGGACTCCCATGTAGTTGACCATGGTTTGAGTCCCGGACCTGGTGGCTTAAAACTCAAACCAGGTGCATGTGAGCCCAAGAAGAGAACGAAGAAGGGATTGTGGTGTGATCATACCCCCTGGGGATGATTTCTCGCTTTTTGTTTCTCTGTCTCTCTGGCATGCACACACACCCTATAGCAAAAATCTAAAAAGAAAAAAAGAAAAAACACCAACAATAATTCAGGTACCAAATAGTACATTCTCTGTTATTTTATTCATATATACAAAACTGAAAGAAGGCTGAGGGAAGCTTCTAGGGTGTTGATAAAATTCTGTTTATTGAACTGGGTGCTTGTTAAAAGGGATAGTCAACTTCTGTAGAAATTCAGTGACTGTACATTTTGTGCATTTTTCTGTATGTAAACATACTATATCTAAGCAAACAGTCAAAAAATCAACATATAGTAATTAATAACATTTTAATCTCTTCTTTTATTTATAGTAAAAGTATGAGTAACCATGACCCATGGTATCCCTGAGAAAGTATTCTGAGGAGGAACATGAATTCAGAAGCTTTTTTTTTTTTAGAGAGAGATGTTTTTGCTATAGGGCATGTAGGGTGTGCACACTTAACTGGAGAGACAGAGAGAGACAGAAAGCAAGAACTCACCCCCAGGAGGGAATGGCTACACCACAATCCCTTCTCCTCCATTCTTTTGAGCACACATGCCCCCACTGTGAGTTTTTTTAAAAATAATTATTTATTCAATTTTATTTATTCATTCATTTATTTTCATTTGACCAGAGAGAGAGAGAGAGAGAGAGGGAGAGAGAGAGGGAAAGTGAGGAAGCAAGTCACCAGGTCAGGGACTTGAACCATGGTCGGCCATGTGGGGGTGTCCAGCACCTTAACCACCATTGGTCCCCAATGCCCAGTGTGAGTTTTGAGTCACTGGGTGCAGGACTTGAACCGCAGTCGACTACGTGGGAGTTCAGCGATGTAACCATTATGCCATCTGCTGGTCCCTATGGCAGCTCTTTTATTTAGTTCTTAGAGCAGGAGATATAAGCAAAATTGTAAATCAATACATGGAGTCTTCCTATTGGCCTGGCCGCAAAAGGAAGAACATCTAGAAGTGGGGGCTTGTACGTTACAGATGTATTTAGAAATGCTTAAAGTTAGTAATGAGTTGAAAGCCCAAGATAGCCTCAAAAAGACTCAGAGTCAGCAAAAGAGAATGAGTTTAACTTTAACGGAGATAAAAAGGCTTTGCAGCACGTTCACATGATGCTGTGGCAGAGTCAGAATGGGGGGAGTATTAATCACTGGACCAAGGTGCTCTGCTTTAGCAAGATTAACCACCTGTTAGTTAGCATGACTCATCTCAGACCTCTTAGGAAAAACTTGGAACAAAGAATGGTGGTCAGTTTCAGTCTTCAGGTCATTAAAAAGTGTCACCAAGCTTGAGCTCAGCTTCCCAGCCCCCACCCATTCTCTGTCCCCTCTTACACACTCAGAGGCACCAGAGCACATTCAGGACATAGCCTTTCCTTTAGAGGAAGCACATGAGATAATGCATTTTCCCCATAGGAAAAAAAAAAGTTAAACCAAAGTCATGCTGTGTACAAACAGCTGGGAGATGAAACTGAAATAAAAGAGTAGCAATGGGTAAAAACAAAGCTCCATTGCTACCATCAGAGCAGCTCTCAGAGACTGAACTGTGTAGATTTATTCTGCTCAAAGCAATGCGTTCATTGCCTCATGCAATATATACATTGCCTCTTTACAAATACCATCTGAAAACTAGACTGGTTAGAGTTTTGTCTACTTCAACACTTCCTCTCTCTCTCTCCAGGGGAAAGAAATGTGAATTTTCACTGGTGAAGCCAAGCCAAGACTGACCTCAGTAAGACTGCAACTAGAAAGTCAGTCTGTGGATCATAGGAATGGATCGCTCCATGTGTGGGGTCCCTGAGGTTCTGCCTTTGTCTAGGGACATCACGAGAGTGTGAATATGATAGGCCTAGTTTTGCATTAAGATAAATACTGTGCTTTCTCCGCCATCGTGGTGTGTGCAGTCCACTTGGCTCTTTGCCACGTCTTCTCGCAAGACTTTCAGAATCAAGCGGTTTCTGGCCAAAACCCAGAAGCAAAACCATCCTATTCCTCAGTGGATTAGAATGAAAACTGGTAATAAAATCAGAGACAACTCCAAGAGGAGACACTGGAGAAGAACCAAGCTGGGTCTATGAGGAACTGGACAGGAGATGGCCCACATATTTATGCTGTACCAGGGTCACTATGGTCTTGTCACATCAAGCTGAAAATGGTCACCACTGACTGGACAGTTGAGGGTGTTTTATTGGAAAAAAAGTGATGCTTCACTTTGTTTCTAAGTTCTGCATTGGTAGGTTGGTTCAGTAATAAATATGTGAGACCTTTAAAAAAAAAGATAAATACTGTTAGACCATTATAAGAAATCTTCCCAAACTTTGTCATTCCTCACAAGAATCCAAGAGAGCCAACATTATGGAGCTATGAAGTTCTCAGTAGCTCATGAGGCCACATGCAGTTTTACTAGGCAGAGGCAAAATTTGCATCTGTGATAGGACATAATAGGCAGAGGCACTGATCATGAGATCCTTCTAGAACAGGATTACTATTTGGTAAAGACCAATCCAACCACATAATAAATTATATTCATTTGGTGGAAGAACAATGGGTTAGGTATACAAGAATGTCTCTGCAATGAACTTGATATAAGACCTCGAGCAAAGCACTTCATCTTTCTGGACTTTTGCTTCATTATTTTTTTTGGAAAACAAAAAGGTTGGGCTTAATCATCCTATTTGCCTGTCTAATAGTTGTCTTGATTGATACATTATTTTTTTGGTCTTGTGGAGACGTATTAGTTGGCTCAGTCCTATAACTAGCTACTTCATACTGAACAGAAGTTTGAGTTATCATTTACCAATTAATTTAAATAAGAAAACAGTTACCTAGTAAATGTAGCTGATTTACTGACAATGTATAGTATTTGAGTATTTAAATAGAAATCTATAGGAAAATAATAAAAGGAATCCTTGGTGATAATGAGTTAGGGATTCTTTGTCTATTCCCGTTCAGAAGGCATGAGTCTTCTTTTCAGTCTCCTCATGGCTGACTTCATCTCCTGGTTCCTCAGAGTGTAGATCAAGGGGTTAAGCAGAGGGGAGATGACCGTGAAGGTGACAGAGATGGCCTTATCTGTGGGGAGGGCAGTGAAGGGCCGGGCGTAGACGTAGATGCAGGGCACAAAATGCAGGGTCACCACAGTGATGTGGGAGGTGCAGGTGGAGATGGCTTTCCTCCTGCCCTCTCCTGTCTGAGACTTCAGCATCATTAGAATAACTGAGTAGGATAGAAGCAGGAAGATAAACCACAAGGTAGTGACTAGGCCATTGTTGGAAATCATCAGGAGCTCCAAAGTAAAGGTGTCAGTGCAGGCAAGTTTGAGGACCTGGGGGACATCGCAGTAGAAAGTGTCAAGAACATTAGGTCCACAGAAGGGAAGGGGGAGCAAGAGAGAGATCTGCACGACAGAGTGGATAAAGCCCCCGACCCAGCAGGCCACAATGAGGGCAGTGCATCGCCCCCTACTCATGATGGTCACATAGTGCAGAGGCTTGGAGATGGCCATGTAGCGATCAAACGCCATCACAGAGAGAGAAAAGATGTCTGCCCCACCAAGAAGGTGGAAGAAGAACATCTGTGTCATGCAGCTTGTATAGGAAATCGTCTTTGTCTTTGATAGGAGGTCCACCAAGACCTTCGGGGCAGTGATGGACGAGAAGCAGATGTCAAGAATGGCTAGATTGCGAAGCAGGAAGTACATGGGGGTGTGAAGGCGGGGCTCACAGGTCACCGTCACCATGATGAGGAGGTTTCCTAGAAGAGTTGTCACATACACCAAACATAGAAAAAGAAATAAGACCAAGCTCAGGTCTTGGGATTGAGTCAGTCCCAGAAATATAAATTCTTTTACTGTGGTGCTATTTCTCAACTCCATGACTCATGTTTCCTCTTCCTTCTCTTGGAAAAAGTCAATAGCGTTATTTCAGAGTGTTTACTCTCTTAGTAGATTCAGGTTTATACGGTCAAGTATTCAACACTCGTGAAGTATTGTCACCACAAGAATTGCAAGCCCACGGTTATCGCAAAAGTGCCCCAACTGTCATCCTATTACACAATCATGCATTTCATTACGTTTTCTTCCGGAAATTACAAGTATTTTAGAAAATATATAAAAATAAATATGTAATTCCTTAGTATTTAAGAGAAACAGATGGATGTTAAATATTCCAAAAGAGACCTGTAGTATGAGAAATGTGAAAACGAAGTTAGTTTGGTATGTGAATAGGGGCTGTGTGTATTTGGTGTGACTAGAACACACAGGGGGTGTTTTGAGATCCACAGGGGGTGTTTTTCTTCTTTTCTTTCCAAACTGAATGCTCCATTTAAATGGTGCTAAGAACTCCAATCTGCAAAATGGTCCCTTTTGGTCCTTCTATAGAAGCACCCCTTCCCCATTTGTAAGTTGCATGTTGAATTCCCTGAAAAATTAGAAACATTTAAAGCTATAATAGTTTTCTCTGTTCCTCTCTTTTTTCCTTAAAGGGGCTTCTTTGTTCCTACCTTTACTTTAAATGATGTTAGGTATCAAAATCCCTGGGTAGCGAATAGCTCCTCAGCTATGGAAATAAAAGTATTTCTTAGAGTTTCTCTTCTGCTTATTGATTTAATTTCTTTCTTAAAATTATTTTTATTGAGCCACCATTGACATACACTGTGCTGCACATACATGAAGTGGACACTTTGATAAGTTTTGATGGAATTTTACACCCATGACACCATCACTGTAGTTAAGATAGTGGACAGGGCCAGCAGGTGATGTAGTGGTTAAGGTACTGGACTCCCACATGGCCGACCATGGTTTGAGTCCTGGACTTGGTGGCTTGCTTTCTCTTTCTTTCTCTCTTCCTCTCTTTCTCCCTGGTGAGTGTGTGTGCCCTATAGCAAATTAAAAAGTGTCCTTGTGACCCTTTGTAGTCTTTCCCCTTTATCCTTTGTTCTTCAGTCAACCCCTATCTGCTTTCTGCCATTATACAATAGTTTGCATTTTCTATTAATTGAATCCTACTATGTGTACCTTCTGTTAAAAATTATTTTAGAGTTTTTTTTTTTTTTTTTTTTTTTTTTTTGTCTTAGGGTGTGTATACTTGTCGGGGAGGAGGGAGAGAGACAGACAGACAGACAGACAGACAGAAATAGTGAGAAGGAAAGTGAGAAATCACCCCCCCCCCCCCCAAGGAGAATGGGGACACCACAATTCCTTCTCCTCCAATTCTCTTCCAGGGAACTTGGGCACACAATCACATATAACTGGTGTGAGTTTCAAGCCACCGAGTCCAGGACTCAAACTGCGGTCGGCCATGTGGGAGTCCAGTGATGTAACTACTACTCCATCTGCTGGCCCTGTGTATCCTCTTTTCTCTGGCTTCTTTCAGTTACGAAACTCAGCCAAGGCTTTTGTGCATACTCCCCTTTGTTCCTTTGTGTTGTATGAATATACCACAGTTCTTTATCCATTCACTTATTGATCAACATTTAGGTTCTTTCTAGTTTTTTTTTTTTTTTCTTTTTTTTTGGAGAGGTTTTTGCTATAGGGTGCATGCGCTCGCCAGACAGACAGAGAGAGACAGAGAGACAGAAAGCGAGAAATCACCCCTGGGGGGATGGCCACGCCACAATCCCTTCTCCTCCATTCTCCTCTTGGGATCTTGGGCACGCATGCACATGCGCCCGGCGTGAGTTTAAGCCACCGGGTCCGGTACACGAACCGCGGTCGACTACGTAGGAGTCCAGCGACATAGCCATTACGCTAACTGCTGGTCCCAGTTCTTTCTAGTTTTTGATGATTACACTTAGAACTACTATGAGTATTTACGTACAGACCTTTGTGTGGACATATGTTTTCATTTCTCTTGAGTAAATAGCTAGGAGAAGAATGACTGTAACTCTTAAAATTCAGTAATAAGAAAACAAACTACTTACTTGAAAAAAATAAGATGACTGATTTTAACAGACACTTCAACAATAAGATACAGGAAAAGGAAATAGCACATAAAAAGATGCTCAAAGTTTTTTATCACCAGGGAAATTAATGTATATTAAAACCATAGTGTAAGTTATTCCACAATGTAATAAAAACCCAATATACACTTATTAGAATGACTAATAAAAAACCCTTGTTAAATTGAGAATGGACAAAGATGAAGAGGAACTGGAACTCTGGTGTAAATGTAAAACTGTACAACTTTTAAACCACTTTTGATGTATAATTTGGCAATTTGTTAAGATGTTAAGCATACACTTGTCATATAATTGTGCTGCTTTTGAATTTCTTTTTTTCTTTCCTTTTTTAATGAATACTTGAAAAGGGCCTTAATTCATTTCTTTCTAGTTAACTCCCTCTTTTTTTTCCCCATATTTGCAAGGAAAAAAAGGACAAACGTCACTTTCCTCCTATTTTCTGAGTATGTTTTTCAGGTCAAATGAAGGTACTTTTTTCCCCCTAGCTTCCCTTTTCTGCAAGTTTTCTTCCTCCATATGCAATTTTGTCCCAAATATATTTAATATGGAAAACTAAAACACAAGCTCCCAAGAGGTATCCTAACTAACAAACACCTTGTGAACACCAGCAGCACACAGCCTGTTCAAATCTCAGCTGGGCATCTACTGGTTATGCTAATAGGAGCAAGTTACTTCATTCCTTTGGTCTCAGTCTCCGCATTATTAATTTGGAGACAGCAGCATTTCCTTCTTTCCATTTTTGTGAGGATTAAATTAATTATTTTATTGCTTAATTAATTACTTTACATAAAACACTAATACTTAGAGCATTGCCTAACCCATAATAAGTGTGATAGTCTGTGTGTTACCTTAAAGAAAAATTCAGGTTAATAACACACACAGCTTCTACAAATACACTGACAATCCTTTAAAGAACCTATATATTTCCCAGATCATGTATTTTAAAATAGCTTTATCAGAACTTACTGTTTCCAGGGCAAAAGGAGGTTTTTTTTTTTTTTTTTTTTTTTTTTCCAGTGGCAATAAAAATGGCCCAGAGGGTGATGACAGTGTGTGACAGTAAGAAGAGCGCTTGTTGGATTTGGATTCTCATCTGGTATCACCCTACCAGAGCAGAGAAGTTGTTCAGTGCCCGGCTCTGGACTGGGAACCATCTGGGTTTGAGTCCTGGCTTTGCCACTACGTGATTGAGCAAGTGAATGATCTCATTCAGTCTCCACTTCTCCTTTTGTGGAATGCAGACAGTCATAATTTCCTCAACACTGGGAAGTAAGGATTAGGTGACTAAGCACGCAGAGATCTCAGCATACAGGCGTGTTGTCCGATATGATGAGAACTGTGTGAGAGAACCTTCATGGTGGAGGCCCTCAGCACCAAAGTATATTGAGCTAAATGGCAGCTGAGCTATCAGTCTGACAAGCTTAGAGTGAGAGGACATGACTGCCAGAAAACACCAACTCGACAACTAGACATGACAAGGAGAACCAATTTAGTTATCTAAGTCTTGAGCAGGGACCCCCATGGAAATAGCACACCATAGTCTACACAGAAGGATAGAAGGCAGACAGTCCCTCAGACTCCAGCCAGGTCTGTTTATCAGAAGGAACAGGTCCTATGTTCACAAACTACCTGTGGCAATTCAAAGGCAACACCCTCCATTTTCTGCTCAATCCTATCTTTGTGTGCGTGTGTGTGTGTGTGTGTGTGTGTGTGATCATCACAGCATTAGGCAATTGCCAGAGATAGAAAGAGAAAAACAGAGAGAAAGAAAAAAAAAAAAAAGAAGGCAGCACTCCAACAGAGCGTGGTTACATGGCAATTTCTTCTCTTTCATTTCTCCATCTTGCCAGGATTTGGTCATGCACGCACATGTACCTGGTGTGCTTTCAAGCTGCCAGGGTTGGGTCTCAAACCATAGTTTCCCATGTGAGATATGCTCCCTTAACAATAAGGCTACAGGGCCAGCCCCTTGCAATTCTTTTTCTTCTTTTTTTTTGGGAGAGTTTTTTTTTTTTTTTCCTATAGTGTGTGTGTGCTCACCAGAAAGACAGAGCGAGGCAGAGACAGAAAGTGAGAAATCACCCCACAAGGGGGATGGCCATGTCGCAATACTTTCTCCTCCATTCTCCTCTTGGGATCTTGGGCACGCACACATGCCCAGCATGAGTTTAAGCCACCAGGTCTGGGACTCGAACCACGGTCGACTACATGGAAGTCCAGCAACATAGCCATTACGCTAACAGCTGGTCCCTCTTTGTCTTCTTTTTTTAAAAAAAATATTCATTGTCATTATTTCACTTTAGTTTTTTTATTTTTATTTATTTATTTATTTTTTAAGTTGACCAGAAAGAGTCAGAGAGAAAGATGGAAAGTGAGAAAGCAAGCTGCCAGGTCTGGGATTTGACCCATGGTCAGCCATGTGGGAGTCCAGCTGTCTTAACCACCATGCCACCTGCTGTCCCTCTTTTTTTTTTTTTTTTTTTTTTTAAAGACTTTACCATAGGGCACAAATACTCACTGGAGAGAGACAGGAGGACCACATCGCAATCCCTTCTCCTCGATTCCCCTCTCTGGATTCTGGACACACATGCACACACACATATGTGCCCAGCATGTTTTTTTTTAATAATTATTTTTATTTAACTTTATTTATGTATTTATTTGTTTGTTTTAATCTGACCTGAGGGGGCAGAGTAAGAGAGAGAGAGAGAGAGAAAGCTGCCAGGTCCAAGACTCGAACCATGGTCGGCCATGTGGGAGTCCAGCATCCCTAACCACCATGCTACCTGCCAGTCCCAGCCCCAGCCCTAGCAATTTTTTAAGCAGTAGGGTCTGAGATACGAACCATATAGTGGCCCATGTGGGATCCAGCACCTGGGGTCCACGCCACTGGCTGGCCTTAATGCTCTTGTTGTTTTCACTCTATTTAAATATTTACAAGTACTAATGGAGCATTGGCAAAGTCCTAGGTTATCTGAGAGAAAGGAATATAACTGAACACAGTGAAAAAAGAACTGAAATTGAATAGTTATATGGGAGTGATGGGAATATCTAAGAACAGATGAAGAGTTGAGTGTGAAGAAAGGATGATTTCTCACTAAGAGTTTTGGAGAAACCCTAAGGAGGAGATGGCATTTATGCTTGGGGCACATGAGAATGAGGAATAAAACTGGTTTTAGGGGAGTATTTGAATATACAAAATTGATTATGAATGGAAAGTTTGACTAGAAAGAAAGGATGTGAACAGGGCATAGAAAGACATAGGAAAGAACATCACTATGATGCACTTTTTAGTTTTTGATCATTCTAAAGAGTTTACAAGTATGTATTGTAGTTGTCTTTCAAGTTTTCTGAAAATTTTAAATAGTTTATTTTTCTCTCTAGGTTTAAATTTAGGCTAAGAGGGGTTGGCAGGTGGCGTGGTGGTTAAGTTGCTGGACTCCTACATGACTGATGATGGTTTAAGTCCTGGACCTGGTGGCTTGCTTCTTCTCTCTCTCTCTCTCTTTCTCTTTCTCTGGTCAATAATAATAACAATAAACAAATAAAACTGAATAAGTAATTCTTTAAAAAAAAGTTTTTAGGATAATAATTCCCGTTTTTGACTTCAGTCTGAGGAGACCCATTTACAGGACAAAGCCTGAAAAAAAAAATCTCTGTATAATTTGAGAGCTCCCAGAAGACGAAAGCTGCCTCTTCCCTGACTGCAAACAGATCTCATTTCAATGTCTCCCACTTCATAATGTCCTTTTGTCAACATTTCTAACCTGTGCTGTCTGCTACTGAAGGTTCTCCCTGGAATGCAGCATCTTAGGGTATATATTACGTTATTTGTACTCAAAATCTATGTATGAATCTTGATGGCCACATTTAGATGTTAATTTTTCTTACTAATTTTCTCACTCCTGTGCATAGCTACCCAGGCACCACAGGCACATATACTCATGTAGATTTAAATGTTACCTGAGATTGCCAGTCTTCCGTCAAGGACTCCAACAGCTTAAATACCGTTCACATGAACCTTGAGTATTATTCAGGCTCAGGAAATTTTCTTCTGTCTTCATGTTGAAAAGGGAAAATTCAGGGAATAATATTTTCTTGGCTCTTCCTTGCTGATTTATACATACTCCATCACATTTGTCAATTCCTTAATCCCAGAACTAGTATGAGAATTATCAGAGGGATTATAGTTGGATGTACCTGTGGAAAAAATCCTGATGGTGAGGTTGTTTCAGTGGGAGTAATTAAGAGGTAACACAGTTCATACGCTTAGGATACACATTTTGTCTAGGGTCTAATATTTTATTTTTTAAAGAATTTTAGAGAGATTTTTTGCTATAGGGTGTGTGTGCTCACCAGAGAAACAGAGAGAAAGAAACTGAGAACTCACTCTCCCCCGCAAGGGGGACTGGCCACACCGCAATCCCTTCTCCATTCTCCTCTTGAGACTTTGGGCATACACAGACATGCTCCTGGCGTGAGTTTCAAGCCTCTGGGTCTGAGACTCGAACCATAGTCAGTCATGTGGGAGTCCAGGAATGTAACCATTATGCCATCTGCTGGTCCCAGGGTCTAAAATTTTCTAGAAACAACTGAAAGAGTGAATCCCCTCGTCATCTGTCTCTAGCTGTGTTAAAATGTGTCAAGACGTGTTCTTTAGAAAGTCCAGATAATGCTGTTCTTGGTGATTGGAGGGCATCTTGCCTGTGAGCTGATGTTGCGCAGACAGATTTGCAGCTGACAAGTGGACCAGATCCTCTGCCTATTCCTTCCATCCTAATATTTCCAAGTGTAACCATTTGTTAATACATAAAGAGAACTAAAAATGCTAGGGGCATAAACATTTAGAAAGAGGCCCACCCCTTCTTCATGTCTCCATACATTACTCACAGGAATCCCCCAGTTTGGGAAGAGGGTCTAGCAGGTACTGGGCAGAGCTGCATTGCTGGCTGCCCACACTAAGAAAAATAAAGGCAAATGAAACAGACACTGAGTAGGTCACACAGGGAGAGGTATATTCTACTCCATAGCTAGCTGTATTGTTTGATTATCTGTAAGACCTACAGCTTTAAGGCCTTTAAAACTGAACATTGGCTCTAATTGCTCCACTACCCATCTGAGACGCTTTCGCAATGAGGGCTGCCTATGGACTTTCTCCTTTTTTTTTCCTGGTCCCAGACAGCCTCTAGGCTGCATCGTTCAACTTCCTTCTAGGAGGAGAAATCTTCCTAAATTTATCTGCAGAAAGTGTCCTGACCCTACCGTTTCTCTCTACCCACAACCGGAATACAATCTAGTCTATCTAAGACTGTCCCTGGTGAAGATGACCAAATAAAATACTTAATTGGGCAGAGTAGTTTTGATCACTGCTTGGGTTCAGGATATCCTAGTTGCAATATCTAGGGGTTTGCTTTACATCTGCATGACTCAGTGAAGGTATTCCCTTTTGAAATGACAAATCCCTGCATTTAACCTAAATAAATAAATAAGGAAAGCAGACTTTTTTTTTTTTTTGGCTCCTCAAATAACAGTTTGGCAGGATATCACTTTGCAATATTAACCAAGAGTTTCTACCACCACTCTCTTCTCATTCCCAAAGGCCTTAAGGGAAAAAGAACATTCTGAACTTAGACAAAATATTTAGAGAACTATCTTGGTACAAAAATAAAAACAGTATTTAATAATTTATTTTGAAGGTTTTTGCCATAGGGTGTATGTGCTCGTGGAGAGAGACAGAGAGGAACATTGAGAGGGAAAGTGAGAAATCACCCCCACCCCAGGTGGGATGGCCACACTGCAATATTTTCTCCTCCATTAATCTCTTAGGATTTTGGGCATGCATGTACATATACCCTGCATGATTTTCAAGCCTGGGACTTGAACCCGTCAGCCATGAGAGAGTCCAGTACCTTAACCACTATGCCATCTGCTGGTCCAAAACCAGTATTTATTGAGACTTTTTATATGCCAAGTATTTTTTTTTTTTTTGAGAGAGATTTTTGCTATATGGTGAATGTACTTGCCAGAGAGACAGAAAGTAAGAAATCACCCCCCAGTGGGGATGGCCATGCTACAATCCCTTCTCTTCCATTCTCCTCTCAGGATTTTGGGCATACATGCACATTCAAGCAGTGTGTTTTAAGCCACTGGGTCCAGGACTTGAACCATGGTTGGCCATGTGGGAGTCCAGCTATATAACCATTACTCCATCTCCTGATCCCCTTACATACAAAAAAACAAAACAAAACTTTTGAGGCCAGCAGGTGTCATGGTGGTTAAAGCACTGGACACTTCCACATGACCAACCATGGTTCGAGTCCTGGACTTGGTGGTTTGCTTTCTCACTTTCCCTCTCTCTCTGTATGTCTCTCTCTGGTTCAATTAAAATAAATAAATGAATAAATAAAATTAAATACATAATTCTTTAAACAAACTCTTATTTTAGAATAGATATGCAGAAAGATTGCAAGAATATTACATGATCCCATATATCCTATACACAGTTCCCATGTTAACACATATTACTCAGCTACATTTGTCACAACTAAGGAACCAAATTTATAGTAATCATTATTAAACAAAGTCCACGTATTATTTGTTATTAAATAAAATCCACAGTTTTTAACTTAATGTCCTTGTTCTGTTCCGGGATTCCACCCACAACATTACATTATATTTAGTTGTTTTATCTCCTTAGGTTCCTAGACAGAACATTTCTCAGACTTTCTTTGTTTTTGACAAAAACACTAAGGAGTCTTGGTCAAGTATTTCATAGGATGGCCACAATTTGGATTAGTCTGATGATTTTCTAGGTTTTCGGAAGAAAAAACACAGTGGTAAAGCATCATTCTCATTACGTTATATCAAATGGTATGTGGTGTTAACATGATTTACCACCGATGATGTCAGCTTTGAACACCTGTCTTTTTATTTATTTATTTATTTTGGAGAGGTTTTCTCTATAGGGTGCGTGCGTTCGCCAGACAGAGAGAGACATAGAGATAGAAAGCGAGAAATCACCCCCCAGGGGGGATGGCCACGCCGCAATCCCTTCTCCTCCATTCGCCTCTCAGGATCTTGGGCACGCATGCACACGCGCCCGGCGTGAGTTGTAAGCCACTGGGTCCGGAACTCAAACCATGGTTGACGATGTGGGAGTCTAGCAACATAGCCATTACGCTAGCTGCTGGTTCCCTGAACACCTGTCTTCATGAGATCTTTCCACTGTGAAGTGACAGTTTATTTTTAAAATCTTTTTTGGAGATCATTATTCATAGCTCATACTTAAAGAGTTGGAACCTATGCTCCACCTTGTCGAGGAAGGGGGAACTATGGAACTACTTGGGACTTTTTGGCATGTGAGCCTTACCTACCCTCTTTTATTTACTTATTCGATCATTTATTTAAATTCATATGGACTCATGGGTATTTATTTTGTACTTTGTGTTATAATCGAACAGTAAATTATTTTGGGGCTTTAATTTTTCCAACATTGGCCGCTGGGAATCCTTTCAGTTGGCTCCTGTGTTTCTTTGATGTACCTCTACTGTTTTGCTTTACTTAAATATATTTTTATTGTTGTGGTCACTTCGGCAGTACATATACTAAAATTGGAACAATACAGAGAAGATTAGCATGTCCCTGGTGCAAGGATGACACGCAAATTCATGAAGTGTTCCATATTTTTACATATGTGATTCAATGTAATATAAAAAAGATTATGATAATAAAGAAAATTAAATAAAAATATTTTTATTGTTAATTTTATTAATTATTATTATTAAAAATTTTCTATAGGGCATGTGCACTCACGAGAGAGAGAGAGAGAGAGAGAGAGAGAGAGAAAGGGAGAAAGAGAAAGTAAAAAAGCAAGTTGCGGGACCAGCAGTTAGCATAACGGCTATGTCGCTGGACTCCCATGTAGCAGACCGCGGTTCAAGTCCCGGACCTGGTGGTTTAAACTCATGCCAGGTGCGTGTGTGTGCGTGCCCAAGATCCCGAGAGGAGAATGGAGGAGAAGGGATTGCGGCATGACCATTCTCGCTTTCTGTCTCTCTGTCTTTCTCTGTATGTCTGGCGAGCGCACGTGCCCTATAGCAAAAACCTCTCCAAAAAAAAAAAATAGCAAGTTGCTGGGTCTGAGACTGGGACCACGGTCAGGCATGTGGAAGTCCGGTGCCCTAGCCACCATGCCACCTGCTGGCCCTCTGTTTTGTTTTATAAACGCTTCTTCTTGGTAGTATGAGATGCTCCAGGCTCATGCTGTATATTCTCTGTTCCAGCTCTTGAATCAGCAATTTCTCCAAGGAACTTTGCTTCACTTAAAAAGAAAAAGGTATATGTTTAGCTATTTGGAAATATAAATAACAAAAAATGGTAACAAAAAATATAAAGCAAGAGGCTGACATTTTATGATCGATCATTTCTAGGCATTCACTTACTAATGAATTGAAAATAAACCTTTCTATTTTTATTTGTTCCCTCTCCCCCAACTTTGATTATGTGGATGCTTTCTGGGAAACTTCAGACTCTAAGAAAATTCTATAGTTTTATGGGTTCTTATTCTGTCTCTGAGAGAGGTTAATGTCTGGCTTTTAGTGGGAAAAATTTTCCATTCTTAAGATTCTGAATCGCTGTCTTAGATAGTTTTACTCATACAGAATTATGCCTGAAGTGTGGTACAGAAACATTAGAAGACACTACTGGGTCATGTGTGAGAATTAAGGCTCTCTCAGTGGGCTGATGACCAAACTGAGTGATGAAGTTCTCACAGGATACATGTGTAGCCAGGAATCCACCTGGGTCCATCAGCAAACACCACTAGCCTGACCTTCAAGGTTTTTCAAACATCTCACCATGTCCACAGTTACTGGCTAACTCATATCTTTATTTATTATTTAGGCTTTTTTTTTTTATAGTTTGTTACGTGGTACATGTGCTTGCTAGAGGAAGAAAGAGGAAGAGAAGAAAACTGAGAAATCATCTTCCAAGGGCTATATTCATGCCACAATCCCTTCTTCTATATTCTCCCAAGATTTTGGACTCTCACGTACTTGGTATGTTTTTGAAACTGCTGGGTCCATGCCGTCAGCCTGTTGGGACCCAGATGTCTTAACTTCCATGTCACCTGGCTGGCCCCGCTCATGTTCTTTATTATTTCTCTCATGGGACATTGCAGGAGCCCCTTAATTAATCACCCTGTTTTTTGTCTTTACCTCTTTTCAGTCTATTCATACTAATAGCCCCTTCAGCTCTGTTAAAACATGCATTTGGCCTTATCATAATGGCACACATGTGGTTCACCACTTGGGAGATTGAAACCTGCATGAGAGGCCTGAGTTTGGCTCCTGGGTCAACTTTTACACACTGAGATGTTGTTTATACCTGCAATCCTACTTAACTGGGGAGCTGGGGCAGGAGGTTTGAGACACAGTGAGAACCTGTCAACCACCTGTCTCTGTCTCTCTGCATCCCCTCAACCAACTCCTGTCAACAAAAAATAAATCACACTCTGTAAAATATTGAAAAAAGTTTAAGCCAAATAAGAGTGACTAAGCTGGCATGCAACCCAGATGAGCATAATTCCTAAACATGCTCATTGAGTCTTAACATCCTTAGACACATTTTAAAGGCAAAAACTATAAACTGGGGTGGTGGTGGATAGGGGAGTAAACTAATTATTGTGGGACAGTTATCCTCAGTTACCAGGATCAGTAAGAAGGTTGATTTCAGTTTAAGATTGCACAGTCTCTGGATTCTTTCTTTCTTTCTTTCTTTCTTTCTTTCTTTCTTTCTTTCTTTCTTTCTTTCTTTTTTTTTTTTTTTTTTTTTTTTTCAAAATTAGCCCTTTGTCAGGTTGCAGGGTCTTTGTGCAAGGTTGAGCTTCTGCTAGCGTCCTCTAAATAACGGTTCTTGTTACCAGGCATGCTAGTGTGAGAAAATGACTCCTCCAGGTGGAAAGGCATGACCTTCCAAGCTTGGTTTAGTCAGGGTTGACATAAACGATTCCATTTTAATTCCAAAAGCTTTTTGCATCACTCGTTAAAAAAAAGTGTATCATTATTCTGCCCTTGAAAGCCTCCCAAATGCATACCATCTTACTCAGTGTAAAAGTGAAAAGCTTTGCAACGTCTGAAGGGTTGTAATGACCCAGCCTCATGGTGTGAAGGTTCTCTCTGGTCTCAACTCCTATCTTCTTCCTTCCCCTTAGCAAGCTAAGGTGGCTTCCGTGTTGTTTCTTGAATCCTCTGGGAACAACCCCACTGCAGAGCCTTTGCATGTTTGATTTGAGGGCAAAGGTTTGTACCACAACATAAACTTTTTTTTTTTTTTGCCAAGAAAGATAGAGATAGATAGAGAAAAAATGAGAAATTAGCCCTAAAAGGATGTGCCATAGTCCCTTCTCTTTCATTATCTTCCTGGGATTTTGGGCATGCATGTACATGTGATTTTCAAGATGGGATTTGAAACACAGTCACCTTGGGGTAGTCCAGTGCCTTAACCACCACACCACCTGCTTGCCCTACATTTTTATGGTTTTAATGCTTTCAAGATCTAGGATCTATCTTCAGAAATGGGGACAAATGTTTTCAAGATCTAGGATATACCTTCAGAAATGGGGACAAAACCTCCCAACTGCTATAAATAGCATAATAAATAAATAAATAAAAGCCAAGTTGATATTTTTTAAACTGAAATTTTCTTTTCTTTCTCTCTAGATATTTATTGTACTTTATGATTTACATATAATCATTATACATCTTTGTAGTTACAGAATGCTCTTTAAAAGCATTTATATGGTGTATAATAAACAAATCAAGGATATAACATATTCATCCCCATCAACATTTAGCATTATGTTGTGAACATTCAAAACCTGCTCCAATGATTATTCTGCAAGCATGTACTGAGTTGTCTAAGGCATTCTTTTTTATTCTTTTTTTTTTTTTTTTTGGAGAGGTTTTTGCTATAGGGTGCGTGCGCTTGCCAGACAGACAGAGAGAGACATAGAAACAGAAAGCGAGAAATCACCCCCCAGGGGGGATGGTCACGCTGCAATCCCTTCTCTTCCATTCTCCTCTCGGGATCTTGGGCACGCACGCACACGCGCCCGGCATGAGTTTTAAGCCACCGGGTCCAGGACGCGAACCGCAGTCGACTACGTGGGAGTCCAGCGACATAGCCATTACACTAACTGCTGGTTCCCTCTAAAGCATTCTTTATTGTGAGGTATAGTTTTAATGAAAAACATATTGATTAAAAATCAGGCAACAATCTCATATATTAACAAAGATTATCTTAACATAGTCGATGAAAGAAGAATTTGTAATTTTTATGTAGAGAATTGTGACAAATAAGAGTTGATAATCTGAAAAAAATAAAAAATAGGGGCCAGCAAGTGGCATGGTGGTTAAAGGCGCTGGACTCCCACATGGCTGACCACGGTTCAAGTCTCAGACCTGGTGGTTTGCTTTCTCACTTCCTCTCTCTCTCTCTGTCTCGCTCTGATCAAACTGGAAAATAATAATGATAATAATAATAAATAAAGTTAAATAAAATGATGCTTTAAAAAATAAAAATAAAAATAAAAAATAAACAAACAAAAATACAAAACCCCAAACTGTGGATATTAGGAGAAATTCTTTCTCCATAACTCCTATGGCAGTGAAAGGAGAGAAATTCTTCCTCTGAATACCTAAACCCTAAACTCCTACTGTGAATTCCACAGTCCCACTCAGAATAAAGGAGGAAATTTGGCCAGCTTTCATGCCTATTATAAATAATTGCAGGAGCACACAGCTTCAGAAACATGCCCCCAAAAAGTAGGAAGAACTACTCATTGGCCCAGGTAGAGACAGGTAAACTTATATGAAACAATGGCTCATTAGGGAAAGATAGAAAAATAATACTTTTACTCACACATCATGAATTCCTGTAAGACCATTGTACTATATTGTGCATAAAGAAAGAAATCCTTGAAAAAATAAAGATAAGACACAACTAGAAGAGACTTTTAAGAGTGAAGACATGACAAAGCCAGTGATTTGGTGATTTATAGGCTTTACAAAGTTCTTTATTTTAGCCCTCCCCCCCCCCCCCCTTTTTTTGGTGAGAATTCATTCCAAAGAAAGACTTAGCTGTTATATTTTGAATTTTTTCTCTATTATTTAGTTCTATGCAATGAATAATGGTTATAATAAATATATAAGTTGAAACCTGTGGAGACCACTGTCTGTCAAATAATTGGTGGATCTGTATTTAAACCTGCTTGTGTGTAAATTAGTTGAATCGACTTTTAGTACTAACAGTCAATGATATTATCAATATGTGTGAACTTACCCTTTTTTTTCCTAGTTGTTTTGTGTTCTCTTACTTGTATTTGCCTCCCTTTAGCTTTCCTGGTATAGTAGTCCCTTAAGTATTTCCAGAAGAGCTGGTTTCATTTTGGTGAATTCTTTCACCATTTGTTTATCTGGGAATGATTTTATTTCTCTTTCCCATTCGAAGGATAATCTTGCTGGGTATAGTACTGTGAGCTGAAATTTCTTTTCTTTCAGTGTTTTAAATATGTCTTGTCATTCTTTCTTTGCCTGCATCATTTCAGTTGAGAGATCTGTTAGTCTAATAGAGTAACCTTTGTAAGTAACTTGGCATTTTCCCTTGCTATTTTTAGAATTTCTCTTTGTCTTTGATTTTTACCAATTTGGCTATGCTATGTCTTGGAGAAGATCTTTTTATGTTATATGTATTTGGTTTCTTTTGCTGGATTTGGATGTTTGAATGCCTCTCTAATTTTAAAAAGTTTTCAGCTATTATATTATGAAAGATGTTTTCCATGCCTTTACCTGTCTCTTTCCCTTCCGGAAAACCTATTACGCAGATATTGGCTGTTTAATGTTGTCTAGGATTTCTTGTATATTGTCCTAATTTTTAATGCTTCTTCTTTTCAGTTGCTTGGACTAAATTGAATGTTTTGTCTTCAAGGTCAGAGATTTTTTTCTTCTGTGTGGTCTAATCTGCTGTTGATACTTTCAAGGGAGGCTTTGATTTCCTGCATTGTATTCTTTATCTTCAGAAGTTCAGTTTGATTATTTTTCAATGTGTGTATCTCCTATGGAGTTCCTCTTTCATGTCATGGAAGGATTTTCTCACCTTTAGCAATTGATTCTCTGTTTTCACTTGCATCTTATTGAGTGCTGTTACAATGACTATACTGAATATTTTTATGACATTTCTGCAATCTCTTGTATTTTATTCATTGTTGGTGAGGAGTTATACTCTTTTGAGGGGGAGGTGGTTCCTGATTTTCTCCTATTTCTTGGGGGCTCTCTTCTGATTAAGAGTCATCTAGTAGTATATTCAGTTCTTCCTACTTTTTGGGGGCATGTTTCTGAAGCTGTGTGCTCCTGCAATTATTTATAATAGGCATGAGAGCTGGTCAAATTCCCTCCTTTATTCTGAGAGGGACTGTGGAATTCACAGTAGGAGTTTAGGGTTTAGGTATTCAGAGGGGGAGTTTCTCTCCTTTTACTGCCATAGGAGTTATGGAGAAAGAATTCCTCCTAAGTCTCCTGTTTTCAAATGTTTTGTTCTTATATACCCAAATCTAACTGTGCCTAGTGTGAATGGAGGTTGTACTGACAGATAGAATGTAAGGTGGTAGACCATGCTGCACTGCCAGGCTGGGGAGTCCCTCCCCCACAGCAGGCTGGATGGGGGTCCCTGCTGATGAGTTCAAATCAAGTGTCTTGGCTTGGGACTGCCTGTTGGTCTTGGAAGGATGAGGGTCAGAATGGCAGCACATGTGGGGTAGCAGCTCTTACCTTCTGTCTCTGGGATTGCAGGGTCTCCTTGTTGTTTTTTCTTTCTCTGGGATTTCAGAAACCAGGTATTGGTTCTTGAAGGCTTGGGAACCTCTCCCTCAACTTAAAGCACATTTTCTGATTTACATATAATCATATTACATTTTTGTGAGGTACAGTATGGGTTTTTAAGCATGTGTATACTGTGCAATAATAAAATAAAGGATATAAGTGTGTGCACCATCTTCAATGTTCAACATTATATTTTGTTGTGCACATCTGAAAATTCACTCTGCGGGGTTTTTTTTGGAAGCATATATCACTATGTTACCAATGTTGTGGCACACAATTCTAAAACTTATTCCACTTGTTTACATGGATTCCTGTGTTTTCAGACAAAATAAATGAATTTAGTAGATACAATGCTAAGTGAAATGTCAGACATGCATATGGGCTAAGAATGTTCCTGCTTAATAAATACCAAGTTTCCTTATTCATCAACTAAAATGAAAAGACTTGATAGAATAGCAATAGAAAGAAGAATGGTAGATACTAGATGCTAGATAAGGGGATATCTGGAGAAGATGGGGAGAAATTCATCAAGTTGATATATAGAATAGTGTGTTTTACTTTATTCCTGATTTTTTTGAAGAATTATTTTATTAATTTTATTTAGTATTATTTTTTAATTTAATAAGAGCAAGAGAGTGAGAAAGCAAGCCACTAGGTCCAGGGCTCGAACTGCAGTCGGCCATGTGGGAGTCCTGTGCCTTAAACACCATGCCACCTGTTGGCCTCCTTTATTCCTGATTTTTTGAATATAAATGCATAGTATGAGGTAGGCTCATAGGTTTAGTTTTTAGGAAGTTATGTTATCAGAGAATAAAAAGTCAATTGTTTTATTTATATTGATTTATTCATTTATTGCTAGAGGGTGTGTGTGCTTACCAGACATAGATAGACACACAGAGAGAGGTAGATGGAGAATGCACACTCCAACCCCTCTCCCCTATAAGGCATGCTCTTACTGCAATCCCTTTTCTTTAATTTCTTCGTTCTATTGGGATTTGGGGCATTCATAAATACGTACCTAGCATTTTTTCAGGCTGCTGGGACTTGGATTCTAATTGCTGCGTTGGCCCCATGGAGTCTGGCTCCCGTAACCACCAAGCCACAGGGCCGGCGTAAATCAGTTATTTTCTCACCATACTCTCCAGCAGAAATGAGGGAGAGACAACACTCATTCACTAAGTTTCTTTTTTTTTTTTTTTTTTTTTTTTTTTTTGAGAGGTTTTTCGCTATAGGGCGCGTGCGCTCACCAGACAGACAGAGAGAGACATAGAGACAGAAAGCAAGAAATCACCCCCCAGGGGGGATGGTCACGCCGCAATCCCTTCTCCTCCATTCTCCTCTCGGGATCTTGGGCACGCACGCACACGCGCCCGGCGTGAGTTGTAAGCCGCCGGGTCCGAGACACGAACTGCGGTCGACTACGTGGGAGTCCAGCGACATAGCCATTACGCTAACTGCTGGTTCCCAGTTTTTTTTTAAATATAGTATCTTTGGGACCAGCAGTTTAAATATAGTATCTTTTGGACCAGTGTAATGGCTATGTCGCTGGACTCCCATGTTGACTGTGGTCTGAGTCTCGGACCCGGTGGCTTAAACTCAGGCTGGGCATGTGTGCGTGCATGCCCAAGATCTGAGAGGAGAATGGAGGAGATGGGATTGTGGCGTGGTCGTCTTCCCCTGGGGGGTGAGTTCTGGCTTTCTGTCTGTCTCTCCCTGTCTTTCTGGTGAATGCACATGCCGTATAACAAAAACCTCTCCAAAAATAAATATGTATATATTATCTTCAACTGGGCTGGTGTGAAGTGTATTCATGTTGGAAAATTCACTTTATAAACTAAGTAATGTGTAGTGATTGAATGTATAAAAGTAATTAAAATAAAATAAAATATGTTAATAAAATAAAATTAAAAAATTATTTATCATTATTATTATTTTTAACTTGCTATAGGGCACAAGTAGTCATCAGAGAAACACAGAGAGAGAAAAAGAGAGAAAGAGGAAAAGTGAGAAAGCAAGCTGCCAGGTCTGTGGTCAGCCATGTGAAAGTCCAACACCTTAACCACTACACCACTTGCTGGCCCTATGTAGTTGTTTTTTTTTTTTTTTTTTTTTTTTGCCATAGGGTGTGCATTCTTGCTGTAGAGATAAGGAAGTGAGAAATCACTCCCTGGGGGGGATGGCAACACTAAAATCCTTTTTCCTGCAGTCTCCTCCTGGGATTTAGGGCCACCATATACCTGGCATGATTTTCAAACTTCCAGGTCTGGGACTTGAACTGTGTTCAGTCAGGTGGGAGTTCAGTGCCTGAACCACAATACCACCTGCTGACACCCATTGAGTGTTTTAATTCAACAAATTTTAGTAGTGCTTCCTATATGCCTGGGATATGATAATAAATAAAGCATAATCCTACTGTGGGAGATCAGATAAAATAGAGCATAGAATTTGAAATAGCTAAGTGCCTTGCTGGAGTTAAGCCTTGCCTGATTGGAGGGCAGGCCTGCAGTTCAGAGGAAGGTCAGGGTAGGACCTTGCTTAAGGTCACAGTATTTGTAATTGGAGAGTCCATATTCTAACTCGAGGTGTGCTAATTCCAAGACACCTGCTTCCAACCCTTGGAGTGTGATCTTTAGATTAACAAAATCTTCAGATGATAATGTCCAAGTTGCATACATTTCTAATATGTGTTTTAACTCTTCTTTGTAACAGTGCAGGAATGCAGTGTTTGCATTTATTTTGAATCCATTTCCTTTACTTATTCCAAGGCTGTATTCCAAAGCAATATATACCTTTCCTGATAACAATGTTATTTCTGTATTTTCTTCTGTGGCCCAAAGCTCATTTTTTTTTATTATTATGGCATAACAATCAGACTATTTGATCATGCATATCTTGCAAGTAGAAGTAAAAAATTAATGAGAAATCACTTGTGAAGGGACAAGCAGATGGAGTAATGGTTACATCATTGGACTCCTACGTAGTCGACTACAGTTCAAGTCTTGGACCTGACAGCTTAAAACTCACTCATGTTTGTGTGTGCCCAAGATCCCGAAAGGAGAATGGTAGAGAAGGAATTGCAGTGTGATCATCCTCCCAGTGTAAAGGGGTGATGCCTCAAGTTCTGTCTCTCTGGAGCGTACATGTGCCCTAGTAACAAAAATCTCTCACTAAAAAAAGAGAAATCACTTGTTAAATAGAACATATTAGGGGGCTAGCAGATGCCTTAGAGTTAAGGCACTGGATCTCACATAACTGTGTGGTTTGAGTCCTGGAACTGGTGGCTTGAAAAACACACCAGGCCTGTGTGTGTGTGCCCAAAATCCTGAGAAGAGCATGAAGGAAAAGGAATTGAAGCATGGCCATCACCCTGGGGAGTAATTTATTAGTTTTCTTCTCTGTTTCTCTCCAGTGAGTGCATGTACCCTATGGCAAAAATTAAAAACTAATAATAATAAAAAAGAATGTATTAGCTAGGCAATCATTTTCAAAAATAGTAAGGAGGAAACTATCTATTACCTGAGTCCTTTCATAAGTCTCCTCATGGCTGACTTCATCTCCTTGTTCCTTAGAGTGTAGATCAAGGGGTTCAGCAGAGGGGAGATGACCGTGAAGGTGACAGAGATGGCCTTATCTGTGGGGAGGGCAGTGAAGGGCCGGGCGTAGACGTAGATGCAGGGCACAAAATGCAGGGTCACCACGGTGATGTGGGAGGTGCAGGTGGAGATGGCTTTCCTCTTGCCCTCTCCTGTCTGAGACCTCACTAACGATAATATGACCAAATAGGACACCAGGAGCAAAACAAACCATGATGTGGTGAGCATCCCATTATTGGAAATCATCAGCAGCTCAAGTACAAAAATGTCAGTGCAGGCGAGTTTGAGGACCTGGGGGACATCGCAGTAGAAAGTGTCAAGGACATTGGGCCCACAGAAGGGCAGCGGGAGCAACAGAGAAATCTGCACAATGGAGTGGACAAAGCCCCCACCCAGGCGGCCACAATTAGCCCAACACAACGGCCTCTACTCATGATGGTCACATAGTGCAGGGGCTTGGAGATGGCCACGTATCGATCCAGCGCCATCACTGACAAAGAAAATACATCCACCCCTCCAATAAGGTGGAAGAAGAACATCTGAGTGAAGCAGTCATCGAAGGAAATGGTCTTGGTCTTAGACAGAAGGTCCACCAGAACCTTGGGAGCTGTGATGGAGGAAAAGCAGATATCTGCAACAGATAAATTACGGAGCAAAAAATACATGGGAGTGTGAAGGTGAGACTCACAGGTCACAGTGACCATGATGAGGAGGTTTCCCAGCAGAGTTACCACATAGACCAAAAGGAGGAAAAGAAATAAGACCAAGCTCACTTCTGGATTCTGGGTCAGGCCAAGGAAAACAAATTCTTTGACCCTGGTGCAATTTTCCTTCTCCATTGAACCATCCTCTCATTTTCTCTTTTGTTTAAAGCTATGTCCTATGAGAGCAGTCCTCTCTTTATTACATTTCTTGCTGAGCACCGAGAATGCAGTTCATGAGCTTCTTCACTGACTTTGGTGTTTGCAGATCGCTGAGTTCTTCACATTTTTAAGATAGCAATTAGCTTTGCGATCGATGAACATTATCACATGCAAAGTTATTCACTAATTCTTTCTATTTATTAATAGCACTATTTTGGAAAAGAAAATATGTTAAGCAGTGACATTTCCATTGCATATTATAAAAAGATTCAGTTTCTAAGAATCAGTTTGGTGCTTTGGGTAGAAATTTTCTATTGTAGTAAGTCTCTTCTCTCTCTCTCTCTCTCTCTCTTTTTTATTCTACTTTAAGAAAATCTTTCCTTCTTTTTGTCACTCATGCAGCCTTGGGTGTGAAAAGGTTCTGGTTTTCCTAAAGGGAAAACAATAAAAGTACCATATTCTGGTTTTTATTTTTATGTATATATGTCCCATTATTATAAGTTATTTTTTTACACTATGTAAGAAAACACTGTAATATGAACCTATGGAAGTTTTAACAGTCTGGAAGGTGATCTATTTTTTTCCCAAGAGGAAGAATTTCCTGCTGTAGGAGGCAGTGGTATGTAGCACTAAGGGCTCTGAATTGTGGATTGGAGCATTGTTTCCACCTTGTCCTTGTTATGTCAACAACTAGCTGAACCGTGGGGGCTCTGACTCTTTCCTGTGAACTGTGTGGACTATGTTGGTTCAAGCTATCAGTGGGGAGGTGGAATCTGATCCAAGGAGGAGTTTCACTGGACTCTGCAATACTGAATGAACGGTGTGCAGACCCTCGGATCTGAATGTAGGTACCCAAATTCAGGCTCTGCCAAAATGCAGGGACCCATAGGTGATTTTTTTCCCCCTCCTGCCCTGCTCTTGTTCCTTTTCTCCTGTTTCCATCATTACAAGAACCACCTGGAGGTGATCGGGAAAAGTTAATGTGGAATCATCATGACTCCTGCAGTCTTCACGGTCCAAGAGTTAATGTATTTTGTGAATGGTTCTCTTCTGTATTCCCATGAAGAAGGGATTTTTATTTCTTTCCTATAGGTTTATTTTCTATATCTAGAGAAACAATGTTCAGAAAAGCCAGTTCATTTCCCCACACGACAGTGTTACGTGGTTGAACTGAAGATCAGATATCATTTCGGTTTACTCTGAATCTTAGTTTCATCACTACAGCAAATACTCACTGTTTAAGCATTTAATCAGCAGAGTTATTTCTTTGTATTAACTTTAGGGTAGAGGTATTAGTGAAATAGTCTCAGATGAGCTACTTACATAAAAAATCAAACTTTCTTGATAGCGTTGGATTCAGCATCGGTTCAGCCCAATCTCCACATGTGGCATCCTCAGTGAGCTTGTGCAGCAGAAATTGAAACTGATTACCTAAAGTTGCATTCAGTTACATTCCTGACAATTTATTAAGGGCCAAAGAACACATACATTTATTTAAATAATTCTTTAGTTCCTCAACACATATTTTGTGATTGTTTCAGTGTGGTTGGGATTTTCTTAAGACTACTGACATACACACAAGTATAGCAAATGTCCTAATCTAGAGCAATTAAAAGTCTGATTCAATACAGTTATGTGTTTACACATTCCTTGAATATGGTGCTGGTACAAATAGAGTGTTGTGGAAGACAATAAAGCTCTATTTGGTGCTAACTTGAGATGGTTTCCCAGAGGAAGTAAAGTTTTCACCCAATCTTAATGAATTTCCAGGAATCAGCAAGGATAGGTCACGTAAAATTCAGCCAGTGGTGAAAATGACACATGTGTACAGAGAACATTGGTAAACAGTGTGATTGGCACAGGATCGGGGGGACTATGGAATAGAAGGAGATTTTTTATGAGTCACAGAAATATTCTTACATCTTTATTGAAAGTTTTATTAATCCAGTCAATGGTTTTTATGACTTGGTTAGTAAATGACAGAACCAACTCCCCTGACCTCCTAGTTCTCATATTCAGGATTGTAAAACTTAAAATATCTCTCCATGGTGGCAGTATGTAACATCGTTTGCATTCTTTATATTCAACTTTGATTTGTGTATCTGGTGTGACATGGCATGGGGTGTTCTGGAAAGTGGTGATGGAAAGTTGCTTCACTGTGGGGAGTGAAAAAGATAGTGACCCCCATTGAGAAGTTATCCACACTGGCTCAGTCACACTTTGCTCTATCCCTCTTTGGGTGAAAGTTAAGAGAGTGGTGAGATTACATAGCAGTTAGAGATACTGGTATCATAAATACAATATCTGTATTTTATATGCTCTTACCGATCATCTAAGGGCAATTTGTTACTATTGTTACTTGTTTACTTTATATATAATCAGTGAAATTTAATTGCTATCTTTAAATGTATATGGATATTTTGGGCCATGTTGCCATATTGTTTATAGCCTAAAAATACATATTTATGCAAATTATTAAGTGTCATGCATATAGAAAGTGAGCCATACAATGAGAGTAGAAAGAGATTTAGTTGAGACAGGAGTTATGATAGGCGATCTAATGATTCCCAGTAGTAACAAAGATTTCTACTTTTGGAGTGCTTAATGTTAGTGAAGTGTAGTAAGTTGATTGTATTCTCACCACCATCTAGTAGCTAAATGTCAATATGATCACTGTTTTTGATTGAGATTTATTATGATTCAGTGTTTGGCTTAAGGGAAAGATGTGTAAAATACAAGAGATAAAACTGGGATGGTAGAGAGAGTTCTTGTGTATGTGTGAGTGTCCTATATAGGGTCTAAATTGGTATAACAAAGTGTGAGACAGACTGTCTGAAGATAAACATTTGGCAGAAAGGAGCAATTTACATCAACCTGAAATGGTCTCACAAATTAGCATTTCATGAGTCCTAACAAATGGAAGATGTCTTCTCCAACACCAAATAGATGACATTTCTGCGTTTCTCTTAAAATAAAGGACCCTCTTCCCGGTGATTAAGACCCACCTGTGTTGTTTCTGTTGCTGAGATGATCATCTTGATTCCGAAGTATTTAACATACCTGAAAAATATTCAGAGTAAAATTATTTGTATGTAATTAATAACAATGTTTCTATTTTAGTTTACATAACCTTAACCTTAGTTACCAGTTTAGGGTCTAGTTAGGTTGGTCCTGAAACTCCAAATAAACATCCTTTGCTGTTAGGTACAATGTAACAGAAGACTGGTGACATTACTTCTGGAAAAAAATTTTTTTTTCCCAAAGGTAAAGTCCTTTGGAGGACTCAATATTCTAGAGTCCTTGTTTCATTTTCTGGAGAGAGAAAAGGAATCACATCTTTAAGGTCCTCTCACTATCTCTATCTTTATGTCCAAATCCCCCCAGCTTTAGGCTTAATGTAAGAATCTCAAAGGGAATATTATTGGTCAAGGAATAGAAACAAGTGTCTGATTCCATTGTTGGTGATGCGGTCTCAGTGGGAGTTGTTAAAATGTTACAAAGTCACGCACATGTGTACACACTCACACATATGGATATATTTTGGTTGGTGTCCAAATTCTTTAGAGCCAACAAGGAAATCTATTCCCTCATGTATAGTTCAATGGGAACTCCACAGAACTGAGAGATTTGGAGAATCCAATTTTCACAGTTTTCAAGGCTCACATATGCATGTGAGTTTTAGTTAGACTGTCAAATCATTAGGAGTGAAGTGGACCGCAAGTTATTTTGGTCAGTTCAGTTTCTAATTATCCACAGCAATTATTATATCCCTGTGATATTATTTTACTTAACTTCACTTGACAGAATCACAACTTAGATTATGTTTGGAGAATATACATTATTCCTGATTTTTAACACTTCAGTTGGATTGAATCTCTCATCTGGACAGTATGTTAGTAAAAGTAGACACACAATTATGATAGTTAATTTTTTTTTCTTTTTTTTGGAGAGGTTTTTGCTATAGGGCACATGCGCTTGCCAGACAGACAGAGACAGACATAGAGACAGAAAGCGAGAAATCACCCCCTGGGGGGACGGTCATGCCACAATCCCTTCTCCTCCATTCTCCTCTCGGGATCTTGGGCACGCATGCACACGCGCCCGGCGTGA